>JAOPSE010000312.1:0-600000 GCA_029449295.1 Zea luxurians | reverse complement strand
ATATTTGTGATCCATATGACTTAGGACACTTTATTATCATGGTTTTGCACATTAGTCCAAAAGTGCACTGATTTTGCACTTAGCCCCCTAGGGTTTAGGTTTAGGGTTTTCTAGGGTCCTTATTAGGGTTTTTGGTATTTCAAGGGTGTGAATGCCACTTAGATCCATCCTTAGTGATATTTTATGATCATTTTACTTAAACTTTAGGGTTTTCTCTATTTGACTCTTGTTTTACCCCTTAGATCCCTATTTAAGGTTAAGTATCCTACACTAGGGTCTTATTTGCAAAATGCCATATCAATACAACTTGTTTGAAATTTTTGCCTAGTGAATGCATTCTAGGTGTATCAAACATATGCAATGCCAATGCTTATGATGTTATGCTCAAGTTTTAGTGATAGTAACACCAGGGGTGTTACAGGTATACCTTTTGATCTAGGGATTTATCTCCCGTGTCGAGGTCGAGATGCCCATTTGTTCCCATGGGTGCCTTGATGGGCTTGGCATCCTTCATTCCAAACTTGGTGAGTATGTCTTGGATGTACTTCGTTTGGCTGATGAAGGTGCCCTCTTGGAGTTGCTTGACTTGAAATCCTAGAAAATACTTCAACTCCCCCATCATAGACATCTCGAATTTTTGTCCCATGATCCTACTAAACTCTTCACAAGTAGATTTGTTAGTAGACCCGAATATAATATCATCCACATAAATTTGGCATACAAACAAATCTTTTGCAATAGTTTTAGTAAAGAGAGTAGGATCGGATTTACCGACTTTGAAGCCATTAGTGATAAGAAAATCTCTTAGGCATTCATACCATGCTCTTGGGGCTTGCTTGAGCCCATAAAGCGCCTTTGAGAGTTTGTAAACATGGTTAGGGTACTCACTATCTTCAAAGCCGGGAGGTTGCTCAACATAGACCTCTTCCTTGATTGGTCCATTGAGGAAGGCACTTTTCACGTCCATTTGATAAAGCTTAAAGCCATGGTAAGTAGCATAGGGTAATATATGAATTGACTCAAGCCTAGATACGAGTGCATAGGTTTCACCAAAATCCAAACCTTCGACTTGTGAATAACCCTTGGCCACAAGTCATGCTTTGTTCCTTGTCACCACACCATGCTCATCTTGCTTGTTGCGGAACACCCACTTGGGTCCTACAACATTTTGATTAGGACGTGGAACTAAATGCCATACCTCATTCCTCGTGAAGTTGTTGAGCTCCTCTTGCATCACCAGCACCCAATCCGAATCTTTAAGTGCATCCTCTACCCTCTGTGGCTCAATAGAGGAAACAAAAGAGTAATGTTCACAAAAATGAGTGACTCGAGATCGAGTGGTTACCCCCTTATGAATATCACCGAGGTTGGTGTTCACGGGTGATCTCTTTGAATCGCCTAGTGAACTCTTGGGTGTGGCGGTCTTGGACCCTCATCATCTTCCTTGTCTTGATCATTGGAATCTCCCCCCTTGATCATTGTCCTCCTCTTGAGGTGGCTCCTCTTGATCTTCATTTTCATCATCTTGAGCTTGATCCTCATCTTGGGTTGGTGGAGATGCTTGCATGGAAGATGACGGTTGATCTTGTGCTTGTGGAGGCTCTTCGAATTCTTTGGGACACACATCCCCAATGGACATGTTCCTTAGCGCGACACACAGAGCCTCTTCATCATCTAGCTCATCAAGATCAACTTGCTCTACTTGAGAGCCATTAGTCTCATCAAACACAATGTCACAAGAAACTTCAACTAGTCCAGTGGACTTGTTAAAGACTCTATATGCCCTTGTGTTTGAATCATAACCAAGTAAAAAACCATCTACAACCTTAGGAGCAAATTTAGATTTTCTACCTCTTTTAACAAGAATAAAACATTTGCTACCAAAGACTCTAAAATATGAAACATTGGGCTTTTTACCGGTGAGGAGTTCATACGATGTCTTCTTGAGGATTCGGTGTAGATATAACCGGTTGATGGCGTAGCAAGCGGTGTTGATTGCTTCCGCCCAAAACCGATCCAAAGTCTTGTACTCATCAAGCATGGTCCTCGCCATGTCTAGTAGAGTTCTATTCTTCCTCTCTACTACACCATTTTGTTGTGGCGTGTAGGGAGAAGAGAATTCATGCTTGATGCCCTCCTCCTCAAGAAAGCCTTCAATTTGAGAGTTCTTGAACTCCGTTCCATTGTCGCTTCTTATTTTCTTGATCCTCAATCCAAACTCATTTTGAGCCCATCTCAAGAATCCCTTTAATGTTTCTTGGGTTTGAGATTTTTCCTACAAAAAGAATACCCAAGTGAAGCGAGAATAGTCATCCACAATTACAAGACAATACTTACTCCCGCCGATGCTTATGTAAGCTATCGGGCCAAATAAATCTATGTGGAGTAGTTCAAACGGCCTGTTGGTCGTCATGATGTTCTTGTGTGGATGGTGGGCACCAACTTGCTTTCCTGCTTGACATGCGCTACAAATCTTGTCTTTCTCAAAATGAACATTGGTTAGTCCCAAAATGTGCTCCCCCTTTAGAAGCTTGTGAAGATTCTTCATCCCAACATGGGCCAGTCGGCAATGCCAGAGCCAACCCATATTAGTCTTAGCAATTAAGCAAGTGTCGAGTTCAGCTCTATTAAGATCAACTAAGTATAGCTGACCCTCTAACGCTCCCTTAAATGCTACTGAATCATCACTTCTTCTAAAGACAGTAACACCTAAATCTATAAAAAGACAGTTGTAGCCCATTTTGCATAATTGAGAAACAGAAAACAAATTGTAATCTAATGAATCTACAAGAAAAACATTGGAAATAGAATGGTCAGGTGATATAGCAATTTTACCAAGTCCTTTGAACAAACCTTGATTTCCATCCCTGAATGTGATAGCTCTTTAGGGATCTTGGTTTTTCTCATAGGAGGAGAACATCCTTTTCTCCCCAGTCATGTGGTTTGTGCACTCGCTATCAATGATCCAACTTGAGCCCCCGGATGCATAAACCTGCAAAACAGTTTTAGGCCTTGTTATTAGGTACCCAAACGGTCTTAGGTCCTTTCACATTAGAAACAAGCACCTTGGGTACCCAAACACAAGTCTTGGAGCCCTTGTGTTTGGCCCCAACATATTTGGCAACTACTTTGCCTAATTTGTTAGTTAAAACATAAGATGCATCAAAAGTCTTAAATGAAATAATTGGCTCATTTGATGCAATAGGAGTTTTCTTCTTAGGCAATTTAGCATGAGTGGATTGCCTAGAACTAGATGCCTCACTCTTATACATAAAAGCATGATAAGAGCCAGAGTGAGACTTCCTAGAATGAATTCTCCTAATCTTATGTTCGGGATAGCCAGCAGGATATAAAATGTAACCCTCATTATCCTGAACCATGGGAGCTTTGCCCTTAACAAAGTTAGGCAATTTCTTAGGGGCATTAAGCTTGACATTGCCTCCCTGTTGGAAGCCAATGCCATCCTTAATGCTAGGGCGTCTCCCATTATAGAGCATACTTCTAGCAAATTTAAAATTTTCATTTTCTAAGTCATGCTCATTAATTTTAGCACTAAGTTGAGCTATGTGATCATTTTGTTGTTTAATTAAAGCTAGGTGATCATGAATAGCATCAACATTAATGTCTCTGCATCTAGTACAAATGGAAACATGATCAATAGTAGATGTAGAGGGTTTGCAAACATTTAATTCATCAATCTTAGCATGTAACATGACATTTTCATTTCTAAGATTGGAAATAACATCATTGCAAACATTTAAATCCTTAGCCTTAATTAATTTTTCATTCTCAATCTTAAGGCTAAAAAGTGAGGCATTCAATTTATCAATCTTAGCAATAAAACTAGCATTCTCGGCTCTAAGGTTGGAAATGGTGTCATGGCAAGTGCTAAGCTCACTAGTTAATTTTTCACATTTTTCTACTTCCTGAGCATAAGCATTTTTAACCTTAACATGCTTCTTATTTTCCTTAATAAGGAAGTCCTCTTGGCTATCCAAGTGTTCATCCTTCTCATGAATAGCACTAATCAATTCATTCAATTTTTCTTTTTGTTGCATGTTGAGGTTAGCAAAAAGAGTGAGCAAGTCATCCTCATCATCACTAGAGCTAGCCTCATCACTAGATGTTGCGTATTTAGGGGAAGCTCTAGATTTTACCTTCTTCTTTTTGCCGTCCTTTGCCATGAGACACTTGTGGCCGATGTTGGGGAAGAGGAGGCCCTTGTTGACGGCGATGTTGGCAGCGTCCTCTTCGGAGGAGGAGTCGGTGGAGCTCTCATCGGAGTCCCATTCCCGACATACGTGGGCATCGCCGCCCTTCTTCTTGTAGTACCTCTTCTTTTTCTTCCTCTTTCCCTTCTTGTCGTCGCCCCTATCACTATCACTTGATAATGGACATTTAGCAATAAAATGATCGGGCTTAACACATTTGTAGCAAACGTTCTTGGAGCGGGGCTTGTAATCTTTCCCCCTCCTTTGCTTGAGGATTTAGCGGAAACTCTTGATGATGAGCGCCATCTCCTCATTGTTGAGCTTGGAGGCGTCGATGGGGAGCCTACTTGACGTAGACTCTTCTTTCTTCTCCTCCGTCGCTTTGAATGTGACGGGTTGCACCTCGGGTGTGGAGGTGGCACCTCGCTCGATGATTTGTTTGGAGCCTTTGATCATTATTTCAAAGCTCACAAACTTTCCTATAACCTCTTCAGGAGACATTAGCTTGTATCTAGGATCACCATGAATTAATTGTACTTGTGTAGGATTAAGAAAAACGAGTGATCTTAGAATAACCTTAACCATTTCATGGTCATCCCATTTTGTGCTCCCGAGGTTGCGCACTTGATTCACCAAGGTCTTGAGCTGGTTGTACATGGCTTGTGGCTCTTCCCCTTGGTTGAGCATGAATCGACCGAGCTCCCCCTCGATCATTTCCTGCTTGGTGATCTTGGTCACCTCATCTCCTTCGTGCACGGTCTTGAGCACATCCCGAATCTCTTTGGCACTCTTCAACCCTTGCACCTTATTATACACCTCTCGACTTAGAGAGGCGAGGAGTATAGTAGTGGCTTGGGAGTTGAAGTGCCGGATTTGGGCAACCTCGTCCGAATCATAATCTTCATCCCCTACGGATGGTACCTGAGCTCCAAACTCAACAACATCCCAAATGCTAGTGTGGAGTGAGGTTAGATGGTGCCTCATTTTATCACTCCACATACAATAATCTTCACCATAAAAATAGGTGGTTTGCCTAATGGGACGGAAAGTAAAGGAGTGTGTTTGGAAATGCAAGGGTAGTGTAGGGGGATCTTACTAAACTCCTTGTGCTCATGGCGCTTAGAAGTGACGGACGGCGCGTCGGAGCCGGAGGTGGAGGGCTACGAAGAATCGGTCTCGTAGTAGACCACCTTCTTCATTTTCTTCTTCTTGTCGCCACTCCGGTGCGACTTGACGCGGGGAGGTGATTCCCCCTTTCCTTTGGAACCGGACTCCCTTGATGGAGCCTTCCCATGGCTTGTGGCGAGCTTCTCACCGGTCACGACCTCCTTCTTGGCGTGATATCCCGACATCACTTCGAGCGGTTAGCCTCTAATGAAGTACCAGGCTTTGATACCAATTGAAAGTCGCCTAGAGGGGGGTGAATAGCCAGAATCTAAAAATTATAAACTTAAGCACACACTACAAGCCGGGGTTAGCGTTAGAATTAAAATCGAGTCCGAAAGAGAGGGTGAAAAACAAATCACAAGCAAATGAAGAGAGTGACACGGTGATTTGTTTCACCGAGGTTTGGTTCTTGCAAACCTACTCCTCGTTGAGGTGGTCACAAAGACCGGGTCTCTTTCAACCCTTTCCCTCTCTCAAACGGTCACCTAGACCGAGTGAGCTTTTCTCCTTAATCAATGGGTCACTTAGACCCCTCACAAGGACCACCACAACTTGGTGTCTCTTGCGTTGATTACAAGTGTCTTGAGAACAAGAAAGAGGAAGAAGAAAAGCGATCCAAACGACAAGAACTCAAATGAACACAAATATCTCTCTCTCACTAGTCACTAATTGTTTGGAGTGATCTTTGGACTTGGGAGAGGAATTGATCTCTTGTTTGTGTCTTGGAGTGAATTCTAGAGCTCTTGTATTGAATGCAATGGCTGAAAACTTGGATGCCTTGAAGTGTGGTGGTTGGGGGGTATTTATAGCCCCAACCACCAAAACAGTCGTTGGGGAAGTCTGCTGTTGATGGGCGCACCGGACAGTCCAGTGCGCCACCGGACACTGTCCGGTGCGCCAGCCACGTCACCCAACCATTAGGGTTCGACCGTTGGAGCTCTGTCTGCCTAGGCCACCAGACAGTCCGGTGGTGCACCGGACAGTCACTGTTCACTGTCTGGTGCGCCTTCTGGCGCTTGCTCTGACTCTGCGCGAACTATTCACACACTGTAGCGTTCACTGTTCACTTTTGCAGACGACCGTTGGCGTTGTAGCCGTTACTCCGGATGGCTCACCGGAGAGTCCGGTGGCACACCGGACAGTCCGATGAATTATAGCGGAGTGGCTCTCCAAAAAACCGAAGCTGAGCAGTTTAGAGTTGATCTCCCTAGTGCACCGGACACTGTCCGGTGGCACACCGGATAGTCCGGTGCACCAGACCAGGGCAGCCTTTGGTTGGTTTTGCTCCTTTCTATTTGAACCCTTTCTTGGACTTTTTATTGGTTTGTGTTGAACCTTTGGCACCTATAGAACTTATAATCTAGAGCAAACTAGTTAGTCCAATTGTTTGTGTTGGGCAATTCAACCACCAAAATTATTTAGGAAAACGTTTGACCCTATTTCCCTTTCAGAAATAGTAAAAATAGAAACACAACAAAATTAGATGTTTCCTCAGATAAATTAGGAAATGATTACCGTGACTATGGTCATGTACCTATGCTTTAGGGATCATCCAATTATTGACAAGGGCAACCTAGTGATCAGCTAGTACACCATCAGGAGCAATACTATTATTAGCATCTTGGCTCTTATGTGGGTAAAAAAATGGATTTCAAATTAGACTTGTGTTGCCTCCATCTCTCTTCAATTGTTCGCAGTACCCATGTTTCCATGCGGGCAGGGTAAAGAGATCTCTTCTTCATAACCATTGGAAAAGATTTGTGAAAGTATTCTATTAATGCATAGCAATCAGAAAAGAAATGTGAAAGTTTACCTTTACTTGATTAAGAATGGCCTCCTTATTGATTTGTTTATTGTTCATGTCTTTCTTTCCTATCAGTAGTTTCCAATCCTTGAAGCTTAAGCTACACAAGGAGCCAATCCTAGCAACCATGCCAAGGAATTTTGCAAGGACTCCTGCCTCCTCTCCAAGAGGCTGGTTCAACTCATTACAATTAACTACAATCCTATGGCCTCTCGGAATGTTCCAAACATTAATAAGTTTTGTCCTCCCATGACTTTTTACCTCTTCGACCTCATCTGTATAGTTTACCATTGCAAAAAAAATGATTGAAGTGATTAAAAATAATAGGTATAATTTTTCATGACTAAAGATTAATAGGGAGGCTGGCCTCTTTAAACAGATTCATCTCAAGATCAATAGAGAGGAATTTGCCATTCTTCGAAGTGCTATAAAGTCAGTCGATGTCTTTCAATGGGGACTAATTCGACAAAAGGCTTTTGAAGAGCTAAAGCAATATCTGATACAACTAACAACATTGACTCCACCTTTGTCAGAAGTCCCATTGCTATTGTATGTAGCTGCTTCCCACGCTACAGTCAGTGCAGTGCTGGTGCAGGAGAGACAAGATGATCAAGCAAAGAAGCAAGTCCCAGTATACTTCGTTTCTGAAGTACTTAGTCCATCAAAAAGAAACTACACAAAGCTGGAGAAGGTACTATATGCTGTATTGATGGCTTCCAGAAAGTTTCAACATTATTTCTAGTCATACCAGATTATAGTACCTTCGACCCAACCTCTCAAGGACATTATAAGAAACAGATAAGCTACATGAAGAGTTGGAAAATGGGCTGCAGAACTGAATGAGTTCACTATTGATTTTGTCCATAGATCCTCAATTCAATCGCAAACGTTAGCAGACTTCATTGTTGACTAGACGCCAGGGGCTCAAGAAGAAAGAAGCATAACATACACCGAAGCTTGGATAGTGTTCTGTGATGGATCATGGGAAACCTTCGGTGTAGGTGCAGCTGCTATTCTAATTTCACCATCCAAGATAAAAACCTGCTATGCGACCAGATTGGAGTTCAACTGCACAAATAACATTGTAGAGTACGAAGCTCTTCTTTTGGGGATTCGAAAGCTTAAGGCAATGGGAATAAGTAGGGCAGTCCTCAAATCTGACTCACAGGTCATCACAGGCCATGTTGATAAAAGCAGCAGAGCAAGAGACCCGAAGCTTGAGAAGTATCTTGATGCAATCCGAAGAATTGAAGCCTCCTTCGAAGGTTTCTTAGTAAAGAATATTCCAAGAGGAGAAAATGAGTAGGCAGATTTACTAGCTAAATTAGCGGCACAGGGGCTCCCACTCCCTTCAGAAGTATTCTTTGAAACTCTAAAAGCACCTTCAGTTGAGCTCATGGAGCGAGCGGTGCTTACAATCTCACCTGTGCACAGCGAAGATTAGAGAACTGAGATTGTATGTTTCCTGCAAAGCAATTAACCTTCGGACGACGAAGCATACATAAAAAGAATGCAAGCCAGGACAAGACCTTATATGACCATAAAAGAAGAATTGTTCAAACAAGGAGTTTGTTCTCTACTGCTGAAGTGTTTGTCTAGAGCCGAAGGTCAAGAGATAATGAAAGAGATACACACAGGGATATGCGAAGCTCATATTGGATCTAGGCCTTTGCTCGGTAAAGTTTCTAGACAAGGATTTTATTGGCCGAAGGTAGCTTCGGATGCAGCGGATCTAGTTCAAAAATGTGAAAACTTCCAGAAGTGTGCCAGAGATCAAAAACAACCTTCATCTCTAACTCAGCTAATTCAGCCCACTTGGCCACAACAAAGGTGGGGCCTAGATTTACTAGGCCCACTTCCAACAGCGCAAGGAAACTTGAAATATGTTGTGGTAGCAGTGGAGTACTTTTCAAAGTGGATAGAAGCTAAACCCGTAGCTACAATCACTTTGGCCACGGTCCAGAAGTTCTTTTGGCAGAATATCGTTTGCCAGTTTGGTGTACCGAAGGCTATCACAGTTGATATTGGAACTAAATTTGATGCTGAGATATTCAAAACTTTTTGTGACCAAATTGGTACAAAAATACATTTTGCATCTGTGAGGCATCCAGAATCTAATGGACTGGAAGAGCGAGCTAACAGAATTATTATAACAGGCATAATGAAGTCAATCTTCAATCTGTCAAAAGGAAAGTGGCCAGATGAATTGGTAAAAGTGGTATGGAACCACAACATTGTTGTCTCAAGATCAACACGCTTTACTCCATTCAAGCTTTTATTCGGAGACGAAGCAATAACACTGGAAGAAGCTAAAATAGGCTTGATAAGGGCACTAGCTTCAACAGAAGACGAAGATGCTTGCAAAATAACAAAAGACACTATAGAAGATACCAGACTTCAGGCAATAGACCATATCAATAAATATCAAGCCAAAACAGTCAAGTGGCGAGACAGAAAAGTAAGATTAAAGAATATCAAGCCAGGACACTTGGTGCTTTGTAGAATAGCCAACCCAGACACAGTGGGGCAGCTACAGCTTAAGTGGGAAGGTCCCTTCTCGGTAGTGTCTTCGTCAAGACCTGGATCATACAGGTTGAATGACATGGATGGCAATGACACTCCAAGGTCTTGGAATGCAGATGAGCTTTGGAGATATTAAGTGTAAACTATGTAATTTTCTTACTTTTCCCTATGGCACCCTTTTCCTTTTAAGAGGGGAGAAAGGTTTTTAATGGGGCCATAGGTTGTAATTTTTCATTTTTCTTGCACAGCCATGTGCAATACAAGGGTCAGCTTCCCCCACTTGTAAAATGTAAAGATCTGAGATTACACCATCGAGTGTAAAAAAGTATAAAGAAGCTCCAAAGTTGTCCCTAAGGGGATGTAGAGCTAAAATACCACCTAAATAAAAGGTAAAGAAGCTCCAAAGTCATTCCTAAGGGAATGCAGAGCTTAGCTCCAAAGTCGTTCCTAAGGGGATGCAGAGCTAAAATACCACCTAAGTCAAAGGTGAAGAAGCTCCAAAGTCGTTCCTATGGGGATGCAGAGCTTAGCTCTAAAGTCGTTCCTAAGGGGATGCAGAGATGAAATACTACCTAAGTAAAAGGTGAACAGACTCCAAAGTCGTTCCTAAGGGGATGCAAAGTCTGGGTGTGTATTTGTGTGTGTTTTTTATCTTTGGCATACATTTTCATACTCCATCACATCATCTTCTACATTCATACAAACATGCATTAGATATCTATAGCTTCACCGCATCATGACATATCGCATAAGGCATTAGCAGAAAGGAAGAGAAGGCTCCTATTTTCAATGTAAAAATGTTTCATTGTGAACGAAGATGCTTTGTTATAAATGAAGATCATTAACAGGAAAATAAGGGAAAATGCTTCGTTATGTACGAGGAGGCCATGTTTTGATTTTGGTCCAAAGGTGCTTTGATGTGAATGAAAAGAAGGGAAGATGTTTTTCGCCCTTGGCTCAAAAAATAGGGAGTATCAGTTTCGTCCACAGCAAAGCAAACAACAGTGGGGCAAAAAGGTAAAAGCAACAATTACAAGGTATTCACAGATATTTACAAAAAGTTTACATTCAATCGCTACTCATTGAATACAGTGTTTTTTCTGTACAAACAAGCCCTAAAAGTGTTTTTTAGCCATTAGCCCCCGAAGCTTTCTTCAGATCGCCAGAGCGAGCTTCGGATCATCAGCCTTCATCAACATCACCCTAAGAAACAACAAGAAAAAGGTATTGAGGAATATAACAAAATCCAAAATAAAAGCAAGAAGGTAAAGAGATTTCGTATACTTTGTTAAGTAAGGCACGAGCTTCGTTCCTAGCAATCTCTCGACCCCCTTTGGCCCAGATTTGAGTAATGAACATGTTGCCTATGCTGCTGGCTTCGGCTAGAATATTAACCAGGTCAGACGGTGAGAGACTAAAGTTGGGCCTATTAGCATTTTTTATATGGTTGCACCACTACAAAATGCCCCCCTTTAGCAATGCATATATGTGTTGGTACAAGCCTATATAAGCGTTGCTAGGGTCTATACCAACGCATAATTATGTGTTGCCTATACTGCCGTTGCTAGGGGCTACTACAACGCTTGTACATACATTGGTAAGTCATATAAATAAGCGTTGGTAAACTGCAACAGATTTTTATAAGATACAAGAACACTTACATGTGTTGGTGCCGCCCAAGACCAGCTAGTTATCATAGGATGCTACAACGTTTAGTTTCGAGTTGTAGCAACATTTTTATCCGTTGCAAGCAATAAACCAATAAAAAATATTTGAATATTTTATTTTGAGGTTAAGATTACAACAACACTACAAAACAACCACCCCTTTAGCAATGCATATATGTGTTGCAAAAAGTTCATATATACGTTGCTAAGGTCTATACCAACGTATATTTTTGCGTTGCCTATACTGCCGTTGCTAGGATCTATAACAACACTTATAGATGTGTTGGTAAAACCAAGAGTTAAGTGTTGTCATGCTACAACTGATATACAAGAACTATAGTAACGCCTCCATGTGTAGCAACAAATGAACCAGGTAACAAATATTATTATTACAATAATTTAATTTGAATACACATGTAATCAATGTAGCTGAAAATTTATATATTATACCAAACCCATACACAAACTATAAACAAATATATTTATTATTTAGAAATAAATTCTTGAATTACAATAGTATCTATATACAACGTCATTGTTCTGTACAAAGATTGTAAGGGGAAAAATAGTATCAAAGCCATATTGAAATGTACCACCTCCATCCTCCATCTCCAACGAACTCTCCACTAATTTGTGTTCATCCATTCTTAGTCAACAAATGAACTTGCTTCACATTATTGCTTGGTGATAAGAAGACACCAATGCAAAGGGTGCATCCTGCTTTTTTTGCCAATCATGACAGTTTCAAGATGCAAAGTTTATGTAAGATTTTATGCCTTCTTTACTTCCTTCAATTCATCCATACATTGCCGGTTGTAGTGCTACCTGAGTTATTATATGTATCCATTCACATAGAGAAATAGTTAGATTAACTATAAATCAGATGTCTACCATAAATCTAAAACAACATAAAAGATCTCATCGCTTGCGTCTGCCGTAGACACCTTTGGGAGAGACTTTTTTGAGCTCTCTGTGTTTTGTATCCTATCTGGCGTGTTGCTCACAGATGTGTTGGCCTTTGCTGATTTTGTACCTGAATTCAAAATTTCTCTGTTCTTAATTGAAAGGCAAGTGCTCCCCCCATTATGTGTAAAAAAATATCGATAGAACAAGGAATTATTAGAAACCATTATATGTGTGGGTTCCTTAATCTAGGCCTTGTTAGTAATGCAATGCAAGCAACAAAACTAATTGAGAACAGAAAAGTACATTACATCAGCCATAAGGTACTTAATACTTACATGGTAAAGTGGTTCGCCGTCAAGACTATGAAGCACAATAGTGAACTCAGGAACTGACGGTGATAGTGTACATGCCATAGACAATGTTATTTTTTCTTTGGGTGCTTTCTTTTTCTAAGGATTTTCATGAAGACCATGAAAATTCTTTTTATCTTGAGTATATTCTAATCAGTGGCTTGTTGAAATGATCAAAACTGAAAACTTATATTTCCTTTAGGTAACATAAAAACATACATGAACCTCTGTTACATCAGTTTCGAACCTAAGATGTGTGCTAACCTCTCTAAAGCCTTGTTGTGGTTGTAAGCTTGTACATCTCAAGATATGCTAATAATTTCGTTGCTGATTGCGAGGCCATGATATTTAGGCAAAAACATCAGATCAAGTTTGGGCATATTGAAGGAAACCTTCCAAATAAATTATATTTTAGTGAACAATAATTCGACAGTTAACTTGTATTGGGAAAAATTGCAACAACAATTTTAAATGGCAAATGTATACAACATGAGAAAACTTGAAAGTTTTGAATTGTACCCCAGGTAAAGATAAACCTACTAATGCCTAGGTTACATGTGGTAGCAAAAAACATTTGAGTTGCATTTTATGTTTAACTATTTGTTTCTGATATTTCTTCAGTCCTATATTATTTGGGGTCTCAACAATGATAACTTGTGTTTAATGAGCAATGTGAGCAGTAATGAAGAATGATTATTCGATGGTTCTACACTTGACCTATTAAACATTTAATTAATCAGCTATGTAATTGGACCTTTTTTAACAATCTCATAATTCCTAACAAACTGATCAGGATGAGACCAATAATGTCATGGTTGTGGATATGACCTAGATTTAGTTGACGTGACTGAGGTAACAAACCAAACATTATCATGGAGACCAGAAGGTAGACACATCATGAGCAGCTAGTGTTGTTCCACGAAGAGAATCTTATTTTATCTGTGAAAAACGCCCCAGTTAATTTGTGTTATTTGTGTTGGGAAAAAAGCACCCTTGTTTCAGACTGCACTTGGAAATGAATCACGATTCAATAAAATTAATTCAGAATCTACTATGGTACAAAATGATATATATCCATATATATTGTTAGACAAATGTGCATAATATGTGCCTTACAAGCTACAATAGTGACGTCCTTAGCCAAAACTTCAAATGAAAGAACAAAAGCATTTTCTCTGTCAGCATCTAAGAGTGGACAGCTAGGAGGAGATAGGTGACCAGTATTTTTCTTCTTGCTCTGCAACAAATATTGTAATGAGTATGGCATGTCAAACTGTTGAACTTAGAAAAGCATCATAGAGGCAATTGTAACTGAAAAGAAAAAAGAAAGGAACATTAAGCCATGGGAAATTGTACTGAATTCATGCCATTCAGTACTTATAACAGATCACTGAGGCAGAAATCTTGATACATAAGCCTCGTCCAATGAAATCCACTTAAAACATACTACACTTTGTCCTGCTTACCATAATGACTTATTTGCATCTACATTTAGGATATATCTCTTGTTCACACATTTGCAAGTCCATGCAAATAGGTAATGATATAACCAAGATAGATTACCTGTTGTTGGGGATCTCCTTGTACTCCCCATAAACAAAGAAGAGCATACTCGAGCAACTCCTCCCTCTCATTCATCATCAGGAATTCCTCCTTAGTGATAAAGTAATAGTATTTCCTATCAACTTCACCTGGCTTCATCGCCTTGCTCATTGCAGTGACAATGAAATGGATCCCTTACCTCTCCTCCTGCAGCCTCTGCAGAACAACCCACACTCAGCTTTGTTGAAAACAAAATAGATCAATTCCATTTCCTCCCGCAGTATGTGTAGAACAACCTACAATCGGCATTGGGAAGCTAATCAGAAACCAATGACCTGCAACAAAGGTAAGCGGGGTTAGGGATAGCGATTACGGATGAAGAGTCACCTTGATTACAACGTTGTTTCCGTGTTCGTGGTTTCGGCGATGTTGTCGTACAGGGGCGGCGTGCAGGACCAGTAGCCGTGAGACGGGAGCAGGACGGCGGTGTTGGCGGCGGCCACGCTTGGAAGGACGGTGGAGGCCATCGACGAGCCTGAGAGCCCCAGCCATAGTCGGGTGTCGTCCTCTTCCTCCTTCGGACGGAAGGTGGCCCAGTCGCGCTCCGTGGGATGTGCCAGCCGCAGTTTCTCCGAGGATTTCCTAGAGCGCCTCTCCAACGGCCTCGACGACGGAGGCATCGGTTGAGCGAAGGATGGGCGCGATGAGGGCGGCATGACGGGGCGGGCGGGGTGGAGCGGAGCGTGTGGTGGAGACAGAGTGGAGGCAGAGGGGGAGCATGGTGGATACGATGCTGGGAGGGAGCCAGAGGGGGAGGGCAGCGGAGATGGTGCTAGGAGTCAGAGAGGGCGACGGCGGAGACGATGGTTTTTCGGCTCGAGTGTGCGTCTGTGCGATGCCTATGTTCCAGTAGCACACGTGGTTGTAGGGCGGAGCAGCATCGGACGGAGGAAGGTGGACATTCTCATCGACCACTGATCTTTGATCGTACGGTGAACAAAATAAGTGACATGGATGGCGTGACTCCTCTTCTCTGCACCCACATTTAATATATAGAAAAATAGAAATAATATAAGAAAAATAAAATATATAGAATAAAATAGAATATAGAAAAATGTAATGTGGGATTACAAGCTTTTAGTAGACTCTATAAAATAGTAGAGGGAAATTACATTTGGTATATAAAGATGGTACGGAAATATGGAAAGACAGAAACATAGAAAATAGTAGTAAATTTTTACGTAGCTACGTTAGTTTTTCTTTCGAATTACTGGAACCAATAAAAATACTCCCCCAATCTTAATTTATAGGTTGTTTGACTTTTTTCACACCAAATTTGGCCAACTTGTCCTATTAAAAATTTATGAAAGTATGGAAAAAATTAAACCACAATAAAAATAAATAGTAATTATGAATTTTTTTAATAAGATGAGTAACGCAAAATTGGTGTCCCAAAAACCAAACGATTTATAAATTAGGATGGATGGAGTACTTTGTAAATATCAAAACCAATATACCGATTTGCATAAATACTACATATAATGCTTGCAACGCATGATAAGCATTGCTAGGTAACACAAATACTAAGGATGACACTTGCAACTCATGACAAATGTTGCTAGGTGACATAAATACTACAAATGACCCTTGCAACACATGACAAACGTTGCCCTGTAATTTGGATATTCTACGGATGACACTTGCAACACATGGTAAATATTGCCATTTAATTTTCTTGCAACATATAAATATGTGTGTTGCTAGCATCCGTTGCTACCTAATTTTTTGCAACGCATAAACCATTTTGTTGCAATGTATGCGTTGCTATAGGGGTGTTTGTCTTGTAGTGCAAGCTGAACAATGCACATTTGATATTTCTGGAATCATCCACACACACATGGCAAATAAGCAATATATATATATATATATATATATATATATTTAAAATCAATAGTTGCATTACAAAAAGTTGATCCATAGTTTCATATATAATTGCACACAACATGGAGACTGAGACTAAGCTGCTAATTAGAGGGTGCAGACGAGAAACAAAAGGTTGTTCAACTATGGACATTTTTTCTAGAAATCTGACCAGAGGCAATTATCCCTAGCGCTGGCGATGACAATCCTTTGAATGGAGGGGTTAGCTAGGGGCATAGCAAAGCTCCACCTCCACAGTAAGTGCCGCAACATGGGAGCGCCAGGTTTATTACAAAGAAAGTTTGAAGTACATATTCATGCATCCTTAAATCTTTCGTTGCCACTGTGTTTTGCGCTGAGGGTGGGCACAAGCACGTCTAAAGTTCATCAACTCTGCAAAAGCAAAAGCAAGCAAGGAAAAAGGTAAAACAACAGTTCAATTAAAAAGAAAATATCCAACCTTCTTTCTGAGACCGTTACATGTCTAGCCCTATCTGGAGTTGACTGTCCAGTGGAGTGTCACCTGGTGCATCATAGTCATCAATTTAGACTTTAAAATACATATTCTATCAATTTTGTTGTCACGAAACAAATCATATTCCTTACAAAGCATGCATCTCATAGAATGCAAGAAAACAAAGAATAGTAAAAAATAAAGATGAGTACACCACCTAACTTTTTAAATTATATTTCCTATTAAGTGTCAAAATTTCTATCAAATCACTTAGTGAACCCTTAGAAGATACTCGTGTTGTCAATAAGTTTCTAAGAGTTGTGCCACCCCAGTTCAATCAAGTTGCTGTCTCAATCGAGATGTTCTGTGATGTCAAGACACTTTCAGTTGAAGACCTAGTTGGAAGGCTTCGGGCAGCTGAAGATCGGTTTGAAGACAAACTGGAGCAAGTAACAGACAAAGTAGGAAGACTGCTACTAGCTGAAGAGGAATGGTTGGATAAACACAAGAAAAGGTTTCAGTTCAATACACACAAGAACAGTAATAGTGGAGGGACAAACCAGTGGAAGGCAAAGGTTTCTAACAAATCTGAAGGTGCTAGCTCCAGTACTCCTCACAAGATCAAATTGACGTCACAAGGAACACCCAGAAGAAAAGGGAGATGCAGAAACTGTGGCATCTATGGTCATTGGGCAGAAGACTGTAAAAGACCAAAAAGAGATAAGAAGGATCACAAACAGCAGGAGGCAAATGTTGCAGTTGGAGATGTGGAGAATGCAGCACTACTCTTCGTTGAGGTGCAAGACTCATTAGGTGGAACTTTCTCAGGAAATACACCTCTCTAAAGAAAAAGTAGTGCCTGCAGTCTATTCAGATGAAGTCCGGGTATTAGACACTGGAGCTAGTAACCACATGACATGCACCAAGTCTACACTTACTCAACTTGATGACACTGCCAGTGGGTCAGTGAAGTTTGGTGATGGGTCTACTGTCAAAATCTGTGGACTAGGTTCGGTGGTGATGAAAACCAGACAAGGTGACCACAAGGTACTCACTAGTGTGTACTACATTCCACAATTGAAAAGCAACATAATTAGTCTTGGATAACTAGAGGAAGCAGGCTGTGACATCAGACTATTTGCTGGTAGACTAAAAGTATTTGATCCAGAGTATAACCTGTTGGTCAGTGCACCTCGCACTGGGAACAGACTGTACACAGTACAATTGAGTGTGATACCTCCAGTTTGTTTGCTGTCAAAGCTAGATGATGCAGCTTGGCTATGGCATTCAATATTTGGTCACACAAACCCCCCTACTATGGTTTTATTAGTGTCATATATCAGTGAGGGCTTCCCATATGAATGGCCCTGCCCAAATTTATATATGTACATCTAACACACTGATGTCTCCTAACCTATTAGCTCAAACTTGATGTCTCTATTCATGGGAGATATAGAGTATTTATGGGGCCAATTAAATACCTTAGCAATCCCGGCGCTATTATTCATCCCATGTTATCAGTTAACCTTTTCAATCTACAAAAGGAATGAATTAGAATACTTTAACCAAATGCAATAATGAGGAGAATAATGTCTTGTTAAGTGAAGTGATGAACTTACACAACTTGAAGGCCATGCAATTGGATTATTGCCTACTTGTCCAAGAACCTTGAAGTTGTTATATGGCCTTATTAGTGGTTCATCGCTCACAGATACCAGACTAACACGCACCATCCAAAATTCTTTGCCTAAAGCAACATCTCCAACTTTGGTTTTGGGGTCCTGGCTAAGTACTCTGCCTAAGGCAACCTTCCTGTTTGGATATCTTGTGTTCTTTAAGAAAATATCTATGGAAACCTACAAGTGAATTTTGGATGTTAGTGGTTAGCAAGTAGCTATAAATATGCAGGATGCATAAGAATTTTTACTAATAAATAGTTACTTGATGGTTCTTATTTGGTGCATAATTAGAGGATTTCCGAGACGTGTAGACTACACTGAGTTTCAAAAGGACCACGTTGATCACCTTGGCTGCATTAGTACTGTTGTTTTTACCTTTATTGATGCAGAAACTCTACTAGCATGGAGTGCTTCACGTCATGACTGTGGTGGCTTGCTCTGCATTTAAAGAACACACATCAGTGAACTATTATGGAACATAGTTTAGGAAATCTGATGCTTGCTGCTACTTTCAGCATGTATACACTATCATATAAACTAGTTTTCTAACATGGACAAAAATATGATTGCTTCAGTATGGCCTTAGGGTGGAGTAAATCTATGATTGCAGTTCCTCGTACTCATAATGTACTAACCTTATCCGTAATTTTAGAACATTTGTAGTGTGAGTGCAGTTCCTCGTACTCATCATCTTCGTTTTCATCCTCCTGTAGAGTTATTGGATAAATGACAGCTTGAAAATTTTAAAACTAGGATGGAATTCATGGTAATGCATTCATACCATTGTGTTATTCCGTTCACCAAACATACTAGAATCTTCACTACAAAGTTGACAATAAATTCGCTGTTATAGGGAAATATATATATATATATAAGATTCAGATAAATGTGCAAAAAAATCAGTAAACTTATATATTTTCATAGAGATACATACTTGTCGTTTCATAGCAGGACGAACATCTGTTGGTGGCGATAAAGGAGCATCTAGATAGCCCTGTAATAGCATAAAAACATTAGGACATAAAAACATCTTATGTCCTAAACCCTAAATATTGAAGATTTCAATAGAAGTGACACTCTGCAAAAGAGTAAATATGTTTATCTGTGCCTATGCAGTTAGATGGTATGAACTGTGTTTTGCCAGAGGTCCAATGCTGTTAATATGTTTATCTGTGCTGGTAAATGTGAATAGGACCCATCATCTATTATGTGCGGCACTAAGTTCATGAGTAGACCTATACCATCGTAGTGTGTGTTTCTGGCATTGGAATTGTTTTAGACAATTCAGACTAGTTCTTGTCACAGCAGACACATATACTGGATCCTTTAGAGCTAGTGTGATTGACCCTACCAAGGTGACAAGGTGTGCGCTCCAGAATGCGGCCTCTGTAGCTGGAATGGTCCTAACCACACAGGCCATTGTTGTTGAGAAGCCAAAGCTGAAGCCTCAAGTGGCAGAGCCACCGGAGGGAGCTCTTACCATTTAAAACTTAACGTTCTTGAGGTTGCTGTCCAGACGGTTCAGATCAGTTGAGAGGGTAGAACTTTGGTTTGAGAATTTTGGTTCAGATCCACTAGGAGTTGTAGAGTAGGATTGCTATTTTGCAGACGAAGAGTAATTTTACTATGGTATGAACTTATCCGAATCAAAGACATTTGCATCACCATTTTTTTAAAATAAGCTCATGGCGATGCTGGATTGTACGAGCAAGTACAGTAGTAAACTTATATATTTTCATAGAGATACATACTTGTCGTTTCATAGCAGGACGAACATCTGTTGGTGGCGATAAAGGAGCATCTGGATAGCCCTGTAATAGCATAAAAACATTAGGACATAAAAATGCTAAGTCCATGCAATCTTTAGTGAGTTAGAAATAAGGTTATTTGGATTTACATGTTGCCTTTTCTGTCGCTCCACGGTATGTTGCAAATCTAGTATAGTATCATCTTGCT
The DNA here is from genome assembly GCA_029449295.1 of Zea luxurians. Taxonomy (NCBI): domain Eukaryota; kingdom Viridiplantae; phylum Streptophyta; class Magnoliopsida; order Poales; family Poaceae; genus Zea; species Zea luxurians. The sequence continues at coordinate 579,821 of JAOPSE010000312.1, read as the reverse complement.
TCTGGACATGCTTTTGAAGTTTTTCCAATTCAAGTCTAAGTGATACTACATCTTCACTGGATGTTTCATCCAAAGTGGTTACATTTAGATGCTTCATACGGCTTGATGTCGAGGCATCAAAAACTTGTTTTGGATTTGGAACAAGGCCCAGACCATGGATATGGCCAGGCTTTTCCTTTCCTAATATTCTGTTTAGTGCATCTCCTTCCCATGCATCCTTTCCATTACTAGAGTCCGCTAAATCAGGTTGTTGTGCTAAAAGTTCCTTCAATTCACCCTTGCAAGAGAATAACAATACTCAATAAACACCATGGAAGAACAATTGGATTTGAAAAAAAGTAAATGAAACATTTTTTTGCAATTACTGTACCACATGTGCATTTCTGTTATTGCCGATGTTAGACTTGTGTGTATGGATATACAAAACAACCCTATGAGGGTATTTCTTTTCAGGATCTTGTTCCCTCTGTAAACATGTTAATAAAAATATAACTAAGGTAATGTAATTAACATGGATTTTTGACATTTGTAAAGAACATGTTGTGAATTATAATTGCAAAAATAATACCAATTCTTCTCTATTCTGAGCAAAGTTTTTTGTTCCAGATGTATGCACAGACTTTCTTCTTGTACAATTTATCCTATTGGCCTCACTTAAATCCTACGAAACAAAGAGTATATAGGAACAAAAGTAAATTAGATGGTTCATTAGATAAATAACGAAATGATTATCATGACTATAGTAATATACCTGTGCTTTAGGGGTCATCCAATTATTGACAAGCGCAACCCACTGATCAGCTAATACACCATCAGGAGCATTACTATTATTAGCATCCTGACTCTTATGTGGGTCAAAATAAATGGATTTCAAATTGGACTTGTGTTGCCTCCATCTCTCTCCAATTGTTCGCAGCACCCATGTTTCCATGCGGGCAGGGTAAAGAAATCTCTTCTGCATAACAATTGGAAAAGAATTGTGAAAGTGTACTATTACTACATGGCAACTGAAAAAATGTGAAAGTTTACCTTTACTTGATTAAGAATGGCCTCCTTATTGATTTGTTTATGGTTCCTATCTTTCTTTCCTATAAGTAGTCTCCAATCCTTGAAGCTTAAGCTACACAAGGAGCCATTCCTAGCAACCATGCCAAGGAATTTTGCAAGGACTCCTGCCTCTTCTCCGATAGGCTGATTCAGCTCATTACAATTAACTACAACCCTATGGCCTCTTGGAATGTTCCAAACATTAATAAGTTTTGTCTTCCCACGCCTTTTAACGTCTTTAACCTCATTAGTGCCATCAAGTTGGTCCTCTGCATTTATGTTATTTGACATAGTTATGTCTCCAAAAAAACAATTTTCAGTAGTGAGAATGACATATGCAACTATCCATAAAGACAAGGTGCGATATTACATGTAATGTGTGCATACCTTGGGACTCATTATCGCTTCTGCTATCTAAATGGTCTTCTTTATTACTTATGTTTTGTTCAGATGATGCAGCATTTTTTTGGGGACTTTTCTCTCCAATATGGTCCTCAGACAAGTACTCATCATGGCTACGAGTAATGCGTTGTTTCCCACCCCGTGCCATTACCAGTTACCACTGCACAATGACCTAAATTAAAAACAAGTAGGGAAGGAAAATACTAACAATCCATATGTATTTGCAGACCAATCAATGACAATAATTTGGTCGTCTAAGAATCATACGATGCAAGTAAATTTGGATGGACCGAGGTAAGATTCTGACGTCAACTCTTGCTGAATAAAAGAAAGGCAGATTAGCACCTATTGGCTGATGATGATGATTCGTAGGCAGAGGCTAACCTCTGTCTCCAGCTCGACTTGGCAGATATCCGACCTCCGGCTCAGCGTGCGCCAACAGGGGAGGACGGCGGCCACGAAAGTAGGCCATGTACGTGTCGGTGGTGGCCAAGGGCGCGGCCGTGGCGCTGGTGGACGAGGCAGTGGTGATGGCCGTGGAGGCGGCGATGGCGGTGAGAGGCAAGGGCGCGGTGGGAGGCAAGGTCGGGGCGGCGAACCAGAGAGGGGTCGCGACCTGGACGAGCGACTACGGCGCGGATGGAGCCCCCTGGACGACGGATGGAGAGCCCTCCGTTGTGCCCCTCGCGGATGAAGGAAAAGTGGTGGGGAGGTCTGCAGGAGATGAAAGAAGTTTGCTATGTCTATGGAGAGTGGGCCCACTACGAAAAGAACTAGAGGGATCCAAAACAACGGAGGGAAATATAGTATGTCAGTAAAATAAATTGGAGGGAAATAAAATAATGGGAGGGAAACAGAAAATAATACCTTAATTATTTAATTAATTCAATATGGTTTTCAAATATTTTGCTAAAACTGATTGTGTATTCAAAATACTTGTATTGTTAAATTTTAACCATAATACAGGGAAGATTTGTTACACAATTATAATATTAATGTACATTTCAATTGATACCGTCGCGCAATAAATTGATGAAACACTTGAAGCAGATCAAGTAGGGCTGTTCCTGGCTTTTCATGGGCCCAGTGCGAAATTCGATATAGAAGCCTCATCCAACAACTTTTTTTGATATATAGAATCACCAAGCCATTTAACCTCTCTTGAGTTATTGTTGACCATAAATAGTTCATAAAAAATTTAATTTTTAAAAAGCTTCTCTCTACCGAAGCAACCATCACATGTATAGTTTATAATACTCTCTCTATATCAAAATAAAATTTGTTTTGCTTCTTTAGTGGATTTATCATCGCTGTCACAACCCAACCAAGTTATCGGGCCTACGTACACCAATCCTTGCCCTCAAGGCCTCGGATAGATATGTAAGTGCATCGGATAACTTATTCGAGGTGCCGAGTTTTGATGAACTCGTTCATTTCCAAGGACCATTCACGCAAAGTTGCAAATATTACAATAACCAATCCAAAACATAAACTTTAAAAAACAGGAGTTGAGCGGAAGTGACTGGGCCAAAACCGACGCAAGTTATCTCCGGCAAGGATTTGTATTCTTAAACGTCACCCGAGCCCGGCCCGACCTAACCTGTAAGTGAATCGGATTCAAATAGTCTAGATTGCCTAGATCACAGCGACGACAGACATTGGGATCCTGGTAGGGTAACCGGAAGAGTTTGAATACGGTAGCGTGCAATTCAGAAATACAGAAAGCCTCACCGGCGTACAAAAGTCATGGTGCTCACCTAAACTTGTCTGGAGAAACCATGAGCTCGGTCGACGATGGGGTGGTCCACAATGGTGTTTTGTGACGACGGACAAGTGTTCTGAACAAACCTTACTGGTAAGGACCAAACAACTGGTTCAGTGAGCTTCACATGTAAGTATAGATACTAGAACAAACCTTACTGGTAAGGACCAAACAACCGGTAAGGACCAAACAACCAGGACGACGTAAGGTGGCAGGGTGCTCGGCGACATCTAGATTCGGTGGCCGTGTGTGCTAGTGCCATCGGCTGCTGGGTGCAGCTCTGGCACGTGCCTGTGTGACGCATATGGTATGGAGGACGGCGATGACGGTAGCTCTTGGCCTAACGTTGGTGCTGGGGGCTTCTTGGGCGAGAGCCTCAGCGACGGCGACGCCCTTGGGTGCCGCTTCCCCTGTTGGGGGCGTCGTATTCCCCAACATGTTCTTCCTTGGGCGAAAGCCTGGTCCATCTCGGACTCGCGACGGTGTCATCCCCGATGTCACTCCCTTCCTGAAGGCGTCGCATTGAAGTTTGTCTCGGCCTTAGCTTCGCCTTCGATGGTTGCTTTTGATTCTCGGCGTCTGGTATGCGGGTGAAGATGGGGCTTTGCAAGGTGAAGTCGAAGTTGTTGCATCAGGGGTTGTGGCTCAGCAATGATGACAGATGACGAGCCCCCTTCTTCGTGGACTGGATTGTTTCAAAGGGTATGGCCAAGTGCCACGACGTCAGGCATCAAGGAAAGTTCTCTGGTATGGCCCATGCTGACCCGATCCAACTATGCAGAGTGGGCAAGGTTGAGAATTTGAGAATATAGAGTTCAAGGAGGGGAGAGTGTTGAGGATTTTGGGATGAGAATTACTAACCTTGTCACAAATATCAAATCCCTTGGTGAATCTATAGATGATACCCGTGTGGTCATAAAGTTCCTGCATGTTGTACCACCCCGGTTTAATCAAGTAGCAATATCCATTGAAATGTTTTGTGAGATGAAGGATCTTACAGTTGAAGATCTTGTTGGCAGACTTCGTGCTGCTGAAGATCGACTAGAAGACAAGGTTGAGCACATCACTGATAAAACAGGTCGTTTACTGTTAGCTGAAGAAGATTGGCTTGAAAAGCATAAGCATCATTTTTAGTCGTCTTCAAATAAAGACAGTAGCAGTAGTGGTGTTGAAACTGGGGCACTTCTGTTTGCTGAAGTACAAGGCACAGTGCATGGAGCACCACAGTTTGTTCATTTGTCTGAAGAAAAAGTGATCCCGATGATATGTCCTGAAGGCGTGTGGGTACTTGATACTGGTGCCAGTAATCACATGACAGGTACAAAGTCTGCACTCTCACACCTTGATGAATCTGTGAGTGGATCAGTCAGATTTGGGGATGGATCAACTGTTAAAATATGTGGTTTGGGAGCTCTAGTTGTTCAGGGAAAGCAAAATCAGCACAAAGTCTTCACAAGTGTTTATTACATCCCACAACTGAAGAGTAATATAATAAGTCTTGGTCAGCTTGAAGAGGGTGGATGTGATATTAGACTATTTAATGGGAGGTTGAGTGTACTAGATCCTGAAAATAACCTGCTAATCAGTGCACCTCGCACTGGTAACAGGCTGTACACTCTGAAACTAGATGCTGATTCACCTGTTTGTTTCCTGGCAAAGCACACTGATCCTGCCTGGAAATGGCATGCCAGATTTGGGCACCTGAATTTCAGGTCACTTGGAGAACTAGGTAGATTGAAGATGGTGGAAGGGATGCCCTTAGATTGAAGATTGTTCTATATATCAGACATATAAACTACTACATTTGTTTCTGCAGCTTGTTGACTCAAATTCCAAGGATACAAAAAGAAAGACAAAGGAGTGGAATGACAGAATCAAGCAAGACAAAGTAAGTTTTTGTCTTCACAGGTTCCCACGAGGATTATGTAATAATTAAACCTTTTAATTTTCTCCTGTTACAATGTAGGCACTAACATTTACTACCTAGCAATCAATGTTTTTCATATTGTAGCTGTTGAAATGAATTTAGTTGGTTAAATACTAAAGTCGACCCTTTTTGCGTGGACATAAACCAGAGCAACTACGATCAGCAGCCAGACAGAGGCATGAGGTACACATCATATTATTCTGACTGCAGCCAGTTTCTTCTCAGGTTTCTACAAGTACTAAGGGGACAGCTCAAAAGGGACTAGAATTGTTTCATGCAATTTGTGTGGGCATATCAGACCAAAGACAGTTGGTGCAAAATCCTATTTCCTGCTTGTAGTAGATGATTACAGCAGGTATATGTGGGTAGATCTGTTGAACACAAAGGATCAGGCATTGGCATCACTACAGAAGATGTATGATCCTTCAGCTGGGAGACTGTATATCAGCAGAGATGTTGTGTTTGAAGAAGAAGCGGGGTGGAATTGGGACAGTGATGAAAATGTTCAGCAAGCTGAGACAGAATCTGGTCCTTGTGAATTCCAGTTTCAGTACACTGTGCCTGGTCAGGTGTTGCAGCAGCCAAGTGTTTCAGGTGGAAGTGTTGAAGATTCAGGGGGTGCACAAAATTCTCCACCCTCACCTCACACACCAGTGACACCACAAATAACAGTAACACCACAAGTGTCATAGGGGGGATTACAGGGGTCAAGTTCCAGTGCAGCTACTAACAACAGTCCTCAGACCCGGAGCACTCAAAGTTCACAACATCCACCATTGAGATACAGGTCTCTAACTGATCTGTGGGATGCAACAGAGGAGGTACATCCACCATTGCAGATTTCAAGCAACAGATGAAGAAGACACCGCAATGGAGAAAAGGAGGAACATCAGATTACTCATTAGTTAGCAGACTACCTTAAGGATTGATAATTCATGTTTTAGCTGAAACATATGTATGCTGAATCTGCACAAGTTCATCTTGTGCTAGTACAAGTAGCTGAAACATCTATCTATACAGGCATTTTTTCAGCACTAAGCTACGCGGTACAAGTAGCAGATTACAAGGAAGCACCCCAAAACTAACAGTCAGCACTAAGCTATGCGGTAGTTCAATGCCCTACAATTTATCCTCATATTTGTACAAGAGATCTCCACACCATCTGTCTATACTCCTAGTTCTCGCTGTTGATGAGTATTGTCGTCTTGGTGCTTCGACAAGGAGCTTTGTCCAGGCTGCCACCATCACCGATGGTCGAAGCGGTCAAGCAATGCTTCTTTCTAGGCTTGTATTTGCTAGGGAGATCTGCACAACAACAGGTTCTTTGAGCTACATTCCTTGAGCTACAAAAAAATAAAAACAACACATATAAGCATGCAGGCCTCTCAGGAATGAAAAAAAATTAAGTTGTTCTTTCAGATTGATTTCAGACATAAACTGAATCTAGAAAGAAGACAATATCTTTCAGCTTGACAAAAACGAAATTCTGATTTGCTATGCAGTTCAGATATATGGAAAACAGTGAAATCTAAGGAAGTACTAGTGCAAATAGTTAAAGTCTTGATGACAGTCTACCTGTTCAGCTAGTTTGTTCTTGTGAACCTTTGCCTTGTCGAGGACCTTGACAGCCACATGATCCCTGGTGTCCATGTTGATTTCCATCGAAAAAACTAAAACATAACTCTACTGCAATTGCTTCCAACAATTTGCATTCACTACAGACAAAATATTGATACTTAAATGCTTCTATTAGATGTGTATTCAGCATTGGTCAATTAATATGTAGATCAAGAAACCTAAATTTCTGCACTGCATAATTACGTGAATTTAAAATAAGCAAGGAAGACAAACACTAATAGATGTGTATTTGCAGACCACCCAAATGGTTCAGATTATAAGAAAGAGAAACTTTGTGTACCTCATGGAGTATTCTTATTTAGCACTCATCTTCTATATCACTACCAATGTCATGGTCTTTAGCAGTTCCATCTACCGTATTGCCTTCCATATCACTTCTAGTCCATGAATGGTTGTCGTGTGCATTCTTAAACAGGTCCCCAAGCTTGCTGACATGAAAAGGTTTAGATTGTACATCATTCCAATCTTCTCCCATGTCATATACATCTCTGGGCTTCATCTTCAAGACAACTAACCACCTAGGGTTCGTCCGATCTTCCAAGTAGAACACTTGGTCAACTTGATTGGCAAACACAAATGGTTCATGCTCAATTCTATCACCTCTGTGAATTTGATGTGAGAAATTCACAAGGGATAAGCCAAACTTATCCTTTTTAACTCCCTTTCCTCGAGTGACATCAACCCATTAACATTTAAACAGTACCACTGAAAATCTTCCATAATAATCGATCTCTATGATATCAAGAATCCTGCCATAAGACAAAATATCTCCAAGTATAGGCTTATTATCACCAGCTGAAGAATAGCTAGAGGTCTTTGCAGTGACAACAACTCCACTATTTTGTGTAGCCTTATCAATCCTTTTGGCCCTAAATCTGAACCCACGTATGTTATATGCTCTATGTCTTCTTGCAAACTCCAATAGACCTCGTGCCAACCATCTAATGTCTTCGTTAATGCTGCCGGGTCCATTTTTTCTTCTAAATGCAAGATCTGTAGACACACAAAAAGAGTGTATATTTATACATGTAAGAAAACCAAAATTCCATTCAATATAAATATCAGATTAGGCTACTTACATGTTGTCTAAACCATTCTGGAAATTCTTTATTCTGTATCTGCTCAATATCTTTAGGAGTTAGGCGACGGTCGCGTCTCTTTCGTTTCAGATTAGAAGCATGTTCCCTATACCATGATTACCATATAATTATATAATTCATAATCTATATGCATAGTTCATTAGTTAACCAAAACACTTACTTTAGATATGGATTAACAACATCACAATTGTACAACACATATCTATGCGCTTGCAATTTCTCTAGATGACTTAATTCAAAATTGGTTGGTTTTCCAAATGATTTCCCTACTGAAGGGAATAAAGATGAATCTTCTCCAACCATCTTCGATTGGGTATGGTCCAAACTATCATCGTTCCTTGATGGTTTATTATGCTTGGTAGCGAAACCTTCTATGTACCTAGAACAAAACACCATACACTCATCTGCCAAGAATGAATTTGCTGTTGAAGCTTCTGGATATGCTTTGTTCCGAACATATGATTTCAATTTTCCTAGGTACCTACAACCAATGCAAGACAAGTGAATTATTCAACCCCACAATAAATTCTTATAACATGAATCATGTAATAGTTAGAAGATGTACCTCTCAATAAAATACATCCATCTATAGTTAACTGGTCCACCAAGCTTACATTCAGTTGCTAGATGGACTACTAAATGAACCATAACCGTGAAAAACCCTGGTGGAAAGATCATCTCCATTTTGCATAGAGTAATGCCAATTGATTTTTCCATATGGTCCAACTCGTTAACATGAAGCACTTTAGAACATATCCCTCGAAAATAAGCAGACAACTCAAATATTACAGCTGTGTATCATCTAGAAGAAGACCCCTCAAACCAATAGGCATGAGCTGCTGCATTAGGACATGACAGTCATGTGTTTTAAGGCCAACAATCTTTCCTTCAGTAACATTAACACATTTTTATATGTTTCTACAATAACCTTCAGGAACTTTAACCTTTCTAAGAAAATCACAAAATGCTCGTCTCTCACTTTTAGACATAGCAAATAAAGCTGGTGGCAAGTAAAACTTTCCTGAAGGTTTTTCTTGTGGATGGAGGTCCGGTCTAATGTTCATCTCGACAAGATCTAGACGAGCTTGTAGGTTATCTTTTGTCCTACCATCCAAATTGGATATTGTACCATAACAATTGTCAAATACATTCTTCTCTATATGCATCACATCAAGATTGTATCGAAGAATATTATCATCCCAATATGGCAATTTGAATAGACTACTAACTGACTTGTAAGTTTTTGAGTTCTTGAAATCACCAAGTGTGATGATTTCATCCAAAATTGGACGATCATAATAGGTTTTAGGTTTTGTTCGAAGCTCTATCGTTCCATCAAATGAGTCTGCATCCAAGCGATAAGAATGATCAAGATCAATATATTGGCGATTTCCCATAAAACAAGATTTACGACCATTCTTCAACTGTTTTGTCCAGACATTTTCACCACAAGGAGGGCATGCGAATTTCCCATGAACCATATGAGAAGCAAGCATTCCTAAACTAGGAAGATCACTTATGGTCATAAGCACGGCCCCTCGCATAGTAAAACTCTCATCTCTTGATGCATCATATGTGTACAAGCCGGTTAGAAATAATTCATTTAGGTCATCCAAGAGTGGCTCAAGGAACACATGAATTCTATCTCCAGGACTTTTAGGACCAGGAATCAATAAAGAGAGCATAAGGTTGTGATCTTTCATGCAAAGCCATGGAGGAAGGTTATATACCACCAATATAACAGGCCAACAACTATGTGTAGAGCTCATCATCCCAAATGGATTAAATCCATCAGTAGCCAAACCAAAACGAATATTACGTGATTCTGCTGCAAATCCTAGGAACTTTTCATCAAACCTCTTCCACACTGGTGCATCAGGAGGATGTCTTAATGCACCATCCTTAATGCGCTCCTCGTCATGCCATCTTAGAAGAGAAGCTGTTTCTCTACACATAAACATTCTTTTTAGCCTCTCTTTAATTGGAAAGTATCGTAAAACTTTGCAGGGTGTTGCTTTCTTTCTTTCCTTCTTTGTTAATACAGACGTGGGATCCTTATCCTTCCACATCGAAACCTTACAGATTGCACCCAAATCATCATTCTTCTTTTCCTTCCAATACAACTGGCAGTTGTTTGGGCAGGCATCAATATTTTCGTATCCAAGTCCAAATTTAGATATTATTTTCTTAGCCTCATAAAAGTTCTTGGGCAGTTCATTTCCATTAGGAATAGCCATAAGCAGAACCTCAAGTAGATCCCCAAAAGATTTATTTGACCATTTGTTCATGGACTTGATATTAAACAAAAGCACAAATAAAGTTAGTTGTGTGAGTTCACAACCTATCCATAATGGCCTTTTTGAATCTTCAAGCTATTTATAAAATTGTTGTGCTTCTATATTGGGTCCCTGGACCGATTCTTGACCATCAGTCATAGGTGTGTCATCATACAAATGACCAATGACGTCTTGAATCAGCTGGTCAACATTAACATACCTTTCGTCAATATTCAAATTTGGTTCTGGACTACTTGTGTGTTGCACTGAAACATTACCTTGAAAATTCCATTCATCATAATTCTCAAGTATCCCATTGCACACCAAATGCCCATACATGTCATCCCTTGTTTGAATAGTAGTGTGCACACATGTCTGACATGGACAATAAATCTTGGTACCTTCAGGTTTATCTTTAAATGCAAATTCAAGGAATTTCTCTACACCACCTAGATACGGATCAGAACCTTTAGAGTAACGCAGAAGACGCTTGACCAGGCCAATATCCATTCCGACACTGGAACAAAATACAACCATTCATCTACATATGTTTATTTCTCCAAACGTAACTACAACACATTGATCCAAAATTCATAGATAGCTATCTTTGAGACATTGGTAACTCCATTGAGTAAATGAGTAGTCAGTTTCAGCACATAATGATGTCTACACAGCACACCAATATCTCCATGGGGAATGAGAGGGATACCTTGCCTGAGCACTTGTGGCGGGGAGTAGGCCTTAATGAAGTCCTGGGGATCACGTCCTTCACTGTGGGAGACCGGCGCGATCCTGTTCCTCGTCTCCTCTCGCTGTCCTACAGAGGGTGCGCGCTGACTTTTGAGGAGGCGGTGGTGCGCAGCGGCCAGCTGGGCGTTGGTTTGGCTGGCGGCCTATAGGTGCTTGGGTGTGGCCGTGTGGGCGGGCTTGGCAGGCGGCGCCGGGCGCGGCCAGAAAATGGACACGGCAAGCTTGGCAGGCGCAGCCGGACGCGGCCAGAAAATGGACACGGCGAGCTTGGCAGGCGCAGCCGAACGCGGCCAGAAAATGGAGGCGCGAATTTCTGGGATCCAGTCCAACGCGGATTTCTGGATTTCTGGGATCCAGCGCGGATTTGTTGGTCTTGCAGGGATCTAGGGAGGCCGAGCGGATTGCAAGAATTGTTATAAGAAACTAAAGTGCCATCCATACATGCAAATCTACTAGGGTCTGTTGGTTAGCTGGTGTTAATGTTGAACAGTTGGTCTTGAGTTTGAGGCTGCTGAAGGCCTTTTTTTTGCCGAATAAACAAATATAAAACTTTAAGCTCTTTTTTCCGAATAAACAAAATTACAACAAATATATAACTTTAAGTGCCTTGACAAATCGCAACTACTATTTTCACATGGCTAGAGGGTGTTTGATAAGTAAAATCACAAAAAGGATGCAACAAATATTTTAATAAAATAAAACACCAATACAAAAGTGGACCAAAAGACTTCATACTTGAGTTGGTTGCCTTTTGTTACATTCTACATGTTTGTTGTTCAATTTCTCATTCTATATTTTTGCATAATTAAGTATCATACCACTATGCTTCATTAAAAAAAGAAACAACACAGTTTCATTATTGCCTCATCAGTACCAAAATTACTCAACAGATGTAAATGTTGCCACCATTCAAATTACTCTACGCATACGGTTGCAACGCATGGTAAACGTTGTCGTGATCGTAGTTACTCTACGGATGTAGTTCGCAACGCATGTTAAACGTTGCTAGTACCATTATTATTAACGAATGTGGCTTGCAACATGTAACAAGCGTTGCAACCTAATCACTTCCAACACATATAACTGTATGTTGCTAGGTATACGTTGCCATAAGGGGGTTTGTTTTGTAGTGACCCAGCCTTAACAAAAACCGCAGCTATGCCACGAGAGGCCACCAGCACGCAAAAGTCTCCATGCCCTTCCATTACTTCATCAAATTCGTTAATTTCCTTCTCCACGAAGTCGAGGGCCTTCGGAATATCTTTGTTAGAATAATTCTTTTCCCCCGACACTGCCCCAATTGAGTTGAAAATTTCACGTAGGCGGGCGGAGCTTCTTTCCATGAAGCTCGAGCATGTTTCGCGAAGCGACGTTAAAGCTTCAAATAATTTGGAACTCTTTTTTTGCTTCGGCTTCAACCTTATTTCTCAAGATTCTGAACTTGTCTTTGTAATGATCTGTAGCTTCCTTTAATTTTGAATGTGCTATTTCAAGCTCTCTATCTTGATCATGGATGCGAGCAACTTGATCCGTGATACGGAGTTTAGCTTCGACCAAGATTGTTTTAGCATTTTTAACCTTCAAATCCTTCTTGAAAGTCGCCTAGAGGGGGGTGAATAGGCGTAATCTGAAATTTACAACTTAAAACACAAACTACAAGCCGGGGTTAGCGTTAAAATTAAACCGGAGTACGGGAGAGAGGGGGAAAACAAACCAACTAAGAAATAAAGCGGATGAACACAATGATTTGTTTTACCGAGGTTCGGTTCTTAAAGAACCTAGTCCCCGTTGAGGTGGTCACAAAGACCGGGTCTCTTTCAATCCTTTCCCTCTCTCAAACGGTCACCTAGATCGAGTGAGGCTTCTTCCTTAATCTTACGGGTCACTTAGACCCCGCAAGCACCACCACACAATTGGTGTCTCTTGCATTGCTTACAAAGCACTTGAGAGTAAGAAGTGAGAAAGAAAAGAAAGCCAAGCCAAGCAAACAAGAGCAACAAGAAACACAAGTGATCCTTTCACAAGTCCTAAAGCACTAGAATTGAATTGGGGACTTTGAGTGGATTGATCGCTTTGATTTGTGTCTTGGAGTGAAGTCTATAGCTCTTGTATTGAATGCAATGTGTTGAATGCTTGGATGGCTGGAGTGGTGGTGGTTGGGGGGGTATTTATAGCCCTCAACCACCAAACAACCATTGGGGTTGGCTGCTGTCGATGGGTGCACCGGACAGTCCGGTGCGCCACCGGACACGGTCCGGTGCGCCAGCCACGTCACCCAACCGTTAGGGTTCTGGAGCATTTGACCGTTGGAGCGCTGACTTCTAGTGGCACCGGATAGTCCAGTGTCGCACCAGACAGGTACTATTCACTGTCCGGTGCGCCTCTGACTTCTGCGCTCTGACTCTGCGCGCACTGTTCTTCACTGTAGCTGTCAGCGTGACTTTTGCACTTGACTGTAGAGCGAAGTAGCCGTTGCTCCGCTGGCACACCAGACAGTCCGGTGAATTATAGCGCAGCGCGCCCCTGAGAAACCCGAGAGTGGCAAGTCTGAGATTGTACGGTCTTAGTGCATCGGACACTGTCTGGTGGCACACCGGGCAGTCCGGTGCGCAAGACCAGGGCACACTCGGTTTCTATTTGCTCCTTTGAATTGAACCCTATCTTGTATATTTATTGGTTTGTGTTGAACCTGTATGCACCTGTAGAACATAAATTCTAGAGCAAACTAGTTAGTCCATTATTTGTGTTGGGCATTCAACCACCAAAATTAATTATAGGAAAAGGTTAACCCTATTTCCCTTTCAATCTCCCTCTTTTTGGTGATTGATGCCAACACAAACCAAAGCAAATATATGAAGTGCAGAAATGAACTAGTTTGTATAAGGTAAGTGCATAGGTTACTTAGAATTAAAACCAATATGAAAGTATTGTTGCATATGAATAAGAGTGAATGGATTGCTTTCTTTTATTTGATATTTTGGACCACATTTGCACCATATGTTTTGTTTTTGCAAATCTTTTTCAAATTCTTTTCAAAACTCTTTTGCAAATAGTCAAAGGTATATGAATAAAATTATTTAGAAGCATTTTTAAGATTTGAAATTTCTCCCCCTGTTTCAAGATGCTTTTCCTTTGATTAAACAAAAGCTCCCCCTGAATGAAAATCTCCTCTTAGCTTTCAAGAGGGTTTTGAAATGAGTACCAATTTTGAAATCTTAATTTCATAAGCATAGATACCAATGTGAAATTTATCTTGAGTACTACATGAAAAAACAAACATTTGCGAATACCAAATAAATCTTTCATTTCGAAATTTTTTAAAATGGTGGTGGTGCGGTCCTTTTGCTTTGGGCTTAATATATTCTCCCACTTTTTGGCATTAATCGCCAAAAACGGAGAACGTTGGAGCCCTTTTTATATTTTCTCCCCCATTGATATAAGAAATATGAGTAAAAGATTATACCAATGTGGAGAGATGGCGGAGTACCGGCAAAGGGTAAGTAATACCATTGGAGTTGAGTGGAAGCGTTGTCTTTGCCGAATACTCCATTTCCCTTTCAATCTAAGACTAACACAAGAAATACTCATGGAAACACATTAGTCTTAGCTTTGGCACAAGAAGAATAAGAAATATGGGTATGTACCAAATGAAGGAGATATGATCAAAGGTATATAAAAGAGTTATGTGTGCAATGTTTCAATCAAAATTCCGAGAATCAAGTATATTTAGCTCATTCCTAAGTTTGCTAAAGGTTTTCTCATCTAGTGGCTTGGTAAAGATATCGGCTAATTGATCTTTGGTGTTAATGTAAGCTATTTTGATATCCCCCTTTGTTGGTGATCCCTCAGAAAGTGATATCGAATGTCTATGTGCTTAGTGCGGCTGTGTTCAATGGGATTCTCCGCCATGCGGATAGCACTCTCATTGTCACATAGGAGAGGGACTTTGCTCAATTTGTAGCCATAGTCTCTGAGGGTTTGCCTCATCCAAAGTAATTGCGCACAACAATGACCTGCGGCAATATAGTCGGCTTCGGCGGTAGAAAGAGCTACGGAGTTTTGTTTCTTTGAAGCCCAAGACACCAGGGATCTCCCTAGAAACTGACAAGTCCCTGATGTGCTCTTCCTATCAATTTTACACCCTGCCCAATCGGCATCACAATATCCTATTAAATCAAAAGTGGATCCCTTGGGGTACTAAAGCCCAAACTTAGGAGTATAAACTAAATACCTCATGATTCTCTTCACGACCCTAAGGTGAACTTCCTTAGGATCGGCTTGGAACCTTGCACACATGCATACGGAAAGCATAATATCCGGTCGAGATGCACATAAATAAAGACCCTATCATCGACCGGTATACCTTTTGAGCTACGGATTTACCTCCCATGTCAAGGTCGAGATGCCCATTGGTTCCCATGGGTGTCTTGATGGGTTTGGCATCCTTCATTCCAAACTTGTTAAGTATGTCTTGAATGTACTTGGTTTGGCTGATGAAGGTGCCCTCTTGGAGTTGCTTGATTTGAAATCCTAAGAAATATCTTAACTCCCCCATCATAGACATCTCGAATTTTTGAACCATGATCCTACTAAACTCTTCACAAGTAGATTTGTTAGTATTCCCAAATATAATATCATCAACATAAATTTGGCATACAAACAAATCATTTGCAACAGTTTTAGTAAAGAGAGTAGGATTAGCTTTCTGACTTTGAAGCCATTAGTGATAAGGAAATCTCACAGGCATTCATACCATGCTCTTGGGGCTTGCTTGAGCCCAGAAAGCGCCTTTGAGAGTTTATAGACATGATTAGGGTACTCACTATCTTCAAAGCCGGGAGGTTGCTCAACATAGACCTCTTCCTTGATTGGTCCATTGAGGAAAGCACTCTTCACGTCCATTTGATAAAGCTTGAAGCCATGGTAAGTAGCATAGGCAAGTAATATGCGCGTTGACTCAAGCCTAGCTACGGGTGCATAAGTTTCATCGAAATCCAAACCTTCGACTTGTGAATAACCCTTGCCCACAAGTTGGGCTTTGTTCCTTATCACCACACCATGCTCATCTTGCTTGTTGCGGAATACCCACTTGGTACCTACAACATTTTTATTAGGACGTGGAACCAAATGCAATACCTCATTCCTTGTGAAGTTGTTGAGCTCCTCTTGCATTACCATCACCCAATCCGAATCTCTTAATGCATCCTCAATCCTATAAGGCTCAATAGAGGAAACAAAAGAGTAATGCTAACAGAAATGTGCGACTCGAGATCGAGTAGTTACCCCCTTATGAATATCACTGAGGATGGAGTTGATGGGGTGATCTCTTTGAATCGCCTGGTGGACTCTTGGGTGTGGCGGTCTTTGACCCTAAATTTCTTGATCATCTTTCTTGTCTTGATCAACTTTATCTCCCCCTTGATCATTGTCCTCCTCTTGAGGTGGCTCATCCTCTTGATCTTCTTCTTCATCATCTTGAGCCTGTTCCTCATCTTGAGTTGGTGGAGATGCTTGGTTGGAAGATGATGGTTGATCTTGTGCATGTGGAGGCTCTTCGGATTCCTTAGGACACACATTCCCAATGGACATGTTCCTTAACGCGACGCACAGAGCCTCTTCATCATCTAATTCATCAAGGTCAACTTGCTCCACTTGGGAGCCATTAGTCTCATCAAACACAGTGTCACAAGAAACCTCAACTAATCCAGTGGATTTGTTGAAGACTCTATATGCCCTTGTGTTTAAGTCATAACCAAGTAAAAAGCCTTCTACAGCTTTAGGAGCAAATTTAGATTTTCTACCTCTTTTAACAAGAATAAAGCATTTGCTTCCAAAGACTCTAAAATATGAAACATTGGGCTTTTTACCGGTGAGGAGTTCATAAGATGTCTTCGTGAGGATTCGGTGAAGATATAACCGGTTGATGGAGTAGCAGGCGGTGTTAATTGCCTCGGCCCAAAACCGGTCCGGTGTCTTGTAGTCATGAAGCATGGTCCTTGCCATATCCAATAGAGTTCTATTTTCCCTCTCCACTACACCATTTTGTTGAGTTGTGTAGGGAAAAGAAAACTCATGCTTGATGCCCTCATCCTCAAGAAAGCCTTCAATTTGAGAGTTCTTGAACTCTGTTCCATTGTCGCTTCTTATCTTTTTGATCCTTAATCCGAACTCATTTTGAACCTGTCTCAAGAATCCCTTTAAGGTCTCTTGGGTTTGTGATTTTTCCTGCAAAAATAACACCCAAGTGAAGCGAGAATAATCATCCACAATTACTAGACAGTACTTACTCCCGCCGATGCTTATGTAAGCTATCAGGCCGAATAGATCCATATGGAGTAGCTCCAGTGGCCTATCCGTTGTCATTATGTTCTTGTGTGGATGATGAGCGCCAACTTGCTTTCCTGCTTGACATGCGCTACAAACCCTATCTTTCTCAAAATGAACATTGGTTAGTCCTAAAATGTGCTCTCGCTTTAGAAGTTTGTGAAGATTCTTCATCCCAACATGGGCTAGTCGGCGATGCTAGAGCCAACCCATATTAGTCTTAGAAATTAAGCAAGTGTCAAGTTTAGCTCAATTAAAATCAACAAAGTATAGCTGACCCTCTAACACTCCCTTAAATGCCATTGAATCAACACTTTTCTAAAGACAGTAACACCTATATCACTAAAAAGAGAGTTGTAACCCATTTTGCATAATTGAGAAACTCAAAGCAAGTTATAATCTAAAGAATCTACAAGAAAAACATTGGAAATAGAATGGTCAGGAGATATAGCAATTTTTCCAAGTCCTTTGACCAAACCTTGATTTCCATCCCCGAATGTGATGGCTCTTTGGGGATCTTCATTTTTCTCATAGGAGGAGAACATTCTTTTCTCCCCTATCATATGGTTTGTGCATCCGCTATCAATAATCCAACTTGAGCCCCCGGATGCATAAACCTGCAAAACAATTTAGGCCTTGTTCTTAGGTACCCAAAGGGTCTTGGGTCCTTTCACATTAGAAACAAGCACCTTGGGTACCCAAACACAAGTCTTTGAACCCTTGTGTTTGCCCCCAACATATTTGGCAACTACTTTGCCTGATTTGTTATTTAAAACATAGGAAGCATCAAAAGTCTTAAATGAAATGTTAGGCTCATTAATGCAGTAGGAGTTTTCTTTTTAGGCATTTTAACATGGGTAAAGTGCCTAGAGCTAGAAGCCTCATTTTTATACATAAAAGCATGGTGAGAAACATTATGAGGTTTCCTAGCATGAATTCTCCTAATTTTGTGCTCAGGATAATTAGCAGGATATAAAATGTAGCCTTCATTATCCTAAACCATGGGAGCCTTGCCCTTAACAAAATTAGACAGTTTCTTAGGGGCATTAAGCTTGACATTGCTTCCCTGTTGGAAACCAATGCCATCCTTAATGCCAGGGCATCGCCCATTATAGAGCATGCTTCTAGCAAATTTAAACTTTTCATTTTCAATTTCATGCTCATTAATTTTAGCAGTTAATTGAGCTATATGATCATTTTGTTGTTTAATTAAAGCAAGGTGATCATTTATAGCATCAACATTAATATCTCTACATCTAGTGCAAATAGAAACATGATCAACAGTAGATGTAGAGGGTTTGCATGAATTTAACTCATCTATCTTAGCATGTAAAATGACATTCTCATCTCTAAGATAGGAAATAGAGTGATTGCAAACATTTAAATCTTAAACCTTAGAAATTAATCTAGCATTCTCATCTCTAAGGCTAGAAATTGTATCATTCAATTTATCAATCTTATCATTTAGACTAGCATTTTCATTTCTAAGACTAACAATTGAATCATTACAAACATTTAACTTCTCAACCTTAGCAATTAAACTAGCATTCTCAGTTCTAAGGTTGGAAATAGTGTCATGGTAAATGCTAAGCTCTATAGTCAAGTTTTCACATTTTTCTATCTACTGAGCATAAGCATTTTTTACTTTAACATGCTTCTTATTTTCTTTAATAAAGAATTCCTCTTGGATATCCAAAAGTTCATCCTTCTCATGAATAGCTCCTATCAATTCATTTAATTTTTCTTTCTGTTGCATGTTAAGGTTGGCAAAAAGGGTGAGCAAATCATCTTCACTAGAGCTACCCTCATCACTAGAAGTAGTATACTTGGGGGTGGTTCTAGGTTGTACCTTCTTCTTTTTGTCGTCCTTCGCCATGAAGCACTTGTGGCCGACGTTGGGGAAGAGGAGGCCTTTATTGACGGTGATGTTGGCGACATCCTCGTCGGAGGAAGAGTCTGTGGAGCTCTCATCGGAGTCCCATTCCTGACACACGTGGGCATCGCCGCCCTTCTTCTTGTAATATCTCTTCTTCTCCTTCTTCCCCTTCTTGTCGTCGCCCCTGTCACTATCACTAGACATAGGACATTTAGCGATAAAATGACCGGGCTTACCACATTTGTAGCACACCCTCTTGGAGCGGGGTTTGTAGTCCTTCCCCCTCCTTTGCTTGAGGATTTGTCGAAAGCTCTTGATGATGAGCGCCATTTCCTCATTGTCGAGCTTAGAGGCGTCGATGGGAAGCCTACTCGATGTAGACTCCTCTTTCTTCTCTTCCATCGCTTTGAATGCGATGGGTTGCACCTCGGGTGTGGAGGTGGCGCCTTGCTCCAAGTGGATGATGTGTTTGGAGCCTTTGACCATTAGTTCAAAGCTCACAAACTTTCCTATTACCTCCTCGGGAGACATTAGCTTATATCTAGAATCACCACGTAATAATTGAACTTGAGTAGGATTACAAAATATGGGTGATCTAAGAATAACCTTGACCATCTCATGGTCATCCCATTTGGTGCTCCCGAGGTTGTGCACTTGGTTCACCAAGGTCTTGAGTCGGTTGTACATTGCTTGTGGCTCCTCTCCTTAGTTGAGGACGAATCGACTGAGCTCCCCCTTGATCGTCTCTCGCTTGGTGATCTTGGTCACCTTATCTCCTTCGTGAGCGGTCTTGAGTACATCCCAAATCTCCTTAGCATTCTTTAACCCTTGCACCTTATTATACTCCTATCGACATAAGGAGGCGAGGAGTATAGTAGTTGCTTGGGAGTTAAAGTGCCGGATTTGGGCGACTTCGTCCGAGTCATAGCCCTCATCCCCCACCATAGGTACCTGCGCTCCAAATTCAACAATGTCCCAAATACTTGCGTGGAGTGAGGTTAGGTGATGCCTCATTTTATCACTCCACATAGAATAATCCTCACCATCAAAAAATGGTGGTTTGCCTAAGGGAACGGAAAGTAGAGGAGCGCGCTTAGAGATACGGGGATATCGAAGGGGCATCTTACTATACTTCTTGCGCTCATGGTGCTTATAAGTGACGGACGTCGCTTTGGAGCCGGATGTGGAGGGCGACGAAGAGTCGGTCTCGTAGTAGACCACTTTCTTCTTCTTCTTCTTGTCGCCACTCCGATGTGACTTGATGTGTGAAGGGGATCCTTCCTTCACTTTGTTGTCGGACTCCCATGATGGAGCCTTTTCAAGGCTTGCGGGCTTGTCACCGCCGATCACGATCTCCCTCTTGGCGTGATCTCCCGACATCACTTCGAGTTGTTAAACTCTAATGAAGAACCTGGCTCTGATACTAATTGAAAGTCGCCTAGAGGGGGGGGGGGTGAATAGGCGTAGTCTGAAATTTACATCTTAAAACACAAACTACAAGTTGGGGTTAGCGTTAGAATTAAATTCGAGTCCGGGAGAGAGGGGGAAAACAAATCAACTAAGAAATAAAGTGGATGAACACGGTGATTTGTTTTACTGAGGTTCGGTTCTTAAAGAACCTAGTCCCCGTTGAGGTGGTCACAAAGACCGGGTCTCTTTCAACCCTTTCCCTCTCTCAAACGATCACCTAGACCGAGTGAGGCTTCTTCCTTAATCTCATGGGTCACTTAGACCCCGCAAGGACCACCACACAATTGGTGTCTCTTGCCTTGCTTACAAAGCACTTGAGAGTAAGAAGTGAGAAAGAAAAGAAAGCCAAGCCAAGCCAAGCAAACAAGAGCAACAAGAAACACAAGTGATCCTCTCACAAGTCCTAAAGCACTAGAATTGAATTGGGGACTTTGAGTGGTTCGATCGCTTTGATTTGTGTCTTGGAGTGAAGTTATTGCTCTTGTATTGAATGCAATGTATTGAATGCTTAGATGGTTGGAGTGGTGGTGGTTGGGGGTATTTATAGCCCTCAACCACCAAACAACCGTTGGGGTAGGCTGCTATTGATGGGCGCACTGGACAGTCCGGTGCTCCAGCCACGTCACCCAATCGTTAGGGTTCTGGAGCATTTGATCGTTGGAGCACTGACTTCTAGTGGCACCGGACAATCTAGTGCCGCATCGGACAGGTACTGTTCATTGTCCGGTGCGCCTCTGACTTCTGCGCTCTGACTCTGCATGCACTGTTCTTCACTGTAGCTGTTAGCGCGACTTTTGCACTTGACCATTGAGTGAAGTAGCTATTGCTTCACTGTTACATCGGACAATCCAGTGGCACACCGAACAGTCCGGTGAATTATAGCGCAGCGTGCCCCTGAGAAACCCGAGAGTGGCAAGTTTGAGATTGTACGGTCCTGGTGCACCGGACAGTCCGGTGCGCCAGACCTGGACACACTCGGTTTCTATTTGCACCTTTGAATTGAACCCTATCTTGTATATTTATTGGTTTGTGTTGAACCTGTATGCACCTGTAGAACATAAATTCTAGAGCAAACTAGTTAGTCCACTATTTGTGTTGGGCATTCAACCACCAAAATTAATTATAGGAAAAGGTCAACCCTATTTCCCTTTGACTTCTCTGCTAGAGAATTTTCAAGCTCTTTTACCCTTTTCTCCAAGTTGTTGACAACAAGTTCATTCTTTTGATCTTCAGCTTCTTGTGGAAGCTTCAAAATCTTACTCAGCAATAAACTCTGCCAAGAAACAAAAGTTAGCTGCAAAATCTGAAAGTTTAAAAGTTCAAAAATTCAAAGGGACGGACATAAGAGTTTGTACCTTAAAGTTTGAGTATAATAGGCTCCCAGTAATGTGTTGCCTTCTATAATTACTAAGGTCTCGCTCAAGCTTTGGAAATCCAATAGTCTTTGATAAAGTATAGACAATCTTTGCTCCGGCTCGGTCAGGGATACACCCCAAAATTTCTCTGTCCACACCGCCAAAAAGCACGGATCCAGGTTTGTATCCACCAGCAAGGGCGAATTCCTTCAATTCAGAAAAGTCTTCATCGGACAGTTCTTGGCCACCAAGGTGCCGTAGGTCCAAATCTGTGTCCTCCGAAGCTTTACCGGTGGATACTTCGGCTATGTCTTTCTCGGAAGCCACATCAGATATAAGCCTATCAATCTCTGACATTGTGGTCCCGAGGTTTTCAGCTTTAGGTCTGGCTTCATTAGTTTTAGCTTTGGCAGTATCTTCAGCATTAGCAGGCACAACAATTTTTTCCGCCGAAGACGAGGGTGGGGTCTTTTCGATGGCTTGCATCACGTCCATCATTCACCGCTTCTTCGGACCCCCAGCATTTCCCTCAGTAGTCGAAGCAGTCTCCTTTCCTTCCAAGCTTTGTTCAACACCCTTCTCCTTTGACTACAATAGGCTAGTAAGAGCCGAGCCCAGGGGACTTAGCATTGCAAACGGAAGGGTTCAGTCATTACCTTTAGTATCTCTGAAAAATCGACAGAGGAGGATGGAGAAGGGCCCGCAGTCTTTCTTGGTACATCTTGTACCTTCATCTCCGTAGCAGCCATCCTGACAAGTTTTCGTTTTTTGGGAGTCAAATCCTTTGGCTCCGCTAGAGTTTTCTGCTTCTTAATAGCCCTCTGATCTTCTTTAACGGACTAGATGGCCTACCTGTTTAAAATACTCACAACTCTCTTTCTTTTAGGCCCCCCGGTCCCTTCGTCAAGTCTGTCGTAATCTGAGTATTCAAAGTGGAGAGCATCCATCACCCGATTCAACGTTCCTTTTTCATGGGTGCCGAAGGCAGCTGTCATCAACTGATCTTCTTTCTTCGTATAGTTCTCGAGAATTTCTTTGCACATTGTTTATATTAGCTCCAGCAATTCAGTGCAGGGTTTGTCGAATCTTTTCTAGAATTTAAACCAATAAGGAAGTCGTACAAGTTCATACTTTTTTCCTTCTTCCTTCTTCTTCGGCATTCCCCACTCGCTAGAAATTGGAAATGTTCTGTTTGCTAAATATTCTTGCACCAAGTCCCTAGTGCTAATATGCTCAGCCACGACCCCAAATTCCACTTCAGCCAGTTGGTAGGGGGATCCTAGCTGCATATTGCATAAGGGCCGAGTCATGCCGAAGTTTAGCCTTAAGGAACCCATTACCATGCTCATGAGCTTCTCCCTCTTCTTCTCATCAGCCTTCACATAGAACCACTCATTCGTCCACCCGGTTGGCCATTTAGTGTGGTAGTCGATCACAGGATCCTTGGTGTGCTTCCGATATGCAAAGTTATAGCACCCAAAATTCTTGTGCAGACCACCGGCCCTAGCTTTCGTCTGATAATGAAGTTCGTGCACCCGACAGAACCCTTCAACATTGGCACTCTTTCCTTGGTTTCGAAGAGCCCAAATGTACACACTAAGTCTAACAATAACATTGGGGGTCAGCTGATGTAGAAAATTTCGAATTTCTTCAGAACCTCACCGATCATCTCATAAAGGGGGAACCGAAGTCCTGCCCTAAAGAAGCTTTTAAAGACTACAACTTCATCATCTCTTGGCTCCGGAATCACCTCTTCCCCTGCAAAATGAACCAGTTCGTCATCATTCTCACCAAAGTATCCTAGTTTTTTCATTAAAATTAGATCCTCTGCCTTAACTGTGGATTTCCCAAATTCGATATGGCTGGGTTTGCTTGGGCTTAAGATACTATCGTCATCTTCATCTTCGTTTTCACTATCAGCTTTGGCAATAGTCGGTTCAACTTCGGCATCAGCAATAGTCGGTTAAACTTCAACATCAGCAACACCTTTGGTGATAGTCTCTTCTTGCACAACCAACCCAGAACCCTTCATCATCTCTGAAATGGGAGCTATCTCAAAAGTCCCAGCCTCATCTCCCTCGCATGCCACCCTAGCAGTAGATCTTACTCTGGCCATTTCAGTGTTTAGTCTCTAATAGACAAAGTTACACTTAAGCAATGGAACGTTTGTCCAAAGCGTAAAGCAACAAGCTTCGGCTTTAGTAAAAATTTTCAGCAGCACAACAGTGCAATAGCAATGAATGCTGCGGTAACTTCTCACCAACTCGTCTGTTTATATAGCTTTGCAGGAGAAGAAGGCGAACCACCAAGACGTATGTACTGGCTGATCAGTGGACTGGTAAGCGCTGAGTTTTATATTTGTTTTTAAATAACGAGCTCAGGGAAGGTGTTTTTCAAACCTTCGGCATCTCGAAGCCTTTGTATTTTTTGCCGATCAAGCTCGTTATGAAAAAACGATCTAGCACCATGAAAGAGGCTACTGTTGGGCGATCTTCCTCTCTGCCGAAGGTCCTCAAGATGAAGGTGTCATTAACAAAGAGATGTTGAGGATCCTCTTCCCTACCGGAGGTCCTCAAGATGAAGATGTCATCTAAGGGCGTTAACAACGAATGCCCAAGCTACGGCCGAAGGACGATAGCTTCGGCTTAAGGTGGCGACGAAGGTCAAGTATGGTGCCAAAGTCGAAGAGGAAAATACTAGTTAGCCCCTGATGATCTATGTTATGATTATGTGTACGTGCTAATGTCATAAATGTATTTCTACCCAGGCTACGTCCAGTGCCTATAAATAGGTGAACAGTACCCCTGTACTGTTCTCGCTAGATTGTAATCGCTCTCGCGTCAACACCTTTGACCAAGCTGAAGGTATCAATGTAACATGAATTTTATTTATATCTATTATCTCTATGAACTCTCATTCTTGCTAATGATGAAGATATATCCTTCATAACCTTCGTCTACAGATCATTATATCCGAAAGGAGATAATGCTTCGGAGGACGAAGGTCCCTAATCTTTAACAATTGTGTTGCCTTGTTCTTGATTCATAGCATTTGAGAACAAGTGACCAACAACCTCAAGTGTAAGCTTGAAACCACAATTGACTAAGTTAGAATGAACCTAGAGATTTAGCTATCATGCGCGTGAGCGTGTTATCGGTCCATACATTGTACGCATTGCAGTGATGTCCTCATCACCATCAACTCGAGAGCTCATTTGGTGTTCCTCCAAGAAATATCTGGATTGCGAGTTATGTTGCCGAGGGGGAATAAT
Organism: Zea luxurians; assembly: GCA_029449295.1. Classification (NCBI taxonomy): domain Eukaryota; kingdom Viridiplantae; phylum Streptophyta; class Magnoliopsida; order Poales; family Poaceae; genus Zea; species Zea luxurians. Next base: position 554,623 of record JAOPSE010000312.1, on the reverse strand, counting down.
GTCACCATAGTGATAGGATGCGATTCAAAATAATGTCTAAGCTTCTATTTAGTGATTAAGACATCGTACATGAGTTTCTGTACCTGGGGTTACGAGTTTTCGCGCAAGTGAGGACTTCACTTATGAAGTAGACACAGTGTTGAAGCAGTCGCACTCCTTCTCCCTCTTGTCTTCCGATGACGAGCGCCGAGCTAACCACCTACACTACAACACTTATGACCTTTTATGATGAATAGTCGATGACAATAGAGAAATTTGTCATTAGATCACCATGTTTATGACGATTTTTAGAACATGGCTTAGTGTACTAATGAAAATTTAACCTCCGTCATTAAAACCATCATAATACACTACAACATCATGTTTGTGACAATTTTTTATGACATTATAGGAATCATCATTAGAATAGATCGTCATAACCATCTTAACAAAATAATTATTAGAACTTTACATGACAATGCGTATATATCATAGACACATGATGTTTTTAAAAAAATATTATTGTTGATCACTTGTTTTCGATTACTATGAATCAAGAACAAGGCAACACATTTGTTAAACGTTAAAGACCTTCATCCTTTGAAGCATTATTTCCCTTCGGGTGCAATGGATCTTGGTCGAAGGTCATGAAGAACAAGTCTTCATCATTCACAAATATAAAAACTTAGTAACAAATGCAATATCAAGCCATATATTCATTTCATATTGAATGTATTGATGATATCAAAGTTCATATTACATTGATACCTTCGGTGTGTTCGAAGCCAATGACGTGAATGCAATTACAATCCATCGTGAACAGTACGGGGTACTGTTCATCTATTTATAGGCAATCATACAGCTCCGTACGTTATTACATTCATACCCTCAACAATTACATACAAGGTTCACAAATGTCACAAGGACAATATTGTCATTTGTACTCAACAACTTGAACAACACCTTCTCCCTGTGTCGCCTTCCAGCTTCATCGTGACGAAGCTTGCTTCGTCATACTTCCCTTGATCTATGTCGTAGCTTTTCTAGTAATGAAGCTCTTGTAATTACTTAATAATATACTAAAAACAAATGGTTAGTCGTGTTTTTTAGGATCTTCGGAAGACGAAGGCCCCCAATAGTAGCCCCTCATAGTATTAGTTTGTTCCTTTGTAACAAATTCAGACTGCGAAATGAACGAAGGTCTTTAGCCGAAGGTCCAAAAAAACATCTTTCCTTCTCTACAAAACCGAAACCTTCTGTATCGTGGGGCCCATCGTGTAGTGGTGGTTTGCATATATATATATATATATATATATATATATATATATATATATATATATATATATATATATATATATATATATATATATATATATATATATATGAGAGTTGCGATGAAAATATTTTCGTGCTATCAAGCTTGTGTTGGGTTTGTGGTTTTAGCTTTCTGATTCAATAACCGCAATTGCTTTGGAGGTTCGACCTTTTGTTTCAATAAACGCTGAGATGGTCGAAGAGAAGAAAAGTGTGGACCCCGCACTAGCTGGTTTTTACGAAGCTATGGAAATGACCAATGTTGAAAAGATTACTGATGAAATTTTAGCGGGGCTGTCTAGAGATTCTAGTGACGAGGATTTTGATATGGAGAGTGACAACGATGATGCCGAAGATCGGCCATGGAGGCCAAGACATGTTGTATTTGAAAAATCCACTGTTAAGAGAGGACAGATTGAGGCAATGAAAGGCAAATATTTCTGTGATACAACTATAGTGAGGGCCGGAGGAGAGGACACTATTCCTCTTCTCGAACCTAGTTGACAGCAAGCTATGTTGATGCCCTTGGTTGTGATTGCCTTTGTCTGCACTTTGGCTGGGATTGTGTATCGTCCTTACATGCCTTGGGTGGAGCCTTCCTCCGAAGCCCCTAGTCATCTCAGAATATTTGTAAGCTTCCTCCCTTCTTTGCCGGAAGTCATTATCGGCTCTGATGTACTCGTCCATCTTATGGAGAAGCTTCTCTAGGGTTTGTGGGGGCTTTCTGGAGAAATATTGCGATGTTGGACCTGGACGAATGACAATCTCATTTAGCATCGTTGGCACCTGAGCTCTGAGACGCAGAAATCTTTAGACGTATGCCTGCAAATACTCCTCGTGGTCCTGTTTGCACTGAAATAGGGCTTGACCAGTCACTGGCTTCATCTGGAAGCCCTAAAAGTTGGTGAGTAACATATCCGTCAACTTCTACCATGATGTGATTATTTCTGGCCGAAGAGAAGAATACCAGGTTTGAGCAACACTCCTGGCTGCCATGACAAAGGACTTTGCCATGACAGCGGTGTTGCCACCATATGATGATATAGTTGCTTCGTAACTCATGAGGAACTGCTTCGGGTCCGAATGCCCATCATACATGGGAAGCTGGGGTGGTTTGTATGAAGGTGAGCATGGGGTAGCCTGCAATTCTGTGGCTAGGGGTGAAGCATCATCAAAAGCAATGTTATCATGATGAAAGTTGCATACCATACATCATTATGGCTTGGGCTTTCTTGACGAAGCTATCTCTGCTGTGGCTTATGCCCTTGCTTGTTGTCTTGTGTGATGTGACGCATCTCTTCGGCTGCTTCATCAATCTTTTTCTGAAGCATCTTCTCCCTTCTTCTCTCCACTTGTTGGTGGATAGCTTCTAGATCCCTGATTTCTTGGTCCAACTCTTCTTTCTGTGGTGTTGGGCTAATAGCTTTCCTGTTCTGGCTTTAGGCCTCCCTGAGAAGGAACCCCTCTTGATTGGTGTCTAGCGATGCAAGGGTAGCCTTTGACGCTATTGTCTTCTTCGGCAGCATGACGAAGGTAGTTGTTCGAGTTCTTCTTGACGAAGTTGGTCGTTTGAGTTTACCGGAGGTGGGCGCCAATGTTGATCACTTGTTTTCGATTACTACGAATCAAGAACAAGGCAACACATTTGTTAAACGTTAAAGACCTTTGTCCTTTGAAGCATTATTTCCATTCGAGTATAATGGATCTTGGACGAAGCTAATGAAGAACAAGTATTCATCATTCACAAATATAAAAACATAGTAAAAAATGCAATATCAATCCATATATTCATTTCGTATTGAATGTATTGATGATATCAAAGTTCATATTACATTTCGTAACCAACGTGAACAGTACGGGGGTACTTTCATCTATTTATAGGCAATCGTACAACTTCGTACGTTATTACATTCATACCCTCAGCAATTACATACAAGGTTCACAAATGTCACAAGGACAACATTGTCATTTGTACTCAACAACTTGAACAACACCTTCTTCCTGCGTTGCCTTCCTACTTCATCGTGATGAAGCTTGCTTCGTCGTACTTCCCTTGATCTATGTCGAAGCTTTTCTAATAATGAAGCTCATGTAATTACTTAATAATATACTAAAAATAAATGGTTAGCCGTGTTTTTTAGGACCATTGGAATATGAAGGCCCCCAACAATTACTTATCCATGTTAGCTGGTGTGACCCACCATTAAGGACAGGTCCATTTCATGTTTGACATGCTGTCACACATGGCAATACAGTTACCACAATAGGATTTTTTATAATAAATAAATACAATCTTAGATAAAAATAAATAAAAACTATAATACAAATGACTTGAAACTATGACCTAAGAGTTGATTAAAGCATTTTCGTCCACTAGACTTTTGATATATTTGTTGCTAAAGACGAATCTTATTTATGTTGTACCTATAGTTTTGTTGCCGAGATAAAAAAATTTTCTCTAATATTCATGGCTATTTTTCTTGTTTGTCACGGTCTCATGTTACATCACTACAAGAAACTGGTTAAAGAACGTGAAAAATATTAAATATGTTGACCGTTACATACTTATTTCAAATAAGTATGTTGGTTTTTAGCCGCTACATTGGTTAGAGGGGTTAGGCTGATGTTTTTATTAGATACTCCTTCCATTTTAATTTATAATTCGTTTAACTTTTTTATCAAGTTTGACCATCCCATTTTATTTAATTTTTTGCAAAAAAATAAAATTCAAAACCACATTTAAATTATATTATTATATGCTAAATGATGTCACATTAAAAATTGATAACAATTATGAAATTTTTAACAAAACGAGCTACTTATATTTAATGTAAAAAGTTAAATAAATTATAAATTGAAAGTGATGGATGGTATGCCGGTTTTGATTGGTCTACAGACTGTTTGCATTGGTCTTCGTGGTCCACTTCAGATTTGACAAACCCTATGATCTCTATCGTTCACAGCTTGACGCGGCACGTTCCCGGTGGACCGCCACAGGGGCGGAGCCCCACGTCCCAGCTCGCAAGCCGCCACTCAGCCTATCCACGCGGCGGCTGCCGCCGTCGCCGTGCCGCGCCCCGCTTCGCAACCTTCCGTGTCCCACTGCCAGACCCTCCCTGCATCCTGCGGTTCGGCCAGGGCCAGATCCTCGCACGGGCACGCACCACATGGCCCCATGCCTAGCGGTGGCTCCCTCTCCAATAGAGATGGCAACGGGTACAAACCCGCTGGGTTTTGCCGTCCCAAACCCGTACCCGTGAAAAATATCCATGCCCATTAAAAAACCCATACCCATGACGGGTTTAAGATTTTGCCCAAACCCGTACCCATCGGGTTTGCGGGTACCCATGGGTTACCCGCGGGTTTCATCTCCAATATACTTGTTCTTCTCATAATCAATAAGTATCGTAATGATTAATGATATCATTATCCAAAATTTATGTAATGAACAACGAGTTCATGATTTGGTATAAAAATTATTAGTAGAGAAAATGGAATACAAATAATAAGTTGTATAATTAAGTGACCTTGCACTAAGTTATCCATCCACCACATATATAACGCTAGTAAAAACTATAATAGCAAGCAAGCAACACTCTCACCGACTACTGATACATTCACCAATTGATAAAAATTATGAAGTAAATAAGGAATAACAAGTTTGTTGTTCGTTTATAAAATAAAATGACAATATGCACTAGGTTTGGTCGGGTTTAAAAAACCCACGGGTTCACGGGTTTGGATACTATAGGAACAAATCCGTACCCATAAACCCGCTGGGTATAGATTTATATCCATTAACAAACCCATGGGTATGAAAATTGACCCAAACCTGTACCCTAATGGGATAAAAACCCATCGGGTTTCGGGTACCCATTGCCATCTCTACTCTCCAACTCCGCCTCTCCGGTGCGACGGTCCTGCCTCGGTCTGCCCCCATCGTCCAGACTGCCGGAGTGGCGCATCTAGGTGCGATTCGTTGCATGATTGCATCCCTCGACAAGCTCGCTCGGCCAACCCCTCCCAGCCTCCCAGCCCTCCACGGCCGGCTAGGCCAAGTCCTCACGCGAGCACGTGGCCCCGTGCCTGGCTCGACGACTCCCTCTCAGTTAGGAAACACTTTGGATGCATCAGTATTTCTCATTTATTCAAATTGAGCTTACCAAATCAGTTACCAAATGATTTTTTCCACCTAGCAAGCAGAAAGCTATGCATGATTGCGCCATTAGTATTCAAGCGTTAGTGCAATTATTTTTGTTGCGCAAAAGGCAGGTTCGACTCATGCATTTGCATTTACGTTGAACAATGAGTATAATTAATCATGTTATGCAGAAATCAGTTTAAGCTCAAGATCACGTTATTAGTATTGACCAGTTATTGTAATTAATTCAGTCACACAAATGGCAAGTTCTACGCTCGATTTTGTCGTAATTTTAAATAGTTGGTATAATTATTTCTGTCACATTAAGGACAAGTGACGAGGACATCACTTCTATACATACAATGTATGAATCGATAACATAATCTCGTACACGACAGGTAAATATTCCGGTATATTCTATCCTACTCAATCATGTTTTAAAGCTTACGCTTGGGGCCATAGATGTTTTTATGATTAGGAACTTTGTATAGGACCAGCAGGGACATGGAAAAGGTCAAGAGGTTGAGGAGGAGCAGCAAGGGCGTCCACAACATGAAGGAGATCAAGTCTGACTCGGCTGCGATTCCATCTTGGATTCCAGGACTAGTTTGTACTAAAATAGACGCACATGACGTATACGAGAAAAGATAAAGAGATTATATAACCAACCCAACTGGTTCCACCTTAAGATTCATCCGGAGTCAACGGGAATCGTTAAAACAATTTAGCGTTTAGATTCCGTTTTGGTGTTGCGACATCGTCTATTGGGCCGTTGGCCCGTGTATTGCATCGGAGCCCATTAGGGGTGAGATCAGGGGTCACACACGCCCTAATACTCTATTTATTCAGCAACCGCCACCACATTAGGGTGGGTTTTGCTTCGATTATTCTATCATCGAGCAATATTGCCGTCATCGACTTGTGAAACCCTATCTCGTAATCAACACAGATTTGTTTGTGTTCTTCCTGTTCTTACTTGTGTTCTTGATTGCGCTTGCAGGGATAAGCCTTCGTGGCGAGGTCACTCATGTGTCATGGGTGATAATCAATGGAGTAGTGGTATAGTGATTGCGAGAAGCCGTTCGCTCAGAGCCTTAGATCATCAACATCGAGATCTCTACCCAATCAAGTTATCGTACCTCACAGAAGATCGGACCTCGTCCTCTATCAAGTGGTATCAAGATTCAGGTTGCCCGTGAGGTATAATCTTACCTTTCGATTCGTTTGTGTTGGTCACTTGTTCTCAAATGCTGTAAATCAAGAACAAGGCAACATAATCGTTAAAGATGAAGGACCTTCATCCTCCGAAGCATTGCTTCCCCTTGAAATCAATGTACATTGGACAAAGGTCATGAAGGGCATACCTTCATCTTATGAATAAACTAAAATGCATAAATATAAATGTTATGGATACAAATCATTTATTCATTCATGTCGACCTTATTTATAAGAGTATGAACAGAATTCATATTACATTGATACCTTCGGCTTGCTCAAAGGTGTTGAAGCGAGTGAGAGATTACAATTCAGCGTGAACAGTATGGTGCTACTGTTCATCTATTTATAGGCACAGGACGCAGCCCGGGTAAAATTATATTCATGACCTTTAACATTCGTTTATAAGCATAACTTACACACTAGGGTCTATCTAGTATTTTCATCCTCTGCTTGATCAGCTTCGGCACTTGCCATCGTTTCTTTTAAGCGAGGTCTTCATCTCGAGGACCTTCGGCAGAAAGAGGGAAATCTTCAGGACCACTTTGCCGATGATGTCTTTGTTTTGAGGACCTTCGACGGAGAAGAAGACCCCCAATAGTAGCCCCTTCATGGTGCTAGATCATTTTTTCATAACGAGCTCGTTCCACGAATAACACGAAGGTTTTGGAATAACGAAGGTCCAAAAAACACCTTCCCTGAGCTTGTTATCAAAAAACGATTAAAATATTTCAAGCGCTTGCCGGTCCACCGTTCAGCCAGTGTATGCGCTTTGGCGGTTCGCCTTCTTCTCCTGCGGGGCTATATAAACAAACAGGTTGGTGAGAAGTTAGCACAACATTCATTGCTATTGCACCGTTGTGCTATTAAAATTTCTAACAAAAGCTGAAGCTCTCTGCACTGTACTTTCGAACAAGCACTTCATCGCAAGGGAGATGACACTGAAGTAACTGAGATAGCGCCCATCTGAGAAATGATGAGGTGGTCAGGGTTGGTTGTGCAAGAGGGAGCTATTGCCGAAGGTACCTCTAATGCCGAAGCTGAACAAGCCACGACCGAAGCTGAGAGTGATAACGAAAGTGAAGAGGATGATAGCATTCTGTGCCCAACTAAGCCTAGCCATGTTGAATTTGGAAAATCCAAGTGAAGGCAGAGGATCTAGTTGTGATGAAAAAACTAGGTTATTTTGGAGAGAATGATGATGAATTGGTTCGCTTTGCTGGAGAAGAAATAATTCCAGAGCCGAAGGAAGATGAAGTTGTCGTATTCAAGAGCTTCTTCAAGGCGGGGCTTCGGTTTCCCCTTTACGAGATGATAGGTGAAGTTTTAAAGAAGTTTGAAATTGTTGGGGGTATGCTTCGTAGCCGAAGATCCTAAAGAAATAAACACCTTCGGCAGATCCTCTCCAAAGCAGCGCCGAAGCTATCAACTATAAAACTTCGGTACAGTGACATGTCTCAAAACGAAGGGGTGAACCGACTTAAAGATGAAATGACTTAAAGACCCATGATATTCTGTGTCATTATTATAGTTCATTATAAAGGGCATAAATGTAATTATATACAGGCTGTGAACTGTGCCTATAAATAGGTGAACAGTACCCCCGTACTGTTCGCGTGCTTTTCTTTAATCACGCATTGGGTATTTGTTTTTGCCTGACGCTGGTATTTTTGCTTTTCTTCAAGCCGAAGGTACATTTGTAATTCGTCATCATTTTTACAATAATGAAATAAAAATGAGCAAATAATGATAATCACGTGTTCAAATTATTTTACATATTTTTTACCTTTCCTCATTATTTGTTGTATTTATGAAGGTTATCTTTATAACCTTCGTCCGGAATCCATTATATCCCGAGGGAAATAATGCTTCGAAGGACGAAGGACCTAACATTTGACAATTTCTATGTTGCTTTGTTCTTGATTCATAGCATTTGAGAACAAGCCCCCAACAGAAATCTATCTCTATCAGCTGACCTTGAACGCTATTGTTAGGCTCAGTGTTTACATCTGGGCTCTCCAAAGCCAAGGAAAGAGTGTAACGCTGAAGGGTTCTGCTGGGTATATGAGCTTCATTACTAGACAAAGGCAAGAGCTGACGGCCTGCACAAAAACTTCGGATGATACAACTTTGCATTCCAAAAGGATACGAAGGCCCCGGTGATAGGCTACCTCACCAAGTGGCCCACTAGTTGGACGTGTGAATGGTTTTACGTCAAGGCAGACGAGAAGAAAAGGGAAAAACTTATGAGTATGGTGATGAGTCCACTACGATTAAACTTCGGCATGACTTGGCCCTTGATCAGAAAACATTCAAGGAACCATGCACTGAATGGTTAGAATTAATAGAAACCATGTGTAACGAAATTCTTGGAAACTATACTAAGAAAGAAGATTAGTTCATCATTGCTGCCTTCGGCACCTGCCCAAAGCGAAGGCTAAATCGTGTGATGGATGCTCTGAACTTTGAGTATCCTGACTACGAAAGGCTTGAAGAAGGGGCCAGAGGAGTCAATAGGAAGAGGATTGTTAGTATTCTAAGTGTGATATCCCAAAAAATGTTGCCAAAGGTTGATCTTCGGTGCGTGGATGTGGGAAAAGGGTTGTGGGCCGTTGGATGCTAAGTTAGAGTCATCTGTGGCGTCGTTTCATTTCTCCCACAAAGAAACCCTAGTGGTGGCCCTTTCCCCCCTTTTGCCCCTTCTTGGCTGCCCCCCTTTCTTCCCCTCCCACACTTGGCCACCCCTCCCCCTTTCCCCTAGGTTGGCCACCCTCTCCTCCCATGGAAGCCCCTCTCCATGGCTTCCTCCTCCCTCTAGATCCCCCCACGCAGCAAGGATCGAGAAGAGGAGGAGCACGTTGAATTGAAGAGGGAGAGAGGATCAAGGAGATGTTCTTCCCCATCTCTTCTTGAAGATTTTCTTGGGGAAAACCCTAGGTATGGATGAAATCCTTGTTCCTCCCTGTAATTATGTGCTTTTAGAGGTTGTGGATCATGGGGACTAAAGGATTAGAGGTTGGATTAGATGTGGGGTTAGGTTTTGATCTTGAATTTAGTTTTCTGCAGAATGACAGATTCGTCAGTTTCTGTTCATGCCAGTTTTACGTGGTCTTAGTGGCCTCAAAAAATGAAAAATCTATATATGAGTCGTAGATAATTTGTAGATCGTTCCATGGCCGTGAAGAACACATCAATCAGACATTAGACTAGAAAGTTATTGCAGTTTGATTATAGCAGTTTTTCAGTCTCATAATTCTGTGCAGAATCTATTTTCTTAAGATTTAGGCAATTTTATCAATAGAATTAAACCTTGGGTTTGTAAGAAAAGTTGTAGGTAATTTCATAAGATTTCCAGATTGTTAAAGAGTGCATTCATATGAATTATGAAACTCCAGTTATGTTTGTTTTATTGTGGTTGTTCCTGTTTGTCTGACAAAAATGAGCAGGTCTGTTTACTGGTAAGTTTCATCAGGTAAATTGCCGAATTGGCTGTTCCAACTATGGAGGCTTCTGTAGAGGGATAAAAGTTCTTACTTTCAGTAGAAGTTCATGATTTTTGGTTGAGTAGTTTGTGAGATATCGAATTTTGAAGTTAACTACGCTGCTGTCTGAAACAGATTCAGTCAGTTATCTTGTTAGATGTTTTAGAACTTATATATGGCAGAATTTAGTTATCCATTGAATACAAAAGTTGTAGAGTATTTTGTGTTGACACTCCTAGATTATTTGTTTGATATCACCACTGTTATAATTTTAAAGATACAAAATTAACAAACAACGCTGCTGTTGTATGGCATGTGGTTCAGGGTGGGAGGCTTTCCACCAGGTCTTGGTTTCAAGTGTAGGAGCGATTTGTTGATTGTTGGCAAATATTTGTGAAATATTTGTACTAAGTTTTATGCCCGTTAGCAGGTGGCTATACTCCAGATCATGCCTAGTACATTTTTGCTTCTTGGATGAAGGCAAGTGAATGTAGCGGTGGTTGCTTCCGTTCTGACCTGTTATTTCTATCGCCTACACTCTAATATTCAGAAGTATTGGATTCTTTCGTAATTGGACTCTATGGTGATGCTTTATTTGCTTGCATTATACTGATGCTCGATCATATATTGATGATGATTATGGTTCGAGTATGACTCATGAGATTAATTCACACCCCTGAAGGTAAATGGAGTATTATTTTAGGTTTGTATTGTATCTGAAGATAAATGAATTATGATTTGAGGTTTGTATTGTATCTGAAGGTAAATGAAGTATTATTTGAGGTTGTATTGTATGTGAAGGAAGTGAAGTATTTTGATAAATGCAGCATGCCATATACATTGCATGATTCACTTGCATCTGAAGTTGGGTCATGACCTATGGTCCGACCGTACCGGTACAACTTAGCATCATACGTTGCCCGAGGAGGGGTACGATGCCGCTTCATACCCTTAGAGGTATGAAGGCAGAGGACATATGCATTGCATTCATATGCATTCATTGAAGTGATATTTGCAGATGATGTGGTTTTATACCCTCAGAGGTATGAAGACAGAGTACCTACACATTGCATTCCTATGCATACATTAAAGTGATATTTGTAGGTATTGTTGACGCAGGGAAGTGTTATACAACCTATGTGGTTGTTTGAGGAAATGAGATGGTATTGGTTATATTGAGACTACTAAGTTCTATATCTACAAGTATTTCTGATGTTAATTGTGATTCTTTTAAAATGTTGATTAATTCAATTTGTGGTTTAAATATCTCGTCAAAATAATTTGCTTGCTGAGATGTTTCATCTCACTCTTGCATTACTCAATGAGGTCCCTATTGCTCGTCAAGGGAAGTGGGAAGTAGCAGCACATCCACCTTCACTCTCTTAATAACGCTGCTTAGGCGCAGTCATGATTTAATTAGAAGCTTCTTGTCAAAGGATGTTTGTTTCTAACTAGTTGTGCGCACTGGTTAATTTAGTTCATGCAGTTATGGTTGTCTTTCCTTGCTAGCAGATTATTAATGTCTATTATGTTTTCTTATCATGATATCTATTTATACTTTGTTGCTTCCCCGTTTATGCAATTTTCAAAGGAGATAATGCCGAAATTTTATATATGAATGTTAGATGTGTAGTTTAGTAGCATTCTGGGGTGTTTGTGGATCCCGGGGTGTTACAGTTGGCATCAAAGCTTAGACTTTAGATTCTTGGCAATTTGAAGATAAATTTGACACACTTGCACATATAGGAAGGGTATGGGTTCAAGTATCTTTGATATATATTAGTGTCTTTGAAGTGCAGATGACAATAATTTCACCCCTCCCTTTTCCGTTATGGTGATGTGATAAGTTGTTTATGGCTTAATGCTTGATATAGTTTATTTCTGAAATTTTGATATTGTTTTATTAATGTGGTTGATATCGCTGGTTATTTGTGAGATTGAAGTTGTTACTATGCTTGTGATATACAAGTATGCCTATGTTGTTTTCACCATGTTTTTCATGGTTGAGTTTTATTACAATAATATTGTTATATATGCTTGATTGAGGATGTTTCTAAGAGGAGTGTGAATTGCGTGTTTTGGGGTACAAGGTAATCATCAATTTGAATTTAAGTTGTTGAGTTGTTGGTGGATAGCTCCAACTATCTTTGCAAAGAATGATTGTTTATGTCGAGAAACCAGTTCTGAAAGAAATGAATATTGGTACTTTTATATGGATTTTGGGGGAAGTCTTTACATAGCCAGAATGGCTTACATGTCTCTCTTCTATCGTGTGTTTTAGTAGCCAGAAAGCCTAGATGTGGTTTAAAGTGGTTGCATGTTAGTCATGCTAATTGTAGAATAAATCTTTGATTTTCTTGATGCATTGATTATGTATTAATACGTTGAGGATCTGATGGTTCTCTCCCTGATGCATGTTTGTGGAGCCATTGTTGGACCACTTATCTATTGGTTTGGATGAAGTCATTGCCTAGCCTAGAGTTGGTTGTGTGTGGTTAGTCACCTATTCCTAAATGATGTGGTTTTTACATCAGCTTGAGATGTTTGCCAAATGTGTGAAGGATTACGGGGTTAGTATTGGCCCTTTATGTCTGGTACTTTGAGTGCATCATTTGATAGAATGAAATGTAAGTTTCTGAACTACAGTAGATGAAGACTTATATTATGTGTAGGTTAACCTTACTAGTTGGATATTTTTCTTAGTTGAGATGTTGGATGAAGTATAGTGACATGGGTTAAGCAAGTATTGTGTTGTTGTTGGGCTGTCAGTGCTCTATGTAGAGTTTTTGGCATTTCTTCGATGAACTGTGCCGCGCAAAATGTTATTGGCTTCTTGTCGGCTTTATTGCTCCATTAGTTCTGTAGATTTTCTCCCTTTTGGTGGGGTGCAAAGTATGTTAGATTACATGATTATCTTTTCATTATGGCAAGAACAAGGTTTAGGAAGATTAGGAGTTTTGTTTCAATAGAACTACTTGTTTCGTGTTGCTGTGAGGTGAGGTGTTTGATCTTCTTATACATTCATCTAGTGTGGATGTTTCACCATTGAATTAAAATGAATTGTTGAAGTTGGTAAAGGTTGTGCTTAGTGCATATTACCCCTTCATAAAAGAGTGTCGTTTTAAGACATTGATGTTGATGTATGGCTGCATCCAAATTCGATGTTGTGAAATCGTAGTGTTGATTGCATCTACGACTTGGTTTGAGCTTCATTACATGTTAGTTCATGCTTGATGTCAGGTGATGTAGTTTCCTTAGACAATTAGTCGAGGTAGAAGTTCTTGTGTTAATTAAGACCAATAATGGACCCATGTTTTGAATGGTGGTGCTATATGGGGTACCTTGGATGTTTTGTTTGGAGTGGTCGAATTCGAGGACGAATTCTTTTTAAGGGGGGTAGAGTGTAATATCCCATAAAAATGTTGCCAAAGGCTGATCTTCGGTGCGTGGATGTGGGAAAAGGGTTGTGGGCCGTTGGATGCTAAGTTAGAGTCATATGTGGCGTCGTTTCGTTTCTCTCGCAAAGAAACCCTAGTGGTGGCCCTTTCCCCCTTTTGCCCCATCTTGGCCGGCCCCCTTTCTTCCCCTCCCACACTTGGCCACCCCTCCCCCTTTCCCCTCGGCTGGCTGCCCTCTCCTCCCATGGAAGCCCCTCTCCACGACTTCCTCCTCCCTCTAGATCCCCCCCACGCAGCAAGGATCGAGAAGAGGAGGAGCACGTTGAATTGAAGAGGGAGAGAGGATCAAGGAGATGTTCTTCCCCATCTCTTCTTGAAGATTTTCTTGGGGAAAAGTTCCTCCCTGTAATTATGTGCTTTTGGAGGTTGTGGATCATGGGGATTAAAGGATTAGAGGTTAGATTAGATGTGGGGTTAGGTTTTGATCTCAAATTTAGTTTTCTACAGAATGGCAGATTCGATAGTTTCTGTTCATGCCAGTTTTCCATGGTCTTAGTTGCTTCAAAAAATGAAAAGTCTATATATGATTCGTAGATAATTTGTAGATCTTTTCGTGGCCGTGAAGAACACCTCAATCGGACATCAGATCAGAAAGTTATTGCAGTTCGATTATAGCAGTTTTTCAGTCTCATAATTCTGTGCAGAATCTGTTTGCTTAAGAATTAGGCAATTTTATCAATAGAATTAAACTTTGGGTTTGTAAGAAAAGTTGTAGATAATTTCATAAGCTTTCCAGATTGTTAAAGAGTGCATTCATACGAATTATGAAACTCCAGTTATGTTTGTTTTATTGTGGCTGTTCCTTTTTGCTTGACAAAAATGAGCGCGTCTGTTCACTGGTAGGTTTCATGAGGTAAATGGCCGAATTGGCTCTTCCAACTATGGAGGCTTCTGTAGAGGGATAAAAGTTATTACTTCCAGTAGAATTTCATGATTTTTGGTTTAGTAGGTTGTGAGATATCGAATTTTGAAGTTAACTACGCTGCTGTCTGAAACAGATTCAGTCAGTTATCTTGTCAGATGTTTTAGAACTTAAAGATGGCAGAATTTAGTTATGTATTGAATACCGAAGTTGTAGAGTATTTTGTGTAGATACTCCTGGATTATTTATTTGATATCACCACTGTTATAATTTTAAAGATACAAAATTAACAAACAGCGCTGCTGCTGTGTGGCATGTGGTTCAGGGTGGGAGGCTTTCTACCAGGTCTTGGTTTCAAGTGTAGGAGCGATTTGTTGATTGTTGGCAAATGTTTGTGAAATATTTGTACTAAGTATTATGCCCGCTAGCAGGTGGCGACACTCCAGATCATACCAAGTACATTTCTTTTTCTTCGATGAAGGCAAGTGAATGTAGCGGTGGTTGCTTCTGTTCTAACCTGTTATTTCTATCGCATACACTCTAATATTAAGAAGTATTGGATTCTTTCATAATTGGACTCTATGGTGATGCTTTACTTGCTTGCATTATACTGATGCTCAATCATATATTAATGATGATTATGGTTCGAGTATGACTCATGAGATTAATTCACACCCCTGAAGTTAAATGGAGTATTATTTGAGGTTTGTATTGTATCTGAAGGTAAATGAAGTATGATTTGAGGTTTGTATTGTATCTAAAGGTAAATGAAGTATTATTTGAGGTTGTATTGTATGTGAAGGAAGTGAAGTATTTTGATAAATGCAGCATGCCATATACATTGTATGATTCACTTGCATCTGAAGTTGGGTCGTGACCTATGGTCTGACCGTACCAGTACAACTTAGCATCGTACGTTGCCCGAGGAGGGGTACGATGCGACTTCATACCCTTAGAGGTATGAAGGCAGAGGACATATGCATTGCATTCATATGCATTCATTGAAGTGATATTTGCAGATGATGTGGTTTTATACCCTCAGAGGTGTGAAGACAGAGTACCTACACATTGCATTCCTATGCATACATTGAAGTGATATTTGCAGGTATTGTTGATGCAGGGAAGTGTTATACAACCTATTGTGGTTGTTCGAGGAAATGAGATGGTATTGGTTATATTGGGACTACTGAGTTCTATATCTACAAGTATTCTGATCTTAATTATGATT
The DNA here is from genome assembly GCA_029449295.1 of Zea luxurians. NCBI lineage: Eukaryota > Viridiplantae > Streptophyta > Magnoliopsida > Poales > Poaceae > Zea > Zea luxurians. The sequence goes on along the minus strand of JAOPSE010000312.1, from coordinate 538,944 downwards.
CTTTTAAAATGTTGATTAATTCAATTTGTGGTTTAAATATCTTGTCAAAACAATTCGCTTGCTGAGATGTTTCATCTCACTCTTGCATTACTCACTGCAGGTGCCTGTTGCTCATCAAGAAAAGTGGGAAGTAGCAGCACATCCACCTTCACTCTCTTAATAACGCTGCTTAGGCACAGTCATGATTTAATTAGAATCTTCTTCTCAAAGGATGTTTGTTTCTAACTAGTTGTGCGCACTGTTAATTTAGTTCATGTAGTTATGGTTGTCTTCCCTTGCTAGCAGATTATTAATGTCTATTATGTTTTCTTATCATGATATCTATTTGTACTTTGTTGCTTCCCCGTTTATGCAATTTTCAAAGGAGATGCTGTCGAAATTTTATATATGAATGTTAGATGTGTAGTTAAGTAGCATTCTGGGGTGTTTGTGGATCCCGGGGTGTTACACTACGTAGGCAGGCTATCCGGTCGGTTAAAGAAGACCAAGAGGCTTTGAAGAAGCAAAAAAACTGTTCCGGGACCGAAAGTATCGGCTCCCAAAAAATGGAAGCTTGCCGAGACGTCCTCTAAGAAGACGAAGATGCAAGATTTGCCGAAGCAGACTACGAGCCCTTCTTCGTCTTCTGCTGCTGAGCTCTTGGAGATTTTGAAGATAATGACTGAATCTTTCCCATTTGCACTGCTAAGTCCTCTAAGGTTGGAACTGACTAGCCTCTTACAGATAAGGGAAATCTTTTCGACTGCCGAGGAGAAAAACGGGGGCCAGAAGAAACGACATATGATGAATATACTAGAAGCCATTAAACAGACCCTGCCCTCAGCTTCGGCAGACAAAGTTACTAAGTCTACTGATGTCGAAGCTACTGCTGCAACCGAAGATGAAAATCTCACAACCACTATGTCAGAAATCAATAGTTATATCAGACGTGGTTGTGGAGAAAGAGGTAGCCGCAGTAGTTTCTAATAAGGGGAAGAAAATTGAAGAAACCTCTTCGGAAGGTGTGAATTTTGACCTATGGCACTTGGGCAACCAACAACTCTCCGAAGAGGACATATCAGAGCTAAAAGAATTTGCTATCTCCTGCAGTTACCAGCATGGGTCAATGCTCTTCGGTGGGGTCGATGAAGAAATTGTGGGATGCATTCGCGACCGCGCTGGTGCTAAAATTATAAGCACCCTGTCCAAGAGTATTGGATTCTTGAAGCTTGAAAAAGATATCAGCTGCTACAGACACCAGCACATCATTGGCGGCTTATTTTACTCGAACTTCAAAGTAAGGCTCCTTTACAAGTTACCATTGATATCTTCGTGTTGTTTCATGTATTCTAACTTTAATTCATTTTTTCAGAGTTTATTGCTAAGCAAAGCTTTGAAAATGCAACAAGATGACGAAGTCAAAAAGAATGAAATTGTTGTCAAGGGTTTCGAAGATAAAATCAAGAAACTTGAAGATTCTTTAAAAGAAATGGATGATTTATTGCATTCAGCCGAAGGATCGCTTGCCGAAGCGTAGGCTCAGAATGAGAAATTGAGCAAGGAAATGAAAGAGGCTCAGATGCTTTTGGAAGAGAACTCCAGTCGATTCAACCGCGAAACCGAAACTTTGAACACGACAATCAAGGTTGAGGCTGAAAGGAACCTAAGGCTGAGTGAAGCACTCAGAGCTCTTAAAGATAAATGTTTTAATTTTGCAACCCAATGCACCGCTCGATTAAAGAGTATATTCAATTCAGTCAGAGCTACATCCGAGGAAGCTAGCCTCTCTGCTGAAGATGTCCTCGGAGCACTTGAATGCGTCGAGAAAGAGGTTGACGTCCTCGACAAAGTCATAACTGGTCACGGTGACTTCTGTGCGCTAGTGGCTTCTCGTGGTACGGCCGTCGCTTTCATAAAAGCCGGGTGCAACCACGCAAGGGCCGTTAACAGGCCAAATTTCAACCTTTCACCATCGGACCTACTTGATATTCCAGCTGAAGCTCGAAGCATAGGCCACAGGTTTATCACCCAAATTTGGGCAAAGGGCAGCCAAGAGTTGGCTGGAAACGAAGCTCGGAATCTGCTTAACAAAGTATAGCTCTTTACCTCTATTCTTTTATTTTACATTTTTTCTTACCATATTCCTCATTACCATTACCTTTGTCATTCTTCAGGGTGATGGTGCCGAAAGTTAGTGAACCGAAGCTAAGTCTGAACCCTTGAAGAAGACTTTAGAGGCTCCGTTTGTTGATATATGTAGAAACACTTTTTGGAAATTCTTTGTGCAAGAAAGGTGTATTATTTGACAAGGGGTTGTAATTGAATGTGAACGGATAGTTGTAAATATTTGTAAATGCTTTGTAATGCTATTTTACCTTTCATTCACGTGCCGTCTGCTTTGCTGTGAACGAAACTAATGCTCGTAGCTTTTTGAGCCAAAGGCGAAAAACACCTTCCCTTCTTTCGTTCACATCGAAGCACTTCTTGAGCAAAATCAGCTCTCATGTACAACGAAATTTCATTTGAGACGAAGCATCTTCGTATATACGAAGCATTTTCTCATTAAAGGCAAAAACCCTCGCTTGTCCTATTAATGTTTTGTGCTTTATGTCATGATGATGAATCTATAGATGCCTAATGTATGTTTGTATGAATGCAAAAGATTATGTGATTAAGTATGCAAATGTAAGTTGAAGGTAAAAAACTCATGCAAATACACACCTAGACTCTGCATCCCCTTAGGAACGACTTTGGAGTTTCTTCACCTTTTACTTAGGTGGTTATTCAGCTATGCATTCCCTTGGGAACGACTTTGGAGCTAAGCTATGCATCCCCTTAGGAACGACTATAGAGCTTCTTCACCTTTTACTTAGGTGGCATTTAAGCTCTGCATCCACTTAGGAACGACTTTAAAGCTTCTTCACCTTTCACTTAGGTGGCATTCTAGCTCTGCATTCCCTTAGTAACGACTTTGGAGCTTCTTCATACTTTTTTACACTCGATGGTGTAATCCCAGATCTTTACATTTTACATGTGGAGGAATCTAGCCCTTGCATTGCATAGAGCTGCACAAAAATAAAAATTACAACCTATGGCCCATTAAAAACCTTTCTCCCCTCTTGAAAGGAAAAGGGTGTCATAAGGAAAAAAGTAAGAAAATTACAAAATTTACACATAATATCTCTGAAGCTCATCTGCATTCCAAGATCTTGGAATGTCATTGTCGTCCATGTCCTTCAACCTATATGACCCAGGTCTTGACAAAGATACCACCAAGAAAGGATCTTCCCATTTAAGCTGAAGTTTTCCCAATGTATCCGGGTTGGCACTCTCCGAAGTAGCAAGTGTCCTGGCTTGATGTTTTTTAGCCTTACCTTACGATCACGCAATTTGATTGTTTTGGCCTGATATTTATTGATGTGATCTATTGCCTGAAGTCTGGTCCCTTCTATGGTGTCTTTTGTTATTTTACAATGCTTGTCGTCTTCTATCGAAGCTAGAGTCATTATTGAACCTGTTCTTGCTTCTTCCGGTGTTATTGCTTCATCACCTAATAAAAGCTTGAATGGGGTAAATCATGTTGACCTCGAGACAACAGTGTTCTGGTTCCATACCACTTTTATTAACTCGTCTAGCCATTTTCCTTTTGGTTGATTGAAGATTGACTTCATTATTCCTATTATTATGATTCCATTAGCTCGTTCTACCAGTCCATTTGATTCTGGATGTCTCATTGATGCAAAATGTATTTTTGTACCGATTTGATCACAAAAAGCTTTGAACGTTTCGGCATCAAATTGAGTTCCGTTATCAATTGTAATGGCCTTCGGCACATCGAAGCGACAAACAATGTTTTGCCAAAAAACTTTTGAACCATGGCTGAAGAGATTGTAGCTAGAGGTTTAGCTTCAATCCACTTTGAAAAGTATTCCACCGCTACTACAACGTATTTTAAATTTCCTTGTGCTGGTGGAAGTGGGCCTAATAAATCTAGACCCCACCTTTGCAATGACCAAGTGGGCTGGATTAGCTGAGTTAGAGACGAAGATTGTTTTTGGTCTCTATCACACTTCTGGCAGTTTTCACATTTTTGAACTAAATCCGCTGCATCAGAAGCTGCCTTCGGCCAATAAAATCCTTGTATGAAAAATTTTCCAAGTAAAGGCATGTATCCAATATGAGCTTTGCATAGCCCTGTATGTATTTCCTTCATTAGCTCCTAACCTTCGGTTCTAGATAAACAGTTCAGCAATGGAGAGCAAACTCCTTGTTTATACAATTCTCCTTCTATGATTACATAGAGCCTTGTCCTAGCTTCAATTCTTTTGATATAAGCTTCGTCGTTCAAAAGATAATTGCCTTGTATGAAGGATACAATCTCAGCCTTCAATCTTCACTGTGTACTGGTGAGATTGTAAGCACTGCTCGCTCCATGAGCTCGACTGAAGGTGCTTTTATTGTTTCAAAAATACTTCCGAAGGTAATGGGAGCCCCTGTGCTACTGACTTGGCTAATAGGTTTGCATGTTCATTTTCTCCTATTGTGATATTATTTACAGAGAAACCTTCGAAAGAGGCTTCCATTCTTCAAACTGTATCAAGATATTTTCTCAAGCTTCGGATCTCTTGCTTTGCTGCTTTTGTCAATGTGGCCTGTGATGACTTGTGAATCAGATTTGAGGATTGCCTTTCTTATTTCCATTGGCTTAAGTTTTCGAAGCTCCAAGAGAAGGGCTTCGTACTCTGCAATGTTATTTGTGTAGTTAAACTCCAGCTTGGTTGCGTAGCAGGTTTTGATCTTAGATGGTGAAATTAGAACGGCAGCTGCTCCTACGCCGAAGGTTCCCATGACCCATCACAAAACACTATCCAAGCTTTGTCATCTTTTGTTCTTTCTTCATCCTTAGCCCCTGGCGTCCATTCAACAATAAAGTCTACTAATCCCTGAGATTGGATTGAAGACCTATGAACATAATCTATGGTGAATTCATTCAGTTCTGCAACCCATTTGCCAACTCTTCCAGTGGCTTCTCTATTCCTTATGATATCCTTGAGAGGCTGAGAAGAAGGTAATATGATATGGTATGACTGGAAATAATGCTGGAGCTTTCTAGAAGCCATCAATACAGCATATAGTACCTTCTCCAACTTTGTGTAATTTTTCTTTGATGGACTAAGTACTTTAGAGATGAAGTACACTGGCACTTGCTTCTTTGCTTGGCCATCTTGCTTTTCCTGCACCAACGTTGCACTAACTGCAGCATGAGAAGTAGCTACATACATTAGCAATGGGGCTCCTGACGAAGGTGGGGTTAAAGTTGTCAGTTCTATTAAGTATTGCTTTAGCTCTTTGAAAGCCTTTTGCTGAGTAGGTCCCCACTGGAAGACTTCGGCTGACTTCAATACTTCAAACAATGGCAAGTTTCTTTCTGGCAATCTTGAAATAAATCTGTTCGATGAGGCCATCCTTCCTGTCAGCCTTTGGGCACCTTTTCTTGACTTCGGTGGCTCCATCCGAAGTATAGCTTCTATCTTGTTTGGGTTGACCTCAATTCCTTTTGTTGACATAAGACACCTAAGAAATTTCCCCTTCTTAACTCTGAAAACACATTTTTCTAGGTTGAACTTGAGGCCTGCCTTTCTAAAATTGGCAAATGTTTCCTATAGATCAGCGATGTGATTTTCTTGCTTGGTACTTTTGACTATGATATCATCGACATATGTTAGAACATTCCTGCCAATCTATGAGCAAAGGACTTTAGCAGTCATCCTGCTGAAGCTTCCTCTAGCATTCTTGAGCCCCTCACGCATCCGAAGGTAGTAGTAGGTCCCACTAGGGGTCATGAAGCTTATTTTGGCATTGTCTTCTTTCTTCATCCAAATTTGATGGTAGCCTGAATAGCAGTCCGATAGACTCATGAGCTCCGAGGTAGCTACTGCATCCACAAGGGAGTCTATTCTCGACAAAGGGAACTCATCCTTCAGACATGCCTTATTGAGATATGTAAAATCAATGCACATCCTCCACTTTCCATTAGCCTTCTTCACCATCACAGTATTGGCCAGCCACTCTGGATATGTTACCTCTCTGATTACTTCGGCACTCAGGAGCCTTTTGACTTCATTTCTTACACCTTCGGGTTTTCATCAGACATCTTCCGAAGCTTCTGCTTCCTTGGCCTGATAGCTGGGTCTACATTAAGTGAGTGCTCAATGACATCTCTGTTGACACCACAAAGATCATTGGTTGACCAAGCAAAGACATACTTGTTGTTGAACAAAAACCTAAACAAAGTATTTTCTTGTTCATCAGACAATTGAGATCCCAACAACACCTTCTCCTCGGTTATGTCTTGGCATAGAAGCATGGGCTTCGGCTGCTCTACTGAGGCAGCCTTATCTCTTTTATGCTTGTACTATTGATGAGCTTCGGCTTCATCTATGCTATGGATAGCTTTTGAATCTGTCCAGTTTCCCTTCAACCTTTCTGGCAGCCTCTTGGCTTCCATGCACAGCTATGGGACCCAGGTTAGATGGTATCTTCATGCATAGATATGCTGGATGAAGTATTGCTTCGAAGGCGTTTAATGTTCCTCGACCAATTATTGCATTGTAAGGATATTCCATATCAACAATGTCAAAGACAACTTGCTTTGTCCTTGTGTTGTGAACATAGCCAAAGGTAATTGGCATTGTTATCTTCCCAAGTGCCACTATCAACCTTCCTCCGAAGCTAAAGAGGGGATGTGTTGCATCGTGTATCTTATCATGCTACTCTTGTATCTGCCTAAATGCTTTTGCAAAGATGATATCTACTAGGCTACCTATGTCTACAAGGACGTTGTGTGCTAGGAACCCCTTAATAACACAAGATATGACCATTGCATCATTATGAGGATAGTCCTTGAGCTGAAGATCCTCCTGGGAGAAGGTGATTGGTATTTGTGACCACTCGGACTTGATGAAGGGTCCTTGTACTCCAACATGTTGTACCCTTCTTTGGGCCTCTTTCTTTTGCTTCTTGTTAGCTGGTTTGGAACTTGAATCGCCCGTGATTGGGAGCACCAGCTTCGTAGCCGAAGGTGCAATGGCTTTGGTTCCTTGCGAAGTCATCGTCGCAGTAGTGGAAGTGAGTTCACCAGAGGTGGGCGCCAATGTTGGTCACTTGTTCTCAAATGCTGTGAATCGAGAACAAGGCAACACAATCGTTAAAGATGAAGGACCTTCATCCTCCAAAGCATTGCTTCCCCTCAGAATCAATGTACATCGAACGAAGGTCATGAAGGGCGTACCTTCATCATCATATGAATAAATTAAAATGCATCAATATAAATGTTATGGATACAAATCATTTATTCATTCATGCCGACATTATTTATAAGAGTATGAACAGAATTTATATTACATTGATACCTTCGGCTTGCTCGAAGGTGTTGACGCGAGTGAGAGATTACAATTCGGTGTGAACAGTACGGTGCTACTGTTCATCTATAATAGGCACGAGACGTAGCCCTGGTAAAATTACATTCATGACCTTCAACATTCGTTTATAAGCATAACTTACACACTGGGTCTATCTGGTCTTTTCATCCTCTACTTGATCAGCTTCGGCACTTGCCATCGTTGCTTTTAAGCGAGATCTTCGTCTTGAGGACCTTCGGCAGAAAGAGGGAAATCTTCAGGACCACTTTGCCAATGATGTCTTTGTTTTGAGGACCTTTGATGGAAAAGAAGACCCCCAACAGTTTGTTTGTCCTATAACCCAAAAAAAGCCAAAAAAATTACGATTCGTTTATCCCAAACTAAACCCATCGCCTTAGCCTTTGCACAATTCAGTTTTGGAGTCCACCGTTTTGAGTTCGTGTCCTAGGTCAAGGTCTTGTTGTTGGTTTAGATTTGTTTTAGGTCAGTTTGATCATTACCATCCGCTGCCACCCGACAGACTCAATCTCAATAAACCAATCCATCCACAAAACCGACATATCCACAAACTAGCCCCATTCACCCTTCATTTGCTTCGCCAACAACCCTATTTAGGTTGCTGGTTTAGATTTTTTTGGGTCAGTTTGGTCATCACCATTCACTGTTAATCCACAAACTCAATCTTGATAAACGACTCAATCATCCAAACCCACCATTCCCACAAAACTGACCCCCATCCTTGTAGCGCCTCGCTATAAACCCTGATTCAGAGTCCAAACTTAAAACGGACACCTCAAAACTTGAATCAGGCCCACTTTTTTCAAATTGCACAGAATTAAATTTTGCATCAGATTCTCTTCGGCTTTGCCGGATTCACTGTTTCTAAAATCCCCAAATTCGGCTTGAAAATAGGAGTTCTCATTTTCCAACCATTTAATCCGATTTTAGGGCAAACTTGCAGAAATTCCAGAGGACACGTCTTTGTGCAAAAAATCTAAAACTTGGTGTTTTCCTTCTTATATCTGCTGCAAAAAGAAAAAATATAAAAAATTGAAAAAAGAAAAATCGCAAAAAAACAACGACTCGAGCAAAAATGAGGGAAAAAGAGAAAAAAGAGTAGCACATAAGAAGAAACACCATTGTTCTGTGCACTTCTGTGATTATTTTGCTCCCAGCTTCTTTCCTTATTGTACCTAGATACTTGTTCCTCCTTCCTTGTGCCTTGGTCCAACTGTTGTAATACATTTTCTAGGCCAACAACTAGGACAAGTACTTGGTACACTTATTGAGCATTGCTATCTATTACTGACTTGTGTGCCATATATATATATATATGGCGGCACTAAAATGCACCTGGGTGCATTCTCTATATTGAATGCACCCAGGTGCAATAACACCCCGAGCACGCCTCCCCATAAGAGCACGCCCTCGGCCCTCCTGTACGCACGCCTCCCTGCCCCCCGCCGCGGGTATCCTCTAATTGCAAACTTGAGTCTCTGTTTTTACTCCTTGATTAGCATTGCATGGTGTGTTGTTGCTCCAGTTGCAACGTTTGTTGCTTGTTGATTGCAACTATGGGTATCCGCTAATTGCAAACTCATGATTGCGTGTTGTTCTGCAGGATGCAAACATACTTGATGTGTTTGTCCCCAAGGTGCGGCAAACATTTGATACAAGGGAAGAAGCCTACCTCTTTTACCTTGACTATGCAAAGTTGGCTGGTTTTAGTGTCAGGACAAAGAGGTGTAATTGCAACTGCTGGTGTGGTGTGATTGCAACTGTTGTATAATTCTACCCAAATATCTGTTAAAAAAATGTAAACAAAATGATTGCAACTGCTGGTGTGTTGTAATTGCAACTACTGGTGTGGTGTGGATGCAACTGCTGAGTTGCTCTGATGTGATTGCAAGTACTGAATAACTCTGGGAAATTTTGTTAAAAAAATATGATTGCAACTGCTGGTCTGGTGTAATTGCAACTGCTGGTCTAGTGTGATTGCAACTTCTATATAACTAGATGCAACTGCTGGTCTGGTTCGAAAATTATAGCATTCTGTCGGGAGCGTGTGGGAGGGACGAAGACGAAGCGTCGGTTTGGCCTGGGTGGGGCGGTTGGCTCGAACCAGGTGCTCCTGGCGCGTAGGTTCAGCCTGGGTGCATTCTCTATATTGAATGCACCCAAGAAGGATACCGCTTTTACCTTGACTATGCAAAGTTGGCTGGTTTTAGTGTCAGGACAAAGAGGTGTAATTGCAACTGCTGGTGTGGTGTGATTGCAACCCTGCATTAGGTGTGATTGTAAATTCTGTATAATTCAACCCAAATATCTGTTAAAAAATGTAAACAAAATGATTGCAACTGCTGGTGTGTTGTAATTGCAACTACTGGTGTGGTGTGGATGCAAATGCTGAGTTGCTCTGATGTGATTGCAAAAAATATGATTGCAACTGCTGGTCTGGTGTAATTGCAATTGCTGGTCTGGTATGATTGCAACTTCTATATAACTAGATGCAACTGCTGGTCTGGTTCGAAAATTGTAGCATTCTGTCGGGAGCGTGCGGTAGGGACGAAGACGAAGCGTCGGTTCGGCCTGAGTGGGGCGGTTGGCTCGGACCAGGTGCTCCTGGCGCGTAGGTTTGGCCTGGGTGCATTCTCTACATTGAATGCACCTAGGTGTAATATATAAATACGACACTAAAATGGATCTGGGTGCATTCTCTATATTGAATGCACCCAGGTGCAATAACACCCCGAGCACGCCTCCCCATAAGAGCACACCCTCGGCCCTCCTGTACACACGCCTCCCTGCCCCCTTATTAATAATAAAACTACTCACTAACAAAATGAAAGACGATCTAGAATCTACCCAAGAAGATAGAGAGTCCCACATACGAGAAAAGGTCACAAATGGAGTTGAACCAAGTAACATTGCAAAGGCATAATGATAGTAGGGTCGGGATATCCCTGCCCTCCGAACCGGACGTGAGGCCACGGGTATCCTCTAATTGCAAACTTGAGTCTCTGTTTTTACTCCTTGATGACCATTGCATGGTGTGTTGTTGCTCCAGTTGCAATGTTTGTTGCTTGTTGATTGCAACTATGGGTATCCGCTAATTGCAAACTCATGATTGCGTGTTGTTCTGCAGGATGCAAACATACTTGATGTGTTTGTCCCCAGGGTGCGGCAAACATTTGATACAAGGGAAGAAGCCTACCTCTTTTACCTTGACTATGCAAAGTTGGCTGGTTTTAGTGTCAGGACAAAGAGGTGTAATTGCAACTGCTGGTGTGGTGTGATTGCAACCCCACATTAGGTGTGATTGCAACTGCTGTATAATTCTACACAAATATCTGTTAAAAAAATGTAAACAAAATGATTGCAACTGCTAGTGTGTTGTAATTACAACTATTGGTGTGGTGTGGATGCAACTACTGAGTTGCTCTGATGTGATTGCAAGTACTAAATAACTCTGGGAAATTTTGTTAAAAAAATATGATTGCAACTGCTGGTCTGGTGTAATTGCAACTGCTGGTCTAGTGTGATTGCAACTTCTATATAACTAGATGCAACTGCTGGTCTGGTTCGAAAATTGTAGCATTCTGTCGGGAGCGTGCGGGAGGGACGAAGACGAAGCGTCGGTTTGGCCTGGGTGGGGCGGTTGGCTCGGACCAGGTGCTCCTGGCGCGTAGGTTCGGCCTGGTGCATTCTCTATATTGAATGCACCCAAGAAGCCTACCTCTTTTACCTTGACTATGCAAAGTTGGCTGGTTTTAGTGTCAGGACAAAGAGGTGTAATTGCAACTGCTGGTGTAATGTGATTGCAACCCCGCATTAGGTGTGATTGCAACTGCTGTATAATTCTTCCCAAATATCTGTTAAAAAAATGTAAACAAAATGATTGCAACTGCTGGTGTGTTGTAATTGCAACTACTGGTGTGGTGTGGATGCAACTACTGAGTTGCTCTGATGTGATTGCAAAAAATATGATTGCAACTGCTGGTCTGGTGTAATTGCAACTGCTGGTCTGGTGTGATTGCAACTTCTATATAACTAGATGCAACTGCTGGTTTGGTTCAAAAATTGTAGCATTCTGTCGGGAGCGTGCGGGAGGGACGAAGGCGAAGCGTCGGTTCGGCCTGAGTGGGGCGGTTGGCTCGGACTAGGTGCTCCTGGCGCGTAGGTTTGGCCTGGATGCATTCTCTATATTGAATGCACCCAGGTGTAATATATAAATACGGCACTAAAAATGCACCTGGGTGCATTCTTTATATTGAATGCACCTAGGTGCAATAACACCCCGAGCACGCTTCCCCATAAGAGCACACCCTCAGCCCTCCTGTACGCGCGCCTCGCTGCCCCCCGCCGCGGGTATTCTCTAATTGCAAACTTGAGTCTCTGTTTTTACTCCTTGATTACCATTGCATGGTGTGTTGTTGCTCCAGTTGCAACGTTTGTTGCTTGTTGATTGCAACTATGGGTATTCGCTAATTGCAAACTCATGATTGTGTGTTGTTCTGCAGGATGCAAACATACTTGATGTGTTTGTCCCTAGGGTGCGGCAAACATTTGATACAAGGGAAGAAGACTACCTCTTTTACCTTGACTATGCAAAGTTGGCTGGTTTTAGTGTCAGGACAAAGAGGTGTAATTGCAACTGCTGGTGTGGTGTGATTGCAACCCCGAATTAGGTGTGATTGCAACTACTCTATAATTCTACCCAAATATCTGTTAAAAAAATGTAAACAAAATGATTGCAACTACTGGTGTGTTGTAATTGCAACTACTGGTGTGGTGTGGATGCAACTGCTGAGTTGCTCTGATGTGATTGCAAGTACTGAATAACTCTGTGAAATTTTGTTAAAAAAATATGATTGCAACTGCTGGTCTGGTGTAATTGCAACTGCTGGTCTAGTGTGATTGCAACTTCTATATAACTAGATGCAACTGCTGGTCTGGTTCGAAAATTGTAGCATTCTGTCGGAAGCGTGCGGGAGGGACGAAGACGAAGCGTCGGTTCGGCCTGGGTGGGGCGGTTGGCTCGGACCAGGTGCTCCTGGCGCGTAGGTTCGGCCTAGGTGCATTCTCTATATTGAATGCACCCAAGAAGCCTACCTCTTTTACCTTGACTATGCAAAGTTGGCTGGTTTTAGTGTCAGGACAAAGAGGTGTAATTGCATCTGCTGGTGCGGTGTGATTGCAACCCCGCATTAGGTGTGATTGCAACTGCTGTATAATTCCACCCAAATATCTATTAAAAAAATGTAAACAAAATGATTGCAACTGCTGGTGTGTTGTAATTGCAACTACTGGTGTGGTGTGGATGCAACTGCTGAGTTGCTCTGATGTGATTGCAAAAAATATGATTGCAACTGCTCGTCTGGTGTAATTGCAACTGCTGGTCTGTTGTGATTGCAACTTCTATATAACTAGATGCAACTGCTGGTCTAGTTCGAAAATTTTAGCATTCTGTCAGGAGCGTGCGGGAGGGACGAAGACGAAGCGTCGGTTCGGCCTGAGTGGGGCGGTTGGCTCGGACCAGGTGCTCCTGGCGTGTAGGTTCGGCCTGGGTGCATTCTCTATATTTAATGCACCCAGGTGTAATATATAAATACAGTATATATATATATAGTCAGCCTTCTCAAAGCTCCACCCTTCTCTCGAGCAGAATAGGTACTCATTTGCAATCACACCCACGCTCTTTGGACAGTCACATCGGCCACCGTTTGCTACCTACACTGTTGGTAAGTAGGGGTGAAAACGGGTTGGGTATACCCGTCGGGTACCAGATACGAATAGTGCAAATACCCTTTTTTCGATACAGATTCGAGTATTTTATATTCGGGACGGATACAGGTAATACCCGGATATTGCAACTTCGTATTCGGGTTAGATACGAAGCGAGGATTACCCGATAAATACCCGGATATTCGGGTCGGATACGGATACCCGGAATTTGGGTACCTGTTTTTTCTTTTTCTACATAATATAGTTATAAAATCATAACTTTCACATATGAAATTGGATGAAGATAAAGTTTATATAAAAATTGTAGAGCTCTAATAGATCTATAACTTTGTAGTACATCAATTTTTTGTTTAAACATATATTTAAGCCAAAATCATTGAAATAATGTCCAAATTTATATCAAATTAATAGATTTTATCATTTTTATGTGGGGGCTTAAGGTTATCTCCACGTGGGAACTTAAGGTTATCTTTTTATAGTCTATTTATTAGTATTAGTAACTTATTTGAAATTTTCGGTCGACGCTACAATATTTTATGGATTTAAATGTATTTTGATGATTTTCTATAACAAGAAATTAATAATACATAAATAGCCTTAAAAACCATGTAATTTACGGAGGCACAACATATGTCCATAAATAACTATAAAAATATTTGGATTATAAGATCTATAAAATCCATGTGTTTCTTCCATTTCACTTTCACTTATTTGTATGAGTTACATGTGAAATTACTGTAAGTATCCAAGTTTCGACATAATCAGTACTTTACTTTATCATATGTTTATCATTTTTATATGAGGACTTGAGTTATCTTTGTATAAAATGTTTATTAGTTTTTTAACTTATTTGCAATTTTTGAGTGAAATTAGAATATTTTATGATTTTTTAATATTGTGGTGTTGGTTCTACAATGTCCTTGCGATTAGTAACTTTGAACTGCATGATGTTAATTTTATCGGTTTCCTTTCCTACATTTGATCTATCATATACATGATTATGTATTGCTCAATTTGTGTTTGTTGGATGGTTGGACAATTAATATTGTCAGGACAAAATACCCGACAATTATCTCGTACCTACCCGAGTAATATCCATTATCCGTTTCTTACTCGCCCGAATTATTACCTGGTCACGTCCTATATCCGTCCCGAATCTTAACTACCCGTATCCGGTCTCATATCCGAAAGAAATACATTAGGGTAGGATACGAGATGACCATGTATCCGACTGTATCCGTCCCGTTTTCATCACTATTGGTAAGAACCTTGTAAGAGCGGGGTAACACACTTTCATAACTTGTGTTCCACCACCACATCCTAAGAGATAGTTGTAGGGTTCACACTATTTGTTTGTTGCCTTTTTGTCTCTGTTTTGTGCTAACAATGATAGGACCAAAGAACTAAACAGATAAGGAGAAGGGCCCTAAGGTTAATGACGATGAATGTATCTCTCAGCTGGAATTGAAGGAAATGATGTGCACGATGACTGAAGCTTTCAAAAAGTACATAGACTCTGCGATGACATCCTATGAGCATCTTGATCAACGAGTTGCTGAACTTGTTACATGCATGGACGTGCTGCAGGCTTGTTCCCCACCACAAGCTCTAGCCCCCAGCTATTGGTGCAGTAGTGCTCTCTCCTGCGGAGGAGGACGACGATGACAATGACGATGTTGATGCATCGCTGCGACGATGCCTCACACGTAATCGACAAGGTATGGGAGGTAATGGTAGTTGTCGTCATTATAATCCTGAACTAGATAATGGTCCATATGCAAAGATTGTTGGGGGCCTTCTTCCTCTGAATGTCCTCAAAAACGTACCTGGCTATATGTTTTCAGTATGACATGGATTATTACAGGGGGCTTCGGTCTCGGGATGAAGGTTTCTTTTACAAAGCAAAGCGAAGATGAAACCCAAAGGTAATAAGAATGGACGACGAAGCTGAAACCGAGGAGCTTCGGTTTTGGTATGATGACAAAGACCAAGTATGATGATGACTGAAAAGGGACAAAGACTACTCAGTCCTTAATGTTTTGTGTTATGGTAATAGATACATGTCAAGGACATGAATGTAATTTTGTCTCGGCTGCGTCCCATGCCTATAAATAGATGAACAGTAGCACCATACTGTTCACGCTGGATTGTGATCACTCTCCCGCATTCACGCCTTCGAAAAAGCCGAAGGTATCAATGTAATATTAATATTGTTAAATGTTCATTTATGTTTTATGGAATACGAATATAAATGAATTAATAAGATGCAGTCATCATCTTTATCCTTTCGTATTCCTATTCACATATTAAATAATGAAGGTATGTCTCTCTTGACCTTCATCTAATGAGTATTATACCCATGTGGAAATAATACTTCAAAAGACGAAGGTCCTTAATCTCTAACGATTGTGTTGCCTTGTTCTTAATTCACAGCATTTGAGAACAAGAACCAACATTGACGCCCACCTCCAGTGAACCAGAACGACCACCTTCGGCAAGCATCCACCTTCATCGTGCTGCTAAAAAAGACAACAGCGCTAGGGGCTGCTCTGCAGCCATTGGACACAAATTAGGACACACTCTCCCTGCGAGAAGCTAGGAGCCAGAAGAGAAAGGTCACTAGCCCAACACTTCATGAGGAGGAACTAGACCAGGAGATCAGGGACCTAGAAGCGATTCACCAGCAAGTACAGAGGAAGAATGAAAAAATGCTTCGGTTGGCAGACCTTCGGAGGAAGATTGATGAAGCAGCTGGGGAAATGCATCATCTCACTCAGGATGACCAAGACCGAAGGCCCCAACTCAGGAAGCTTCATCAAGAGAGCCCAGTCAATGAAGATGAATGGTATAACAATTTTCACCATGGCAACTTTACTTTTGATGATGCTTCTCCTTTGGCAGCAGAGTTGCAGGCTACCCCGTGGCCACCATCCTACAAAGCAACCTCAGCTCCCCATGTATGATGGGCATTCAGATCCAAAGCACTTCCTGATGAGCTACGAGGCAACAATATCCTTGTATGGGGGAAATACTGCCGTCATGGCGGTTAGAAGTGTGGCTCGGACATGGTATTCCTCTCTTCGGCCAGGGATAATTACGTTGTGGCAGAAGCTGAAGGACATGCTAGTCACTAGCTTTCAAGGCTTCCAGACGAAGCCACTCACTGCCCAGGCCCTGTTCCAATGCACGCAGGACCATGAGGAGTACCTGCAAGCGTACATCCGAAGGTTCTTGCGATTGAGAGCTGAAGCGCTTACAGTGCCTAATGAGATTGTCATTGAGGCCATGATCAAGGGGCTTCAACTAGGACCCACAACTCAATATTTTGCAAGGAAACCACCACATACCATGGAGAAACTTCTCCATAAGATTGATGAATACATCAAAGCTGACAATGATTTCCGCTAAAGAAGGGAGGAAGCATATAGGTATTCTGAGATCACTAGGGGCTTTGGAGGAAGACTCCACCCATGCACGTCAGAACAATCCATAATCCCAATGTCAACAATGACAGGGCCAATAACGCTCAGAGCAGCCAACATAGCTCACAGTCTTTGGGCATGCAACAAACTTCCTACAGGCCACCAGCCCCGAGAGGTAGAGGGTGGAGAAGCTTCAGCGGAGAAAGGTATAGTAATCAGCCGAGGAAGTTGTTTTGCCTGCTCTGTGGCAAAGACAAGGGGCACACCACAAGGACGTGCCAAGTCACGATCCAGAAGCAGAAGGAAATCACTGAAGCCGAAGCACAATACAATCAGCTAAAGCAGGTCCTCCATACTGCTTCGTGCTACTCTCCATATATCCTGGAGTATGTAGGCAATCAACAGCCCACGACTTCCGTTGCTTCGACAAGTCATTCTCAAGCTTCCTGGGCTCAGTTGCCACCACCATCAACACTGGCGCCTGCTCTGAATCACAATCAACAGCCAGAAGGGCATCGACAGATTCAACAATGGCGTGACTTTCGGGAGGAGTCCAAAGCTCGCACAGTCAACATCACTGTGCCCGAGTCGAGGTACATCTACTGAAGATGCCATAAAGCTTCCGCAAAAGAGTGATTTAGTCTAATGTATTTTTACC
Organism: Zea luxurians; assembly: GCA_029449295.1. Taxonomy (NCBI): domain Eukaryota; kingdom Viridiplantae; phylum Streptophyta; class Magnoliopsida; order Poales; family Poaceae; genus Zea; species Zea luxurians. The sequence goes on along the minus strand of JAOPSE010000312.1, from coordinate 521,719 downwards.
AATTTTTGTTTTTACATTTCCCTTAGAGACAATACAAGAAGGTATAACCTTCAGTCCAATGTAATAAGGCTATGATTACACCATTGAGTGTAACAAGAGCGGCTCACAAATTTCTGAAGTCGTTCCTAAAGAAATGCAGAGTAAGTCACAAAGCTCCAAAGTCGTTCCTAAGGGAATGCAGAGCTTGAATACCACCTAAGTAAAAGGTGAAGAAGCTCCAAAGTCATTCCTAAGGGGATGTAGAGCTTGAAAACCACCTAAGTAAAAAGGTGAAGAAGCTCCAAAGTCGTTCCTAAGGGGATGTAGAGCTTGAATACCACCTAAGTAAAAGGTGAATAAGCTCCAAAGTCGTTCCTAAGGGGATGCAGAACTTAGCTCCAAAGTCTTTCCTAAGGGAATGCAGATCTAAAAAACCACCTAAGTAAAAGGTGAAGAGACTCCAAAGTCGTTCCTAAGGGGATGCAGAGTCTTGGTGTCTATTCGTGTGGTTTTTATCATCGTCACAAATAACATTTCGCATCATACCATCATATCATATGGCATAGCATCGCATCATACATAATTTTGCATCACTAAAGAGTCATGGAGAAACAAGGAACAGTTGCTTCCTCGAAAATGTTGGCCGGATTATGAAAAAACATATTATAACACAAGATATGCCTTCAATAGATATATTTTTTCACAGGAAGAGAATCTTCGTCGGCAATGATGTAAGGAGAATCTTTTTCTTCATGAAACATGAAAAGAAGGGAAGGTGTTTTTCCGCCAATAGCTCAAAACGGTATGTACGAAGGTTTCATGCATCACAAAGAAGTACATTACATCAACACATATACAAATACTTGATGTTTGGCTATTATAGGAAATAAAGGCCATGCACAAACATTAAAACTCTCAATTCAATAGTTTGTATACTTGATGTTTTAATCTTCTTTTAGCACTTCCTCAGTGGCTTCATTTAGTAGTCTATCGATAGCTTCGTCAACAGCTTCGTTAGCAATTTTAATTATATCTAACGCTTCCTTCAAGGCCAGGTCAGCTTTAGGGTTGTATGGCTCCGGAGGGGGTGAAAGTTCAGCTACATCATAAAAAATGTGGGTTAGTTCCGAAGTTGAAAACAAATTCCGAAGATAAAACTCAGTAAAAGTACCTATAAGCCTTGCACGCTCGGCAGCTTCTTCAGCTTGTTTTGCTTCTTCTTGGGTGTCGTGAGATTCTTTTTCATTTTTTCTAATCACTTCATCAGCTATCTCACAACCACCCTTCATCCACACCTCGGAGTAAAATCTCCCGCCTAGCGCAGAAGCTTCGTCCGAAGGGTTTTTATGTCATCTGCCGAGAAAACAAATCCTGGCTGAGCTATAGCCTTAGTATGTTCTCAGCCAGCTTTCTCTAAGATCGACATAGTCCCCTGTGCACCAGCGAAGACGCAGAAGTCGCCTCAGCCACTCAAAATTTCATCAAAGGCTTTGACTTCTCCACCAATCCATTAGACAATTTCATCAGGGTCGCCACGAATGAATTTTTGTTTAGAAGAATATGCCCCAACTCTAGGAAAGTTGTCCTTCAATTTTTTGGCGCATCCCAAGGATATTTCATAACATTTCTCTTTTGAAGCCCGAAGCTCATCGTAGTTCTTTTGAGCTCTAGACCTTTCGATCTCACAAATTTCATGCTTCACTGCTTTGACTTCAAATTTCTCAGCAGCTTCAGCAACTTTCTTTTTCAGCTCCTCCACTTCCGCTCTATGGGCTTCGGTTTGCGCAGTAAGGCTAGCCTCGCTAGATTTCAGCTTTTCCACTAAAGAAAGTAGTATCCTATCCTTCTCAAGAGCTTCGTTCCTCAATGATATTACTTATGAGCGAAGGTTCCCAAGAGCTACTTTGCACCTCTCATCCTCTGCATCTTTTTGAGCCTTTAAAGCCTTGCTCAGAATCAAGCCCTGAAAAAGATGAATGAGCATGAGATAACAGAAAGAAAAACCATAGAAATGTTTCATTATAGAACGACAAACCAAAATATACACACCTTCAGGCTGTTGTAAGCGAGACTGTCCGCAAGCTGATCCTTCAACATCGCAGATAAGCCGAGTTCAATCTTCGGATAGCCTATATTGTATGCCATTTCTCGGCAGACATTTATATCTTTATTGTCTAGAAAACAATAAAGGAAATCATCTTTGTCATCGCCACCATACACAAAGACCCTCGGGGGTACTTCAGATCCTTGGCATAATGTTGAGCTTCGGCAATTTGTTCTTCTGATAAACACTTCCCCGAAGCATGTCACACAACGAATTCCAGCTCTGTAGCAGGGGCTTCAGGAGCAAGAGATTTGGATTTCTCAGAAAGACCTTCTTTCTCTAGGATTATCGGAGCGCTTTCCAAAGGTCTAGCTTTGGCAGGAACTTCTAAGGGTCTATCTTCAGAAATAGCCTCCATCATGCTGGTCTCCTCAGATTTCTTCGAAACTTTATCCTTCGAGCTAGGCACTTCGACAGAAGTAGAAGTTGATGATTTCACAGATTCCATAACAGCATCTAGCATGCTGGCCATTCTTCTTTTCCTTGGAGTTGCTGCGGGGATGCTCGATGGCTTCGGCAGTCCCGTTCTGCATGGTGGACTCAGTGCTGTTAACTGCTCTACCGCCTTCTCCAGTTTTGGCTCTTCAGCCGGCTTTGTCCTAGCTTCGATTGGCATAGAGCGACTTGGTTCTGCAACAGGAGCGGCCCCCTCAATTAGCTTCGGCACGTCGGCCATTTCAATGCACCTAGGCCGATGCGTCAAAACCTTAACCTTTTTTGACCTCGACGCACTAGAAGTCGCCGAGGTAGCAGCCTTTCTCTTCTTCCCTTGCTTCCGTGAAGGATAACAGTAGTCTAGATACACAAATCCGATGACATCAAATACCCTATTCAACCTCTTTTTGCCCCGAGCTCCGAAGGCAGTTGTCATGGTTCATCTTCGGCCTTTGAATATGCTCCAAGCAACTCATCATTAGTCACCTCTATGGCATCTAGTCAGTCATCATTCAGTTCATCAAACTGGTTCTTGTATGGAAATGTATACTTTAGATACACCAAACCATTTTGGCTGGAGCCAGCGGTAGCCTCCTTCGGTATCTCCCATCCATGAGCAAGTGGCCACACTCTATAAGCAATATGCTCTGGGACCAAGTCTCTTGTGCCAATGTAAGTACACACTATATTAAAAGCTGTCTGGCACACTTGCACGTCGTTTCCAACTACGGCTGGTCTCCTGATGCCAAAGCGAGACCATATAGGGCGCTGAATGATCCCTTTTATATCTTCCCTCTCACTCAGATCAACCTTCACATAAAACCATTCTTACATCTAGGAGCCTGGCCACTTTTTCCGAAATGTCGGCATAGGATAGCTAGCCTCAACATGATGTACGAAGCCATAGCAACCAAAATTGTTGTGGTATTGTTCTTTCCTAGTTGCCTTCGTCTGATATAATAGCTCGTGTATATTGCAGAAGCACCTGGCATCTGGCTCTAATCCTTAGCTTCTCATGGCCCATATAAAAACCCCAACTTTAACAATAGCTTCGGGTGTACGTTGGTGAAGATAGATTTCAAAAGTTTTTAGGACTTCGACCAACATTTTGTTCAGAGGGAATCGAAGTCCAGCTTTCATGAAGCTTCTGAAATCACCACTTTGTCAGCTTCGAGAAGAGGAACATTATTCTCCCCTCTGGCTCTCATGATTGAAATATCACGAAAGTACCTCCCTCTCATTGCTTTGATCTGCCCTTGTTTAATAGTTGATTTTCCGAAGACAACATGGCTCGGTCTCCATGGTCGATCTTCGGCATCTTCATTTCCACTTTCCACATCGAAGCTCTCACTATCGCTAGAGTTTTCAAATATTCTAGCTAACATCTCATTGGCGATCTTCTCTACGTTGGTTTTTCCATGGCTTTGTAAAATCCAGCCTGCACCGGGTCAATTATCTTCTTCTCATCAGCCATTTGGACAATAGTTGCTAGAATGCCGAAGCTCAAAATCCAATCAAACTCGATGAAGCAAGGAAGGTTAAAATGGCAAACACAATGCAAGCAACTCAAATAGCACGAAAAATACTCATAACACAGGCTTCTATTTATATACTCAGAACCCTACAGATTGGTGGGTCCCGCAGGTCAGTGTAATATTAATTCGCTATTCCAGCGAAGGGAAGGTGTTTTTTGGACCTTTGGCTAAAGGCCTTCGTTCACGTCACAGTCTAAATTTGTTACAAAGAAACAAATCAATGTTGTAAGGGGCTACTGTTGGGGGCCTTCTTCCTCTGAAGGTCCTCAAAAACGTAACTGACAATATGTTTTCAGTATGACATGGATTATTACAGGGGGCTTCGGTCTCGAGATGAAGGTTTCTTTTACATAGCAAAGCAAAGATGAAACCCAAGGTAATAAGAATGGACGACGAAGCTGAAACCGAGGAGCTTCGGTTTTGGTGTGATGACGAAGACCAAGTATGATGTTGACTGAAAAGGGACAAAGACTACTCAGTCCTTAATGTTTTGTGTTATGGTAATAGATACATGTTAGGGACATGAATGTAATTTGTTCTAGGCTACATCCCATGCCTATAAATAGATGAACAGTAGCACCATACTGTTCACGTTGGATTGTGATCACTCTTCTGCATTCACGCCTTCGAACAAGCTGAAGGTATCAATGTAATATTAATACTGTTAAATGTTCATTTATGTTTTATGGAATACAAATATAAATGAATTAATAAGATGCAGTCATCATCTTTATCCTTTCGTATTCCTATTCACGTATTAAATAATGAAGGTGTGTCTCTCTTGACCTTCGTCTGATGAGTATTATACCCATGTGGAAATAATACTTCAAAAGACGAAGGTCCTTAATCTTTAACGATTGTGTTGCCTTGTTCTTAATTCACAACATTTGAGAACAAGTAACCAACAAAGATTAAGTTCTCTATTCAACTGTTCATTGGTTGTTATGATGTTGAAGCTTACTTAGACTAGGAGATGATGGTAGAACAAAAATTTAATTCCCATCTTGTTCCTGAGTAGCATAGGGTTAGACAAGCCACTAGTGAATTTAAAGATTTTGTTATCATTTGGTAGAATGAACTTGTTAACACACGTGTTGCACCATGTATATGGAATGCGTTAAAAGAGGAGATGTGATCTCGCTTTGTTCCCCCTTCTTATAGATATGATTTTCGAAAAATTTGCAATGCTTAGATCAGGGAGACATGTCTGTGTAGGAATACTACCAAGAGCTTTAGAATGGTATGATGCAATGTGGGGTAGTTGAGGATCTGGAGGACCAAATGGTTAGGTTTTATGAGGGATTGAGGTAGGAGATCCAGGATATTGTTGATTATAAAGAGTATCATTCTTTACAATGCTTGTTCCATCTTTCTATGTTGGCAGAAAAAAGAATTACAGGGTCGCCAACACTGGAGGAGCAGCACCTTCGTGCCACGACAGCCATTGGCACTGGCCAAGGTGTCATCCTCTTTGGGCGTACGGACGTCTACACCTTCCTCCACCAGCGGCACACGCCGCACCGCACCTTTGGCATCACAGGGACACGACAAAAGTAAGTCCTTGGTGCCTTTGGGTGTTATAGCAAAACCAGCTGTGACCACCTCTTCCACAGGCCGCTGCTTCGACATCAAGTGCCACCGCTGCCAGGGACTTAGCCATATGCAGCGATATTGCCCCAGCAAACGGGCATACATTGCTACTGGTGATGGAGGGTATGTTAGTGCTCCTGATCTTGAAGATGAAGATACTGTTGGAGCTAACATTACAGGGACTGATGATGGTAATGAGGAGGTTCTTGGTACAACAGCGAAAGAGACCTATATGGCCTCGATTGTGCAGCGAGCTTTGAGTGCCACGGTCGGTTACGGTGACAACAGACAATGCCACAACCTCTTCAACATGTTCCTCATTGTCAAGGACTGCCGTGTACATACCATCATTGACGGTGGTAGCTGCAATAGCTTGGTGAACGTTGAGGTGGTTAAGAAGATTGGCTTGACCACACGAGAGCATCCCCACCCTTATCACAATCAATGGTTTAACAACAGTTGCAAGTTCAAGGTAACACAAACAGTATGGGTGCACTTTTCAATTAGCTCTTACCATGACTTTACTGATTTGTGGTGACTATGGATGCTTGCTCTCTTTTATTGGGACGTCCTTGGGTGTTTGATGCTGATGCTATTCACCATGGTAGATCTAATAAATATACTTTCATGCATAAGGGAAAGAAAATTATGTTGCTTCCTATGACTCCGACTGAAATTGTCCACTTTGAACATGTGAAAAAGACTAATGCTATGCAAAAAGGTGTTTTGAACTCTGAAAATCAGCAACCTATTAAGTTAAAATCTCCTTCATTGCTAGCTACTAAATCTGATCTAGATGAGTTACATGCCTCTTCTAGACTTTGCTATGCCTTAGTATGCAAAAATGCTTTCTATTCCATTGATGATACATCCACTGCTTTGCCACTGGTTGTTGCTAACCTTTTGCAGGAATATATGGATGTGTTTCCTTGGACATACCCCCTGGATTAATACTTGTGCGAGGCATTGAGCACAAGATTGATTTATTTCCATGGGTGAGTTTGCCCAAACGTGTAGTCTACAGGACCAACCCCAAGGAGACTAGGAGATTTAGCGCCAGGTCTAGGACCTTTTGGAGCGCAGGTACATTCATGAGAGTCTTAGCCATTGTTCTATTCATGTTCTTTTGGTTCCTAAGAAAGATGGCACTTGGCGCATGTGTATTGATTGTAGAGCCATTAATAACATCACAATTTGGTACCGATACCCTATTCCTAGATCGGATGACATGCTTGATGAATTAAGTGGTTCTATTTGTTTCTCAAAAATTGACTTGCATAGTGGATATCATCAGATTCGTATGCCTTTAGGTGATGAATGGAAAACTACATTTAAAACAGAGTTCGGTCTTTATGAATGGTTAGTCATGCCTTTTGGGTTAACTAATGCACCTAGCACTTTCATGAGATTGATGAACGAGGTTTTGCGTGATTTCATTGGTACATTTGTGGTGGTTTATTTCGATGATATTCTTATCTATAGCAAGTGTGAAAGTCGCCTAGAGGGGGGTGAATAGGCGAAACCTGAAAATTATAAACTTTGAACACGCACATCACCTGGGTTTAGAGTTAGAAATAAATAATCATGAATTCAGAGTGCGGAAGATAGTTCCTCTTGCTATGAGTTGCTTAATCAATGCGGATAACTTTGGGAGCCAACTCAAAACAATATGAGCAAGAGGACTTTAGATAGAGGAGAGGGAAGAAACAAATCAAGTGATGTTGGGGGCCTTCTCCTTCTGAAGGTCATCAAAAACACAATTAACCATTTGTTTTTAGCATAAGCTATTACAGGAAGCTTCGTTTCCAGGAGACAAGCCTCTTTCTTATGATGAAGAACTTACAGGATGAACATAGATCCAAAGGAAACAAGAGTAAATGCCAAAGCTATCACCAGATAGAGAAGCTTCGGCTCGCAACGAAGCAGAGGAATATTGATGGTGGCTGAAGGAGGAAAAGACTACTTAGTCCATTATAATTTGAATTATAGTCATGTGAAAACATTAAGGACATAAATGTACTTTTGCTCAGACTGCGCCCCATGCCTATAAATAGATGAACAGTAGTACCGTACTGTTCACGCTGGATTGTACCTTTGTTCTCTCGCGTCCTCTCCTTCGAACAAGTCAAAGGTATCAATATAATATTAACATTGTTGATATTCTTATATGTTTCATGGGGTACAATAATAAATGACTTATTAAGATACCGTTATCACAATTATTCCCTTGTATTTCATGTTTATTTATCGAATGATGAAGGTATGTCCTTCTAGACCTTCGTCCGATGTGTATTATACCCATGGGGAGATAATGCTTTACACGACGAAGGTCTCTTACATTTAACAATTGTGTTGCCTTGTTCTTGACCCATAGTATTCGAGAACAAGTGACCAACATTGGCGCCCACCTCTGGTGAACTCACTTCCACAACCTTCGGCAAAGCATCCACCTTTGACGTGCCGCTGAAGAAGGCAACGGTGCCAGGGGCTGCCCTGTAGCCACTGGACACAAATCAGGACGCACTTTCCATGCGAGAGGCTAGGAGCCAAAAGAGAAAGGCCACGAGCCCAACTCTTTAGGAGGAGCAGCTTGACCAGGAAATCAGGGATTTATAAGCAATCCACCAACAAGTACAAAGGAAAAAGATAAAATGCTACGACTGGCTGACCTTCAGAAGAAGATTGATGAAGCCGCTGAGGAAATTCGTCATCTTACTCAAGATGACTAGGACCGAAGGCCTCAGCACAGAGAGCTTCTCAGGGAAGCTCATTCAACGAAGATGAATGGTATGACAACTTCCATCATGGTAACTTTACTTTTGATGATGCTTCTCCTCAAGCAGCAGAATTGTAGGCTACCCCGTGGCCACAATCCTACAAGCCACCACAATTGCCCTTGTATGATGGGCACTCAGATCCAAAGCAATTTTTGATGAGTTACGAGGCAACAATATCCTCGTATGGGGGCAACGCTGCTGTCATGGCGAAGTCCTTCGTCATGGCAATCAGGAGCGTGGCCCAGACCTGGTATTTCTCCCTTCGGCCAGGAACAATCACATCATGGCAGAAGCTCAAGGATATGCTAGTCACTAGCTCTAGGGCTTTCAGACGAAGCCAATCACTGCTCAGGCTTTGTTTCAATGCACGCAAGACCATGAGAATACCTTCAGGCGTATGTCCGAAGGTTTCTGCGAATGAGAGCACATGCGCCTATAGTGCCCAATGAAATTGTCATTGAGGCCATGATCAAGGGGCTTCGGCTAGGACCTATAGCCTAATACTTTGCCAGGAAGCCCCCACAAACCCTGGAGAAGCTCCTTCAGAAGATGGATGAGTACATCAGAGCCGATAATGATTTCTGCCGAAGAAGGAAGGAAGCATACAGGTTTTCTGAAAAGACCTGGGGCTTCGGAGGAAGACTTCATCCCATGCATGTCAGATCAATACATAACTCCAATGCTAACGATGAAAGGGCCAATAATGCTCAAAGCAACCATCATAGCTCACAGCCTTCGAGCATGCAGCAGACTTCTTATAGACCACCAACTCCGAGAGGCAGAGGAGGAAGAAGCTTCAGTGGAGGGAGGTTCTGTAATCAACCTAGGAAATTGTACAACCTTTTCTGTGGTGAAGACAAGGGCCACACAACAAGGACATGCCAGGTTACAATCTAGAAGCAAAAGGAAATTGCTAAAGCCAAGGCGCGGCAGAGTCAGCCAAAGCAAGTCCTCCATACTGCTTCGTGCTACTCTACATACATCCTAGAATATGTAGGCAACCAACAGCCTACGACTTCTGTGGCTTCAGCCAGTCACTCCCAAGCCTCCTGGGCTCAATTACCACCACCCCCACCAATGGCGCCTGCCCCAAACCATGATCAACAGCCAGAAGGGCACCTTCGGCCTCAACAACAACGTGATCTTCGGGAGCAATCTGAGGCTCGCACAGTTAATAGCAATGTGCCCGAATCCAGGCACATCTATTGAAGATGGCACAACGTTGGCCAAAAGAAAGCCCTGATGTGCTCTATTTCTACTATTTGTTACTTTTATATTTTTCTGTTGCAAAAGACAATACAGGAAGGTTTAACCTTCAACTTGATGTAATAAACCTGTGGTTATATATCAAGTGTGACAAAACCAAGTTTCAAAGCTCTAAAGTCGTTCCTAAGGGAGCGCAGAGTAAGTTCCGAAGCTAAAAAGTCATTCCTAAGGGAGCGCAGAGTATGTTCCGAAGCTCAAAAGTCATTCCTAAGGGAGCAGAGTAAGTTCCAAAGCTCAAAAGTCGTTTCTAAGGAAATGCAGAGCCAAGATGCCACCTAAGTAAAAGGTGAAGAAGCTCCAAAGTCGTTCCTAATGGGATGCAGAGCTTGAATACCACCTAAGTAAAAGGTGAAGAAGCTCCAAAGTCGTTCCTAAGGGGATGCAGAGCATGAATATCACCTAAGTAAAAGGTGAAGAAGCTCCAAAGTCGTTCCTAAGGTGATGCAGAGCTTAGCTCCAAAGTCGTTCCTAAGGGGATGTATAGCTGAAATACCACCTAAGTAAAAGGTGAAGAGACTCCAAAGTCGTTCCTAACGGGATGCAGAGTCTAGGTGTGTATTCGTGTGGGTTTTTAACTTCATCATAAACATCATTTTGCATCATACCATCATATCATATCACATAGCATCGCATCATACATAATTTTGCATCAACAAAAGGCTCTGGAGAAGGGAAATTGCTCCATCAAAAATACTTGACGAATCGCAAAAGAATGGGCTATACCACAACATATATTTTCAGAAGATATATTGCACTACACGAAGCCAACCTTCATCAATAGTGTCATAAGGAAAATTCTCTTTGTGAAGCATGAAAAGAAGGGAAGGTGTTTTTTCGCCAAAGGCTCAAAAATGGTACGTACGTAGATTTCATGCATCACAAAGAGATATATTACATTAATGTATATACACATACTTGATGTTTGTTTCGTACACATGGGGACAACCTTACACAAGCACTACATTTTCGAGCATACAACAATTCAATCTTCCTTTAGTATTTTTTCAGTAGCCTCATGTATGTCACACCCGGCTTTAAGGAACAAAGCCAGGTGCATCTCATACATGCGCCAAGAAGACAACATATATAATAACAGAGTGTATAGAGATAAATGTCAATAACATCAGAGTACTTATTACATAGCGGAAGTCTTATTACAAAATAAAGGAATAACCATAAAACAAACTAAGGATCGTCGGCGCCAATGTCAACTGAGAAACGCCACCTAGATCAGATCATACTCCTCGCCTTGTGGCTCCTCCTGAACCACCTGCTCTTCTCCTGTGGGGGGGTGTGAGACAGCAAGGGTGAGCTCACACATGATCATAGCTCAACAAGTTGTGGGGAACTAGTGGACATAAACTCACAAAGGTGTGAGTTCATGTGATGTGTAAGGCTAATCAATGATAGGGGTTAAAGCTGAGCATTGCTTTTAAGTAGTTGGTCAAAATTTTATTAGCAGTTACTAAGTGTAAGCAAATACCAAACCATAATAAAAGTAATAGAACAAAATTAATAATAATCCCATGCAATGTAAATGACCAAATTGAATTTAAGTTCCATAATTTAAACATCAGAGAGTCCTGAGCTGCTCATGACCGTGAGCTCGGCTAGTATACCAGTTGTACACTCTGCAAAGGTTGTACCCTTTACCCACAAGTCATGTCGCGACTCCCATACACCTCTACCTAGGAAGCGTGGCAGGGCAACACAACGAGGCCTTTACAAAGTTCCACTAGCTTCCGAAAACCCGCTACAGTTTATGGGAAGAGCACTTGCAAGAATCCCCCGTCTGACCGCCATCGCAACAAAATCAACCCGAGAACCTCCTTGCATGCAACTCCCCTACTGCCCTTGCCCCTTTCGGGTAAGGTAGTGTTCCACTAGCTTTCCTAATTAGTCAGCCAAGGGCGTCCCATTAAACCCTTGTGGTGGCACGTGGTTCTCAAGTTAAGCTCTATGTTCCAATTAACATTAATGAAATTGACATGAACATAAATAGAATAACAATAATAATTGGAACATAGATATAATAAATGATTATCCCAAAACCACGTAAAGCAATAGCAAACTACCCAAGTGATTCAGGGGTTAACAAGGTAATGAGATAAACAATCTAGGATGACCTATCGGGTCCCATCAAAATTAACCTATGCATGAGTAAGTGATATTAAAGAACATTATTGGGTAAAAAGTGGTCAAGGGCACAACTTGCCTTCAATGAGCTCCTGCAAAGCTACTTCAACCTGCTGCTCACCAGGATCCTCGGTCACGGGCTCTTCTACTCGCCACAATACAAACAAGCACAATATGCAGGGAAAAATTAACATCACACCAAGCATGTGAACAAAATACACAGAAATATTCAACATATTAAAATAAAATCCTAGGAACAGGAATCATAATTTTTGGAGTTATAGAATTTAAGTTATGAATTTTCAAAGGTTTCATGTGTTTTAAATAGGATTAAGTGAGAAATAACTTTTCTTACTGGTTTCATGATAAAACAGAGGCTCTAAGTGTTAGATAATAAAATTACAAAATTTTAGAAAGTGGAATGGACTAATTTGGACTAAAAATGGATTTTCTATGAATTTATCAAGTTCTAGTAATTATTTTCATATTAAAAATTCATTTTCCATTTTATTTATTCAGTTTTAAACTGCACTGGATTGGGCCTCAATATCTGTGAAGCGCAGGGGGCTCGGGGATAAAATTCCTAAGACTCAGGGAACATCGCATAGGACAGCGGGTTTATTTCTATTTTCTGTAGGGGCTCTTTAACAAAACTGACCCGCGAAGGGGTATCTTCTAATCTCGGCCGCACGATCGCCAATAGATGCTACAGATTAGATCTAGCGGCCCCGAACCGGTATGCTCTAATAGCCGCACAAATCTAGATCTAGGGTCCCGATTTAAAACAGGGGAACATGCCCCAGACGTGCACGATCCCGATCGGACGGCCACCGCTACGCCCTCCCGAATCGGTACGCATAATCTAATCAACACCGTCGGTGAAAGATCCAACGGTCGCGATCCAATCGGGAGAAAGGGGACACCGGAGCTAATCATGGTCGTCCATCACACGATCAACGACCACGATCATGTCTTCTTCCCCAGTTCACGCAGAACACGACGGCGCCCAGCGCACGGCGGGGCCTCACCGGAGTGGCAAATCCATGGCTCTAGTGTGCCAAACCCCCAATACTCTAGGCGCGGAATGAAATTGACATGAAGGCGAACCAGGAGAGCGGGGAGACAGGCGCGTCTGACACGCGGGTCCCGCCTGTCGGCGCAGACACGCGGTGGGGAAGGTGGGACCAGCGCAGCAGTGAGGTGGGATTTGGTTTGGGCCGAGCGCAGGTGAATCCGGCCCAACAGACTTCTTTTTCCTTTCCTTTTTCCTGATTTCTTTTCCCCTTTATTTTTAGAATTCACATTTGAATTTAAATTTGTTTTGAGATTCCTTGATGATCAAAGTGTACCAAATTCAAATTTTTGAGTAAATAAATATATTCTTATTTATATATTTTATTTTACCTCATGTGTTTAATGTTGTTTTCTCTTTTCTCAATTTTCTAGAATTCCCTTTTTAAATCTTAAATTCCCCTTTGGGTATTAATATATTTTTTTCATATGATTTTTATACTGTTACAAGATGCACACAAAAATGAAAACCAGCATGATGCATAATTTAGTGGCATATATCTTATTAATTATTTGTTTTTAAGTATGGTGTTCACATGTGATGATGCATAAAGGTCAAACTCACATAAAGAGAAATTATTTCTCTATTGATATTATTTCTAACCAATTACAAAGTGGGTATTACAAATCCTACCCCCCTTAAAAAAGAATCTCGTCCTCGAGATTTAGGAGGATCCAGGGAAAAGGTGGGGAAAATCTATGCGAAGCTCTTCTTCTCTTTCCCAAGTTGCTTCATCTTCACCGTGGTGACTCCATTGTACTTTACACATCTTTATCACCTTATTTCTTGTAACTCGAGTTAAAGTATCCAAAATCTTGATAGGATACTCTGTGTAAGTCAAATCACCCTGAACACTGAGCTCTTCCATTGGTAATTGTTCCTCACGGACACGGAGACACTTCTTCAGTTGAGATACATGGAACACATTATGCACATCTGATAGACTAGCAGGTAACTCAAGTTGGTATGCCATCTCTCCAACTCGCCTAAAGATCAAGAATGGTCCAATATAACGAGGGGACAATTTTCCCTTGACTTTAAATCTCCTCATTCCACGCAGTGGTGACACCTTGAGGTACACATAATCTCCTTCTTCAAATTCCAGTGGTCTCCTTCTATTATCAGCATAGCTCTTTTGCCTGGTTTGAGCCACCCTCAAATTCTCTCGAATTATACGGACTTGTTCTTCTGCTTCTTGAATCAGTTCAGGCCCAAAGAATTGTCTTTCTCCAGTCTGATCCCAATACAAAGGAGTCCTGCACTTCCTCCCATATAAAGCTTCAAAAGGTGACATCTTCAGACTGGCCTGATAACTATTATTATATGAGAACTCAGCATATGGTAGACTTTTATCCCAACTTCCTCCATGCTGAAGGGCACATGCTCTCAACATATCTTCCAATACTTGATTAGTCCTTTCAGTCTGCCCATCAGTCTGAGGGTGATAAGCCGTACTGAAATTCAACTTCGTGCTCATGTTCTCATGAAAGCTTCTCCAAAATCTTGAGGTAAACTGTGAACCTCGATCAGACACGATCTTCTTTGGTACCCCATGTAAACACACAATCCGAGCCATATATAACTCTGCTAGCTGAGAACCTTTATAATTAGTCTTGACTGGAATGAAGTGAGCCACTTTAGTCAATCTATCCACAATCACCCATATAGCATCATATCCTTTCTGGGTGCGAGGCAATCCAGTAATAAAATCCATACCAATCTCTTCCCACTTCCACTCGGGTATCTTCAGTGGGTGCAATAGTCCAGCTGGCCTCTGGTGTTCAGCCTTAACTCTTTGACATACATCGCACATAGCCACATGTGCAGCCACATCTCTTTTCAATCCATACCACCAATATTTCCGCTTCAAATCCTGATACATCTTGGTACTACCAGGATGAATAGAATAATCTGAATCATGGGCCTCTTTTAAAATAGTCTCTCGAAGGCTTTCAATATCAGGAACACACATCCTGTCCTTGAACCATACAGTGCCCTGCTCATCTTCCGTGAATTCCGGAACTCGACCTTCAATAATCAGACCCTTAATCTCTTTTATTTTAGCATCATCAAGTTGACCTTTGCGGATTTCTTGCTCCAAAGTAGGTTCCACATCAATAGTAACTCCTTTAGTATGAGCAACTATCCCCAGGTTAAGTCTTTTGAAATCCTCAACAATCTCATCGGGTAGCTGGGCAACAATAGCTGAATGAACATGCTCCTTGCGACTCAAGGCATCTGCAACCAAATTTGCCTTGCCCGGGTGACAGTGAATCTCCAAATCATAATCCTTAATAAGCTCCAACCAACGGCGTTGCCTAAGGTTGAGATCCTTCTAAGTGATTATATACTTTAGACACTTATGATCCGTGTACACTTGGCACTTGGTTCCCATGACATAATGTCTCCAAATCTTAAGCGCATGCACAACAGCTGCCAATTCCAAGTCATGAGTGGGGTAGTTCAATTCATGTTTCTGTAACTGACGAGAAGCATAAGCAATCACATGTCCCTCTTGCATGGGCACACATCCCAAGTCTTGGCCACATGCATCACAATAGATATCAAATCCTTTCTGTAGGTCTGGCATAACCAACACTAGTGGCGACATCAATCTCTTCTTCAATTGATCAAAGCTGTCTTGACACTTCTCGTCCCACTTAAATTCTCTTCCTTTCTCCAAAAGCGAAGTCATAGGTTTGGCAATCTTAGAAAATCCTTCAATAAATCTCCGATAATATCCTGCTAATCCCAAGAAACTCTGAATCTCCGTAACTGTAGTGGGTACTCTCCACTCCATTATCTCCTTAACCTTAGCAGGATCCACTGAAATTCCTCCATTAGAAATAATATGACCAAGAAATGGCACCTCGCCAATCCAAAACTCGCACTTGCTGAACTTGGCATATAGCTGGTTATCTCGTAGCTTCTGTAGCACCAATCTCAGATGTTCCTCATGATCGCTATCACTCTAGGAATAAATAAGAATATCGTCGATGAATACCACGACGAATCTGTCCAAATACTCCATAAACACCTTGTTCATCAAGTTCATAAAATAAGCTGGTGCATTGGTTAATCCAAACGTCATCGCAGTGAACTCATATAATCCATATCGAGTCGAGAATGCCATCTTGGGAATATCCGATGGTCTAATCCTCATCTGATGGTATCCGGATCGGAGATCAATCTTTGAGAATACTCTAGCACCTCTCATCTGATCAAATAAATCCTCAATACGGGGTAACAGATACTTGTTCTTCATGGTAACATCATTAAGAGATCTATAATCCACACACATCCGCTGTGATCCATCCTTCTTCTGTACAAACAGAACCGGCGCTCCCCAAGGTGAGGAACTCGGACGAATGTACCCAGCCTCTTGTAACTCAGTTAACTGCTTCTTAAGTTCCTTCAACTCCTCTACGGACATCCTATATGGCCGTTTAGAAATAGGGGCAGTCCCAGGTAGGAGATCAATAACAAACTCAACTTCTCTATCAGGTGGCATCCCTGGTAACTCCTCTGGAAAGACATCCGGAAAATCTCTAACCACACGGATGTTGTCACCAACAAACTCCTCAGGTATAAAGAACATTGCACGTTTGGATGAGGTGGTTACTGCAATATTAACTTGAAATCTTTCTCCTTTAGCGGTAGTGAGTTCTACGGTACCTCTACCACATGCTATAACGGCCTTTGCCTTTCTTAACCATGACATACCAAGGATCAGATCTATACTGCTTGACTCTAATATTATAGCAGTAGCTCCAAATTCTCTACCCATAATGGTCAATGTCAATCTACGTGTCATTTGATTCGCCTCAACAGGCCCTTTAGTTGTAATTACTATCATTAGTTTTCTCATTTTTAGCAGTGGTATTTCATTTGTGTTGGCATATCGAGCAGACATAAATGAATGTGTAGCACCAGAATCAAATAAGATGGTTGCAGGAATAGCATTAACATAAAACATACCAAGTACGATGTCAGCACCATCCGGAGTAGCATCAACGCTGACTTGATTAACCTTGGCTATAGAATATCCCTTGCCAGATCCTGGAGTTTGCTGCCTGTTCTGAACTGGAGTAGTAGCAATCCTCTGTGGGCAGACATTTGCATAATGACCAGTCTTCCCACACTTGAAACAAGTAGTGCCTGGACTCTGTCCTGAGAACTTCGTCGGGGTGCCAGTGGGGGTAGCCTATCGAGGAGGTGGAGTCCTCAGTGGTGATTGCTGAACTGGGCGCTGGCCTCCGCCAGTGCGAACTGGTGTACCCTGAGGTGAACTGTAGTGAGGACGAACACTGCTACTTCCTTGTCCTTGAGATATAGCCTCTCTCTTCAAATCTCCTAGCTGAACACGCTTGTGTTCAATAGCTAGCGCTTTATCAAGCAGTCTCTGAAATGATGGAAATGTATGTGCCACTAGAGCATACTGCAGGGGTCCATTAAGTCCTTCAATAAAATGCTCCTGCTTCCTCTCATCTTCAGCGACTTCATCCAAGGCATATCTGGATAACTGGATAAACTTGTCGCGATACTCACTGACTGACATACTTCCTTGCTTCAGCGACAAGAATTCCTTCTTCTTAATCTTCATCAATCCAGCTGGTATATGATAATTCCGGAACTGTGTACTAAACTCTGCCCAAGTGATGGTATCAGCAACATCGTGGGCAGCAGTATATGAATCCCACCAGTCAGCAGCAGGACCTGTCAGACGTCCAGAAGCATATAAAACCTTCTCCCGGTCAGTGCATTGTGCAATATTCAGCATCTTCTCAACGGAATTTAGCCAATCATCCGCGTCCAGTGGGTCAGGAGAGCTTGCAAAAGTAGGTGGCTTGTGACTCATGAACTCCCTATGCTTATCTCGAGGTGGAACTGGTGGTGGAGGTGGAGGCAGTGGCACTTGTTGCTGCTGCTGCTGTTGTTGCGCCCTCCTTTCCTGGCGTATCTCCTCTCGCTCCTGGCGCAACTCCTGTCGTATCTCTTCTCTTTCTTGACGCATCTCCTGGCGTTCTTGCTGCATCTGTGCACGCATATCTGCCATGGTGTCCGCCATTTGCTGCATCATCCTCATCTGAGCAGCAACCAGTGGGTCAACTCCGCCTGGTGGAGGATTAGGAGGATTCATCTCTGCAGGCTGTGGTTGGGGTTATCTATATATCCACCGAGTGTGTCGATTAGGAGGCAAATCAATTCCACCACCCCGCCTGGTATTGACCATCTGAGTTAGATACATATGGTAAGAGAATAATAGACAAGGCAGGTATTTACAAATCAGGTTACTTTGGGGGATTTATTAGCTAAGCAGATTAATCTTTTACCTACCATAGCTAATTCATTACCTTATGGTGGTACATACTAAGATGTCCTTATATAGTATATCAATCAATCAAAGAAGCAAATTAGACATTTAACATCAGCACAATCAAACAACATTTTTAAAGAAAATAGTTTTAAATTTTTGTCTTAGGTTCCCTATCTCTTAAAAAGATCATAGTGGTAGGATTCCAATGTGTGAAATCCATCTTGTCTTAGAGTAATAAAGGTAAGAATAATCAGAGTAGAATAGCAAAAGGTGAGACAAGATCAAGATAAGGTAAGTATGGAATGAATCAGAGTAAGATAAGTAGATAAGGGTTTGTCCATTTCTATCTAGGTTTCGTCCTACAGTCAACATTTCCTCTGATACCACTTCTGTCACACCCGGCTTTAAGGAACAAAGCCAGGTGCATCTCATACATGCGCCAAGAAGACAACATATATAATAACAGAGTGTATAGAGATAAATGTCAATAACATCAGAGTACTTATTACATAGCGGAAGTCTTATTACAAAATAAAGGAATAACCATAAAACGAACTACGGATCGTCGGCGCCAATGTCAACTGAGAAACGCCACCTAGATCAGATCATACTCCTCGCTTTGTGGCTCCTCCTGAACCACCTGCTCTTCTCCTGTGGGGGGTGTGAGACAGCAAGGGTGAGCTCACACATGATCATAGCTCAACAAGTTGTGGGGAACCAGTGGACATAAACTCACAAAGGTGTGAGTTCATGTGATGTGTAAGGCTAATCAATGATAGGGGTTAAAGCTGAGCATTGCTTTTAAGTAGTTGGTCAAAATTTTATTAGCAGTTACTAAGTGTAAGTAAATACCAAACCATAATAAAAGTAATAGAACAAAATTAATAATAATCCCATGCAATGCAAATGACCAAATTGAATTTAAGTTCCATAATTTAAACATCAGAGTGTCCTGAGCTGCTCATGACCGTGAGCTCGGCTAGTATACCAGTTTTACACTCTGCAGAGGTTGTACCCTTTACCCACAAGTCATGTTACCCATCTGCCAAGGGGTCGCGACTCCCATACACCTCTACCTATGAAGCGCGGCAGGGCAACACTACGAGGCCTTTACAAAGTTCCACTAGCTTCCGAAAACCCGCTACAGTTTATGGGAAGAGCACTTGCAAGAATCCCCCGTCTGACCGCCATCGCAGCAAAATCAACCCGAGAACCTCCTTGCATGCAACTCTCCTACTGCCCTTGCCCCTTTCGGGTAAGGTAGTCTTCCACTAGCTTTCCTAATTAGTCAGCCAAGGGCGTCCCATTAAACCCTTGTGGTGGCATGTGGTTCTCAAGTTAAGCTCTATGTTCCAATTAACATTAATGAACTTGACATGAACATAAATAGAATAACAAGAATAATTGGAACATAGATATAATAAATGATTATCCCAAAACCACGTAAAGCAATAGCAAACTACCCAAGTGATTCAGGGGTTAACAAGGTAATGAGATAAACAATCTAGGATGACCTATCGGGTCCCATCAAAATTAACCTATGCATGAGTAAGTGATATTAAAGAACATTATTGGGTAAAAAGTGGTCAAGGGCACAACTTGCCTTCAATGAGCTCCTGCTCAGCTACTTCAACCTGCTGCTCACCAGGATCCTCGGTCACGGGCTCTTCTACTCGCCAACATACAAACAAGCACAATATGCAGGGAAAAATTAACATCACACCAAGCATGTGAACAAAATACACATAAATATTCTACATATTAAAATAAAATCCTAGGAACAGGAATCATAATTTTTGGAGTTATAGAATTTAAGTTATGAATTTTCAAAGGTTTCATGTGTTTTAAATAGGATTAAGTGAGAAATAACTTTTCTTACTGGTTTCATGATAAAACAGAGGCTCTAAGTGTTAGATAATAAAATTACAAAATTTTAGAAAGTGGAATGGACTAATTTGGACTAAAAATGGATTTTCTATGAATTTATCAAGTTCTAGTAATTATTTTCATATTAAAAATCCATTTTCCATTTTATTTATTCAGCTTTAAACTGCACTGGATTGGGCCTCAATATCTGTGAAGCGCAGGGGGCTCAGGGATAAAATTCCTAAGACTCAGGGAACAGCGCATAGGACGGCGGGTTTATTTCTATTTTCTGCAGGGGCTCTTTAACAAAACTGACCCGTGAAGGGGTATCTTCTAATCTCGGCCGCACGATCGCCAATGGACGCTACAGATTAGATCTAGCGGCCCCGAACTGGTATGCTCTAATAGCTGCACAAATCTAGATCTAGGGTCCCAATTTAAAACAGGGGAACACGCCCCAGACGCGCACGATCCCGATCGGACGGCCACCGATACGCCCTCCCGAATCGGTACGCATAATCTAATCAACACCGTCGGTGAAAGATCCAACGGTCGTGATCCAATCGGGAGAAAGGGGACACCGGAGCTAATCGTGGCCGTCCATCACATGATCAACGACCACGATCATGTCTTCTTCCCCGGTTCACGCAGAACACGACGGCACCCAGCGCACGGCGGGGCCTCGCCGGAGTGGCAAATCCATGGCTCCAGTGCACCAAACCCCCAGTACGCTAGGCGCGGAATGAAATTGAGATGAAGGCGAACCAGGAGAGCGGGGAGACGGGCGCGTCTGACACGCGGGTCCCGCCTGTCGGCGCGGACATGCGGTGGGGAAGGTGGGACCAGCGCAGCAGTGAGGTGGGATTTGGTTTGGGCCGAGCGCAGGTGAATCCGGCCCAACAGACTTCTTTTTCCTTTCCTTTTTCCTGATTTCTTTTCCCCTTTATTTTTAGAATTCACATTTGAATTTAAATTTGTTTTGAGATTCCTTGACGATCAAAGTGTACCAAATTCAAATTTTTGAGTAAATAAATATATTCTTATTTATATATTTTAGTTTACCTCATTTGTTTAATGTTGTTTTCTCTTTTCTCAATTTTCTAGAATTCCCTTTTTAAATCTTAAATTCCCCTTTGGGTATTAATATATTTCTTTTCATATGATTTTTATACTGTTACAAGATGCACACAAAAATGAAAACCAGCATGATGCATAATTTAGTGGCATATATCTTATTAATTATTTGTTTTTAAGTATGGTGTTCACATGTGATGATGCATAAAGGTCAAACTCACATAAAGAGAAATTGTTTCTCTATTGATATTATTTCTAACCAATTACAAAGTGGGTATTACAATGTAATAGTCTGTCGACGACATCGTAAACCACTTCGTTGGCAATCTTCATTATATCCAAGGCTTCTTTCATAACTGGGTCAGCTTCAGGGTTGTACGGCTCCGGTGGTGGTGAAAGCCTAGCTACAACAAAGAATATGTTGGTGAACTTCAAAGCTAGAAACGAACGACGAAGCAAAACTTCAAATAGAAGTACCTATAATCATGGCTCGTCCAGCAGCTTCTTCAGCTTGCTTTGCCTCTTCTCAGGCATCGTGAGATTCTTTTTCGTTCTTTTTAGTGGCTTCATCAACCATTTCACGACCGCCCTTCATCCAAACATCAGAGTAGAATTTCCCGCCCAACAAAGAGGCTTTGGCTGAAGGGTCTTTGGTGTCGTCAGCTGAGAAGATAGCTTCTACCTGGGCCACCGCCTTAACATGTTCACAGCCGATTTTCTCCAAAATGGTTGCAACCCCTCGAGCACCAGCAAAAGCGTAGAAATCCCCGCGATCATCGAGTATTTCATCGAAAGCTTCAGCTTCTTCGCCAATCCATTGGATAACTCCTTTGGGATCACCATGAATAAACTTTTGTTCTGAAGAATATGCTCCCACCTTAGCAAAGCTATCTCAGTTTTTTCGTGCATTCTATAGATGTTTCGTAGCACCTCTCCTTGGCATCTCGAAGCTCTTCAACATTCTTTTGCACTCTGGATCTTCCCATTTCACTTATTTCTTGTTTAGCCTTTGCAACTTTGAAATTTTCATTCATCTCTACAAGTTTTTTCTTTAAATCTTTGACTTCAGCGTTATGGGCTTCGTCTTGAGCAATAAGCTTGGCTTCGCAAGTCTTCAACTTGTCCACTAAGGAGAACAGTATCTTATCTTTTTCAAAAGCTTCGTTCCTTAATGTCATGACCTTTGATCGAAGATTTCCAAGAGCTATCTGGCAGCTCTCGTCATCTGCTTCCTTTTGAGCTCTTAAAGCTTTACTTAGAATTAATCCCTAAAAACAAAAAAAATATATGTGAGAACATAACGATAGCAAGAAAACTTACAAACATAGTTTATTTTACAACAAAAATATATATACCTTCAAGCTGTTATAAGCAAGGCTATTTGTAAGATCATCCTTTGACATTGCAGATAGACTGAGCTCAAGCTTCGGGAATCCCATGTTCCTCATCATCTCCCGGCAAACAGATATCTCCTTATTGTCCAGAAGGCAATACAAAAAGTCATCTTCATGAGTGTCGTTGTTTACCAAGGATCCTTGTGGATACTTCAGATCCCTGGCATATTGTCTGGCTTCGGAAATCTGTTCTTCCGACAATTGCTTCCTTGAAGCATGTCGCACGATAAAATCCAACTCTTCGGTAGGTGCTTCGGGAGCAGGAGATTTAAGTTTCCCAGGGACATTTTCTTTTTCCTTGATTACAGGAGCAGTCCCCAAAGGTTGTACTTCGGCGGGAGCTGAGGGTTCAGCCTCAGAGGTAGCCCACGCCACACCAGCTTCGTCAGATTTATTTAAGGTTTCGCCCTCTGTGTCAGGCACTGAAGTAGGAGTTTGTATCTTTACAAATTCCATCACACCATCTAATACGCTAGCCATTCTTCTCCTCCTTGGAGTTGCTGCAAGAATCTTTGATGCCCTTGGTAGCTCTGCATCTCGCAACAGGCTCAAAGCCTTTGGTTGCTCCAATGTCGTCTTTAGTTCTGGCTCTCCGGCCAATTTTGTCCAAGCATCGGCAGGAGCGGAGCAACTTAGCTCAAATACAGAAGAAGACCCCTCAATAGGCCTCGACACTTCGGCCATTTCAATACGCTTGGGGCGATGTGTTAAAACCTTGACGTTTTTCGGCTTCGGCGTGCTGGAAATCGCCAAAGCAGCAGTTTTCCTTTTCTTTCCTTGCTTTCATGAAGGATAACTGTAATCCGGGTATACAAACCCAATGACGTCAAAAACTCTATTCAGTCTCTTTTTGCCTCGACCCATGAAGGCTGTTGACATAGCATCATCTTCAGCCCTCGAGTAAGCACCAAGCAATTCATCACTAGTTGCTTCGATGGCATCTAGCCAGTCATCATTCGGCTCATCGAATTGGCTCCTATACTTGAATGTGTATTTCAGATAGACCAAACCACCTTCGCTGGACCCAGCAGCAGTTTCCTTCGGCATCTCCCACCCACTTGCGAGCGACCACACTCTATAAGCAATATGTTTCTGGATTAAGTTCCTGGTGCCTATGTAAGTGAATACTATATTAAAGGCAGCCTGGCATGCTTGTATGTTGTTCCTAAGGGCAGTGGATGGCCTCCTAATGCTGAAGCGAGACCAGATAGGGCATTGGATAATCCCCTTAATATCTTCCCTTTCAACCAAGTCATTTTTCACATAGAACCACTCTTGCATCTAGGCCCCCGGCCATCTCTTCCGAAATGTCAGAACTGGATAGCTCACCCCAGAGCGAGGCATGATGCTGTAGCAACCAAAATTGTTGTGATATTGCTCCTTGCCAGTAGCCTTTGTCTCATAGGACAGCTTGTGGATATTGCAGAAGCATTTTGCATTTGGTTCCAATCCCTGGCTCCTCATGGCCCAAATAAAGATCCCCATCTTGATGATAGCTTCAGGGGTAAGCTGATGAAGGTAAATTTCGAAAGTCTTTAAAACTTCAACTAGCAATTTATCCAGAGGGAACTGAAGCCCTGCCTTCATGAAGCTTCTCTAAACTATCACCTCATCAGCTTCGAGTAGGGGGACATTATTTCCCCTCTATCCCTCATAATCGAAATATCGAGGAAGTACCTTCCTCTCATTGCATCAATTTGCCCCTGCTTGATGGTTGATTTCCCGAAGACAACATGGCTTGGTCTCCAGGGCCGATTTTCAGCATCTTCACTCCCACTCTCTGCATCAAAACTTTCACTATCACTGGAAACCTCAGATATCCCAGCTAACGTCTCATGAGCAATCTTCTCTACATTGCTTCTTTCCATAGCTTCGTAAAACCCGGACAGTGCCGGGTTGCCAACCTTCTTCTCGTCAGCCATCCGAAAGTCATTGAAATGCCGAAGCTTGAATTTCAATTAAACCTCGGAAAAACAAGCAAGTTCAAAATGACGGGCACAGAGTAAATAACTAGAATGGCACAAAAAATGTTTCAAATGCGGGATTCTATTTATATGCATAGCGCCCCACGGTTTGGTGGGTCCTGCATGTCAGAGTCATTCGCTATTCTAGTGAAGGGAAGGTGTTTTTCTGGACCTTTAGCTAAAGGTGTCGCAGTCTAAATTTATTACAAGGAAACAAATTAATACTGCGAGGGGCTACTGTTGGGGGCCTTCTCCTTCCGAAGGTCCTCAAAAACACAATTAACCGTTTGTTTTTAGCATAAGCTATTATAGGAAGCTTCGTTTCTAGGAGACAAGCCCCTTTCTTATGACGAAGGACTCACAGGATGAAGATAGATCCAAAGGAAACAAGAGTAAATGACGAAGCTATCACCAAACGGAGAAGCTTTGGCTCGCAATGAAGCAGAGGAATGTTGATGGTGGCGGAAGGAGGAAAAGACTACTTAGTCCTTTACAATTTGAATTACAGTCATGTGAAAACATTAAGGACATAAATGTACTTTTTCTCGGGCTGCGCCCTGTGCCTATAAATAGATGAACAATATCACAATACTGTTCACGCTATATTGTACCTTTGTTCTCTCGCGTCCTCTCCTTCGAACAAGTCGAAGGTATCAATATAATATTAACATTGTTGATATTCTTATATGTTTCACGGGGTACAATAATAAATGACTTATTAAGATATCATTATCACAATTATTCCCTTGTATTTCATGTTTATTTATCAAATTATGAAGGTATGTCCTTCTAGACCTTCGCCCGATGTGTATTATACCCATGGGGAGATAATGCTTCAAAGGACGAAGGTCTCTTACATTTAACAATTGTGTTCCCTTGTTCTTGACCCACAGTATTTGAGAACAAGTGACCAACAAGTGATGAAGATCAACACAAATGAACACGATGATTTGTTTCCTGAGGTTTGGTTCCAAGGAACCTACTCTCCGTTGAGGAGGCCACAAAGGCCGAGTCTATTCCAACCCTTTCCCTCTGTCAATCGGTCACTTAGACCGGTCGAGTGCTTCTTCTTAATCACACGGGTCAATAAGACCCCGCAAGGATCACCACACAAATAGGTGTCTCTCGCTTTCTTTACAAAACACTTGAGAAGTTTAGAGTGAGAAAAAGAAAGCAATCCAAGCAACAAGACTAACAAAAGAAACACAAATCACTCTCTCTTAAGTCACTAAGCACTTGATTTGATTTTGGAGCTTGGAGAGGATTTGATGCTTTGATTGTGTCTTTGGAATGTATTCTTTGCTCTTGTATTGAACGAGAAGAGTGAGAAGCTTGGATGGCTTGAATGGAGTGGTTGGGGGGTATTTATAGCCCTAACCACTATTCCAGCTGTTGATGTCGATGGGCACACCGGACAGTCCGGTGGTACATTGGACATGGCACTGTTCACTACCTGGTTGGTGCCACGTCAGCCGACCATTGGGGTTTGGAGCTGTTGATCGTTGAAGTATTCTGTCCACTTACGACACCGGACAGTCCGGTGGCACAACATATAGTCTGGTGTGTTCTGACTTTGCAGTTCTGACTTCTGACTTCTGTACTGCTGACTGTTCCATAGTCAGCGCTATCGACCGTTGGGCAAAGTTGACCATTGCTCCGTTGGCTCACCGGATAGTCCGGTGGCTCACCGGACAGTCTAATGAATTATAGCAGAGTGGCTCTAAGAAAACCCGAGAGCGGCTAGTTCACGAGGTGCTGCAGCGTAGGCACCAGACAGTGTCCGGTGCGCCACTGGCTGCACCGATTCTTGTATGCTCCAAACATTGTAGAATTCCCTCAATTCTTTTTCATTGTATGTTTATGTTGAACTTTACGCACCTGAGATAAATAGCAACTAGGCAAATTAGTTAGTCCATATGGTTTGTGATGGACGTCAAACACAAAAATTGATTATAGGAAATATGGAGGCCATTTTCCTTTCAAAGTGTCATGATGATCATATTGAACACTTACGTGTTGTTTTTTATGTCTTGCGTAATTCACGTTTATTTGGTAAACTTGAGAAGTGCATCTTTAGCACCGATAATGTGTCC
Organism: Zea luxurians; assembly: GCA_029449295.1. Taxonomy (NCBI): domain Eukaryota; kingdom Viridiplantae; phylum Streptophyta; class Magnoliopsida; order Poales; family Poaceae; genus Zea; species Zea luxurians. The sequence goes on along the minus strand of JAOPSE010000312.1, from coordinate 495,117 downwards.
TTTTTGGATATGTTGTGACATCACAGATCATTGAGATGGATGAGGCAAAGATCGTTGTCATCACGAGCTGGACACTTTTGACCACGGTAACACAGGTTCAGAGTTTTCTTGGTCTTGTAGGATTCTACAAGTGATTTGTGTGGGATTTCAGCACCATTGCAGCACCTCACCACGAGTTGACAAAGAATGGAGTGCAGTTTTGTTGGGGACCAGCACAACAACAAGCTTTTGAAGCCCTCAAGTCGAAGCTCAAACAACCACCGCTACTGCAACTTCCTAATTTTGACAAGACATTTGAGCTTGAGTGTGATGCGAGTTGCAATGGGATTAGAGGAGTGCTCATCCAAGGAGGTAAACTTGTTGCTTTCTTTAGTAAAAAATTTCATGGTCCAACTCTAAATTATTCTACATATGACAAAGAACTATATGCTTTAGTATGAGTTTTACAAACTTGGCAACATTATCTATGGTCTAAAGAATTTGTCATACATTCAGATCATGAATCTTTGAAGTATCATAAGGGACAATCTAATCTAAACAAATGCCATGCTAAATGGATTGAATTCATAGAATCATTTTATTACATTATTAAGCATAAAAAGGAAAGGATAATGCAATTGTTGATGCTTTGTCTAGACGTTATCCCAACTTAATCATAAAATCTTTGGTTTGGAGACTGTAAAGGGATTATATGCTGCTGATTTGGACTTCAAAGATGCTTTTAAAAATTGTAGCGAGGGAAGAATGTGGCAAAAATTTATGCTGCGTGAAGGCCTTCTCTACCGTGCTAACAAGTTGTGTGTTCTAACTAGCTCCGCTCCTATTCTACTCTTGCAAGAAGCGCATGAGGGTGGCTTGGTGGGACATTTTGGTGTTAATGTAACACCCGGATTTCGGGGCACCAAGACCCGGGTGCAAACATAAACACCAGGTATGCTGGGACCAAGTCTCACACATATGATGTATAGTGGCACAGGATCGAATGTCACAACTTTATATATAACAGGAGTTCTATACAAAATAAATAATTACATTATAAGGAGACAACGGTCCAGCAACCCAAAAGTTGACTGGGAGACGACGACCTAGACCTCTCACGAACTCATCGCAGCATCCTCCATGAGCATCATCCTGCGGTACCTGTTCTTGACCTGTGGTGTGTGTGAGACAGCAAGAGTGAGCTCACATACGTTCATCGCTCAACAAGTTGTGGGGAATAATGTGCATGAACTCGCCAAAGGTGGGAGCTCACGTGAAGTGTAAGGCTTACCAAAGAAGATGGTTAGAGCTGAGCATTGCTTTTAAAGTTGGTCAAAATTTTATTAGCAGTTACTAAGTATAAGTAAATACCAACCCATTTAAGTAGTAGAACAAAAGTAACAACATCACCTGCGATGCAATGCATATGACAAATTGAATTTAGTTCCATAAATTAATCATGTGAGTGTCCGAGCTGCTCTTGACCGTGAGCACGGCTAGTATACCAGTTTTACACTCTGCAGAGGTTGCGCATCTTTACCCACAAGTCATGTTACCCATCTGCCAAGAGACGGCCAATCCCATACACCTCTACCGAGGAGGCGAGGCAGGGTAACACTACGAGGCCTTTACAAAGTTCCACTAGCTTCAGAAAACCCGCTACAGTTTATAGGAAGTTCCAGTGCAGGAATCCCTTGCAGGACCGCCATCGCAGCAAAATCCTCCCGAGGGCCTCCCTACACTGACCACTCCCCTACTGCCCTTGCCCCTTTCGGGTAAGGTAGTCTTCCACTAGCTTTCCTAATTAATCAGCCAAGGGCGTCCCATTCCACCCTTGTGGTAGCACTGTTTTCCCGGGTGGTTCTCCATGTTCCAATTAACATAATGATCTTAACATGAACAGTAAATAACAACTGATAACAAAAGTGTAATCATGAATAATGTATCTCCATACCCAAAACCTCATATAGCACTAGCAAGTACTACCCAGAAAGTTCAGTGGTAAACAAGGTATAAAGATAGACAAACTAGGGTAACCTATTGGGTCCCATCAAAATTAACCTATGCAGATCATTATGATTAATTAGAACATGAGTAGGTAAAAAGAAGTGATCAAGGGCACAACTTGCCTGGGACTTGAGATTCCAGGTACCAGGATGATCTTCAGGTGACACGTGACCTCGCTCTAGTCGTAGCAATTCAAACAAACATGGTATAGGCAAAATTAACATTACACCAAACATAAGAACAAATTACACCTTAATAATATACATATTAAAATAAGATCATAGGAACAGGAATCATTAATTTTGGAGTTATAGTTTTTAAGTTATGAATTTTCAAAGGTTTTATGTGTTTAAAATGGATTAAGTGAGAGATTAAATTTCTAATTGTTTTCATGACAAAACAGAGGTTCTAGGTGGTAGAGAATAAAATTACAAAATTTTAGAAAGTGGAATGGATTAATTTGGACTAAAAATGGATTTTCTATGATTTAAACAAGTTCTAGCATTTATTTATCTATTAAAAATCCATTTATAAATTATTTTCTCTGTTTTATAATACCCTGGACTGGGCCATAAAAACCAGAGAGGTCGGGGGCCCCGGTGCAAAAGCTCCTAAGACACAAACGACCCACCAGTTGGACGGCGGGTTCATTTAAGTAAAACACAAGGTCTCTTATGTAAGTTTGTAACGACGAAGGGGTATCGGGATCACAGGGCCGTCCGATCAACAATCAAGGGCTCGGATTATATCGTGGGTGGTCATGAAGTCGTCATCCCCCGACCCGATCCTAGCCGCCCGATCCTGAATCTACGGGTGAGATTTTAAGTGGACGAGATTGACTGGGGACCGTTCGATCCAAACCCACGGCCCGGATCCATTCCACGAAGCGGTACGTAGTCGTCTGATCCTGGCCGTTAGTTACGCGATCGACGAACAGGGGTCATCCCTTTCTCACGCGCTGAAACACGGCGGCGCACCCGAGCTCAGCACGGCGGAGCACACGCCGGCGAGGCGGTCCCAGGGCATGTCACGGCGCCATCCCCCAATCCGAAGACTTCTACACAATGCCCGAACGATAGCGCATCGATTGGAGGCACATACCATGGATTGAAGATGGCAGGGAGATCCGGCCGCGGTGCAGAGCGGGTTGGCGGCAAGGAGGTCGCTCCGACGAGCAATTCAGGCGGTCCGGAACACGGCACCGCCCGGGCAAAGACGCTATCGTGTACAACGCGACATGGCGAAGCTCCTGGGAGGTTTTGGGTCCTCCCGTCGAGGCCAAACCGAGGTTTCCCCCATCGGCGGCCAGCCTTCTCTCTCTCTCGGTCTCTTCTTCCGTACTCAGCTGACCGCACGGTGAGGGGGGGTCGCGGTTACCTATATATGCGTCAAAGGGGGAGAGTCCGAGAGGGTTGGTTGCGCCACGTGCGGCGGCCGAGCGGAGATCCGGTGAAGTCGGCGCGAAAATCGGCCAGGGAAACGCGTTCAGTTGGGGAAGAAGACTTCTGACGACATGGGCCCACACACCAGTGACCTACCTCCCAACGCGTGCGAAACCAGGGAGACAAGGGAGTGGCCCCCGCCCGTCGGTGAGCCAGGGTGTGCGGTGCGCCATCGTGTGCGAGCGAGGGGTGAGAAGCTGTGAGGCTGACAGTGCGGGGCTGCGGTGTCGGCGACCAAGCGCAGTGGGGGAAGGGTTGGCCGTAGTGTGCGCTAGCTGGGCCGCGCGGGTTGGGGAGTGGAGATGGGCCGAATAGGGTGGCTTGGGCCCAACCAGGTATAGTATTCTTTTCCTTTTTCTTTTATTTTCCTTTTTCCTTTTTGATTTATTTTCTTTTCATTTGAATCTCTAAATTTGAATTTGAATCCTGTTATGGACTTCACCTTTGAGTCAAAGGTACAAACTCAAATCTGTACAAGAATAATATATATATTATAACTATTTTTATTCACATAGTAATTTCTTCCTTCTCTTTTCTCTTTTACATATTATTTCTAAAACCCTAATTCTCAAGTTAGGATTTAAACTTTATTCAAGTCAATTATTATATTTTTATTATTATTATTGTGAACATTATTTGATGCACACACAAAACCCCAATATGATGCACTTTCTTTTATTTTAGTGTCATTGGTTAGATTTAATCACTTTTTATTTTATGTATGCTCTATTCATGATGCAATTAAGGCACATAAAATAAAGAAATCACCATATAATGCTTTTATACAATTTTGAGTATTACAAATCCTACCCCCCTTAAAAATAATCTCGTCCTCGAGATTTGTAAGAAAAGGGATATAGGACGAGTAGTTTGCAATTTATCTTTCAGTTTCTAATTATTTCAAAAAAAATCAAAAGCCTCTCTCTTTTTTTTTTCATTAAGGAGTGATTTGGGAGAGCATGGGTATGTTTATCCACTTTATTGTGTATGGTAAAAGATGTTTTTGAAGCATAGAGAGGTTTGGGTAAGAAAGAGTGTGGTAAGGAAAGACTTCATCCAAGATTGTGGATCTTGACTCATCTTGGTGACCTCACTTGATCCTTGAAGACTTGAGTTGGTGCTCATCCTTCCTTGATGAAATTGATCATCTTCTTCGGTCTTGTCTTATTGATTAGGAGTTAGTGTATATTATCGGGCTAGAGAATATGGTTAAGATAGGTATGGTTGAGATTGACTACATGATGTAGGTCAAAATCTGGTTTGATGTCAGGTGGTGGTTGATAGATTATGCAATCCATTAAGACTCTATTGATTGGGTAAGTTATGTAACTTGTTATATAGGTCGAGTTGTTGTGTATGGCCAAGTTGATATAAGTCTCCAAATTAGGCTTAAGTGATTTAGGAGTATGGCCTTATCCTTTCCACCAGCATTAAGTAACTCACACTAGATTAGACCATATTAAATTAGATATGATCTAGATTAGACTAGTTTAAGTTAGATAGATTTATCAGGGTAAGATATATCTTGTTAGGATATGTTAGAATCTTTTGAGATAGGATGGGGTATACGGTGTAGGTAGGTCAGAAGCTCTATTAGTGTTAACACAGAGGGATTATGCAACTATCGGATGGGTAAGGTAGTTGCATATGTATATGGTCAAGTTAATCTAGGGCATCAATTTAGCTTAAATCCTTTTTATAGGAGTGAGGTCTAATCCATTTCACTATTATTATCTAACATGTTTGATAAGTCACTTTAGATTAGATCATATTAGGTTAGATGAGACCTAAATTAGATTGGTATGACTAGTTTAACTAGATAAGGTCTAATTAATTTGCATTAGATCATGGTTGATAAACTAGGGTGGATAAGTATGCCTATTAGGATAAGATGGATCCATAAAGATAAGATAAAATCTTTTGAGGTCAGTTAGATCTATTAGGATAACAAAATCTTTTCAAGATAAGATGAATTTATTAAGGCAAGAGAGTATCTTGTAAGATAAGATGGATCTATTAAGATAAGAGAGTGTCTTTTAAGATAAGAAGAACTTCTACGAAATAAATACCTTTTAGTGGAGGATAATCTAAGTTGTTTAGTTATCTTATGAATTCTATTTATGCCTATACGTATATGCAGATGTAATTGTGGACATTACTCCACAACTCATCACACTCAATCAAAGATCCAAATCAGACAAATATCATAAGAACAAACATTCAAGTGCATAGATAAAAATAGTTTTGTCTTTGTTCCTAAGATTAGGTCTCCTATTCCTAAAGGTCACTTTGGGCACAGGATTTCAAAGTGTGAAATCCACATTTGTCTTTAGAAGGAAGAGGTAAGAATAATCAGAGTGAAGCGGAATTAGATGAGAAAAGATTAAGAAAAGTTTAGAAAGAATCAGAGTAGTAAAGGTAAGTAGATATTGGTTGTCCAGTTCTATCTAGGTTTCGTCCTACAGTCAACATTCCTCTGATACCACTTCTGTAACACCCGGATTTCGGGGCACCAAGACCCGGGTGCAAACATAAACACCAGGTATGCTGGGACCAAGTCTCACACATATGATGTATAGTGGCACAGGATCGAATGTCACAACTTTATATATAACAGGAGTTCTATACAAAATAAATAATTACATTATAAGGAGACAACGGTCCAGCAACCCAAAAGTTGACTGGGAGACGACGACCTAGACCTCTCACGAACTCATCGCAGCATCCTCCATGAGCATCATCCTGCGGTACCTGTTCTTGACCTGTGGTGTGTGTGAGACAGCAAGAGTGAGCTCACATACGTTCATCGCTCAACAAGTTGTGGGGAATAATGTGCATGAACTCGCCAAAGGTGGGAGCTCACGTGAAGTGTAAGGCTTACCAAAGAAGATGGTTAGAGCTGAGCATTGCTTTTAAAGTTGGTCAAAATTTTATTAGCAGTTACTAAGTATAAGTAAATACCAACCCATTTAAGTAGTAGAACAAAAGTAACAACATCACCTGCGATGCAATGCATATGACAAATTGAATTTAGTTCCATAAATTAATCATGTGAGTGTCCGAGCTGCTCTTGACCGTGAGCACGGCTAGTATACCAGTTTTACACTCTGCAGAGGTTGCGCATCTTTACCCACAAGTCGTGTTACCCATCTGCCAAGAGACGGCCAATCCCATACACCTCTACCGAGGAGGCGAGGCAGGGTAACACTACGAGGCCTTTACAAAGTTCCACTAGCTTCAGAAAACCCGCTACAGTTTATAGGAAGTTCCAGTGCAGGAATCCCTTGCAGGACCGCCATCGCAGCAAAATCCTCCCGAGGGCCTCCCTACACTGACCACTCCCCTACTGCCCTTGCCCCTTTCGGGTAAGGTAGTCTTCCACTAGCTTTCCTAATTAATCAGCCAAGGGCGTCCCATTCCACCCTTGTGGTAGCACTGTTTTCCCGGGTGGTTCTCCATGTTCCAATTAACATAATGATCTTAACATGAACAGTAAATAACAACTGATAACAAAAGTGTAATCATGAATAATGTATCTCCATACCCAAAACCTCATATAGCACTAGCAAGTACTACCCAGAAAGTTCAGTGGTAAACAAGGTATAAAGATAGACAAACTAGGGTAACCTATTGGGTCCCATCAAAATTAACCTATGCAGATCATTATGATTAATTAGAACATGAGTAGGTAAAAAGAAGTGATCAAGGGCACAACTTGCCTGTGACTTGAGATTCCAGGTACCAGGATGATCTTCAGGTGACACGTGACCTCGCTCTAGTCGTAGCAATTCAAACAAACATGGTATAGGCAAAATTAACATTACACCAAACATAAGAACAAATTACACCTTAATAATATACATATTAAAATAAGATCATAGGAACAGGAATCATTAATTTTGGAGTTATAGTTTTTAAGTTATGAATTTTCAAAGGTTTTATGTGTTTAAAATGGATTAAGTGAGAGATTAAATTTCTAATTGTTTTCATGACAAAACAGAGGTTCTAGGTGGTAGAGAATAAAATTACAAAATTTTAGAAAGTGGAATGGATTAATTTGGACTAAAAATGGATTTTCTATGATTTAAACAAGTTCTAGCATTTATTTATCTATTAAAAATCCATTTATAAATTATTTTCTCTGTTTTATAATACCCTGGACTGGGCCATAAAAACCAGAGAGGTCGGGGGCCCCGGTGCAAAAGCTCCTAAGACACAAACGACCCACCAGTTGGACGGCGGGTTCATTTAAGTAAAACACAAGGTCTCTTATGTAAGTTTGTAACGACGAAGGGGTATCGGGATCACAGGGCCGTCCGATCAACAATCAAGGGCTCGGATTATATCGTGGGTGGTCATGAAGTCGTCATCCCCCGACCCGATCCTAGCCGCCCGATCCTGAATCTACGGGTGAGATTTTAAGTGGACGAGATTGACTGGGGACCGTTCGATCCAAACCCACGGCCCGGATCCATTCCACGAAGCGGTACGTAGTCGTCTGATCCTGGCCGTTAGTTACGCGATCGACGAACAGGGGTCATCCCTTTCTCACGCGCTGAAACACGGCGGCGCACCCGAGCTCAGCACGGCGGAGCACACGCCGGCGAGGCGGTCCCAGGGCATGTCACGGCGCCATCCCCCAATCCGAAGACTTCTACACAATGCCCGAACGATAGCGCATCGATTGGAGGCACATACCATGGATTGAAGATGGCAGGGAGATCCGGCCGCGGTGCAGAGCGGGTTGGCGGCAAGGAGGTCGCTCCGACGAGCAATTCAGGCGGTCCGGAACACGGCACCGCCCGGGCAAAGACGCTATCGTGTACAACGCGACATGGCGAAGCTCCTGGGAGGTTTTGGGTCCTCCCGTCGAGGCCAAACCGAGGTTTCCCCCATCGGCGGCCAGCCTTCTCTCTCTCTCGGTCTCTTCTTCCGTACTCAGCTGACCGCACGGTGAGGGGGGGTCGCGGTTACCTATATATGCGTCAAAGGGGGAGAGTCCGAGAGGGTTGGTTGCGCCACGTGCGGCGGCCGAGCGGAGATCCGGTGAAGTCGGCGCGAAAATCGGCCAGGGAAACGCGTTCAGTTGGGGAAGAAGACTTCTGACGACATGGGCCCACACACCAGTGACCTACCTCCCAACGCGTGCGAAACCAGGGAGACAAGGGAGTGGCCCCCGCCCGTCGGTGAGCCAGGGTGTGCGGTGCGCCATCGTGTGCGAGCGAGGGGTGAGAAGCTGTGAGGCTGACAGTGCGGGGCTGCGGTGTCGGCGACCAAGCGCAGTGGGGGAAGGGTTGGCCGTAGTGTGCGCTAGCTGGGCCGCGCGGGTTGGGGAGTGGAGATGGGCCGAATAGGGTGGCTTGGGCCCAACCAGGTATAGTATTCTTTTCCTTTTTCTTTTATTTTCCTTTTTCCTTTTTGATTTATTTTCTTTTCATTTGAATCTCTAAATTTGAATTTGAATCCTGTTATGGACTTCACCTTTGAGTCAAAGGTACAAACTCAAATCTGTACAAGAATAATATATATATTATAACTATTTTTATTCACATAGTAATTTCTTCCTTCTCTTTTCTCTTTTACATATTATTTCTAAAACCCTAATTCTCAAGTTAGGATTTAAACTTTATTCAAGTCAATTATTATATTTTTATTATTATTATTGTGAACATTATTTGATGCACACACAAAACCCCAATATGATGCACTTTCTTTTATTTTAGTGTCATTGGTTAGATTTAATCACTTTTTATTTTATGTATGCTCTATTCATGATGCAATTAAGGCACATAAAATAAAGAAATCACCATATAATGCTTTTATACAATTTTGAGTATTACAGTTAAGAAGACTAAGGATGTGCTGTCCACTCACTCCTATTGGCCTCGGATGCACCGTGATGTTGTGTGCTACTTCTCGTGTTGCACCACGTGCAAAAAAGCTAAGCCCCGACTTAACCCACATGGTCTTTATATGCCTCTTCCTGTTCCTAGTGCACCTTGGGAGGATATTTCTGTGGACTTCGTTTTGGGCTTGCCTAGAACAAACAGGGGGAGTGATATCGTTTTTGTGGTTGTCGATCGTTTCTCTAAGATGGCATATTTTATAACATGTCACAAAACTGATAATGCTTCGGATGTTGCTGATTTATTCTTCACTGAGATTGTGCGTTTGCATGGTGTGCCAAATACTATTGTTTCTGATAGGGATGCTAAGTTTTTAAGCCATTTTTGGAGAACCTTGTGGTTTAAATTGGGAACAAAGTTGTTGTTTAATACTACTTGTCATTCCCAAACTGATGGGCAAACAGAGGTTGTTAATCGCACTTTATCTACTTTGTTGTGGGCTATTTTGAAAGATAATTTGAGGTTTTGGGAGGAATGTTTACCACATATTGAGTTTGCTTATAATAGATCCATTCATTCCACAACCAAGCTTAGTCCATTTATGGTAGTATATGGTTTTGATCCTCATGCTCCAATTGATTTGCTACCTTTATCAACTTCTAAAATAGTGAACTTGGATGCTGCACAATGTTTTGAATTCATTCTTAAGTCGCATGAAACAACAAAGTTGCAAATTGAAAGATGAATGAAAAGTATCATATTGTTGCTAGTAAAGGTAGGAAGGAAATAAAATTGGAATCAGGTGACTAGGTGTGGATTCATTTGAGAAAGGATAGGTTTCCTGATTGAGAAATTCTAAACTCATGCCACGTGTTGTTGGTCCTTATAAAGTTCTTGCAAAAATTAATGATAATGCATATACAATTGAGTTGCCTCTAGATTTTGGGGTTAGTCCCACCTTTAACATTTTAGATTTGAAGCCATATATGGGTGGGGAAGATGGGATCGAGTCGAGGATGACTCCAATTCAAGAGGGGGAGGATGATAAGGACATCACTTCTATACATACAATGTTTGGACATATAACATGATCGCGTGCACAACAACTAAATATCCAGGTACATTCTACCCTAGTCAATTGTGTTTTAGAGCTTACACTTGGGTCCATGTTTGTTTTGATGATTAGGAACCTTGGAGAGGACTAGCAAGGACTTGGGAAAGGCCAAGGGGTTGAGGAGGAGAAGCAAGGGCATCCACAATAGGAAGGAGATCAAGTCCAATTCGGCTGCGATTCCATCTCGGGTTCCAGGACCAGTCTGTACTAAAATGGATGCCCAAGGCGCGTCTGACTCAGTAGGCTTGATATGGTTGAAAATATAAAGAGATTATCTAACCAAATCAACTGGACCCACCTTAAAATTCATCCGGAGTCAATGGTAATCATCGAAACAATTCAGCATTTTGATTCTATTTTGGTGTTGTGAAACCGTCTGTTGGGTCATTGGCTCGTGAACCGCGTCGGAGCCTATTAGGGGCGAGACTAGGGGTCACGCACACCCTAATAATCTATTTATTCAGCAGACACCACCACATTAGGGTGGGTTTTTCTTAGATTATTTTGTCATTGAATTGTATCACCTTCATCGGCTTGTGAGACCCTATCTCGTAACCAACACAGTTTTGATTGCGCTTGCAGGGATAAGCCTTCGTGGCGAGGTCACTCGTGTGTCACGGGTGATAACCAATGAAGCAGTGGTGTTGTGATTGCGAGGAGCCGTTCGCTCCGAGCCTTGGATCATCAACGTCGAGATCTCCACCCATTCAAGTTAACGTACCTAATGGAAGTTCGGGCCTCATCCTCTATCAGCAAGTACAATCAATTCTATTACCTAAAAGCCCAGTTCTTTTTACGTGTTAGCGTTGAATGATTATTATAATTAACTTTGTTAAACATAAGGAGGGTTTAGCTCATGATTTTGCTACTATTGTCTAATAATTTGTATATTTATTTATGTCATGTCAAAGGTTGTTCAACCTACAGTTTTGTCACTAGTTCTGAATGTTAGTATAATTAATTCAGTTGGTAGGGCTTTTATTTTGGTTTGAACTTGAAACAGGAAAAGTACCACTGTAGGAACATGTGCTTTCCTGATCTGCATTAGTTCAATGAATCATCCACCCTCTAGTATGTGGTAGAAATGTTATGATGGACAAAAAGAAAATCTACCTACCAAACGAGTACCATGATGCATAATAAGACTTAGTGTCCATGGTTAATAGATCCATCATAGTTGATTAAAGAACAAGATGGGTAGATCTATTAACTGTCTAAATATGAAGCTATCTTGCTCCCTCAGCCCTAATAGTGTACAAGACTGCATAGGACAGCTTGTCAGGGTATGTTCCAAACATTTATGTGTTGACATAGGAGTTGTATCTTCCTATTAATTCTTTTTATCCCTTTCCAGATTGCAGCTAGAAATATGATTCTAGTAAAATGACCATAAATAGCTAGGCTCATGATTATCTAAGCAGTTAGTATGGTTCGTTGATGAGCCAAAATTGGATTTCTGCCTTTGAAAAGGACATAGTGTTCCTTTTATTTTAATTTGCCAAAATCGGTTTTTATTATGATGTTTATTGGATTTTCTGGTGTGTTACATCCACACCCCAAACTTTCATATTATATATCACCAATCTACAAGTAGGTCCATAAACTTGTTCTATTTAGATTTACACAAACACTCCCCCTCAAGATGGGCTAAATATATTCAACATTCCCATCTTGTTACATGCCAACTCATTATGCTTAGGACCTAACCCTTTTGTGAGACTATCAACTAATGGACTACGAGATTTGACATACTTTAACTTCAAAGCCCCACTATCAATCTTTTCCTTGATGAAGAACTTATCAATCTCCACATGTTTCATAAGATCAAACTGAACTAGATTATTTGCGATGTTGATTGCTGCTACATTATCACAATGGAGCAGTATTGTCCCATTCTTCAACACTTGAAGCTCCTTGAGAAGACTTTTTAACCACATCATTTCAAACAATGCTAGGGCCAATGCTCTATGTTCAGCCTCCATAGTAGACCGAGACACCATAGCCTGTTTTTTATTCTCCTTGAAACTAGATTGCCTCCCACAAATACACAATATCCAGATGTGGATCTCCGATCATCTCTGCTCCTTGCCTAGTCAGCATCACAATATCCTTCCAGGTTCAGATGTTTATTTTATCTAAACCACAATCCTTTGCTAGGGGTTCCTTTCAGGTATCTTAGGATTTTATAAACTACCTCCATATGCCTTGTTCTAGGATCATGCATATACCTACTCACCACACTACTGCATTGGAAATGTCTGGCCTTGTATGACAGAGGTCTATTAATCGACCGACTACCCTCTGATATATCTCCTAATCCATAGGGTTACCTAACTCAGCACAAGTTTTTTGATTCCTGTCAACGGGTGAGCCACATGGATGACACCTAAGCATTCATGTCTGCTAGTAGATCGAGGACATACTTCCTTTGGAGAGAATAATTCCTTTAGATGATCTAGCAATCTCAATCCCAAGAAAGTATCGAAGTGGTCCAAGATCTTTTACCTCGAAGGCTTTGCATAGTCCTTTTAGTTTCTTGATCTCCTCTGCATCATCTCAAGTGATCACTATATCATCATCATAAACAACAAGAATAGTAATACAAGACCCTCGATGTTTATAGAAGACTGTGTGATCTCTATTGCATTGATAATAACCCATATCACACATAGCTCGCCTGAATCTATCGAACCATGCACGTGGTGACTGCATTAGGCCATTGAGAGACTTCTTGAGTCTGCACACCTTCCCATGCATCTGTTCATTATTAAATGAACAGACGCATGGGAAGGTGAAGGTCACCATGAAGAAATGCATTCTTCACATCCAGTTGATGAAGCGGCCAACCAAAGTTGGCCGCACAGGAGAATAAGGTCCTCACCATGCCCATTTTTCCGTGAAGGTCTCATCATAGTCAGTCCCATATGTCTAAGTATATCCCTTCGCCACCAATCTTGCTTTGTACCTGTCAACCTTTCCTTTAGGGTCTGCTTTACTTTGAAGACCCACTTGCACCCCACCGCCTTCATTCCTTCTGGAAGATGAACAAGTTCCCATGTCTTGCTCTTTTGAAGGGCAAGGAGCTCTTCTTTCATGACATCCTTCCATTTTGGATCTTGTTTAGCACACCTCCAATCCTTCAGAATAGATATTGTTTGTAGAGATGCAATGAATGTTCTTTATGCAAGAGAGATACTAGATTATGAAACATATTTAGCAATATCATGTTCATAGCAATAACGAGAAGGAGGTTTTCTAGCATTTACTCTAGGAACTCTTCTTTGTGCAAGAGGTAATTCTTCATGTTCAGGGATGGGAGAAATAGGGATTAAAGGGACATTACTAGCTAGATATGGAGAGGAGTCTGAAGAGAGATATGGGACTAGAGCTTCTACTCATTCGGGTTGTGGTTGCTCCCCCTACTTCTTAGTCTACTTTCAATAATATACTATAGGTTACTCCCTCTGTTTGTCATTCACCTTTCTTCCAATGGAACAATCAGGCTACTCTCCATGTCTCTCATTCAATTTCCCAACAGTAGAACATGGGATTGACCCAACCATCACTGTGTCATCATCCTATGTCTCCTCATATCAGTAGTTGAAGGAAGGGTATCATCGTGATCCCCACTATCTTCATTACTACTTGATATCTCAGTAGTCATCCCCTCTTCCATTTATGCTGGAATCATACCTCCAATAATCACCCCTCCTAAAGCCCCACTAGCCTCATCACTACCTCCATAATAATCATCCTAGGCACTCTCATCCTCCCCATCTCTACGGTCCCTTCCATTGACTGGAGAGAAGTCCTCCTGCATGTGATCTAGATCTATCTTCTTTATGTAGTATGGATCTTCCTCTCAAAATGTCACATCCATACTCACAAACAGTTTATGACCAATAGGATCCCAACATTTGTATCCTTTCTGGGTAGATGTATAACCCACAAAAATACACTTGACTTCTTGAGGATCCAACTTGCTCACCTTAGGTCGATGATCTTTTACAAAGCAAACACACCCAAAGACCTTGGGTGGAACTCAAAAATCACACTTTCCCAACAGAAGTTCCGTGGGTTATTTCATATCAAGTATTCTTGAGGGCATTCAGTTGATGAGGTATGTGGTTGTCATTACTGCCTCACTCCACAATTACTTAGGCACATTCATTAGAAACATGAGAGATCTTAATACCTCCAACAAATGACGATTTTTTTACTCTTTTACACAATTCTGTGGAGGGGTTCTAGGACAAGTTGTTTGGTGAATAATTCCTTGTCTTGATAGATATGATCTCAATTCTTTATTCACATATTTTGATCCATTATCAATCCTGATAATTTGAATCCTTACATTAAACTAATTTGCAACCAATTCATGAAAGTCTTGGAAGCACTTCAACACCTCATTTTTATGCTTAAGTATATAAATCCAAGTCATACGAGTGTAGCAATCAATAAAAGTGAGGAACTACTTTGTACCATTCATAGAAGTGACTGAATAAGGACCCCAAACATCTGAGTATATTAGAAAAAACAGTTCACAACTACAAAGACCAATACTAGTATAGGTGGATCTAGTATGCTTGCCATGTTCACATGCATCACATACAATCCTACTTCTAGCCACTCCCTTAAACATCACAGGGTACAGCCAACTTATCAAAAGATATATGTCCAAACTGATGATGGTGTAGCAGAATCTCCTTCACATCCCCTTCAACAGTTGTCAATGTTGACTCCTCATGACTGATGAACCACAACCCATTACTCCTGACTCTAGTCCCAATCTTTCTCCCAGCCCTCTTCCCCCGAAAGACACAAGAGGTTTCATCAAATGTTACTGTGCACTTGAATTGGTCAATAATTGAACTTACAAAAAGGAGATTGACTAGAAAAGATGGAACATGGATGACTGAAGACAGGTTGAGAGATGGTGTACACTCTATAGACCATACACCACAGATTTGTTGAGATGTACCATCAACAATTTGAATAGAGTCAGAATGTGTATAGGGGATGTATGTTTTGAAAGAGGTGGATATGTCGGTCACATGCTTTGATGCTCCTGAATCTATGACCAAATCTATGTGATGCCTACATGAGGATGCAAAAACTTGTGCTTGATTACCTTCACCCATATGGGCGTAGTTGGCAAAGTTACCGAAGGAGTTGATGGCTTGCCCATCAGGTGAAGTGAGGCACTCTGAAGACTTGCCCTTCTGCCATTGCTCCCACTACTTAACTTGTTCCCCAGTCAGAGTAACAAAGGGACTCTCTTCAGTGGTAGCAATGTTGGCCTTGGAGCCACCATGACCTCTACCTCGACCTCCACCACGACCGCCACTATCTCTTCCATAGCTCCCACGAGCACCCCCTCTACCTCCACAAGATCCTCCTCGGCCACCATTTCCTCTTGGACAATTGTAACTCAGATGTCCTTTTTCCCCACAACTATAACATTCTATGTCCTCAATTGCAACATATGCTGGCTTCACATGATTACCACTACTCATCACTTGAAGTCTGCTCTGTTCATCTATCATGGCTGACACAACCTCATCGATTATAAGAAGACTCTCTTAGTGACAAAAGGCAAATCTCCTTCTCTTAAACTTAGAATCTAGATTCTTTAGAAAGTGGGTCACTCTCCTGTCCTCTACCCACTTATGGACAATCTATGCATCCTGTTGACAAACCATTTGGAGGGGGCTTAGTGATCCAGGTCTCCCCATAAGTATTGAAGCTCACTAGCACATTGTTCCACTAGTCTCCCTATCTGTTTCAATGCATCTGCCTTGCTCTAAATTTTCATCATCATCACATTCCCCATTTGAGATTATATATTACTCAAGGCCTTCCATATTTGTGATGCAGTGTGCATGGCTTCCACCCTTTTGCTAACAGTGGGAGACATGGATGTAACACCCCTGGTGTCACTGCCACTAAAACTTGAGCATACCATCATGAGCATTAGCATATCATGTGTTTGTTACACCTAGAGTGCATTCACTAGGTAAAAATTTCAAATAAGTTGTATTGATGTGACTTGATATGTGATTAACCCTAGGGTAGGGTGTTTAACCCTAGATCAGGGCTTATGGATATAAGGGAAGCTCAAAAATGTGAAAACTTCAAAGGACATGAGAAATGATCATAAGATATCACATTTAATGAACTTGGGTAGCACTAAAACCCTAAAGTGCTAAAAACCCTGAAAAGACCCCTGGAAAACCCTAAACTAAAACCGTAGGGGGATAAGTGTAAATTTTGTGCAATTTTGGACCCAAGTGTAAAAACCAAAGTATTAGAACACCACAAATCATATGTTTCACACATTTGAGGATTTTCAAATCAAATTATGGGATTTGGACTTATTTGGAAAAAGTGCCCCATGAAACCATATGTGCTTAAGTCCAAAATCAGTTGAATGGGGCTGACTTTGGATCTCTACATTTCAGGATTCTTGGGGATTTTGCCCTTGGTCAGTATAACAAACTTGTAGAGCTATGCAAGGAGAACAAATTTTATTAAGTGACTCGGCACTGGTGCTGTGCAAAAATGGGAGTAAAATGGGTACAAAGTCTAGCTGTCAGTCGAGGTGGAAGACTGAAACATGGTTGACAGTGAACTCTGATGAGTTTTAAAGCTGATTTGTGCTTGATCGAGTGAGTGAATGACCAAAGTCCCTATGATCGAATTGAAGCCTGTACATAGGTTAACAACTTTGTTACACAAAAATTGAAGGAAAACACCTCTAAAGATGCTTTGTTAGAACAACTGAAGAAGACTCTGATGGTACAGTACGCAAAAATATCATAGGTTCATCCCCCTCGCCGCCGGTGACCCGCGCGCCCGGATTTGCGCCGGCGCCGCGATTCGTGCCCTCTGTGGCCTGGATTAGGATCAACCAGGGAAAAATCTTCACCTCGGATGAACTCAGAACCCTGTAGCCGCTTTGTCACCCATTTACTTGCCGACGACATGGCCGCACAACCATTACCGCGGCTATCGCCATTCTCCTCGGTCACGCCATGCCTCTGGCTATCTTACCACGTCGTCGTGAGTCGTGATTGTTACCCAAGCAACCGTCGTGTCTTACTACCCCACAATCGCCACGAATCACCGCGTCAGTGCTCTTCTCCCTCTCTTGCTGCCAGCGTACCATTCCAAATTCACGAGCCTTCGCCCTCGAACCCTATAAATCGAGCATGCCATCAGCTCCGCTAGGTAGTTAAGCACCCAATGCACCAGCGCACGCCTCTGATTATCCACTAGAGAGCTCCAATTTGGGATTTCCCCCAAATCAGTCAATGCTCCACCGCGAGTGAGCTCATCGTGGCCAGCGCGCTACAGGTCTGTTCATGCTCTCTATTCCCTCATTTCAGTACTCTTATGTGCTCTTGATGCTTCTCGACCCAACCAATTGCGCTAGAACCCGTAGGATCACCGGGAATGCATTGGTCTGTCCGTTGATCGCGTTGTCACCATGGGCAGAGAGATTAGGGGCCAGAACCTTGCAATTGATCGAGGGAAAATGATTGTTAGGAGTTGAATTAAGTGTCAGCCAAGCTAGAGCACCAGCCATTGCGTAGCTTGGCTAGTACAGGCTCGCCGGAGCTCGGCCAGTCGCCGTCCACTGCTGGGGATCTCGGGTTGTACAGAATAGAAAGGGGAGGGGCCTTTGTGCAGATGTCAGCGAGACAGAAAAACAGTGGAGAGGACTCTTTATGGGTTTTTCAAATTGCCAGGGTCTTCTGTGTAAACCCGTCACCGCGGGTGCGCGCGGGCGTATTTTCGCCTATCGTGGGCTGGCTCGGGCCAGATTGAGTCCATTACTGTGTTCCTATCTCTTTTTCTTTTTCTATCAGACTTAGGAAATTTATAGAAAATTGTAGAAAAATGATAAAAATATGAAACTAATTTTGTTGGACTCCTAAATTTCTCTAGTATTTAATAAAATTAGTTCAAAGATTTTTTTCCTAAAATAGTAATTATGTAGTATTTTAAATGGCCAAAACCTAGACTCTTGGAATTTTAGGAATTATTTAATAACTCCAAAAATCACCAAACTTTTTGGTTAAGCCTAATATGATATTTAGATCCTATGAGTAAAGTTTGATTTGCTTTGGACATAGTTTGATTCCTAAAATTAAAACCCTAGCTCCTTAGAGTAAAACTGTCCAACCCTATTAGGATACTGATCTAGACGACCCTAGCTTCCCTCGTGCATCGTGAAGGAAAGTTGTATTCAAGATATAACTTGATGAACCTTTTATATTATTGCATTCTCATAAGCATCACATGAGCATTCATGGTTATATATGGTTATATATAGAGAACAAGAAAGAAGTAGTGGTTGAAGAAGAAGGAGCTACACCACCACCTGAAGACCCACCTGCTGGGAACTGCTTTTATTTTGATATTTGTGGAGCAGAGCCCGACTCTCCTACAACACAAGGCAAGCCTAGTGCATTTGCCACCTCCTTGCTGTTTTAAAATCTTTCTCACTTGCTTGATGCATTAGGTGATAGGAGTTGTGTGTTAAACCAATTGCTGCATTCCCTTCCTTAGAACTTTTTACCATTCCTTGATTACCTATTTTATGAAAAGTTTTTATGATGCTTAGCCTTGCTTTAGAAAAACAAAATGTTTTGTTTTTAACAAAAGATGATGCTTCAAGTGGGATGGAATGATTTTCAAAAATAAAACTTGATGGTGGATCCATCATGGCCATGATGGGTTGAACATCGGAAAAGATGTACCTCTGTCAGGTACCAAACTTCGGGTGGAAATGATAAAGCTGAGACTGAGCGGGTGACTTGCACGAGAAGAGAGTCTCGGTGTAGTGTCTCCGTCTGAGTCGATTAAGGACCGTCTCGATGTGGGCCTGCTGACCGAGGACCCTTTAACTGGTCACATGCCTCATCATGGGTAAGTTTTTCCTCGGGCAGACTAATACCAGAAAAGGACAACACACAATGGGAGTGGAGAGATGGCGAGAGTAGCATGTACCCTCCATGGCAAGAGGCTGGACGGTGGTGTATCTGTGCTCTCAGTTAGCGTGAACCTAGTCTGGTCTTAAGAAACCCGGTGGCGAGTTGACATATGCAAGGGTTAAGTGCTACATATGTCGTGTGATTGGAGATCCTCAGTGTGGCAGAACCAACCGAATTATTCCATCTTAAGTGCCCAAGTCGCACCCTTAAAGGCAGCAACACACTTAAACATGAATAACCCGTCAGTCCCTTGGATCTAGTCCGATAAAGCCACTTATCCAGGATCGAATACCACTAGCTCACACGAAGGTGAGGCACAAAGAAATACAATAAAGCATAATACCACAAATTTAATAAGTATCAATAGTGATTACATTATCAGAGTTTTCAGAAATAATAACCATAAATTTTAATGCTGCGGAAATAACTAACGGAGAAAACCGAGTAACATGGCGAAGCCTGGCCACACTACTCCTCTTGGTCCTCTCCTGTGGAAGCAATAATCCACTCAACCATCTATCCCGGTGGCGGGGATGAAAGCCAAGTCACAACATCAACCAATCATCCTAAGGAGTACCTGCAAAAAATATGCCACAAGCAAGGCTGAGTATACTAATACTCAGCTAGACTTATCCGGTGTGAGGAGTCTACTCCTCTACCTCTAGACATGCAGCTGTTTGGCTGAGGGGTTTGGTTTGCCAAAAGCACTAGCTGAGTCTAAAAATCAGTTTTAGCTTTTCAAGTTTTAGTAGAATCCTTTAGACTAGATGTGTACCTAGCTAATCATACATGGTATCAAATATTTTTACCAATCAACATCTTTTTCCAGTCACCTCATTTCCACTTATTACTCAATGTAGCAGCATGGATCAAGCAGTCTCATTAGCTACGAGAAGCAGACGATTCGAATCGAGTTTTTATCCTTGCAAGGTAAACCTAAACACACGACGTGGCGAGGCACTCCGTCCCCACACATATCAACCGTCCCCATCGATTCCCCGTCAGCAGATCAGGGCTCACCGCCTTGGCGTACAATGCCTCACTGACCCCGACTGCCGTCGTGCAGTGACCGCACTTGTACCCACCATAACCAGAATGGGAGACCACGTCTCAGGTCGCGTGAGGGGTAAAGTCTGCTGCCAGGTTCACTCAAGTACTAGGCTTACCGATTTACCATATTTCTCGGCATGTGTTTAGTACGTTCAAACGCTTGACTCACGGTACCACACCTTAATCCTTATTCCAATTTCCGTCTCGTAGACAACGCATCCCCATGGATCGTTGTCCACAAACCATCATCAATATGATATAAAAATGGATACAACCAATTCCTGACCTCGCGCGAGTGCTAGAAAAATCACTCGACTTCTACCGAGATCCCTAATTAGCAAAGCAGCTACTCGACCTAGCATACTAGTATCCATCTCAAAAGGAATCCTGAGTTCATGCAACTAGGGTTTCAAACAACTCTTACACTTAAGTGCACAGTACAAGCCTACAAACATTAAGTGTAGTAAAATAGCATATATAATGGTTATGCATAAAACTGGGGCTTGCCTTTAATTTAACACTTAGATAGTGTTTGCTGGAGGGTACTCGCTTGGCGAGCATCCACTAGGTAAGTCCATCATTCTTCAGGTCGTCCACCAACTACTTCTTGTGGTTGGCACCACATCACGTGCACGATCAGCATCTCTCAGTCCTAAATGAGATGCAAGATGCATATGGATGAATATAATGAAAGTAGCACAAAGTAGCACAAGCTATACAAAGACACAGTGGCGAACTAAACATTAAATTAGAAGACACCGCATACAACCACATGTTAGCTTTAGTTATCTACACGTCGTCGGGCATACGTAGTTACTACCACTGGAAAGATGACGGCGCTTACTTTACTTAACCAATACAAACATGACCACACAAGCATGAGCACAAGTGTTTACCACATTCACTTTAATCATTTATTAGTTACCTAACATTAAATTAGTTAAGTACACAAGTTCGCTACGACTTATATAGAGATAGACTTAGTTGAAAGGGAACTAGACACTTAATTGGGCTTTAAAATTATTCACTAGGCAAACACTTATTAGACCCTCACTAATTTGGTTCACTAACTTAGCAAGATGTATACTTGTTACTTATATAATTAGGCCCAATTGTATTAGTTATATTATCATTACTGAGGGTTCAACCAATCATCAAACGAGGAAACAGTCGACTCGAGTCAAACACAACAGAGTAGAGCATCCACCAAACATAACAAAATCAGGATAACAACATAGCAGGTGCTTGATTCAGTCATAACTCTTCAAATATTAATCCAAACATAGCAAACTAGGACTTTCTGGAAAGCCTAAAATGTGCTCTACAACTTTGGTATTTTCACCTCAACAAGACTCCACACTTAGCAAGGTTAAAAGTGCTAACACAACAGATCTGTCTAGATTTGGAAAGATTCAGACTTGTGACTTTAAAAATTCATAACTAAAGATTCAGACATCCAAACAAAGTGATCTTAGACTTTCTGGAAAGCTGATTAAATTGTCTACATATCATTTATAAACATCTCAAGGTGATTCAATATTTAACTAAGGATAGAAGACACTAGAAGACTTTGCTGTCCAAAACTGGGCAGATTCAGTCTTCACACTTCAAACGCATGTAACTTAATCTTCAGACCACCAAAAAGAATGATCCAAGACTTTTTGGAAATCTTAGCAAAAGTACTACACAACCTTTATAATCACCAAGGGGTGATTCTATGTTGAACTGAATCAAACAATTCAGTTTTCAAAATCTGTTCTGTAAGTGGACAGAACACAACAACCAGTTTGTAAAATTGATAACTCTTACACTATCAGGCCTATGGTTATGAAATTTTAACACAAGCAAGATAAGAAAAGCATCTACAACTTTCTTATAATGACCA
This sequence comes from Zea luxurians, assembly GCA_029449295.1. Taxonomy (NCBI): domain Eukaryota; kingdom Viridiplantae; phylum Streptophyta; class Magnoliopsida; order Poales; family Poaceae; genus Zea; species Zea luxurians. The sequence goes on along the minus strand of JAOPSE010000312.1, from coordinate 472,795 downwards.
TGAACAGATTGTAATATCAACTTAAGCAAACAATGCAGTTTCTAAAATCTATACAGAATTTGGACAGATTCAGTTATGGAATTTGTAAAAAAGCATAACTCCTAAACGATTAGACTTATGGCTGTCAATTTTTAACACAAGTAAGATAATAACGTTATCTACAACTCTTCTATTGGACTTTTCTACAGAAAACACAATTTAGTTCATCAAACATACAACACGAGGAAATCACTGCGTGCAGTCCAAAACAGCAACTAATAGTTTTCAGCTTCTATTTACTTCAAAAATTACCATGTTTTAGAGACTTCAATTATTCTGACACTTTACCATTTGTTAGAGTTAAAATAACTAAGGTAGAACCAACAAGTAGACTTACTAAATTTTTATTCGTGTCATTTCGAGCACTAGAAGTACCATACTTAATTAACAACGCATTCTCTACGATAATCAATATCGAAAAGCCTTTCACCCAATAGTTTGCATTTTAACTTAGACATCACCTGAGCACTACTAATTTTTACCCGCGACCATAACCATACACATTTAGACTACAACAAGCAATTCATCGTGACCACGAACTTAACCCAAAACTTCTAACAATTTGGCTAACTAGCGCAACAACATAGGCCGCTATGCATCCTACACGTCGGCTTGTCTATTACTATCACATTCCGAGACAACATATATCTACAATCACTTAACACAACTACTCTTACTTAACAGGAGTTGGCCAACACAGTATAAGACTTAGCAAACCATTTTAGACATTGCAACTCAAAAACATGGGTTGGAGCAGATTAGTCAGCTTTTCTTAACTATTTCTCAACTTAATCTGGACAACACACAGGTCACTTAAACACCATATTTTAGGAGGTCTAACATTAGAGGCATTAACACAAGGCATACAACTCCATAAGACTACATTTGCTACTGAAGGATCTAAAGCACTTACGTGCATATCTTATCGGATTGTTCTTTAATTTTAACCAGGACCGACTTATGAACGCTACTCGCCTCCAATAATTTTTAGGCTGCGATCACGCTCATATAAGACCACTAATCAATCAACAAGATATTATTTTCCCAATGGGAATGGAATGCAATATTTGACAAGGCAAGGCATCGATCCGCCATACAACAGAAATCATGCCGACACCGATGGATTTTTACTAGACCCAGCATGCGCATAACCTCGTCTCGCATACAACCATATTGTGACGTGCACTCAAGACACTACCGATTAACTTAACGCAATTACCACTACAATGCACTTTGATATACACGTTCGACATCACAGTGCTTCGACAGACCCCACACTTCTATCTACTTGTCACATCCAAACACACCACGTGCCCACTGCATTCTCATGACCAATTTTAGCACAATTATTTATGACAACATTTATCGACTAGACAAGTGCAACACTAACCGATCATTCGCACATCTCATCTAAAAAACACTAATCACATGTCACATAATTTATATCTTCGATCCACTCTATCCTACACCACGATGAATACGTAAAATATTTTAACATAGATGAACATCTTAGCCGACTGTGGAAATTACCAAGCATGTTTTACGCTTTATTAAATTTACCACAGCTAACACGCTACTTTACAACAGAGTATTTTAACAAACAATTAATACATCCAGGACCAATCCCTACGACATACAAAAGAACTATCGCAGCCACATATATATATATATATCCGATCCAACAACAAAATAACACATCGGCTCACCACATCAAACCTCAGTCGTGGTTGCTGCACACGTGGCGTGGAGACGAACGCGTCGTCGCGCACGGGAGACCGAAACAAAGTGAAGGACGTGGCTCGCTGCTACGATCCGTCGAGCACGCAAGCGCGAGGCGAAGCATTGTCGGTGGCGGAGTTTGACAACATGCGTCGGTACTGCGCAGATCGGGTCGATGCAAGCGACATGGAGGGAATCCGGGACTGATGTGGGCTTGCTGTTTTGGGGGAAGGCAAAGTGGGTGAGGGCTGCTGGTCATTGGGGACAGCGAGCAGGCAGGGAAAGGCGCCATGAGCAACATGAGCTCGCCCTGTAGGGGATCCTCGACGAGCAGCGCCCTGGCAAGGTTGGTGAGGCTGCTCGCTACTGCTGGCCGTGGAGTAGGGGGACGCCATGAACAGGAGCTCGGCAGCCATGGGAGGTCCCTGCGCACATATAGGAACAGAGAGAAGAGATGGTGGGGGAAAATGGAGAGGGGCGCTGGCTTCTTGCTGCTGGAGGTACAAGAAAGGGTGGGGGTAGCCAATATGGGTGCAGGGAGGGAGCCCGTCCACGCCATGGATGTCCCTGCTGCCAAGCCTGAGGGGGCGCGCCCATGGGAGCTTCTCCCACTGCACCAGGGAAGCCAAGGAGGAGGGAGCTCGCATGGAGGGGTGCCGAGGGAGGGAGCCATGGCTGCTGGAAGCGCCTGCTCTAGGGGAGCCTGGCCAGCGTCCATTGCAGGGGGTGGAGGCCTACGCGCTGGCTGCTACTGCCTTAGGAGAAGAAGACAGGAAGAGAGAGTGGCGGCTAGAGAAAATAGAGGGGTGGGAATGGAAAATAGAGGGGTTAGGGTTTCTTAGTGGGCCTATTGGGCTGGGTTGGGCTGGCCCAAACACTAAACTGGGCCACGATAAATTATTTCCATTTTATCTTTTGGCGTTTTGATTAAACACGGATTATCAGAACGCTAATTATTTCCCAAAATACAAATGCTCCTGCAGGAATCGTCTCTACGAAGAACAGAGCGAAATAGATTTCGGAAGATCGGGCGATTAACTCGGCCGAGAGTTTGATTTAACTTCACTCGGCAATAATTCCCTACGCATGATTCGAAAATAAATTGTCATGGGATACGACCGGCTTTCGGATTTTTAGTCGGAGAAGGTCAATCGTGACATTTTAAAAAGCACCGTCGATGTTGATTTTGAAATCGGATTGGATACAGAGATATTAAGCCGAATCGGATAGAAATTAATTAGAGGACGACATACTGAGTATTCCGTTTGCGAGTATGGATCTGAATAAAATAGTCGGACATAGATCGAAGTTCGAGGAATTGGACTTGGGCTCAGATCAGTAAACAACCATCGAGAGTTTGATCTAATGAGCTTCAGATGAGATTTACAATTCGAGAATAATTGTCGAGTTTGCATTCGTTCCGAGAAATAAAAGTTTTAACAGGCTCCAAAATTGGTTGTTCCTCGCGATCGAATAACTCCGAATTCGGTGAACTTCCATGAGAAATCCTGATAAGCAGAGATAGACATGATCGAGAAATAGAAATTTTCACTGAGCATCCGAGATTAGGATAAATCTCCCGACATAACGCGAAATAGACACCTAGGGTGTCACAGCCTTCCCCCCTTAAACGAATCTCGTCCCGAGATTTGAATAAAGTCTCTTGAGAGTAGAGAGGCATGTAACTCCCAGGCTAGAGATAGATGCAAGTTCATGAGATGGGATTTGATAAATACGGAAGATAGATTTGGACAGAATATCACGACATATTGAGACAAAATGCAACGATATTTGAGAGAATGCCCACAAAAGATAGCACATCAGTATAGTCTTGTAATGGATCACGACTATTAACCACGATACCAGCGCGTGCCGAGCAGCTAAACGTGTGTAAGCGCCCACAGGAGGCTCTCGGTTTTGTCGCAGCACCACAGTCGTTAGTCATAACACCATTACCAAACACAACCAATGGGAAATCCACATAGCACAGATAGATGGAGCCCGTGAGAGTATGGCTCAGAAAATAAGGAGGTGGCCAGAGTTGAAGCAGAGGTTGCTGACAAAAGAGCGTCACATGAGAATTTTCTTCAACTTAGGGAACTATTTTAGGATCATCACGAGGATTATCAGCCAAAGATTGATACGATATTTAATATGAGGAGAAACCAACCATGAGATCGAGATTGATAAGCTTTTAGAGACATACTCTCATGGGCATGCCGTTTAGAAATAAGTTGATAAAACAAGAGTCATGATCCTCGGAGAAGGGGGTATGAGAATGACCAGAAATGAGAGATTTAGCCAAATCAACATCCATGCTTGAGAACATGTCATAGCCGATAACCAGATAATAGGGCAGAATCATTAAATGACCTAGAGATTCGAACGATAAGCCAACATGATTCACAAGTAAAAGGATTACCAGATCCAGGCAAAAGGAGAGGTAGGCAAACAGGATCAGCTAGGATGATCAACAGAAATGCTATGAAGTTTTAGGGGCAAGGATTTATGGAAAGAAACATGGCCTTGATAGGGTTTGCGCAACTAGACACCAACAACAAATATATATTTTGACACAACAAGTGCACAAGGAGACTTGGGTTGGTCTAGCGGTCAAGCTGTGGGAGTCTATAAGCTGTGCAGGTGTAACTTCAAGCGTAAAACACACAAGGGTTAAAAAAAATACCAGCTCAAGCATGATTTTTTTATGAGGTTTCACTTGCTAAACTGAAGGTTGTTTGGAGGGGTCCTTTCATGAGCAGAATAGACAACACCTTTTTTGGCAAAAGGGTTGAACAATAACAATATTACCTAGATGGCATGGCAGGAGAAACACATAACACAACCTAACAAGACATACCCATCTGACACGAGGTAAGGCATTTCTAACATAGCAGTACATCACATTATTCACAAGTTCTTATTATTGGAATAAAGGTGAGAGAAGCATGTTGATGCACAAGAGACAATTATAATGCGACAATCATGATGCATGCTCATTCTAGTCGTCTTCTCAGACCTAACTAATTTTTCGGGTGCTTCTACAGCATCCTAATTAATAGTAGTAGTAGCCTTTATGGCCTATATAACTAGCCACCTATCTACCCATCTATTTCCTAAGGCTTCACGTCCTAGGTTTATCCTTATCGTCCTGACATCTATCCAACATTGGTTTCTAAGCAAGTTTTACTTTAGAAAAGGTTGGTAATCATGACTTATTGACTTCTCTGTAATGGTATTCGCTCCGATACCAGCTGTGGCGGAACCACCCGAATTATTCCAGCTTAAGTGCCCAAGTCGCACCCTTAAGGGCAGCAACACACTTAAACAGGAATAACCCGTCAGTCCCTCGGATCTAGTCCGATAAAGCCACTTATCTAGGATCGAATACCACTAGCTCACATGAAGGTGAGGCACAGAGAAATACAATAAAGCATAATACCACAAATTTAATAAGTATCAATAGTGATTACATTATCGGAGTTTTCAGAAATAATAACCATAAATTTTAATGCAGCGGAAATAACTAACGGAGAAAATCGAGTAACATGGCGAAGCCTGGCCACACTACTCCTCCTGGTCCTCTCCTGCGGAAGCAATAATCCACTCAACCATCTATCCCGGTGGCGGGGATGAAAGCCAAGTCACACCATCAACCAATCATCCTAAGGAGTACCTGCAAAAAATATGCCACAAGCAAGGCTGAGTATACTAATACTCAACTAGACTTACCCGGTGTGAGGAGTCTACTCCTCTACCTCTAGACATGCAGCTGTTTGGCTGAGGGGTATGGTTTGCCAAAAGCACTAGCTGAGTCTAAAAATCAGTTTTATCTTTTCAAGTTTTAGTAGAATCCTTTAGAATAGATGTGTACCTAGCTAATCATACATGGTATCAAACATTTTTACCAATCAACATCTTTTGCCAGTCACCTCGTTTCCACTTATTACTCAATGTAGCAGCATGGATCAAGCAGTCTCATTAGCTGCGAGAAGCAGACGATTCGAATCAAGTTTTTATCCTTGCAAGGTAAACCTAAACTCACGACATGGCGAGGCACTCCGTCCCCACACATATCAATTGTCCCCATCGATTCCCCATCAGCAGATCAGGGCTCACAGCCTTGGCGTACAATGCCTCACTGACCCTGACTACCGTCGTGCAGTGACCGCACTTGTACCACTACCGGATTCACAGGCTTTGCCGAGTGCCCGAAGCACTCGGCAAAGCCATAAAAACACTCGGCAAGGGCTTTGCCGAGTGTCACACTCGGCAAAGAAGGCTCGGCACATAGTGCATCGGCAAAGTCTTCTTTGCCGAGTGCTTTTTCTCGGGCACTCGGCAAAGAAGTTTGCCGAGTGCCAGAGAGCACTCGGCAAAGAAAAGCAGTTGTTACGGCGCCGGGTGACGGAGACGGCAGCTTTGCCGAGTGTCCCTGGTGACACTCAGCAAATGAGTTATCTTTGCCGAGTGTCTGCCCAGCAACGCTCGGCAAACGATCCCATCTTTGCTGAGTGCCACCTGGGACACTCGGTAAAGAACCCATCAGGGAGGGTCCTCATGTCAGGTTCTTTGCCGAGTGCTAGGTCCGGCACTCGGAAAAGCGTGCTTCTTTGCCGAGTGTCAGAGACATTACACTCGGCAAAGAACCTATACCGGTGCCCAGGTCTTGGTTCTTTGCCGAGTGTTATGGCCTTGACACTCAGCAAAGCACCTCCTTGCCGAGTGTTACACTCGGCAAAGTGACCAGTAGGCACCTTTTTTATTTGTTTTTCCTATTCCATCCACACAAACAAAAGATATCACATATATATCACATATATACATCACAGATAACATCACAAACATAAATAGCCAACACAAACATAAATATACATCACAAACATAAGTGTTCAACATTTCAATCCCAACACAAACATGTCTCATACGTCTCAATCTCTGACATAAGTATCCAACACAAACATAAGTGACTAACACAAGTTTTAAAGTCTTCAAACACACAGACATAAGTATTCAACACAAACTCATGGAGGTGGGCGGTTGGTCTGGTGCTGCATTAGGCTGAACCCTTCAGGAGGGTTGTTGGATGTGGCCGCAGATTGTCCCTGCACAGAGAAGAGATTGTATGTGTTATACCAGATGCATTACCAACATCTAACTACAATTTTGATACTCACAGGAGTATGGAAGAGAGCAGGGTCAACTGGAGGGAACAATGGAGGTGGTGGAGCGATGCCTTGTGCGGCGCCAAGGCTCTGCATGTACTGGAACATCTCCGCCATCCTCTGATCAGCCGCCAGGCGAGCCTCCCGCTCCGCCATAATCCTCACCTCCATCTCGTGACGTTCCCTCCTCTCTTCTTCTAGTTGAGTCTGTAATATTACAAGCCAACGTTATAGTAACTCAAAGAGAAGGTATATAACTCAAGGAAGGACGAGTTACAGAAGCACTAACCTCGAGTTGCTGTATGCGAAGCTGTGAGCTGTCGTGCCGAGGTCGTATGGCTGGACTCGAGCCCGTGCTCCTTCCTCTCACCTGAGACAGAGTGAGAGTGGAGGACGAGTCGATTGCTGAGTCGGCAATCTAGTAGCACCCATGTCTCTTGCCTCTCCGACCCTCATGAGCACATCGAGGTCGATCGGCTCGGTGCTTGGATCATAGTCTGGGCCATGGACCTCCTGCGCCATGGCGGTGTAGTCATGAAGGCGGCTGTAGACGGCGGGGTTGGTGTAGGCCTCGGGCCCATCATCCGGGTTGTAGGTGACGTCTGACGTCGCCTTACCCTTATGGGCCATAGCATAGGCCGAGAAGGTGGAGCAAGGCCGGTCACCATGTGACGCCGACTGCAAGAAAACCAACGAGATAGTTAGAAACAATATCTAATCCAATGCTATATACCTAAATAAAAAAGAGTGCGTACCCATGCTTCGGCATATTGCCCCAGGATTCGGCTGCCTTGGTGGTGGGAGGGACCTTGCATCATCATACGCCGTTCCTGGCTAGCGGTGTGTGCCTCCTCCCACTCAGCCGAACACCACCTATCCACCATCTGCTCTCAGCACAGAGGATGTGCGGTGCACCAATGTGGAATCACCTACAAAGTAAACACGTAAAGTGCATATCAGAAGATAAAATAAAATTCATGCATGGAGTGATGAAACCAAACATGCATTACTTTACCTGCAGGTACTGGTCCCTGGTCAACAACATGGTTCGGGCTTGCTGCTTGTTCACCCTCTCCCCAAGGACGGAGCCATGGTAGGTGACGATGGCCTGGATTCGGGCCTCATAGTGCATGTCCACGACGAGCTTCTTACAGCTCGTGGTGGCCACCACATCCGCCCTAGCCTCGTATCCGGCCTCGCATCTGAAGAAATCCTGCATACAAAAACGATGTATCCATACATTATTTCAAGAATTTGCAACAAATGCGACATATTTTACATTATACTAAGACTTACCCACAGCTCTTGCTTCACCCGCTCTGCCTTGTTTGCGAATTCTCGGCCGTCACGGTCTACTACATCGGGGGCGACAGCATAGTGGTCGAAGGTGAAAGCTGGGCCCGTCACTCCGGCGTACTCCACCAGTCCAGGGAAGTGTTCCCTGCACAGCAGACCGAGGATGCCATTGGAGGGCGACGATGACCCCCAGCATAATCCAGAACCGTCCAAGACCTGTCCAAGTGATAAATAAAAAGTATTAGTTTATATTATGATTTTGAACACATAATAGAATGAAGAACATAAAGTTACATACCTCTCCCCATCCGGCCGAATCAGCGGTCGCCTGTCCCGAAGTATGGGACGCGGAGGGAGACTCGCGGGGCCTCGCAATTAAGAGTAAACAAATAAGCACATATAAAAAGATGTATTTAAAAACAGGTGCGAAATAAAAAGTCATATAGCATTACATCGATTAAAAATAATCTTCATATGTGTCGGGGTTAGCCAGATCATAACTCTCATCATCACTATCAACCATTTTAATCTCAACACCATCGGAAGACGCAAGTTCGTCATTAATGTCATTGCCTTCAAGGATTACTAAGTCATTATCATTTTGCACCTCATCATCCTCCTCATCAACAACCATTTCAATATATACGTCCATTCCGATAGCTTCAGTTAAGTCTATCTCAAATCGCCCTTCTAGCCCATCTTCTTGGAAGAACTCTCCATCATATGTGTCCGGGTCTAAGTTGTAATCTTCATCGTTAGGAACAGGTAACCTCCTGTGCGGCGATACCTTATACACAACATCCCAACCCTTAAGATGTTCTTTCGTTTGGCACGCATATGGGAGATAATACACTTGTGTGGTCTGTTGGGCCACGATATAGACATCGTCTCCTGCTAAGGTGGAATCTTGTCGAATTTCGACTATCCCAAGACTAGAATGTGTCCATCTTGTCACTTGAGGGTCAAACCAATGACATTTGAATGTCACTGGAGTAAGAGGTTTGGAACCATAAAAATTGAGCTCATATATTTCTTCGATTCGTCCAAAATAATTGACATTGTCAAGGCCGGGCGTAAAGACTCCAGAACACGTTGTTTTCCGATTGGGCCGACTTTTGTCATAGTTTGTCATGCAAAAACGGTATCCATTGACGTCATACCCAGAATATTTCTTGACCCTATAAGCAAAGCCGTTGGCTACTTGTCTCAACTCAGCACTCATAGACGGATCTCTTTGGCCCTGCAAGTATTCGCAAGTTAAAAGATGCTAAATTGAGTTCAAAGACGTATCTCTTTTACAAACTAAGCACGTACCTTAAGTTTGAACCAGGAAATGAAATTGGGCAACCCATTTCTCGCACCCTTTCTAAGAAGAGTGTCATATTCCTGTGGAGTGGGGTCCCTTGATCGACGCCAGAATTCATGAAGGAATTGTTCCATGTATGGCGTCACCTCTTCAAGGTTGGTCAATACGTATAGCATGATATGCCGCCACTCTTCATGTGTCAGGGTCTTGGTGGTCGAGCCACTTGCGCTTCCAAGTTGGCCTCGAAATATGCTAAGGTTCGATTCATTGTCGCCATCATTGTAACGAGGGGGTGGATTATGCATGCTCGGTAGTTTGTCACCATAATAAGTTGTTGTGAAGTTTGAGACCTCCTCTAGAATGTATGCCTCTGCAATGGAAGCCTCGATTTTGCATTTATTTCTACATTTCTTTCAAATAGTCTTTAGACATCTCTCGATTGGATAGCACCAACATCCCTGCATGGCCCCCCCATCCGTGCCTCATAGGGGAGATGAATAATCAAATGCTGCATTGGATTGAAGAAGCCGGGTGGAAATATCTTCTCAAGCTTACACAGTAACACGGGTGCCAATCTTTCCAAGTCTGCAACCACGGTCCGAGATAACTCTTTTGCACAAAGCTGAGGGAAGAAATAGCTCAACTCTGAAAGTGCTAGCCAGACATGCTCAGGGACATAGCCTCGAACCATCGTAGGAAGAATCTGTTCAATCCATGTGTGGAAGTCATGACTCTTCATCCCTAAGACTTGCATAGTAGATAAGTTCACCCCCCTACTCAGGTTAGCTGCATACCCATCAGGGAACATCAACATCTTGATCCACTGAAGTACTTCCTTCCTCTGGGCCCTGCTTAGGACGAAATCGGCCTTAGGCCTTCTCCATGTCTTTCCACCACTTGGCGGCTTTATCTCTAGTTTTGGTCTATCACATAACGCTGCCAGATCCACTCTTGCCTTCACATTATTCTTTGACTTATCAGGAATGTCCATAATTGTTGCCCACAATGCCTCGGCAACATTCATTTCAGTGTGCATCACGTCAATGTTATGTGGAAGGAGCAGGTCGTCAAAATAGGGGAGCCGAGTCAAGCCAGACTTGTGTGTCCACATATGCTGCTCACCATATCCCACAAAACCACCTTCTATATTGGCCACGAGCCCATCTATCTGTTGACAAATTTTGGCACCAGTCATCGTTGCAGGTGGGCGGTCTGTCACTACGACACCTTTCGTAAAGTTCTTGATGTCTAGGCAGAATGGATGGTCAGCAGGGAGAAATTATCGATGTTTATCGAAGGACGAATATTTGCCACCTTTTTTCAACCAAATGAACCTGAGAGCTTCCTTGCAAACTGGGCATGGGAACTTACCGTGAACACACCAGGCACAGAAAATAGCCCATATGCCGGTAAGTCAAGCATGGAGTACTGGTACCAAACATGCATTCTGAAGTTTGTCTTTGTAGCTCGGTCATACGTCCATACCCCTTCCTCCCAGGCACGTACCAATTCATCGATCAAAGGCTCCATGTACACGCCCATTTTATTCCCCGGGTGTCCGGGAATTATCAATGACACGAATATATTTGGCCTTTGAAAGCACACACCAGGGGGAGATTGATTGGGATAACAAACACGGGCCAACATGTGTACGGGGCAGCGCTCATTCCATAGGGATTGAAACCATCTGTGGCCAACGCAACACGTACATTACGAGCCTCTTCGGCTTTCTCACGGTGAATGGCATCAAAGTGTTTCCATGCTTCACCATCGGATGCGTGCACCATCTTGTCAGGATTGTATCATTTTCCATTTTTGTGCCATGTCATCTGTTTCGCGGATTCCTCTGTCATGTACAGACGCTGGATCCTCGGTATGAACGGAAGGTGTCGTAGGATTGTCAAGGGGATGTCGAGCTGCCTCTTCTGTCCATCACCAGAGTCTACCTCCATGAACCTAGACGATGTACACATGGGACAGTACTTTGCCTCCGCGTATTCTTTCCTAAATAGCACGCAGCCCTTCGGACAAGCATGAATCTGCTCATACGTCATTTGAGTGCACGAAGGAGTTTCTGTGCCTCGTACATGCTCTTTGGTAGAACGTGATCATCTGGAAGCAGGCTCCCAATAACCGTCAACAAGCCATCGAATGCGTCTCTACTCATGCTGTACTGCGACTTGAATGCCATTACACGTCCAATGGCATCCAGTTGAGAAACCTTTGTCTGGCCGTGAAGGGGCTTCTGTGCCGCGTCGAACATGTCGTAGAACGCCTTTGCAGTCGGCTCTGGCTCGTCATCCATACATCCTCCCGTGTATTGTTCCTCCTGATAGTCGTTCAACATATCTGCTACCCCCGCATCCGCGTCATAATCCTCGACACGTTGTCTCAGCACCTCCTCTTTCGTACGATGCGCTTCACCATGAAATATCCACCGAGTATAGCCTGGCGTAAATCCATTCTTCCAAATATGTTCTACCATGGCCTCCTTTGGTTTTCTTTTTTGGTTGGCACATTTGCTACAAGGGCATGGGACTAGACTCGCTCCTTTAGCAGCTTCGCCATATGCCCGTTCCACGAAATCATCGGTCTTTCTAATCCATTCAGTGGTGACATCGTTCCTTCCTCTATGGCCCGTGTACATCCACTCACGGTTCTCCATCCTCTAACAGAAGCCTAGCAACAGAAAATTTCGTCAGCACCTCCCCTGCATGGGGAGGTTTCAAAATCCTGCAAATAAAAGTATCAGCACGATGGCTGTCTTCCACTAATAATTCAACGGCACGATGGCCGACAATCACATATATATATATTCAATTCAACGGCACGACGTCGAGGAATTGTAGACGTTGGCGTGGTGAGGGTCGGTGCGGTGGTGGATAGGATGGGGTAGTGTGTTGTGTGAGGGTCCGTGCGGTGGTGGATTGGATGGGGGAGTGTGTTGTGCGAGTGGCGTGGTGAGGGTCGGTGACGGCGTGGTGGATAGGATGGGGTAGTGTGTTGTGGGAGTGTGTTGTGTGAGGGTCGGTGCGAGTGGCGGCATGCGGTGGTGGATTGGATCATTGGATGGGAGACATATACTGAGTGATCAACACATTAATATAAACATGCGTTTATTCAAATACATAATCTATGAAACATCAATACATTAATCTATAAAACATCTATACATTAATATAAACATCAGTACATAATTTTATAATTTTATACCTTGAGACGGTGGCGGGCGGGGGAGACGGTGGCGCGGGGAGGAGACGGCGGCCCGGGGAGGCTGTGGCTCGAGGAGGGTGGCAGGACGACGGTGGGGCGGCGCGGCGAGCGGCGCTCACGGTGGGCGCGGTGGGCTTGCGGGGAGGCGGCGGCGCGGGGAGGCGGCGGCGTAGGGAGGTGGCGTCACAGGGAGGCAGCGGCGCGGTGGCTGACAGTAGAGAGAGTGAGAGGAGAGAAAGAAGGAGAAAGAAGGTCAGGCAGACAGTTTATTTTACTTCTTTGCCGAGTGCCCGTGATCTGGCACTCGGCAAAGATTTTTTTAAAATTTTAAAATAAGCTTTGCCGAGTGCCAGATCGGCGGCACTCGGCAAAGGCTCCTTTGCCGAGTGTTGACCAGGTGACACTCGGCAAAGATTAATTTACACTTCTTTGCCGAGTGTCACCCAGGGGGCACCCGGCAAAGCGTACTTTGCCGAGTGTCAACCAGCTGACACTCGACAAAGTACATTTGTATTTTTTTGTTTTGGCCACCAAACTTTTTGTGGTTTGTTCCTACACTATGTAGACCTACATGTACCATTTGGGGACAATTATAACTGTGTTTGCAATATCTAGTAGATTTAGTTCGTTTATTTGAATTTCTTCGGAAAATTCAGATTTGAACTGCAGGTCACTCGAAACTTGAAAAATCGTGCATGCAAAAATGATATTCATGTTACTTAGCATAAGTTACGACCGATTCCAGGAGCGGACCGGAAACTTTAAGCAACATGCTCACTAAACATGGTCGTGAACTTGCCATCCACATGTTTAAAAATTGTATAAAACACAAACAAAGTCAGAAAATCATGAAACTTGTCCACGTGTCATGATATCATATGTACAGCCTGTGATAAAAATTTTAGAATGTTTGGAGAAAGTTGTGAGACACTATGTGTAGAAACCTAAGAGAATTACACATGAAATCATAGTTTCAATATAAATCTCTTAGGTTTGTACACATAGCGCGTCATAGTTTTCTCGAAGCTTTTTCAATTTTTTTATCACAGCCTGTACATATGATATCATGACACGTGGACAAGTTTCATGATTTTCTGACTTTGTTTGTGTTTTATACAATTTTTAAACATGTGGATGGCAAGTTCACGGCCATGTTTAGTGAGCATGTTGCTCGAAGTTTCCGGTCCGCTCCTGGAATCAGTCGTAACTTATGCTAAGTAACATGAATATCATTTTTGCATGCACGGTTTTTCAAGTTTCAAGTGACCTGCAGTTCAAATCTGAATTTTCCGAAGAAATTCAAATAAACGAACTAAATCTACTAACGATTGAAAACTCTATTATAATTGTCCACAAATGATACATGTAGGTCTACATAGTGTAGGAACATACCACAAAAAGTTTGGGAGACAAAATCAAAAAAATAAAAATTTACTTTGTCGAGTGTCTAGAGAAGACACTCGGCAAAGAGTCCTTTGCCGAGTGTCTAATCCTCGGCGCTCGGCAAAGACTGATGGCCGTCAGCTTTAGGACGGCCACTGATAGCCCTTTGCCGAGCACCAACGTATCTTTGCCGAGTGGGGTCCTGTGCCTAGTGCCCAGCACTCGGTAAAGAGGCTCGTTGCTGAGAGCCTAACTTTACCGAGTGCGGCTCTCGGCAAAGCCTGCTTTGCCGAGTGCCCGACAAAAGGCACTCGGCAAAGAGGCTGACACTCGGCAAAGCCTCAGATTCCGGTAGTGTACCCACCATAACCGGAATGGGAGACCACGTCTCAGGTCACGTGAGGGGTAAAGTCTGCTACCAGGTTCACTCAGGTACTAGGCTTACCGATTTACCATATTTCTCGGCATGTGTTTAGTACGTTAAAACGCTTGACTCACGGTACCACACCTTAATCCTTATTCCAATTTCTATCTCGTAGACAACGCATCCCCAAGGATCGTTGTCCATAGACCATCATCAATATGATATAAAAATGGATACAACCAATTCCTGACCTCGCGCGAGTGCTAGAAAAAACACTCGACTTCTACTGATATCCCTAATTAGCAAAGCAGCTACTCGACCTAGCATACTAGTATCCATCTCAAAAGGAATCCTGAGTTCATGCAACTAGGGTTTCAAACAACTCCTACACTTAAATGCACAGTACAAGCCTACAAATATTATGTGTAGTAAAATAGCATATATAACGGTTATTCATAAAACCGTGGCTTGCCTTTAATTTAACACTTAGATAGTGTTTGCTGGGGGGTACTCGTTTGGCGAGCATCCACTGGGTAAGTCCACCATTCTTCAGGTCGTCCACCAACTGCATCTTGTGGTTGGCACCACATCACGTGCACGATCAGCATCTCTCGGTCCTAAATGAGATGCAAGATGCATATGGATGAATATAATGAAAGTAGCATAAGATATACAAAGACACAGTGGCGAACTAAACATTAAATTGAAAGACACTGCATACAACCACATGTTAGCTTTAGTTATCTACATGTCGTCGGGCATACGTAGTTACTACCACTAGAAAGATGACGGCGCTTACTTTACTTAACCAATACAAACATGTCCACACAAGCATGAGCACAAGTGTTTACCACGTTCACTTTAATTATTTATTAGTTACCTAATATTAAATTAGTTAAGTACACAAGTTCGCTACGACTTATATAGAGATAGACTTAGTTGAAAAGGAACTAGACACTTAATTCGGCTTTAAAATTATTCACTAGGCAAACACTTATTAGACCCTCACTAATTTGGTTCACTAACTTAGCGAGACGTATACTTGTTACTTATATAATTAGGCCCAATTGTATTAGTTATATTATCATTACTGCGGGTTCAACCAATCATCAAACGAGGAAACAGTCGACTCGAGTCAAACACAACAGAGTAGAGCATCCACCAAACATAAAAAAATCAGGACAACAGCATAGCAGGTGCTTGATTCAGTCATAACTCTTTAAATATTAATCCAAACATAACAAAAATCAGGACAACAGCATAGCAGTTTCTAAAATCTATATAGAATTTGGACAGATTCAGTTACTAAATTTGTAAAAAAGCATAACTCCTAAACGACCAGACTTATGGCTGTCAATTTTTAACACAAGTAAGATAATAAAGTTATCTACAACTCTTCTATCGGACTTTTCTATAGAAAACACAATTTAGTTCATCAAACATACAAAACGAGGAAATCACAGCGTGCAGTCCAAAACAGCAACTAATAGTTTTCAGCTTCTATTTACTTCAAAAATTACCATGTTTTAGAGACTTCAATTATTCTGACACTTTACCATTTGTTAGAGTTAAAATAACTAAGGTAGAACCAACAAGTAGACTTACTAAATTTTTATTCGTGTCATTTCGAGCACTAGAAGTACCATACTTAATTAACAACGCATTCTCTACGATAATCAATATCGAAGAGCCTTTCACCCAATAGTTTGCATTTTAACTTAGACATCACCTGAGCACTACTAATTTTTACCCGCGACCATAACCATACACATTTAGACTACAACAAGCAATTTATCGTGACCACAAACTTAACCCAAAACTTCTAACAATTTGGCTAACTAGAGCAACAACATAGGCCGCTATGCATCCTACACGTCGGCTTGCCTATTACTATCACAATCCGAGACAACATATATCTACAATCACTTAACACAACTACTCTTACTTAACATGAGTTGGCCAACACAGTATAAGACTTAGCAAACCATTTTAGACATTGCAACTCAAAAACATGGGTTGGAGCAGATTAGTCAGCTTTTCTTAATTATTTCTCAACTTAATCTGGACAACACACAAACACCATATTTTAGGAGGTCTAACATTAGAGGCATTAACACAAGGCATACAACTCCATAAGACTACATTTGCTACTGAAGGACCTAAAGCACTTACGTGCATATCTTATCGGATTGTTCTTTAATTTTAACCAGGACCGACTTATGA
This sequence comes from Zea luxurians, assembly GCA_029449295.1. NCBI lineage: Eukaryota > Viridiplantae > Streptophyta > Magnoliopsida > Poales > Poaceae > Zea > Zea luxurians. Next base: position 456,087 of record JAOPSE010000312.1, on the reverse strand, counting down.
ACGCTACTCGCCTCCAATAATTTTTGGGCTGCGATCACGCTCATATAAGACCTCTAATAAATCAACAAGATATTATTTTTCCCAATGGGAATGGAATGCAATATTTGACAAGGCAAGGCATCGATCCGCCATACAACAGAAATCATGCCGACACCGATGGATTTTTACTAGACTCAGCATGCGCATAACCTCGTCTCGCATACAACCATATTGTGGCGTGCACTCGAGACACTACCGATTAACTTAACACAACTACCACTACAATGCACTTCGATATACACGTTCGACATCACAGTGCTTTGACAGACCCCACACTTCTATCTACTTGTCACATCCAAACACACCACGTGCCCACTGCATTCTCATGACCAATTTTAGCACAATTATTTATGACAACATTTATCGACTAGACAAGTGCAACACTAGCCGATCATTCGCACATCTCATCTAAAAAACACTAATCACATGTCACATAATTTATATCTTCGATCCACTCTATCCTACACCATGATGAATACATAAAATATTTTAACATAGACGAACATCTTAGCCGACTGTGGAAATTACCAAGCATGTTTTATGCTTTATTAAATTTACCACAGCTAACACGCAAAATAACACATCGGCTCACCACATCAAACCTCAGTCGTGGTTGCTGCACACGTGGCGTGGAGACGAACACGTAGTCGCGCACGGGAGACCGAACCAAAGTGAAGGACGTGGCTCGCTGCTACGATCCGTCGAGCACGCAAGCGCGAGGCGAAGCATTGACGGTGGCGGAGTTTGACAACATGTGTCGGGACTGCGCAGATTGGGTCGATGCAAGCGACATGGAGGGAATCTGGGACTGATGTGGGCTTGCTGTTTTGGGGGAGGGCAAAGTGGGCGAGGGCTGCTGGTCATTGGGGATAGGGGTGGAAATTTGGCTCGGGCTCGACGAGCCGTCTCGGGCTCGGTGAGGCTCGGCTCGGCTCGAGCCGGCTCGCGAGCCAAAACGAGCCCGAGCCGAGCCTGATTTTGTAGCTCGCCAGAACTGCGAGCCGAGCCGAGCCGGCTCGGTCCAGCTCGCGAGCCGGCTCGCGAGCCGAGCTAACAACGTCAAGTATACTATTATACCATATTATTGTTATGTTTTGAACTATTTTATTGAATTTCTTGAACTTGATATGTGATACACTTATATTGTAGTCTAAAAATATATTATACATAATTTTTTTATCTTATATATAATAAAAAATATATAATTTATACTCTAAACGTGATTTAGTGTGAGGCTCGCGAGCTGGCTCGAGCCGGCTCGCGAGCCGTTACCGAGCCGAGCCGAGCCTCTAGGTCGGGCTCGCAAAATGACCGAGCCGAGCCTGGCTCGGCTCGCAACTGCACCGAGCCACGTCGAGCCGAGCTCGGCTCGGCTCGTTTCCAGCCCTAATTGGGGATAACGAGCAGGCAGGGAAAGGCGCCATGAGCAACATGAGCTCGCCGACGAGCAGGAGCCCGGCGAGGCCACGATGGCGCCCTGCAGGGGATCCTCAGCGAGCAGCGCCCTGGCAAGGTTGGTGAGGCTGCTCGCTACTGCTGGCCGTGGAGCAGGGGGAGGCACTGGAGGGAAGGGACGCCATGGACAGGAGCTCGGCGGCCATGGGAGGTCCCTGCGCACATATAGGATAAGAGAGAAGAGACGGTGGGGGAAAATGGAGAGGGGCGCTAGCTTCTTGTTGCTGGAGGTACAAGAAAGGGTGGGGGTAGCCAATATGGGAGCAGGGAGGGAGCCCGTCCACGCCATGGATGTCCCTGCTGCCAAGCTTGAAGGGGGCGCGCCCATGGGAGCTTCTCCCACTGCGCCAGGGAAGCCAGGGAGGAGGGAGCTCGCATGGAGGGGCGCTGAGGGAGGGAGCCATGGCTGCTGGGAGTGCCTGCTCCAGGGGAGCCCGGCCAGCGTCCATTGCAGGGGGTGGAGGCCTGCGCGCTGGCTGCTGCTGCCGTAGGAGAAGAAGACAGGAAGAGAGAGTGGTAGATAGCGAAAATAGAGGGGTGAGAATGGAAAATTGCCAAGTGCAAGGGGAGAGGGGTCCATATTTATAGGCATGTGGTAGGCTTAGGGTTTCTTAGTGGGCCTATTAGGCTGGATAGGGCTAGCCCAAACACTAAACTGGGCCACGATAATTTATTTCCATTTTATCTTATGGCATTTTGATTAAACACGGATTATCGGAACGCTAATTATTTCCTGGAATACAAATGCTCCTGCAGGAATTGTCTCTATGAAGAACAGAGCGAAATAGATTTCGGAAGATCGGGCGATTAACTCGGCCGAGAGTTTGATTTAACTTCGCTCGGCAATAATTCCCTACGTATGATTCGAAAATAAATTGTCTCGGGATACGACCGGCTTTCGGATTTTTAGTCGGAGAAGGTGAATCGTGACATTTTAAAAAGCACCGTCGATGTTGATTTTGAAATCGGATTGGATACAGAGATATTAAGCCGAATCGGATAGAAATTAATTAGAGGACGACATACTGAGTATTCCGTTTGAGAGTATGGATCCGAATAAAATAGTCGAACATAGATCGAAGTTCGAGGAATTAGATTCGGGCTCAGATCAGCAAACAACCGTCGAGAGTTTGATCTAATGAGCTTCAGATGAGATTTATAATTCGAGATTGATTGTCGAGTTTGCATTCGTTCCGAGAAATAAAAGTTTTAACAGGCTCCAAAATTGGTTGTTCCTCGCGATCGAATAACTCCGAATTCGGTGAACTTCCATGAGAAATCCTGATAAGCAGAGATAGACATGATCGAGAAATAGAAATTTTCACTGAGCAGCTGAGATTAGGATAAATCTCCCGACACTAACGCGAAATAGACACCCGGGGTGTCACACTCAGCTGAGTATTAATCGATTCGGATCGCCATTACTTCTCAGACATGAAGACTTGGTCAATGACTTACACGTAGCACTCCAGTAAACAAAAAGGGATTGATAAAAAGACGGCTAGTATAGGCCAAGTTCTTGAACTAGGGTAGAAAGAACTCTAGTGACATGTAATGACTTAACTTGCTAATAAAACTGGATTTTTAAGGATCCACTATTAGTAAGCATTTTTACAAACAGAGTCTTGATTCTTGATTAAGCCTTACATTGACTCCCTTAAAGCCAGCATATCCTTGAGTCTTTTATTTTGACGGGTAAGACTTGCGAAAGTACACTTCGTACTCAGGGTTTTCGAACCCATGTTGTTGTTGGTGAGGAAACAGCAGACTTTTGCTGTTTTTGCTCTAGGGTGGTGCCCAAAGAAGAATCGCAGCAGTGAAGTCGCAGGAGGATGTAGCCTCCCTTTTGAAAAACAATATACTTTTATGCAGGAGGAGTTTTTGCCTCCCAGGGTTGTAATAATATTACTTATGCACTCATATACCCTGGTTTTGTAATAAACTTAATACTCTTTTTCTATATTTTAATGAATGTAAATTAAGTTATTGTAATTCGCTTCCACTTATTCGTTCCTCCGATGTGTTGTAATATCTGCGTGATAGGTGAAACGCTCTTGGGCGAGGAAAAGGATATAGATACCAAACTTGTCGAGTGATTATGTGCATCTATAGGGTTATCCAAGGTCCGTTGGACAAGGACAGCTGTAGGTGGGCCTAATGACTTAGGAGGTTTCGTCATAGCTGGTATCGGAGCGTAGCCCATCTCTTCAGATATTATGAAGCATTTCAAAAAGAATTTTCAAATACTTATCCAAGAAAATTTCTTTCATTCTTCCCTTGCCATTTTCTGGAAGTTTTTATCCTACAAGACTAGGTTGGTTCCGTAATATATAAGAAGTGGGATCAACAAAGGTTGGTTCTGTAATCATTGGGTTATGCATGCATCATGTTAAGAATCTACTAATAAATTTCCCCTCTTATGGAGATATGGCATGCACAACAAAAACTGCACGCAAATCTACGGGACCCTTTGGTGTGCCTCGCCATCAGTTAGCCCCCAGACATGAAGGGAGCAGTAGCGGCTCCAACGACCCCATTGGAGATCTAGAAGCTAAGCTGGAGCAACTACGATCGGAGCTACGCCATCGGAACAGGGCACGGTAGCAGGACAGTCAGTGTATAGCTAAGTTGACAGCCGAAGTCGGCCGCTTGTGGTTTGAGATCTCCAAACGAGACTCAGCCATTGATTGGGCCATTAACTCGCGCTCGATCGCTTGGCATCGTTAAGCAAAAGCCCGGGCTCGTGTGGATGAGCTCAGCACGGCCCTCGATAACCTGCAAGTATACTGTAATACTCTACATGAGGAAGTACATGTATTGTATGGTCGACTGCACCGGGATGTGCCCGCTGACGCTGCTGCAATGGAAGCTAGACCCTCGGGAATAGCAAATGAAGGACTGGGTGGGGAATTGGACCTTTTCAAGCCCCCTCCTTCTATGAACCTGGCTGACGAGCGATCTTCTGCAGGAGACAATGAAGCAACAAAAGACGATGAAAACTAGAATAGTATAGTTTAGTTATTGTACTTATGTAAAATAAGTAATGTAGACATGTTGTATGCTTGAGTCTGTAAAATTACATGTTGATAATGTAATATGATGGTATATGCTGGCATGTTTTATTTTTCCCAAATGTTTCTTTGCCTCAGATGCCATCATGGACTCGCGCGCACGACGGTGCGGGGACTTCCCGAGGTCGGGAAGGTACTCCTAACTCGCCACCAGTACCACCAACACTGGCCGAGGCTATCGCTGCCTTGGTCAATGCGACCGTAGATAATACCCGCTTTTTACGTGAGATGGTGGGTAATCAGTTCTAGCAACATGGCGGAAGAGTTCCTCCCCAGGGACCACGTGAAACCTCATATCTGGACTTCTCTGAAACGCGTCCCCCACTCTTTGTTAAAGCTGAAGACCCTCTTGAAGCTGACGAGTGGATAAGGGTAATAGAGCAGAAGTTCAACTTGATTCGTTGCACGGAAACACAGAAGCCATTATTCGCTGCCCAACAACTAAGAGGCCCTACCAGTACCTGGAGGGGAAATTTTGTGGCAATTCAACCAGCCGGACATCAAATCACCTGGGAAGAATTCAAGATAGCATTCCGTGAGCACTATATTCCAGAATGAGTGCTTCACATGAAACAAGAGGAATTCATTCGACTAAGGCAAGGTTGAGATACTGTAATGCAGTATCTCAATAAGTTCAACCATCTGTCTCAGCACCATCGATCAAGTAAATACTAATCTGAAGAAAAAGAATTTCTTTATGCGAGGACTCAATGATAGGCTCCAAAGGAAAATGGCTACTTGCCTGGATCTTACGTACAGCAGAGCCGTCAGTATGACATTGGCCGTAGAAGCCAAGAATACGGGCCATGGGAAAACAAAGGGATTTGGTGGTGACAGGTCCAATTAGGGACCTAAGAAGCCAACCAGGTTGGTGATCCGACCTTTTAATCAGAATCGATCTTCGCCTCGCCCACCCTCCTATCTGTTCAAACAACTTGTTTTCATTCGTCCCACCACTGCCCCCACTTCCACAAATCAGCCGAGTGCCCCGGTGCTCGTTTCCCCGCCCTCCCTAGTTCTTCAACTGGCTACTTTAACTGTGGGAAGTCTGGTCATTTTATAAAAGACTGTCCATATCTGAAGCAGAATAAGTTCAACAATCAATAGAACTCTAGGAGCTCCACTCAAGGCAAAGGGAACATGGCTAATAATTTAGCGGGCAAAAATGTTAAGAAGACTAGGCGAATTTATTACACTCAAGTGGCCACTACACCGGAAGGAGAACCGGTAATGATGGGTACGTTCCTTGTGGCCAATCACCCAGCAGTCATTCTCTTTGATTCTGGTGCTTCGCATACATTCATAAGCAAGAAATTCGTGGAAAAATATTGCATTCCTTGCACTGAATCAAGGGAAGGGTTTATTATTCATTCGCCCGGGGGACAAATATTTACTAAGGAAGTAGTCTTTCATGTGCCAGTAACATTGGTTGAACGAGACTTTCCCACCAACATGATTGTTTTGAAAGGCCAAGATATAGATGTCATTCTGGGCATGAATTGGTTAGCCCAGCATAAGGCTATCCTCAATACTGACTTAAGGACTATCAAGTTGAGCCATGGCCATGAAGAGGTTCTTTTGTCCATTCCTATAGCTGCCCCATCCAAACCATTTGGACGGGTCTATGAAGCCATCATACCAGAAATTCAGGATATTCCGGTAGTATGTGAATTTTTGGATGTATTTCCTGAAGATCTGCCTGGATTACCTCCAGAACGGGATGTGGAGTTTGTGATCGAACTAAAGCCCGGTACAACCCCTATTTCTAGAAGATCGTACCGGATGCCACCAAATGAACTGGCGGAGCTCAAGACACAATTACAAGACTTGCTTGAGAAGGGATTCATTCGGCCTAGTTCATCACCTTGGGGATGTCCCTCAATCTTTGTCAAGAAGAAGGATCAAACACTTTGAATGTGTGTGGACTACATACCCCTTAATGAGGTCACGATCAAGAACAAGTACCCTCTACCCCGGATCGATATCTTATTCGACCAACTTACTGGAGCCTGGGTATTTTCCAAGATTGACCTCAGGTCCGGCTAACATCAGATCCATATTTGACCCGAAGATATACCAAAGACCGTAGTTACTATGCAGTATGGATTATTTGAATATTTGGTTATGTCCTTCGGATTGACAAATGCTCCTGCCCACTTCACATATCTAATGAACTCGGTATTTATGCCTAAGCTAGACAAATTTGTGGTGGTATTCATTGATGATATCTTGATATATTCCAAGAATGAAGAGGAGCATGCTATGCATTTACGGATCATATTAACGCGCTAAAGGGAGCACCAATTATGTGTCAAATACAGCAAATGCGCATTTTGGCTGGAGGAAATCCAATTTTTGGGACATGTATTGTCTGCAAATGGGATTGTGGTTGATCCCAGCAAGGTCAAGGATATCCTAGGGTGGAAACCACCAACCACTGTACATCAAGTCCAAAGTTTCCTTGGACTGGCTGGCTATTACCGCAGATTTATTCTAGATTTCTCCAAGATTGTAAAGACAATCATAAGCCTATTGAAGAATGATACCAAATTTAACTAGTCCTCAAGATGCAACGAAGCCTTCGAGCAGCTGAAGGTATTACTGACCACTGCTCCGGTATTAGCTCAACCAGACATTGAAAGGCCTTTTGATGTGTACTGTGACGCATCGGGCAGTGGTCTCAGATGTGTCTTGATGCAAGAGGGCCGAGTTATAGCATATGCTTCAAGACAGTTGCGCCGGCATGAGGAACATTATCCAACTCATGACTTAGAATTAGCTGTTGTGGTTCATGCCCTTAAAATATGGCGCCATTATCTGCTGGGAAATATCTGCCATATATATACAGATCATAAAAGCCTGAAGAATATTTTTACCCAGTCAGAACTAAACATGAGGCAGAGAAGATGGCTTGAGCTGATTAAGTATTATGAATTAGAAATCCACTATCACCCAGGAAAGGCCAACGTGGTGGCAGATGCACTAAGTCGCAAGACTTCCTGCCACTGTCTTACAGTAAGGATTCCGGACACCACATTATGTCAAGAAATGGAGAAGTTAAACCTGGGGATGATACAACATGGAACCTTGAACCAACTGAAGCTTGAGTCAATTCTTCTGCAAAAGATTATTGATGCACAAAGAAATGATAAGGGTATGAAACATATTCATGAGAAAATAAAAGCCAGCAAAGCAAATTGTTTCAGAAAGGATAATCAAGGCATAGTATGGTTTAATAACCGCATAGTTGTGCCCAAGGATGTTGAGGTCCGCCAGCAAATATTGGACGAAGCTCATCTTAGTCGATATTCCATTCATCCTAGAAGCACTAAGATGTATCAAGATTTAAAGCAACATTATTGGTGGACAAAAATGAAGATTGAAATTGCACGCTATGTGGCGAAATGTGACACATGTAGACGTGTCAAAGCCATACATATGAAGACTGTTGGTCCATTGCAATCTTTACCCATCACAACTTAGAAATGGGAGGACATTAGCATAGACTTCATTGTGGGATTACCCAGGACGACTAAAGGTTTTGATTCTATTTGGGTTATAACTGATCGGCTTACCAAGATAGCCCATTTTCTACCCGTCAAGACAGATCACCCAGTTGCCATCTTTGCCCAAATATACATTGCTAGTATTCTTAGTCTGCATGGAGTTCCAAAGACAATAGTGTCGGATCGTGGACCGCAATTTGTATCCATGTTTTGGGAAGCATTACATAAGTCCCTGGGTACTAAGTTGCTCCACAGTTCGTCCTATCATCCCCAAACAAGTGGGTAGACTGAGAGAGTAAATCAAATACTTGAAGACATGTTGCAGGCATGCGTTCTGGAATTCCCACAAAAATGGAATGAATATTTACCATTAGCAGAATTTTGTATAACAATAGTTACCAAGAAAGTATCAAGATGGCACCCTTTGAAGCATTATATGGACGACGATGTTGTACCCCCTTGAATTGGTCTGAACCAGGTGAAAGATGGTTTTTCAGGCCTGATATGGTCAAAGAAATGGAAGAAAAGGTTCAACGAATCATACATAACTTGAAAAAGGCACAAGCTCAACAAAAGAGTTATACAGACAAACAACGGCAACCCTTGTACTTTCAAGTTGAAGATTATGTTTACCTAAAAGTATCACCAATGAAGGGTGTATCTCGTTTTGGTGTAAAAGGAAAGCTTGCACCCCGGTACATTGGTTCGTTTCCTATCCTTTAAAGATGTGGACCAGTGGCGTACCGACTCCAACTACCCGAAACATTGTTTGTTGGGCACAATGTGTTCCATGTGTCCCAATTGAAGAAGTGTCTTTCGGTTCTAGATCGAACTATTGAAGTGACGGATGTTATCTTAGAACCAGACTTAACACATTTAGAACATCCTATTTGAATCCTGGATCAAAATGATAGGGTCACCCGAAGAAGAGTTCTAAAATTCTATAAGATACAATGGAACCAACATATGGAAGCTGAAGCTACATGGGAAACCCAAGACTTCTTAGAAAAGAATTTCCCTGGCTTTTTAGCTTCATGTAATTTGTGAGATACGTACAATTGTTTGTAAAGATGGGATTGACCCATACCACCCCTGCCTTGTAAGACTAATAAGGAAATAAAGATGTGACGCGTTTCCTTTTCCATTACTTACCCTAGGACCTTAAATCTCGAGACGAGAATCTTTTATGGGGGGGGAAGGATGTAACACCCCTGGTGTTACTGCCACTAAAACTTGAGCATAACATCATGAGCATTAGCATATCATGTGTTTGTTACACCTAGAATGCATTCACTAGGTAAAAATTTCAAATAAGTTGTAATGACGTGACTTGATATGTGATTAACCCTAGGGTAGGGTGTTTAACCCTAGATCAGGGCTTATGGATATAAGGGAAGCCCAAAAATGTGAAAACTTCAAAGGACATGATAAATGATCATAAGATATCACATTTAATGAACTAGGGTAGCACTAAAACCCTAAAGTGCTAAAAACCCTGAAAAGACCCCTGGAAAACCCTAAACTGAAACCCTAGGGGGTTAAGTGTAAATTTTGTGCACTTTTGGACCCAAGTGTAAAAGCAAAGTATTAGAACACCACAAATCATATGTTTCACACATTTGAGGATTTGCAAATCAAATTATGGGATTTGGACTTATTTGCAAAAAGTGCCCCACGAAACAATGTGCTTAAGTCCAAAATCAGTTGAATGGGGCTGACTTTGGAGCTCTACATTTTAGGATTCGTAGGGATTTTGCCCTTGGTTAGTATAACAAACTTGTAGAGCTATGCAAGGAGAACAAATTTGATTAAGTGACTCAGCACTGGTGCTGTGCAAAAATGGGAGTAAAATGGGCAGAAAGTCTGGCTATCAGTCGAGGTGGAAGACTGAAACATGGCTCACAGTGAACTCTGATGAGTTTTAAAGCCGATTTGTGCTTGATCGAGTGAGTGAATGACCAAAGTCCCTATGATCGAATTGAAGCCTGTACATAGGTTAACAACTTTGTTGTAATCTGATTGGTAACTTGTTACACAAAAATTGAAGGAAAACACCTCTAAAGATGCTCTGTCAGAACAACTGAAGAAGACTCTGATGGTACAGTACGCAAAAATATCACAGGTTCATCCCCCTCGCCGCCGGTGACCCGCGCGCCCGGATTTGCACCGGCGCCACGATTCGTGCCCTCTGTGGCATGGATTAGGATCAACCAGGGAAAAATCTTCACCTCGGATGAACTCAGAACCCTGTAGCCGCTCTGTCACCCATTTACTTGTCGGCGACGTGGCTGCACAGCCATTACCGCGGCTATCGCCGTTCTCCTCGGTCATGCCATGCCTCTGGCTATCTTACCACATTGTCGTGAGTCGTGATCATTACCCAAGCAACCGTCGTGGCTTATTACCGTGCAATCGCCACGAATCACCGCGTCAGTGCTCTTCTCCCTCTCCGGCCGCCAGCGCACCATTCCAAATTCACGAGCTGCCTCCCTTGGACCCTATAAATTGAGCGTGCCATCAGCTCTGCTAAGTAGTTAAGCACCCAACGCACCAGCCCGCGCCTCTGATTATCCACCAGAGAGCTCCAATTTGGGATTTCCCCCAAATCAGTCAAAGCTCCGCAGCGAGTGAGCGCGCCGTGGACAGCGCGCTATAGGTCCATTCACGCTCTTTGTTCCCTCGTTTCAGTACTCTTATGTGCTCTTGATGCTTCTCGACCCAACCAATTGCACTAGAACCCATAGGATCACCGGGAATGCCTCGGTCTGTCTGTTGATCACGCTGTCACCATGGGCAGAGAGATTACGGGCTAGAACCTTGCAATTGATCGAGGGGAAACAATTGTTAGGAGTTGAATTAAGTGTCAGCCAAGCTAGAGCACCAGCCATTGCGTATGTTGGTCGGTACAGGCTCGCCGGAGCTTGGCCTATCGCCGTCCACGGCCGGGGATCTCGGGTTGTAAAGAATAGAAAAAGGAGGGGCCTTTGTGCAAATGTCAGCGAGACAGAGAAACAGTGGAGATGACTCTTTACGGGTTTTTCAAATTGCCAGGGTCTTCTGTGTAAACCCGTCACAGCGGGCGCGCATGGGCGTATTTTTGCCTGTCGTGGGCCGGCTCGGGCCAGATTGAGTCCATTACTGTGTATCCTTTCTCTTTTTCTTTTTCTGCCAGACTTAGGAAATCTATAGAAAATTGTAGAAAAACGATAAAAATATGAAACCAATTCTGTTAGACTCCTAAATTTCTCTAGTGTTTAATAAAATTAGTTCCAAGATTTTTAGCCTAAAACAGGAATTATGTAGTATTTTAAATGGCCAAAACCTAGTCTCTTGGAATTTTAGGAATTATTTAATGACTCCAAAAATCACCAAACTTTTTGGTTAAGCCTAATATGATATTTAGATCCTATGAGTAAAGTTTGACTTGCTTTGGACATTGTTTGATTCCTAAAACCAAAACCTAGCTCCTTAGAGTAAAACTGTCCAACCCTATTAGGATACTGACCTAGACGACCCTAGCTTCCCTCATGCACCGTGAAGGAAAGTTGTATTCAAGATACAACTTGATGAACCTTTTCTATTATTGCATTCTCATAAGCATCACATGAGCATTCATGGTTATATATGGTTATATATGGAGAACGAGGAAGAAGTAGTGGTTGAAGAAGAAGGAGCTACACCACCACCTGAAGACCCACCTGCCGGGAACTGCTTTTATTTTGATATTTTTGGAGCAGAGCCCAACTCTCCTACAACACAAGGCAAGCCTTGGTGCATTTGCCACCTCCTTGCTGTTTTAAAATCTTTCTCACTTGCTTAATGCATTAGGTGATAGGATTTATGTGTTAAACCAATTGCTGCATTCCCTTCCTTGGAACTGTTTACCATTCCTTAATTACCTATTTTATGAAAAGGTTTTTCTGATGCTTAGCCTTGCTTTGAAAAACAAAATGTTTTGTTTTTAACAAAAGATGATGCTTCAAGTGGGATGGAATGATTTTCAAAAATAAAACTTGATGGTGGATCCATCATGGCCATGATGGGTTCAACATTGGAAAAGATGTACCTCTGTTAGGTACCAAACTTTGGGTGGAACTGATAAAGCTGAGACCGGGCGGGTGACTTGCACGAGAAGAGAGTCTCGGTATAGTGTCTCCGTCTGAGTTGATTAAGGACCGTCTCGATGTGGGCCTGCTGACCGAGGACCCTTTAACTAGTCACATGCCTCATCATGGGTAAGCTTTGCCTCGGGCAGACTAATACCAGAAAAGGACAACATGCAATGGGAGTGGAGAGATGGCGAGAGTAGTGTGTACCCTCCGTGCAAGAGGCTGGCGGTGGTGTATCTGTGCTCTCGGTTGGCGTGAACCCGGTCTGGTCATAAGAAACCCGGTGGCGAGTTGACATATGCAAGGGTTAAGTGCTACATATGTCGTGTGATTGGAGATCCTCAGCTGAGTATTAATCGATTCGGATCGCCATTACTTCTCGGACATGAAGACTTGGTCACTGACTTACACGTAGCACTCCAATAAAAAAAAGGGATTGATAAAAAGACAGCTAGTATAGGCCAAGTGCTTGAACTAGGGTAGAAAGAACTCTAGTGACAGGTAATGACTTAACTTGCTAATAAAACTGGATTTTTAAGGATCCACTATTAGTAAGCATTTTTGCAAACAGAGTCTTGATTCTTGATTAAGCCTTACCTTGACTCCCTTAAAGCCAGCATATCCTTGAGAGTCTTTTATTTTGATGGGTAAGACTTGCGAAAGTACACTTCATACTCAGGGTTTTCGAACCCATGTTATTGTAGGTGAGGAAACAATAGACTTTTGCTATTTTTGCTCTAGGGTGGTGCCCAAAGAAGAACCACAACAGTGAAGTCACGGGAGGATGCATCCTCCCTTTTGAAAAACAATATCCTTTTATGCGGGAGGAGTTTTTGCCTCCCAGGGTTGTAATAATATTACTTATGCACTCATATAACATGGTTTTGTAATAAACTTAATACTGTTTTTCTATATTTTAATGAATGTAAATTAAGTTATAGTAATTCGCTTCCGCTTATTCGTTCCTCCGATGTGTTGTAATATCTGCGTGACGGGTGAAACGCTCTTGGGCGAGGAGAAGGATATAGATACCGAACTTGTCGAGTGATTACGTGTATCTACAGGGTTGTCCAAGGTCTGTTGGACAAGGACAGCTGTAGGTGGGTCTAATGACTTGGGAGGTTCCGTCACAATGGATGCCAATAACGACGCCACTATCACAGAGTTTGTCGCATGCGAGATTCTCCATTCTATGCCGAGCTTATCAGCCAGCTCAACACATGTCTCTTCTAGATAATGCTACACTCCCTTGCCTCCTAACAGCACACGTAGTCTTCTGGACCAACTCAAGTAATTTTCATTGTCTTATAACTTCACATCATTTGGTATAAGTTCTAACTTTAACTCAGATGAGCCTGTATTGGTCTTGGGACCAATCAACCCCAACCCATCAGCTCTAGATCATACTCCTCATCCCGTTCATCATCTCACTCTTTGTAATCCCTCCTGAACCACCACCACCAATTGCTACCTTTGTTGCAGCCTCTTCTTCCAACCTCTTCACTTCAATCTCCTCTAGACTCATCATCTCTATTGTCTATACAAGTGACAATCGAACCAGGCTTACTTGACTTTCTCCAAGCACAAGATGTTGACCTCACAATAGCTTTGGTCTGCCAGTGAGTAGCAATGACTCACAGTAGGGCAACACTCACTCAATTTCCTCTTTGCTCTTCTCGCAGATCCACCAGCAGCTTGCCGAGCTCCTCGTCGTTGCAGATGGTAAGGAGGAGGTTGCACGTACGGTATGATGCATGTCTTCTTGTTATCGCATGCCATGTTGCCCGCCAGCTCTTGGACCTCGGCTACGAGGTACTCAAGGAAGGCGGCCAGGAACACAGCTGCGCCCATGCCCACGTGCTGTGTGTACCACCCTTTCTTCAGGTACCACCTGGTTGATGTTGGGCAGCACACCGCCATGCTCAATGGTGACCTCGCCCACAGGAGGTCAAGGGGCTCGATGTAGCGGACCCATCAACTTGGGCAGCGAGCATGGTGGCCGTCTTCTTGGCCGTGGGCTCCTCCGCGACACGGTTGAGGTCGGGGGCACCGCAGCGTCATTGTGCTCCTGCCGCAGCAGTCCCGACGTGCGTCGTGCACATGCCCCGCACGTCCCCTCTGCTCCTAAAACTCCCTCCTCACACACGCACACCCGAGCTCCAGCACCAGCAGCGGCACCGGCAGCGAGAGATGGTAAACCTAGCTCGATATACCATATTGGATTTTCTGGTGTGTTACATCCACACCCCTAAACTTCCATATTATATATCGCCAATATACAAGTAGGTCTATAAACTTGTTTACATTTACACCAACAATGTTTAACAAATCTAGTTAGCTCCAAGTAGTGAATGTGTTATATAATTTTTATGCAGGTTGTTGAAATCACAAAGGGAAGCAAAGTAAAATACGAGCTTGATAAAAAAACTGGGTTGATTAAGGTATATGTTCTGCTCTCAATGTTTCTTGCATCTTGATGGCATAAGCAGCATGTATTTCTTGTACTTGTAGAATGTTTTTTGTTGTAGTGCACACTGTTCACGTGGTGACCACCTGAATCTCCCCTTGTTCCGGTTGGGCCCTCCCAGGCGCTTGGCCCTGCACTGGTATGTATTGTTAGTAAACATGTCCACAACACATAATATGAGTTTTGTTATTGTGTTACATAATTTGTGAGGACGACTGATTCCTGCATTAATGAAATGTAATAGTTTAATTTATCTCCTATAGGAGCCTGTTGTTCTTGGTTCGTTCCTACGAGGTAGAGCAATTGGCCTTATGCCCGAATTTTTTGCATTTTAGCCCTTTATCAGGAATAAAATCACGTTTGGACCTAAAATAATTTTAATCTCAATTTTGGACCCCTAGCTCGGTGCCATAGACTATGGCGCCGAGGTAACATAGCTCGGCGCCGTAGGCTATGGCGCCGAGCGCTGACGTGGCCATGGCGGCCAGACCTTACGTGTTAGCCCGTGGGCACCTAGCTCGGCGCCACAGATCTTGGCGCTGAGCTAGGACTTAAGCGTCGCGCCGCTGCTCCTTTCTCCTTTCTCCTTCCTCTCCTTTCCGTCGATTGTCCTTCCTCTGCGTCGTGCCACCCCCAGCGCCCGAGCCTCCCCTGCGCCGTCGGACACCGCCCTCGCCTCCCATGTGCCGCGCCGGACACCGGCCGGACCGCCGTCGGACGCCGCCCGTGCCTCCCCCTGCAGCGTCGCGCCGCCCCAGCGCCCACGCCGCCATCGCCCGAGCCGCCCCCAGCGCCCGCGCCGCCATCGCCCGAGTCGCCTGCTCCCTCCCTCCCTCCCCATTGAAAAGTAACATTGTTTTCTGATTTTGAATTAATTTATTTGTATTTATTTGATATTAATTAGTTAGTTAGTGTTTAGTTAATGTTTAGATATTAGTTATAAGTTAGTTAGTTGTAATTAGTTCTCATGCCATGTGCCATTTTTAATTAAGTTAGTTGTTAGTGTTTAGGGTTTAGGGTTAGTGAGTAGTCAGTGTTAATTAACGTTTTTTAGCATTTGTATTAATTAGTTAGCTAATTAGACAGCTAGATGTTAATCTATCATTGCTTGGTATTAATTTGAGCTAAATAGATTTTTCTAACAGAAAAATAAATTTGTAGCACAAGATTACTTGGTTTAATAAATAGTCTGTTAGCTATTCATTTGTTATTATAAATAGTTAGCTAGGTATTTATTTGTTCGTATATATAGTTAGTGATTATATAGTTAGTAAGTCGGTAGCATATTGTTAGTATAATTGATGGAGGAAAGTGAGTGATTATATATAGGGTTTAACATATACTTGTTGGTAGCAGTTTTCTGTGTTGGCAACCATCGTGTTGTCGTTTATTTGCAGGTTTTAGAAACATCACTTTACAGGGGAGGTGCTGCCAAATTTTTTATTGACAATAGTATTTTTTGTACATAGGTGTTCTTCTGACTTGACCTTCTCCACCGTTAGCTGGACTCGTACGCGATCTCAGGTAATTTCGTACATTATTCATAGATTATGTAATTTCGTTTGATGTGGTCATTTAATATTTACTATATAGTTATTAGTTAATAAGTAGTTACTATTTAGTTATTACTTAGTAAGTTTTTAGGCTTAAGTACCTAGCCATTATTGAGTTAGTAATCCATTTTTGCAATAGATGGACACCCTAGTGACACTATACCATGGAGGAAGCGTGGAGATGGATGCTTATGGGAATGTTAGTTTTGATGGTATGAAGATCGTGACCATGTTGTTCAATGAAAGACCATCTTTTGACAAGATTTTTGCTCGAGCTTGTGAGGAGACTAGTTGCAACATTAATGACCCTAGAATATCAATTCAGGGTTTGTTGTCCCATATTACACATGGATCAGTTGTCCGACGGTTGATCTCCATTGCCTCAGAAGATGATTGGGTGAGATATGTAAGAATTGTGAAGACGATGCTTCCACCATGTTTGGATGTGGTTGTTCAAAAGTTATCTGTTACTCATCATGATGCTCTAGTCGGGTTGTCTCCACAAATGCCAAATGCATCTCGTATTGAAGCTCCTTTGGTAGAGCTTCCGGAAGAAGTGGTTGTTGTGCCCGATGCTCAATCGGGGCCGCACGAGTATAGGATTTCTCGTCCTCTTCCTGGCATTTATGGGGCTTCTAATCCGGTGGTACCCCCCAAGAGATCCCATTGACCCAAGATCCAGTTCAGGATCATCCTAGTAAGTGTCTTTGACACGTTGTTCATATCCATCGTTATTTCGTTTGATTAGACTTTTTAATGTGGTATTTCTTGCTTGGACCCGATGCAGGATCTCCACAAATAGATAATGGTGCTTATCTTGATGTGCCTGTATTATATAATATGGACAACATATGCAGGGCATCCAATAGTGTTGATGTTCAGATTGAGGATGAGGAGGTGCCATATGAGGCTGCACGGGCCTTAGATTCGGATGATGACCGTCCGGTTCAAGAAATGACCGAGCAAGAAATTGAACTCATAAGACATTTGTGTCCCGAGCGTGACCCTGCAGTACATGAATTTAGCAGTCTAAGTCATTCCACCCGTGCATATGCTGAAGGACGTGATGATGAACTGCTAGAGGCTCCAAATAACGCCGACAGCATTGAGATTAAGGTAGGCTTACTTTTCAAGGACCTGTCTACACTGAGACGATGGCTACAGGAATATTCTATGAACCGCAAGAGGCCGTTCAAGGTGAGACACTCGTATGCACAGCGTCGTTACACTGTTCTGTGCGAGGTGTCGAAATGTAATTGGAGGGTATGTGCCCGAAGGCAGAAGGAAACCGGAAAGTTTAAGATCACCAAAATTGTAGGTCCACACACTTGTGCCCAGACAGAGATGAGCTCTAAGCATCGTCAGTTGACATCTACCCTAATTGCGAAAAGGATATTGGGGATATTGAAGGGTCAGCCAAACTTGAAGGTGAAGTCAATTATGACCATGACTTCGGAGCTGTTTGGTTACATGATCAAATATGGGAAAGCATGGAGGGCAAAGCAGCGAGCATGGAAGATGATATACGGGGATTGGGAGGAGGGTTATGAGAAGTTACCAGCATTGTTCAATGCAATCAAAGCAAAAAACCTAGGCATGCATTACGAGTACATCCCCAAACCTAATGAATGGAGGAACGACAGAGAGATATTTTTTCATGCTTTCTGGTGTTTCTCACAGTGCATAGAGGTCTTCAGGCATTGTCGTCCCGTGCTCTCTATTGATGGTACTTTTCTGCTTGGGAAGTATAAGGGCACATTGTTGGTTGCCATATCATGCGATGCAGACAATGCATTGGTTCCTTTGGCATTTGCTTTGGTGGAGAGGGAGAACAGAGATAGTTGGTCTTGGTTCTTGCGACTTGTTCGGATCCATGTCGTAGGCCCTGGTTGCGAGGTTGGTGTCATATCTGACAGACACCAAGGTATTCTTAATGCAGTGCAAGAGCAGATTCCTGGCTACGCACCCATGCACCACAGATGGTGCACTCGACATCTAGCAGAAAATCTTCTTCGAAAGGGTCATAGCAAGGCTAACTTCCCCCTTTTTGAGGAGGTATGTCGACAGTTGGAGGTTTTGTTTTTCGAGGATAAGTTGAAGGAACTAAAAGATGCAACAAATGCTGAAGGTAAGAACTGGATTGCTGTATTGCTGAGAGAACCGCCGAAATGGACAAGGGCCTACGACGAAGGTGGCTGGAGGTTCGAGTTTCAGACTAGCAACATGGCCGAGTCATTTAATAGCGTGCTCAAGGGTATACGCGGCATGCCAGTCAATGCTATAGTAACATTCACTTTTTATAGGCTTGTGGCTTGGTTTAATGATAGACACGCACAGGCCAAGGAAATGCAGACACGAGGGCAGAGATGGGCACCTAAACCAACATCACACCTTAATAATGCAAAGGAACATGCCCATAGACATGAGGTACAATGCTTTGATGAGGAGTTGGGTAAATACAAGGTAACAACACTAGGCGGCATAACTTCTGACGGTGAGGTGCGGCCTTCGAGGACACATGTCGTGTTACTTGATGCATTCTCGTGCGGTTGTGGTAAACCTAGACAATACCATTTTCCACGTTCTCATTATGTTGCGGCCGCACGTCATCATAACTTTGCATTTGAGAGCAGAATACCTTCTGAGTTCAGTGTAGAGAGCTTAGTACGTACCTGGAGCCCTCGTTTTGAGCCATTTCTTGATGAGTCACAATGGCCAACGTACACCGGTCTAGTATACGTTGCTGATCCAGCGCATCGATGGGACAAACGTGGTAGTAGGAAAAGGAGCCGGTGCAACATGGTTATGGATCAGGTATCCGGTCGCAGTAGGAGAGGTCGAGCGTCCCCCTTTCTCGTGAACCTAGAGCAGAATGAATGCGGAAAATGCGGGAGACTTGGCCACAACTCACGTACATGCATTTAGACACTTAGTCAAGTGTGCTACATTTTAATATTTTATTGTACACAACTTTTATTGTAATATGTCGATGTTTTTGTTACACTTAGTACACAACTTTTATTGTACTATGCCAATGTTTCTAATATTTTTACTAACCTTGATATCTTAATTTGCAGGATGGCGCAGTTCCACTTGCTGGACCCTCACTACGACGAGCACCACAGGGGTCGTCTCACCGCAGAGGGAGAGGTAATATTTTGCACATATATTAAAATTTCAAATTAATATATGCGACGTATATTTGACTAATGAAATTACTTTGATTGCTAGGTGTTGCCCGTTCTGCGGGTCCGGACCCACGACCGGTTTCTGGAGGAGATGAGGTACAATGAGAGGTACACTCCTCTCCTATAGAGGGCTGGCTTGGACGTCTATCGTTCCAGGTTCGCCGTGGGCTACCCACTTTCAACCCAGCGGCGTTGACGGCTCTGGTCGACAGGTAAAGACTTCTGTAGTTGTTTAATTTTTACAATAATCAAATCTGCTTTGCATACTAATGATTTTGTATTCGTTTGTCTTCCAATAGATGTCGGCCAGAGACTCACACTTTCCACCTTCCCTGCGGGGAGATGACCGTGACGTTGGAAGATTGCCAGAAGATTCTTGGTCTGAGCATTATGAGTCGTCCAGTGACCGGTCAGGCATCACCAGGCAGATGGAGGCAGAGGGTCGAGGCCTTTCTTGGGAGAAAGCTTCCGGATGACCTAAGAGGTAGCCACAACACTGGAGTCCCACTGACCTGGCTTAGGCAGGCTTTTGGGGAGTGTCCACCTGGTGAAGACGAGCAGACGGTTGGCTACCATTGTCGAGCTTGGATTCTCCACCTATTTGGTTTAGTTCTTTTTCCAGACGTGACAGGCGACAGCGCGTCATGGATGTTTCTTCCCTGCCTGACTGACTAGGATACGACAGGAGGTTACAGCTGGGCTTCTTTAGTGTTGGCCTTCCTGTATAGGCAACTTTGCGAGGCTTGTCGTCGTTCGTCGAGGATCGCTAGCTTAGGTGGGTGTGTCTACCTACTACAGTTGTTGATGTGGGCACACATACCCGTCGGGCGACCCAGAGAGTTTGCTCCTCGTGAGTGGTTCGTGGTAGCCGGACATCGGCTTAAGCCCAAGGTTGCTTACCGCTGGGACCAGGTCGAGGAGCCATTCGCACGACATCAGCGTGCGTACGTGGAGTACTCAAACGAGCTCGACGCACTTACTCCTTCGATGGTGAGTTGTCTACTTTTATCTTTTTTCTTAAACAGTTGGTAAAATGACTATAAACTTATATGTGCTTTCTAAAAATTTTCCAGGTGACCTGGCAACCGTATCTTGATCCATATTTCGCCAGCATACAGTTGAGCAGCATGTGCTCAATAGACGAGGACATCTACCTAATGAGGTGTCCCCTCATTTGTTTTTTTGTTGTTGAGTACCACTTGCCCCACAGAGTTGCTCGACAGTTCGGATTGCGACAGGAGTTTCCGGTGGAGCCCTTCTCGACTTCAATAGAACTTCATAAGTGAGTGACTATATCCACTTGTTATTCTAACTATTATTTCAAATATTCAATGAGTTACTAATATATGTGTCTAACTTTTGCAGGTTCGACAGACAGAGACAGAAGAAGGTCACGGACTTCGAGACCCACCACCGTGATTACATTGATGAATGGGAACAGCAGGGGGATCTTAACTATGTCAACGAATAGGCGCACACAAACTACCACTTCCGAAGGTATTTGATTTGGTATGCTGGTGTGACTAGGTGCAAGCTTAAGGGACAGTGGACAGCTGTAGACTATGCGGAGCAAGAATCGTCAGACGACGAAGACACTGCGTTCGACATAGCTGCTCGGCACGGGTCCCAAATTGAGGCTGCTCCAATCATTGACAGAGTGGTAACTATTTCTTTACTAAAATTAGAGATTTCAATTCAATGCTTTATGTCTAGTTTTGTGCATCCTAATGTTTTAACTTGTGAATACGAAAACTCTATGCTCGTATCTGTTGTTGAACTTGAGCGTATCTCATAGAGAACTTCAGATAGTACTACGCTTTCGTTACTATCAGTGAGTATCAATGTTTAAAAGAAAACTTGTTTATTTGTATGTTGTAACATATGTCTGTAACTAATATTTCGATTACAGATGGTATCACGTCGTCTACGTCGTGTAGCAGCTCGTTGTGGATGCCGGTCTCTAGCGAGCGTTGACGTGCAGCTGCGTGTGCCTCCTATGCAGTCGGACATTCAACCTCCCATTTGTGCAGTTGGACCATCTACAGCTGGACTGAGCTCGTCGCGATCGACGCGGGATACGTTTGAGGACATGGCCCACGACGACGAGGATGACGACGACGACGCTGGCGCTGGCGCCGCAGGTTAGGAGGAGATTGGACCATCACAGTTGCAGTATGCTCCTACAACTCAGCCATCATAGCTGACACCACGTAGAAGGCGTCCACGTGACCCTTACACTCCAGGCACCGACGCTCTTGGGGCCAAGGGCAAGGGTAAGACTAGGAGGAAATGAATACTTTGTGATGTTGGTGTTATGCTGTAAACTTTGTGATTTGGACTCATGCTGGAGACGTTGTAATGTGAACTATGTTATGTGTTTTGGACTATGTTTTGTGGACATTGTATTTTGGACTATGTTTTGTGGACATTGTATGAAGAACTATGTTATGTGGATGTTTTTATATTCTCTGTTATTTTGTGATGTATTGTATGTTGAAATGTGGTCATTTCTTATAATATGTGATTATTTGAACTGTGGTTGTTAATAAAACAAGGGGAACTCTCACGAATTTTTTTTGTGAATTGTAATAAACATGACAAGCAATAAGTAACTCATCTTCGGAGTTCTAAACTATTTTGGATATTCAAGTAGAGTTCTAAATTATTTTGGATACAAAAATACTACATAACAGGCTACAAGTTTCTTCAATCAGAATCACAATCTATAAGTGTTGGGGGCCTTCAGCTTCCGAAGGTCCTCAAAAACATGATTTAACATTGTTTCTAGAGCATAATATATGAACAGGTATCTTCGGACTTGGACTGGAACTACAGTATGAAGAAGCACAAAGAGTACGAAGGTTGGCGCAGAAACGAAGCTATGTGCAAGGGAGCTTCGGCATGGTAGCAGAAAAGGAAACCGACTTAAAAAGGAAAAGGCTATTCAGACCTCGATGAGTCAATATAGAGCCATTAGCAAATGTAAAGGGCATGGGTGTAATTTTACATGGGCTGCGTCCCGTGCCTATAAATAGATGAACAGTGCTCCAATACTGTTCACATTGACTTGGCATTTTACTTTTTGCGTCACGCTTGTATTTTCACCTTCTTTCAGGCCGAAGGTACATTTATAATTTGATATCATTTCCAATTTCCATAGCAATAAAATAGAGATGAAATAGAAGTGAATTGATAATAATACATGATTGTTTATGTTATGTTATGTTGTATTTCATATGATTTCCTTTCCATCATCTTATCTTATGCCGAAGGTTTGTCCTTCACAACCTTCGTTCGAAGGCCATTATATCCCAAGGGAAATAATGTTTCGAAGGACGAAGGACTTTAACGCTTAACATTTTTTGTGTTGCCTTGTTCTTAATTCATAGCACTTGAGAACAAGTCCCCAACATTGGCGCCCACCTCCAGTGAACTCTTTTCGACCACCTTCGGCAATCATTGACCTTCGTCATGCCACCGAAGAAAGCTTCAGCGACAGGGGCTGCTACTCTCCAGCCACTAGACCCGAACCAGGAGACCTTTTCTCTTCGAGAGGCCCGAAGCCAGAAGAGGAAGGCCACTAGTCCAACACCCCAGGAGGATGAGTTGGACCAAGAAATCTGAAACATGGAGATGCTTCATCAACAAGTACAAAGGAAGAAAGAGAAGATGGCTCGACTAGCCGACCTTCAGAGGCAGATTGACGAAGCTACCGAAGAAGTACGCCATCTTGCGCAAGATAAGCAAGAGCGAAGGCCTCAACATAGGGGGCTTCATCAAGAAGGCTTCATCAACGAGGATGAATGATACGAGGATTTCCATCATGGAAACTTTGCTTTTGATGATGCTTCTCCTCTGTCAGCAGAACTGAAGGCTACACCTTGGCCCCCGTCTTACAAACCACCCTAGCTTCCCATGTATGACGGGCACTCAGATCCGAAACAGTTTTTGATGAGCTACGAAGCAACCATATCTTCATATGGAGGCAATACCGCAGTCATGGCGAAATCTTTCGTCATGGCAGTCAAGAATGTTGCGCAAACTTGGTACTCCTCTCTTCGGCCAGGGACAATCACAACATGGCAGAAGCTGAAGGACATGTTGATCACTAGTTTCCAAGGGTTTCAGACAAAGCCGGTTACCGCTCAAGCTTTGTTCCAGTGCACGCAAGATCACAAAGAATACCTCCAGGCGTATGTCCGAAGGTTCTTGCGTCTGAGGGCACAAGCGCCAATAGTGCCCAATGAAATTGTCATTGAGGCCATGATCAAGGGGCTTCGGCTAGGACCTGCGGCCCAGTACTTCACCAGGAAACCCCCTCAGACCCTGGAGAAATTACTCCAAAAGATGGATGAATACATCCGCGCTGATAATGACTTTCGTCAAAGAAGGGAGGAAGCCTACAGGTTCTCCGAAATGACTAGGGGCTTCGGAGGGAGAATCCACCCAAGACACGTCAGATCAATTCATTCTACCCAAAATGACGACAGAGGGAGTCAGCAATAGAGGACGCAATCTTCCTCGCAAGCTTCGGGGCAGCAACAAAGCTATCCTCGGCCATCAGCTCTAAGGGGCAGAGGCGCCAGGGGCTTCGGAGGAAGGTTTGGGGATCAGCCCAGGAAAATATATTGCTTATTCTACGTGAGGACAAGGGCCATACTACAAGGATGTGCCATATCACCATCCAGAAACAGAAGGAAATAGCAGAAGTTGCAGCTCAGCAGAACCAGCCGAAGCAGGTCATGCATACTGCTTCGTACCACTCACCTTACATACCAGAGTATGTAGGTAACCATCAGCGTCTGTTGCTTCGGCTAGTCATCCACAGGCATCCTGGCCACAGCTCCCACCTCCGCCGCCAATACAACGCGGCCAACAGCCAGAAGGGAGTCAGCAGACCCATCAGCAGAGAGACTTTAGGGAGGAGTCCGAAGCTCGCACAGTCAACAGTACTGTGCCAGAGTCGAAGCATAACTACTAAGAGATATCCTACCCCTGAATCAGTTTTTACATTCATTATCGTTCTTTTTCTTACTAAGGAACAGTTGTTGAAAACTTAGTTTTCTTGTCGTTTTTAATTCCTTGTAATAGCTTCGTCTTTGCCATAGTGAAAATATATCTTCTCCACAGACCCACGGAATCCCAAAAAGTCACATAGGCACAAAAAGTCGTTCCTAAGTTACAAGTGTCTTCGAAGCTACAAAAAGTCGTTCTACTGAAGGCAGTGTAAGTCTGCCGAAGCTACAAAAAGTCGTTCCTAAAGGAGCGCAGCATAAGTTTTTTGCTCAAAAGTCGTTCCAAAGGGAATGCAGAGCTTACAGCGAAAAGTTATAAGCTGATTCCGCCGAAATATAAGGCGAAGCGCGAAAAGTCAACGCGATTCCGTCGAAGTAAAAGGTGAAGAAGTTCAAAAGACGTTCCTAAGGGAATGCAGAACTTACAGCGAAAAGTCAGCGCTGATACACCGAAAAATAAGCGGTGAAGCCGAAAAATAAATGGCAAAGAGATTGTGTATTTTACAGCATGGATGTGTGTGTATCTTCAGCACAAATATCATTCTGCATAAGCATAACATCATCACATCATTCGCATAACATCACATCATACATCATATTGCATCAATGGCACAAGAAGGGGATACAATGTTGATCTTTGCAGAATGCTTCGAAAAAGTGAAATTGTGCTAAGGCACAAAACAAGTTTTGAAGAGATACAGTTTTGTCAGCTATAAAGTAAAGGAAAAAAGTTTGTTGTTGACGAAGCATCAATGTTTCTGCAACGATTGGAGGATTTTTTTTACGAAGCATAAAAATTCTTCTTTACGAAGCATGAAAAGAAGGGAAGGTGTTTTTTCGCCGAAGGCTTAAAAACAGTATGAACAATAAAAGTTCCATGCATCGTAAAGAAATGAATTACAAAGCCATTTGTACATTACATTAAAAACTCATGAGTACCAAATATTACAAGTATAGTCCAGCAAATGTTACATTGGTATTCTAACAATGTTTTTACAAATTATTCTTCCTTCAAAACTTCGTCCGCAGCTTCGGTCAGAAGTTGAGTAACGACTTCGTCCAAAATGCTTTCGGCATATCAATGATTTCTGCTAGTTCTTTTGCCACTGGCTCGATCAATGACTCGAAGGGCTCCGGGGGAGGAAATAGTCCGGCTGTAGTAGAAAACGTAAATAAGATTAGAAGTCGCAAAAATGAAAATAAAGTTAAAGGCTATTAAGCAATACCTATCCGCTTTTCAAGTTCCGCAGCCTTTTCGGCTGCCTTCGTAGCTTCCCTTTCATCGTGAGTATCTTTTTCGCTCTTTTTTATTATTTCGTGGGCCATCCTTCGACCGCCATTTTCCCAAATGTCAGTAAAGAATTTTCCACCAACTAGGCTTGCTTCGGTCGAGGGGTCCTTTGTATCGTCAATAGATAAGGTAGCTTCGGTTTGGGCTAGATTTTTCACATGTTCGCAACCTGATTTTTCCAAGATCACCGCGATTCCCCTCGCACCCGAGAAGGCGCAGACGTCCCCATGGCCACTTAAAATCTCTTCAAACTCTTCGGCCTCGCTGCTGATCCATTCAATTGGGCCTTCGGGATCGCCCCGTACAAAGTTATCTTCACTAGAATATGCGCCAACATTGGCGAAGCTAGTTTTTATCTTCTTCACACATTCTATAGATTTTTCATAACATCTTTCTTTTGAGGAACGAAGATCAACAACTGTTTTCTCCCAATAATTTTTCCAGTAGTTACTGGCATCACGATCAACTTCGGTAATAGCGCATTTTAATTTAGCTTCGGCCAGTTCCTTTTGGAGCTCTTCAATCTCGTTCTTTTGGATTTCAGATTGGGTCTTGTAGTTAGCTTCATCCGCCTTCATCTTGTCTACCAATGTAAGCAAAATTTTATCTTTCTCCAAAGCTTCGTTCCTCAGCTTAATAACCTCTGTCCGAAGGTTGCCGAGAGCAATAGTGCAACTCTCTTCTTCGGCATTCTTTTGCGCCCTTAAGGCGTTGCTCAGTATTAAACCCTATATGAAAAGAATTAGTATAAGAGCAGAAAAATAATTCAAAGTCCAAAAACTTCCAAATGTGCAAAGTTTTGTACCATTAGACTGTTATATGTGAGACTATCTGCAAGATCGTCCTTTGTCATGGCACAAAGGCCAGCTTCAAGCTTCGGAAACCCTATACTTCTCGCCATCTCCCGACAGACAGATAATTCTTTGTTGTCTGGGAGGCAGTATAAGAAATCATCTTCCTCTGTCCCATTGAACACTAAGGCACCCTTTGGATATTTTAGTTCTCGAGCATAGTGTTTAGCTTCAAAAATCTCTTCTTCAGTTAATCTTTTTCCTGAAGCGTGTCGTATGATATAATCAAGAACTTCAGAGGACGCCTCGGGAGTAGGAGTGGTAGTTTTTTCAGGCAGAATCTGTTCTACAGCATCTTTTTCTATTTTCTTCTCCCCGGTTTCCAAGAGTTTCTCCTTTATAGGCTCTGAAGGCCCAACTTCGGTCTGAACTTGGCTCTTCGTAGCTTCAGCTTTGGTTACTCTTGTCTCAGACTGTGTCTTTGGAGCTTCAGCAGTTTTCCTTGGAGTAGAGCTTATCTTTATTGTCTCCAGCGCATCTAGTACATTGACCAATCTTTTTCTCTTAGGGGTCGCTGCAGGACCTTTTGGTGCCTTCGGCACTGTCACTTCTATCGAATGGCTTGAAATTTCTGATATCTTTGGTCCTTCTATCCCTATATCACCGACCTTTGGCTCAGCTAATTTGGCTAACGGTGCTTTCGGTATTATAGCCGGCTCTTCAATCTTCTGCGTGGGCGTAGGTTCTTTGGCTTCAGTAGCCGAACAGGTCTCACCGCCAAATTCGGGCACTATGGCCGGTTCAATATATCACGGCCAGTGAGTAAGAACCTTCACCTTCTTCCTCTTCGGCGCACGCTCACTGGGAGCGGCTGAAGCAGCATCTTTCCCAGAAATTGCACTCTTTCTCTTTTGTCCCTTTGGCGGGTACCAGTAGTCAGGGTACATAAATCCAATTGCATCAAAAACTCTATTTAGCCTTTTCTCTTTCTGGCTCCCGAAGGTCACAGATAACGCATTATCCTCCGCTTTGGAGTACGGCCCAAGCAGATCATCACTGGTAGCTTCGATGCAATTCAACCAGTCATCATCTGGTTCGATGAATTGGTCTCCAAATCTGAAAGTATATTTCAGTCGAACCAAATCACCCTCATTAGTGTTGCTGATGGTTTCCTTTGGCATCTCCCAGCTCTCTAGCAGTGGCCATATTCTGTAAGCCACGTGCTCTTGAACTAAGTCCCTTGTCCCGATGAAAGAACAAACTGTGCCAAAGGCCCTTCGGCATTCTTCAGCTGCTTCATCAATCTCTACCTTCGGTTTCCGAAGGCCGAAACGGGACTAGATGGGTCGCATGATGATCTCTTTGATATCTTCTCTCGCTTTTAAATCATTTTTCACATAGAACCATTCCTTCGACCAGTCTCCAGGCCACCTCTTCTGAAAGGTTGGCACTAGGCAGCTCGAACCTGAACGAGCAACGAAGCTACAACAACCAAAATTATTGTGATACTGCTCCTTACCCAGGGTTTCGTCTCATATAAAAGCTCGTGTATACTGCAGAAACTTTTCGCACTTGGTTCCAAACCTTGACTCCTCACAGCCCAAACTAAGATTCCCATTCTTATGATGGCTTCGGGAGTAATCTGGTGAAGAAAAATCTGGTATATCTTTAAAACTTCAACCACAAAACTGCTTAGGGGGAATCGAAGCCCAGCCTTGAAGAAGCTTCGGTAGATTAGAACTTCATTCTCTTCAGGAGCAGGAGCAGTTCGGTCTCCGTTATCAGCTCTCACAATGGATATGTCTCGAAAATACCTTCCTCTCATGTTATCAAGATGACTTTGCCTGATAGTCGATTTTCCGAAAACTGTGTGACTTGGTTGCCATGGCCGATCTTCGGAGTCTTCGCCCCCACTTTCCACATCATAACTATCTCTGTCCTTGGTATCTTTAGATAAGCCTTCTAGAGTTTCTTTTGTAATCTTCTCTGTGTTGGTCTTTGCAATAAACTCGATGAATCCAGCGGTTTTTTCCTTAAGAAGCTTCTCCTCCTCGCTCAGCTTCACTTCAGCAGCAGCTTTCTTATCCTGAGACATCTTTTCTTCGGAGATGACGAAAATGTGCTCTTGAAGCCGAAGCTCAGAAAATCTAAAAACCAAGCAAACGTTGGTAGGCAAGAGCTAGAAAATTGAGCAAGCAGAACAGATGGCTAAAAGCGTACCAAATGAGCCCGGGGTGTGCTCTTATTTATACGCCTAGTGCGTTGCAGGGTGGAGGGCCCCGCTTGTCATTAACTGTTGCTATTCTAGCAAAGGGAAGGTGTTTTTTTGGACCTTCGGCTTTAGGGCCTTCATCCATTTCGCAATCTGAATTTATTATTCTAGCAAATTAATATTGCGAGGGGCTACTGTTGGGGGCCTTCGGCTTCCGAAGGTCCTCAAAAACATGATTTAACATTGTTTCTGGAGCATAATATATGAACAGGTATCTTCAGACTTGGACTGGAACTACAGTATGAAGAAGCACAAAGAGTACGAAGGTTGGCGCAGAAACGAAGCTATGTGCAAGGGAGCTTCGGCATGATAGCAGAAAAGGAAACCGACTTAAAAAGGAAAAGGCTATTCAGACCTCGATGAGTCAATATAGAGCCATTAGCAAATGTAAAGGGCATGGGTGTAATTTTACATGGGCTGCGTCCCGTGCCTATAAATAGATGAAGAGTGCTCCAATACTGTTCACGTTGACTTGGCATTTTACTTTTTGCGTCACGCTTGTATTTTCACATTCTTTCAAGCTGAAGGTACATTTGTAATTTGATATCATTTCCAATTTCCATAGCAATAAAATAGAGATGAAATAGAAGTGAATTGATAATAATACATGATTGTTTATGTTATGTTATGTTGTATTTCAAATGATTTCCTTTCCATCATCTTATCTTATGCCGAAGGTTTGTACTTCACAACCTTCATCCGAAGGCCATTATATCCCAAGGGAAATAATGTTTCGAAGGACGAAGGACTTTAACGCTTAACATTTTTTGTGTTGCCTTGTTCTTAATTCATAGCACTTGAGAACAAGTCCCCAACAATAAGTAACTCATCTTCGGAGTCATCCGTCGCGCAATCCTCAACGACAACCTCATTCCACTTGCTGCATTGTCCTGCATCACACTTGTCAACAGTTCGCTTGTAATAATTGGCTTCTACTTCATCTGCAGCTTGTGAGAATAGCTCATCCTCAGCCTCAGCCTCAGCCTCATCAGCCTTTTGCTTGTAATAAGCCGCCTCTACCTCTTCGGCGGCCTGAGACAAAAACTCGTTCTCTTCCTCTTGAGCACGTAATCCTGCCTCAGCTAGTGCGATGAGCTCACTCAACCTTGATGTGTCGTCCTCCTCTTCTCCATGTAATCCTGCCTCTGCGAGAGCGATAAGCTCACTCAATCTAGATGTTTCGTCCTCCTCCTCCTCCATCAGCTCAACCGTCGCCATTTTATCCTGAACATATCTTGCATGCGCCTCATCGGCCAAATAGTTTACGCCACATCCAATCTCTGCAAATATAATGAGAAAAATAAGTTACCAAAGTCAAGATAAATAAATTGTACTAACATAATTATAGTATCATTTTGCTCACTCACTTCCCTTGAGGAGATCAGCAAGATTATCAAACATCTGTTTCTCGGCTCGAGCCGCTTCCCATTCCCTTGCATCCTGTGCTCTCTTCTCATCTGCCGCCTTCAACCTCCTATACTCTGCATGCTTCGGGATGTCATAAAAGGCAGATTTCGCCTACGCATGTCGCTTATGCGATCGTTAATGTACGAATCGACGAGTTGAGATCCACAACGCATCTTCTGTCCCATTAGTCTCTTGGACTTTATTGTGCGCATCACCTCTCCCTTGTCGTCGTAACTCTCCCAACTGCATTTCCTCATCTCCTACAAAAAAATAGTAAGTACCGCTATAACATTACATCTGGTGCAGAAAATAAATAAATACCAACCTCATCGTTATCGACCATATGTCCACAAAAATATCCAACACCAAGCTCGGAAGGAACTAATCCATACTTAGCTTCAATACCACATTTGCAGAGTACTGGATCAAATTTCAACTCTTCCGCCCACTGATTTTTTTCTTTTCCTTTACCTCTGGCTCTGGCCAATGGGACAAAGGACCATACAACCATTCTCTGAAACGACACTTACGCCACCCGTATGGCTGCAGGAGAATAAATTAGTTTATTATAAAAAATAACTAGTTTATACATTTAGCGTATCAATGGGCTCACATAATCAATGTTCGGACACACGAACTGCTTCTTATGGTCTTCGTCGATGACAGCACGGTCTCCACAATCGCATCAAGGCGGTGAGTCCATTCGTCTTTCTGTTGCTACCTCCTTCTCCGCATCCGTCATTGGTGGAGGATTCGGGGGAGGAGGTACCCAACGCTTAAAACGCTCATGACTAGTCCTTCCACACAACCAATTAGCGAAAAGAAGATATCGAGGGTCAAATTTATCAGGACCGTCGATCCACTGGAAAAAGAAACACCTCAGGTGCCCCTAAAACAATGGAACGAAGCACTATTACATATCTACTAAATAATTAATGCGAACAAAATTAAGTCACAAGTCATAAGCTACGTACGTCAAAACCGCCACAAAGGTAGAAGCAGCGAGCAGCCGTGTCTGGATGTTTGGATTGACATACCCAAGTCAGTCTGCCATAGTCACAGTTAGGCACGGGGAGTTTAGCAGGAACAGGAGCATCCTTACTAGATATGTCCGGATATAACTCCCGAGGACGACCTCTCTTCTGCCACAACGCCTCTCGGTACATGTCTTTTATCTAATAAACGACTATAATTATCACTTAAACATAATATTAATGATACTATATATATTATGAGCAACTATGAAACTAATAATCGAAAAAATACAACCCAATATACAAAACGAATCAGTTGGATACCATACCTTGGTCTACGAAGTGAACCAACTCGAATCTTTGAATCCAGCAAATTTTGACGAAGTTTTGAAATGAGAGAAAATGTGCTGCTTTCGGCCAGCAGCGCGGCCGTTTTTATAGGCCTCCGTAGCTCGGCGCCAAGGTCTGTGACGCCGAGCTACGAGGCTGCGTCGGTGCCGCGTAAGTGCCATGTCAGCCCTAGGCGCAGGGAGCCGTTACTACCACGTCATACCTCGGCGCCATAGGCTGCGGCGCCGAGGTGTGTTAGCTCGGCGCCACAACCTATGGCGCCGAGTATCGGGTTCAAACTTGCATATAAAATTTCTAGAGATCCAAACGTAAATATTTTTCAAAACTAGGGCTGAAAAAGAAAAAATTCGGACCTTATGCCCATGATTGACCATGTATTTCACGTTATAGCTCTATTTGAGGTGTGGAAAAGAAGAGCTCTGCTTCGACTTGTTTCTAACAATGGATTTCTGCTAGGCGTTGTCAGGTTCAAAAGGATGATAAGATATTAGCAGTCTATGTTGACGATCCTGGATAGCATCACTACAATTATATCAGCAAAAGCTGTCTCCTCACCGCCTACAAGAGATCAAGCGCTTCTTTGAAGATTATATCCTCTGCTTAACTCATCTGACGTTTTCTTACTACGCATGCTCTAACATATTTGGGACGATCACATTCACGTGGGTACGCATCTGCTTCCTTAGCGATATCAAGAAAAACGAGGTCAAATTTGTCGCCATTGATGCATTCCTGCCCACTACCACCGCTCGAGAAGCCATTCAGTACTCTATGTAAGCTCTTGGCTTGACACTGAACCTTTGCCACTCTGTTACCAAAAGCGCATTCTTTATTCTTTACTTGTTTTCCCCTCCTTTTGTGGTGATTGTTGAGTATGGAACTACCTTGTGACCGTTAGTAACGCAGTACTTATTCACTAGAAAAAGAAGCGCGCTTTGCGGCTCCCTACCGAGCACAACCAAGAGAAAAACACAAAAAAATCCTTACAAAGACCAAAATAAGGTGCATCCAGATAAGCTGAAAATGCTAAATCTGTATACCTTTATACTTAAAAGTAAGAATAATGAGAAGGACATGGTAGATAAATTGCAAAGTATTTCAGACATTGGTCCAAAATAGATTTATATATGTTCTAGGTAAGTGAAACATTCACTATGTTGAGATCACTTGGAATTTTCATTCAAAAGAGTATGGGACAGTGAGTCCAAGCAGTTTGTTTTGACCATAGGGATAACAACCATTATATATTTATATAGTTTAATGATAATTAAGAATAAAAAGCTTGAGACCTTGTAGAGCGAGAAAGATACCCAAAAGCTAAACTAATACAATAACATGTTATAGCAACCTCACGTTACTTTTCTGGGACATAAATGCTTCACCAAATTCCCACTAATGTTTTTGTAAAGACCATAACATCTCTCTCTCTCTATATATATATATATATCACATTTTCCAAATTTCAACGGCAAACAAAATCCTGAAATTACAAATATTTTGTAAAGTTCTTGAATAAATAATCCATGAAAGTGTGCCTTGATGGTCTATGTATTTATAGTTTCTCACACACTTCCCTTTCAATAACATACACCTTATAAGCATTATTGACTGAACTGAGAAACTTTAGCCTATTTTAAGGACAAGTCAAGCTATTGCAAAATTCTAACTATAATTACCCCTACTCCCAAATTTTAAAAAGAATTCGAGTAGAATTCCTAACAAAGTAACAATCAAAATAATTTTATAACAGCTTGGTACCTTCAGCTTTGCTTGTTTGTTTGATTTTCTAATTACCCAAACTCAAACATCTGATGTGACGTGTTTAGAAAAAACAAATTGAGCACACAACCTAAACCGATTTCATGAGCAGGTATGTGCAAAAAAAGTCGGAGGGCATATACAAAAGATTTTTTTTCCTGTATAGTGCAAAGGCTTGATATACCCAATATAGAATTCTGTGTCAAAATTTGCTGTTCTTCACATTTATATGCCCAACATCTGCACATATAGGTGTAAATTCTCAATGCAGGAAAAACAATTATAAGTGATAAAATATCTCAAGCATTGCAATTTCTTGTGCCATATGAAAGTAAAAAATAAGCCATCATTTATATTTCTGCAGAACTGGGGACTAAACATTCTGGTGTTATAGATGAGGTAATACTTGATCCTTTTGAACTCCAAGCCCAAAATTCACTTGGGAAGATATAGAGGAATTCTGTGAATTAAACTACATAAATAAACTGATCACTGTTCAAAAGAAAAAGAAGTAGAACCACAAAAAGGCATTTGGTGAAAACTGAAAGGGAAATGTGCCCTTGGGCCATTTCTAAGTATTTTGGTGATTGAGTGCCAACACATGTGCTTAATTGTGAATTTATGTCAATGGATGAACAAGGTGCAAATCATGAAGTAAAGGTATGTTTCTAAGCCTTAGTACATTGGTTTTGTATACTAATATACTTGTCAAAGTGTTAGAAACAGAAAAGAAGAAAGGTGCAAAAGACTTGGCTGTGTGCAGCCAAGACTCAGTTCGGTCTGG
This sequence comes from Zea luxurians, assembly GCA_029449295.1. Classification (NCBI taxonomy): domain Eukaryota; kingdom Viridiplantae; phylum Streptophyta; class Magnoliopsida; order Poales; family Poaceae; genus Zea; species Zea luxurians. The sequence goes on along the minus strand of JAOPSE010000312.1, from coordinate 422,056 downwards.
AGCACCGGACTGTCCGGTGTGCACCGGACAGTGTCCGGTGCGCCAGGCTGACTCGGCGCGAAGTGGCCGCTCTCGGGAATTCGTCGACGGCGTACGGCTAAAATTCACCGGACTGTCCGGTGTGCACCGGACTGTCCGGTGAGCCAACGGTCGGCCGGGCCAACGGTCGGCCGCGCAATCTGCGCGGGACACGTGGCCGAGCCAACGGTCGGAAGACGGCACCGGACATGTCCGGTGCGCCAACGGCTCCAGATCTGCCAACGGTCTGCAACGGTCGGCTTCGCTGTTTAAGGAAACAAATCGGGCACCGGACAGTGTCCGGTGTGCACCGGACTGTCCGGTGCCCCCGACGACAGAAGGCAGGGATAGCCTTCTAGATTTGCTCTCAACGGCTCCTAGCTGCCTTGGGGCTATAAAAGGGGCCCCTAGGCGCATGGAGGAGACACACAAGCAACCTTTGAGCATTCTTGATCATCCACACTCAGTCTTTGCGCATTCGTTTGTCATTTTAAGTGATTCGAGCTCCGTTCTAGTGAGAACTCTGTGATACTCTTGTGAGCTCGATTCTTGGCCGTGTGTGTGCGCGTTTCGCTGTGGATTTGTGTGTGTTGCTTCCCTCCCTTACTCTGTGCTTCGTTGTGATCATATACTTGTAAGGGCAAGAGACTCCAATTTGTGGAGATTCCTTGCAAACGGGATAGTGAAAGGAAAAACAAAACACCGTGGTATTCAAGTGGGTCTTTGGACCGCTTGAGAGGGGTTGATTGCAACCCTCGTCCGTTGGGACGCCACAACGTGGAATAGGCAAGCGTTGGTCTTGGCCGAACCACGGGATAAACCACTGTGTCACCTCTGTGCTTGATCTCTTGTGGTATTGTGTTTTGTTGAGACTTCTCTTTAGCCACTTGGCAATTATTGTGCTAACACTTAACAAGTTTTTGTGGCTTAAGTTTCAAGTTTCACAGGATCACCTATTCACCCCCCCCCCCTCTAGGTGCTCTCAATTGGTATCGGAGCCGTTCTCTTCACAAAGGGACTAACCGCCCGAAGAGATGGATCCTAAGGGGAAGGGTATCGTGATCAACGACAAAGAGAAGGAATCCTTCGTCAACGAGCCAAAGGACGATAAGCCTACCGACTCCGGCTCGGGCCACAGACGGAAGGAAGGGAAGAAGAAGAAGACAAGGCGCATCAAGGAGATCGTCTACTACGACAGCGATGAGTCTACTTCTTCCCAAAAGGACGACCACAGCGACTACGAGAGAAGGAAACCGGTTAATTCGAACTTTTCTTTTGACTACTCTCGTATTCCGCAAAGTTCAAATTCACATTTGCTCTCCATTCCACTCGGCAAGCCCCCACACTTTGATGGAGAGGACTACGGATTTTGGAGCCACAAAATGCGTAGTCATCTATTCTCTCTCCATCCTAGTATATGGGAGATTGTAGAGAGTGGAATGCACTTTGATAGTTCGGATAATCCCATGTTCATTAATGAACAAATTCATAAGAATGCACAAGCTACTACTGTTCTTCTAGCTTCCTTGTGCAGGGATGAATACCATAAAGTGAGCGGCTTGGATAACGCCAAGCAAATCTGGGACACCCTCAAGATTTCTCATGAGGGGAACGACGTCACCTTGCTCACCAAGATGGAGTTGGTGGAGGGTGAGCTTGGACGGTTCGCAATGATAAGGGGCGAGGAGCCAACGCAAACATACAATCGGCTCAAGACCCTTATCAACAAGATAAGGAGCTACGGGAGCACGCGATGGACGGACCACGACGTCGTCCGCCTAATGCTAAGGTCATTTACCGTTCTTGATCCTCATTTGGTGAACAATATACATGAAAATCCCAGGTACACCAAGATGTCGCCCGAAGAAGTTCTTGGGAAATTCGTTAGCGGGCGAATGATGATCAAGGAGGCGAGGTATGTGGACGACGCCTTGAATGGTCCGATCAACGAGCCGCAACCCCTTGCTCTCAAGGCAACACGAAGCAAGGAGGCGCTACCCAGCAAGGTGGCGCAAGTTGAGGCAGCCGGGCTAAATAATGAGGAGATGGCCCTCATCATTAAGCGCTTCAAGACGGCGCTTAAGGGTCGCAAGGGACAGCCAAGCAGGACCAAGACAAAGGAGAAGCGCTCGTGCTTCAAATGTGGTAAGATTGGTCATTTCATTGCTAACTGTCCCGATAATGAAAGTGACCAGGAAAAGGGGAACAAAAGGGAGAAGAAGAAACATTACAAGAAGGCCAAGGGCGAGGCACATATCGGAAAGGAGTGGGATTCGGATTGCTCCTCCTCCGACTCCGACAATGAAGGACTCGCCGCCACCGCCTTCAACAAGTCGTCCCTCTTCCCCAACGAGCGTCACACTTGCCTCATGGCAAGGGAAAAGAAAGTAAGCACTCATGATACTAGTACTTATGCTTCTTCAAGTGAGGATGAGTCTAGTGATGATGATGAGATAGATTACTCATGCTTATTCAAGGGATTAGATAGATCTAAAATTAATAAGATTAATGAGTTGATTGATGCTTTGAATGACAAGAATAGATTACTAGAAAAACAAGAGGATCTTTTATATGAGGAACATGATAAATTTGTTAGTGCACAAAATTCTCTTGCTCTAGAAATTAAAAGAAATGAGATGCTTTCTAGTGAATTATCTACTTGTCATGAAACTATCTCTACTTTAAAAGGTGTTAACAATGATTTAAATGCTAAACTAGTAGAAGCAAATAAATCTAACTCTTGTGTTGAACATGTTGAAATTTGTACTAGGTGTAAGGATGTTGATATTAATGCTTGTTGTGAACACCTAGTTTCAATTTCCAAACTAAGTGATGAATTGGCTAGTCTTAATGCCCAACTTGAGACTAGCAAAAGTGAATTTGATAAGTTAAAATTTGCAAGGGATGCCTATACAATTGGAAGACATCCCTCAATTAAGGATGGTCTTGGCTTCAAAAGAGAGGCCAAGAACTTAACAAGCCATAAGGCTCCCATTCCCGCCAAGGAGAAAGGGAAGGCCCCTATGGCCAGTTGCGCTAAAAAGAACCATGCTTTTATGTATAATGATAGGAGACATGCTAGAAATGCTTATAATGGTTTTGATTCACATGTTTATGATTCTCATGCCATGTTTGCTTCTAGTTCTTCCTATAAGCATGATAGAGATATGTGTAGGAGAAATGTTGTGCATATACCTAGGAGAAATTTTGCTCATGTTCCTAGAAAAGTTGTGAACAAACCTTCTACCATTTATTATGCTTGCAATGCTCCCTTTGCTATTTGTAGAAAGGGTGAGAAGGTAATTGCTAGGAAGTTAGGGGCAAGATGCAAGGGAGATAAAACTTGCATTTGGGTCCCTAAGGATATTTGTGCTAACCTTGCAGGACCCAACATGAGTTGGGTACCTAAGACCCAAGCCTAAATTTGCCTTGCAGGTTTATGCATCCGGGGGTTCAAGCTGGATTATCGACAGCGGATGCACAAACCATATGACGGGGGAGAAGAAGATGTTCACCTCCTACGTCAAAAATAAGGATTCTCAAGATTCAATTATATTCGGTGATGGGAATCAAGGCAAGGTAAAAGGGTTAGGTAAAATTGCAATTTCTAATGAGCACTCAATCTCAAATGTGTTTTTAGTTGAGTCTCTTGGTTACAATTTGCTATCTGTTAGTCAACTGTGCAATATGGGATATAATTGTTTATTTACAAATGTAGATGTGTCTGTCTTTAGAAGATGTGATGGTTCACTAGCTTTTAAGGGTGTACTAGACGGCAAGCTTTACTTAGTTGATTTTGCAAAAGAAGAGGCCGGTCTTGATGCATGCTTAATGGCTAAGACTTGCATGGGCTGGCTGTGGCATCGCCGATTAGCACATGTGGGGATGAAGAACCTCCACAAGCTTCTAAAGGGAGAACACGTGATAGGTCTAACAAATGTTCATTTCGAAAAAGATAGACCTTGTGCAGCTTGTCAAGCAGGTAAACAAGTAGGAGGAGCACATCACAGCAAGAATGTGATGACCACATCAAGACCTCTGGAGCTGCTACATATGGACCTCTTCGGACCCGTCGCCTATTTAAGCATAGGAGGAAGTAAGTATGGTCTGGTTATTGTTGATGACTTTTCCCGCTTCACTTGGGTGTTCTTTTTGCAGGATAAGTCTGAAACACAAGGGACCCTCAAGCGCTTCCTCAGGAGAGCTCAAAATGAGTTTGAGCTCAAGGTGAAGAAGATTAGGAGCGACAACGGGTCCGAGTTCAAGAACCTTCAAGTGGAGGAGTTTCTTGAGGAGGAAGGGATCAAGCACGAGTTCTCCGCTCCCTACACACCACAGCAAAATGGTGTGGTAGAGAGGAAGAACAGGACGCTAATCGATATGGCGAGGACGATGCTTGGAGAATTCAAGACCCCCGAGTGCTTTTGGTCGGAAGCTGTGAACACGGCTTGCCAGGCCATCAACAGGGTCTACCTTCATCGACTCCTCAAGAAGACTTCGTATGAGCTACTAACCGGTAACAAACCCAATGTATCGTACTTTCGTGTATTTGGAAGCAAGTGCTACATTCTAGTGAAGAAGGGTAGAAATTCTAAGTTTGCTCCCAAAGCTGTAGAAGGGTTTTTATTAGGTTATGATTCAAATACAAAGGCGTATAGGGTCTTCAACAAATCATCGGGTTTGGTTGAAGTCTCTAGCGACGTTGTATTTGATGAGACTAATGGCTCTCCAAGAGAGCAAGTTATTGATTGTGATGATGTAGATGAAGAAGATGTTCCGACGGCCGCTATACGAACCATGGCGATTGGAGATGTTCGGCCACAGGAACAAGATGAACGAGATCAACCTTCTTCCTCAACAATGGTGCATCCCCCAACTCAAGACGATGAACAGGTTCATCAAAAGGAGGCGTGTGATCAAGGGGGAGCACAAGATGATCACGTGATGGAGGAAGAAGCGCAACCGGCACCTCCAACCCAAGTTCGAACGATGATTCAAAGGGATCATCCCGTCGACCAAATTCTGGGTGACATAAGCAAGGGAGTAACTACTCGGTCTCGACTAGTTAATTTTTGTGAACATTACTCTTTTGTCTCCTCTATTGAGCCTTTCAGGGTAGAGGAGGCCTTGCTAGATCCGGATTGGGTGTTGGCCATGCAGGAGGAACTTAACAACTTCAAGCGCAATGAAGTTTGGACGCTGGTGCCTCGTCCCAAGCAAAATGTTGTGGGAACCAAGTGGGTGTTCCGCAACAAACAAGACGAGCACGGAGTGGTGACAAGGAACAAGGCTCGACTTGTGGCAAAAGGTTATGCCCAAGTCGCAGGTTTGGACTTTGAGGAGACTTTTGCTCCTGTGGCTAGGCTAGAATCAATTCGTATCTTGCTAGCATATGCCGCTCACCATTCTTTCAGGTTGTACCAAATGGATGTGAAGAGCGCTTTCCTCAACGGACCAATAAAGGAGGAGGTGTACGTAGAGCAACCCCCTGGCTTCGAGGATGAGCGGTACCCCGACCACGTGTGTAAGCTCTCTAAGGCGCTCTATGGACTTAAACAAGCCCCAAGAGCATGGTATGAATGCCTTAGAGATTTCTTAATTGCTAATGCTTTCAAGGTTGGGAAAGCCGATCCAACTCTTTTCACTAAGACTTGTGATGGTGATTTGTTTGTGTGCCAAATTTATGTCGATGACATAATATTTGGTTCTACTAACCAAAAGTCTTGTGAAGAGTTTAGCAGGGTGATGACGCAGAAATTCGAGATGTCGATGATGGGCGAGTTGAACTACTTCCTTGGGTTCCAAGTGAAGCAACTCAAGGACGGTACCTTCATCTCCCAAACGAAGTACACGCAAGATCTGCTAAAGCGGTTTGGGATGAAGGACGCCAAGCCCGCAAAGACTCCGATGGGAACCGACGGACACACCGACCTCAACAAAGGAGGTAAGTCCGTTGATCAAAAAGCATACCGGTCAATGATAGGGTCTTTACTTTATTTGTGTGCTAGTAGACCGGATATTATGCTTAGCGTATGCATGTGTGCTAGATTTCAATCCGATCCTAAGGAGGGTCACTTGGTGGCGGTGAAGCGAATTCTTAGATATTTAGTCGCTACGCCTTGCTTCGGGATCTGGTATCCAAAGGGGTCTAACTTTGACTTGATTGGGTACTCAGATTCCGACTATGCTAGATGTAAGGTCGATAGGAAGAGTACATCGGGGACGTGCCAATTCTTAGGAAGGTCCCTGGTGTCATGGAACTCTAAGAAACAAACCTCCGTTGCCCTATCCACCGCTGAGGCCGAGTATGTTGCCGCAGGACAGTGTTGCGTGCAACTACTTTGGATGAGGCAAACCCTCCGGGACTTTGGCTACAATCTGAGCAAAGTCCCACTCCTATGTGACAATGAGAGTGCTATCCGAATAGCGGAAAATCCTGTTGAGCACAGCCGCACAAAGCACATTGACATCCGGCATCACTTTTTGAGAGACCACCAGCAAAAGGGAGATATCGAAGTGTTTTATGTTAGCACCGAGAACCAGCTAGCCGATATCTTTACCAAGCCTTTAGATGAGAAGACCTTTTGCAGGCTGCATAGTGAGCTAAATGTCTTAGATTCGCGGAACTTGGATTGAATTATAGCATACATGTGCTTATGCCTTTGATCATGTTCATTCTGCATTTTGTTGCTTATTATGGTGCTCAAGTTGTACAAACACTCCCTGGACCTCACAAGTCCGTTGCAAAGTGATGCACATGTTTAGGGGGAGATGTGTTACAACTTGATCCCTTGAGACTAACCATATGCTTGAGTTTGTTTGATTTAGTCTCAAAGGAGAATTGAAAGGGAAAAGGTGGACTTGGATCATGCAAGACTTCCACTGCACTCCGATGAGAAGGTAACTTATTCCAAGTCCATCTCATGAACTCTTATTGCCATTTGCTCTAAATTGAAGATTTTGGTGAGGCAATGGGGTTAAAGGGCCAAGATTGATCCCGTTTTGGTGCTTGATGCCAAAGGGGGAGAAAATAAAGGCCAAAGCGATAAATGGATCAGCTACCACTTGAGAAATTTGAAAATAGTAGAGTAGAGCTTTTGGTTTGTCAAAACTCTTTTGGTTTGTCAAAACTCTTTTATTGTCTCTTTTGGCTTCTTGTGGGGAGAAATAGTAATTATGGAAAAAGGGGGAGTTTTTGAAATCTTTGATCAATCTCTTTTGGAATGACTCTTTTTATGCTTCAACATGTGTGTTTGACTTAGAGATAGAGATTTGAGTTTGATTTCAAAAACAAACCAAGTGGTGGCAAAAGATGATCCATATATGCCAAAATTGAATCAAAATAAATTTAAGTTTTATTTGAAGTAAGTTTGCACTTGTTCTAGTTGCTTTATGTTGTGTTGGCATAAATCACCAAAAAGGGGGAGATTGAAAGGGAAATGTGCCCTTGGGCCATTTCTAAGTATTTTGGTGATTGAGTGCCAACACATGTGCTTAATTGTGAATTTATGTCAATGGATGAACAAGGTGCAAATCATGAAGTAAAGGTATGTTTCTAAGCCTTAGTACATTGGTTTTGTATACTAATATACTTGTCAAAGTGTTAGAAACAGAAAAGAAGAAAGGTGCAAAAGACTTGGCTGTGTGCAGCCAAGACTCAGTTCGGTCTGGAGCACCGGACTGTCCGGTGTGCACCGGACAGTGTCCGGTGCGCCAGGCTGACTCGGCGCGAAGTGGCCGCTCTCGGGAATTCGTCGACGGCGTACGGCTAAAATTCACCGGACTGTCCGGTGTGCACCGGACTGTCCGGTGAGCCAACGGTTGGCCGGGCCAACGGTCGGCCGCGCAATCTGCGCGGGACACGTGGCCGAGCCAACGGTCGGAAGACGGCATCGGACTGTCCGGTGTGCACCGGACATGTCCGGTGCGCCAACGGCTCCAGATCTGCCAACGGTCTGCAACGGTTGGCTTCGCTGTTTAAGGAAACAAATCGGGCACCGGACAGTGTTCGGTGTGCACCGGACTGTCCGGTGCCCCCGACGACAGAAGGCAGGGATAGCCTTCTAGATTTGCTCTCAACGGCTCCTAGCTGCCTTGGGGCTATAAAAGGGGCCCCTAGGCGCATGGAGGAGACACACAAGCAACCTTTGAGCATTCTTGATCATCCACACTCAGTCTTTGCGCATTCGTTTGTCATTTTAAGTGATTCGAGCTCCGTTCTAGTGAGAACTCTGTGATACTCTTGTGAGCTCGATTCTTGGCCGTGTGTGTGCGCGTTTCGCTGTGGATTTGTGTGTGTTGCTTCCCTCCCTTACTCTGTGCTTCGTTGTGATCATATACTTGTAAGGGCAAGAGACTCCAATTTGTGGAGATTCCTTGCAAACGGGATAGTGAAAGGAAAAACAAAACACCGTGGTATTCAAGTGGGTCTTTGGACCGCTTGAGAGGGGTTGATTGCAACCCTCGTCCGTTGGGACGCCACAACGTGGAATAGGCAAGCGTTGGTCTTGGCCGAACCACGGGATAAACCACTGTGTCACCTCTGTGCTTGATCTCTTGTGGTATTGTGTTTTGTTGAGACTTCTCTTTAGCCACTTGGCAATTATTGTGCTAACACTTAACAAGTTTTTGTGGCTTAAGTTTCAAGTTTCACAGGATCACCTATTCACCCCCCCTCTAGGTGCTCTCAAAAACAAGCAAGTATTTTTATTTGCAGAACTATTTTACATTGGCAAAACTACGACCAACACATTTGGAAACTTATTTCACAGAAATACAATGTTTGTTTGCTCTTTTGTATCACAACTATGTTTTGAACTATGTAAACTACTTCCATTGTCGTTTTAAATCAGAATGTTCTTATATAACTAAAAACAACCTCTGTGCATAATGTTTCCTGTCGCCTATGCTTTATTTGTTCTATAATGATTCTATTAGAACATGGCGACTACAAGTATGCATATCTAGAACCTATTTGATTATAGCATTCCATATGTGCACAACTTCGACTTATTTATGTGTGTAGATGTTTTTTTAAATACAATTTTAGCATCTGCACTTACTGCATACGGTTGGCAGCCACAACCTGATACTCATCTATATGGTTGTCAGTCGTATCTTAGAAAGCAAACAAGATATATATCACCCCTTCGCACACATGAAAATAATTTTATATGGACAATCCTGAGAAAATAAGATGATAATTTACATTTATGGATAAATAATTGCAGACTATAGTCACAATGAAACTCTTATCTATATACCCTAAGACAACGCAAATGTAATAGTTCTAATTTCTAGGGATGCAAATCCCACCTTGAAACAATTAAATAAATAGATAGGAAGTATGCCAAAAAAATCTTACCAATCATGGACAATCCCCATTAAACAACGATCATATATAATCTTTAGCTTCCTTATTCTGTAAAAGGGACTATATTCATAACCCAGCCATCTTTTTCTTCAAAGATGCTGCAAATTTGCCAAGGTTAGCACTCATATCCATAATGTTTTGCCAAATCTCCTGCAAGCGTGAAGTAGGCTAGGAATAGCTTGCTCTGCAAGTTGCCGAACATGTGCCTTGATAGGTTCTGACAAAGAAAAGATTCAACATCACCACAGAATGAAGTAGCGCTTCAGCTCAATGAATCCATGGAATTTTTGGACCAGATTTTCCCCTCCTTAGGATTTTTGATTCTTAGGTTGGGACAACAGGATTGGGGAAAAGATGGAGTTTTTAGAGCCGGGAGCTTACCTGAACATTATGATGGCGCTAATGAAGGTGGGCTAGAGGGTGATGCCCCAGAAGGTGGCAAAGGAGAGGACGTGAGCCAGCTTGGCGGAGGTGACGGAGCCTATGCCGGAGGGGGTAATTGAGAGCATCAGGGACGAAGAGGACGCCCGCAACAAAAAACCACACCGTCGCTAGGAACCATGTCGCCCACCCCATTGCTCGAATCCATGGAATTTTTGGACCAGATTTTCCCCTCAGGATTTTTGCTTCTTAGATTGGGGCAAGAGGATGGGGGTAGAAAGATGTGAGGTTTTAGAGCCAGGAGCTTTCTTGAACATCACGATGGCCCATCGTGGAGCCAGCCTATGGAAGGCTCAGAGCAGGGGACGCCATCGGCGACCGCAAACTGTGAGGGGGAAGCGAGAGGCGGCGGCGTGGGTGGGAGAAAGGGACCAGAAGTAGAGGAGGCAAGGACAGTGTGGAGAGTGTTTGGTGGCAGATGGATGCGGCTACCTGCTCAGAGCTAAAATTTATGGAAATTTCAGGTCCAGACGACCGTCGCGTGTCACACGATGGATGGCGGAGAGGCCGTCGAATGTGGTCGGTGCAGCAAAATGGGTGAGGTTTTAATATCTCCGATTTGGTGGCAAGGACCTATAAGCACAGTATAAAGACCTATATGCACAATATATATTTTGCAAATTTTGAGGTAATAGATTGCAAGAAAACCTTTATCTGTCATGGTGTATTGGATTGGAGGGTGATTTTAATAAGCTAGCTAGCTATTGTGTTGCGAACTTTGGAATTGAGAACAACATCATTAGCTAGGAATTCAAGTCATCCATTAACTTCATTGAGGTTGATTTAGGGTTTAGGAACTGAATGCTAGAATGTTTAGTCCTTATATCAAGATTCTATGCACAATGTTTAGTCCTTACTCCATCCTTGGTCATTATATATTTATGTTGTGATGTTGATTTTTTTCTCTTATTTTCCATGTATAGAAGGACTTACATATGTGTTCTCTATTCTCTGGTGTAGTTGGAGTGTCAGATCAATGGATCTCCCAAGGATTAAACTAGATGGTGGAGTGGAGCTTCATGTTGGGATGATGCATGCACTTTTCAAGTTTCACAACATTGTGCTCAACCATAGCTTGTGGATGTTGAACCTATTCTACTTGCTTTTGAATTAAGATATTGGACATCTAAACATGTTTGATGTTTAATACTTGTGTTGGATGCTTTATGGTTCAATTCTATGTGGATGCTAGAAAAGTTGCACAGTCATATTGTTTGATGAAATTGTATGCATGATTTTGTTTGAATTCAATTGAATCCTGATTTTATTAATTAATGATGAACTAAAAATCTTATGAACCCATCATGCTAGCTGCCACACCATCATGCTTTATGACGAAAATATTCGTCACAATTCATTTGACACATTAGGTGCCATGTCATTCTAGTTGTGACGAAATTAATCCTCATAATTTCTTTTGCAACGTTAGTTGCCATGTGGTAATGGTCCAATGATACACTCTATGACGTTTTTTGAATCTTATTTACGACGAATACATTTTCCGTCATTACATTTATGTCGTTTTTACCTTTTGTCACAAAAGGTCCTTTAACACGCACCTTCTATGATGGAGATCTTTTCGTCATAGAGTCGTCAAAATATCAAAGATTGTGACCAACCCCCCCCCCCCTATTTGTGACATAGTGAGAATGTCACAAAAGGTGACATATGTTGTAGTGCTGCGTGGTCCCTGCAACATAGTGTAAGACCTAAAAATTGGTTGGAAAAATCATAATAATAATAGGCAAGAATATGGTATTCGTAGCATAGGTCTAAAACTTAAAGCTAGATGTGGGAGCAACAAATAAGGGAGAGACTTTCAAGCTAATTTTTATTCTTATTCTTTTTATAAACCATATAATTAAAACCATACTTAAAAGTGGTGGAACCAAAATAATTCATGAGAAAGGTTATATAGTAACATAGCCTAAGCAAATATAAATAAAGGGGATCATCTATCTTAAGTGTGCATTCAAAGATAAAAATTTCCTTAAAAGAAATACTATGTGTATATTCCATCATTAAAGCATCTATCTAAATGGATAAAAATAAATAAATAAAGAAATAATTAAATGATGCATCATGCTTGACTTTTGAGTACGCACATAGTGTGATGTGAGATTGAAAACGCATATTTGAATTCAAATTGAAAACAAAAATAGGAAGAAAATCGAAGTAGAAAAAAAAGAAGAATAACTCCTCCCAGTCTCTCAGGCCCAAACCGGTTGCCCACTTTCCCCCTCTCCGCGCCCTCAGTCACGGTCTGGTGGGCCCCGTCCGTAAGCACTCATCCCACTACCGCGTCCCCCGCTCAAGCTCACTAGCACCCAGGCCCGGAAAGCCAGGACCGTCTTCTCACTCCTGTATTCTACGGTGGTTCTGCGGGCGGTGCTCAACAAATCGGGCGTTTCCCTCGCTCCTGGTCGAAGTTGCCTCAACAAACCCCACCGGCTTTTCGAATCCTGTGGGGCATACATTGGGCCCCAGACCATAAGTACCCGGGAAGCCCCTGCCTCTAACCCAATAACCCCCCCCCCCCCCCCCCCCCGCGTGATCAAGTCAATTGAGAAGTGCCGGGCTTGGGGAAAATCGAGATCCATCATGGTAGCGGGCTCGCGTTGCCGTTCGGACCCCCATCATGAGGTCCCACCTTTGGTGAGTTCATGCACATTATTCCCCACAACTTGTTCAGCGATGAACGTATGTGAGCTCACCCTTGCTGTCTCACACCCCCCCCCCCCACAGGTCAAGAATAGGTACCACAGGATGAGGCGCATGGAGGATGCTGTGATGAGTTCGTGAGAGGTCTAGGCCGTCGTCTCCCAATCAACTTTGGGTTGCTGGATCATTGTCTCCTTATGATGTAATTATTTATTTATTTTCTACAGAACTCCTGTTATATAGTAAAGATGTGACATTCGTTTCTGTACCACTATTCATCATATGTGTGAGACTTGGTCCCAGCACACCTCGTGATTATGTTTGCACCCGGGTCTTAGTGCCCCGAAACCCGGGTGTGATCACAGAAGTGGTATTAGAGCGATGTTGACTGTAGGACAAAACCTACAAAGAACTGGACAACCATTATCTACTTACCTTTGCTACTCTGATCCTTTCTAAAACTTTCCTTAATCTTCTCTCATCCACTGCTGCTTTACTCTGATTACTTTTACCTTTTTACTTCTAAAGACAAAAGTGGATTTCACACTTTGAAATCTTGTACCTAAAGTGACTTTTAGGAATTGGAGACCTAATCTTAGGAACAAAAACAAAACTATTTTTTATATAGGTATCTATGCACTTGAATGTTTGTTCTTATGATATTTGCCTGATTTTGGATCTTTGATTGAGTGTGATGAGTTGTGGAGTAATGTCCATAATTGCATCTGCATATATATCTAGGCATAAAGGATAATATTTATAAAATAACTAGACAACTTAGATTATTCCCCATTAAAATAGATCTAACATAATAGATCCATCTTATCTTAAAAGATTCCCTCTTATTTTAATAAATACATCTTATCTTGAAGGATTAATCTTATCCTAACCACTTTACTTATCTCATCCTAGAGTAACAACCAGGATCTAAATCAAGTTAATTGAAACTTATCTAGTCCAAACTAGGCATACCAATCTAATCTAGATCTGATTTAATGTGATAGATTAATTTAATCTAACGAAGGCTAACCTTAAGTTGAGCTAATCTAATGTAAGTTGCATAACAGGAAAGTTAATACTAATGGAATAGATTAGACCCCACTCCTATAAAACATGTTTAAGAACGACAAACTAACTTGACCATATACAACCACCTTACCCATCGGATGTTTGCATAACCCCTCTATTATAACCAAACAACAAAACAGATATTCTGATCTACCTACACCATATGATTCATACTATCTCAAAAGATTCTAACATATCCTAATAATATATATCCTACCTTAGTAGATCCTATCTAACCTAATATGATCTAATCTAGTGTTAGTTACTTAATGCTGGTGTAAAGGATTAGGCCATACTCCTAAATCACTTAAGCCTAAATTAGTGACTTAGATCAACTCGGCCATACCCAACAACTTGACCTACATAACAGGTTACATAACTAATCCCAACTAGCATATAGCTACCTACTAAACCCTCTACCCAGCTATTACATACAGATCTATCTTAACCTCTTGTCCCAAACACGGATGGAGACACCAAAGCTCAAGAAGGAAAAGATCAACCTCGTCAAGGAGGGAGAAAGGTTAAATTCGATCTCCAAATGCATTACACCCAACATGGAATTCTTTCTCACCATAAACTTTCTTACCCTAGGCTATTCTTTCCCTAACCTACCTATCTTTTATCCTACACAAAGGTGACTATACATATATATATATATATATACCCATGCTTTCATAACCACTTTCTAATTAACATGAAACTTCTTATTCTTAAACTAATTAGAAGTTAAAGGCTAAACTATAAATAAGTTTTTTTTTCTTTTTACATCCCTTTCCTTACTAATCTCGAGGATGTGATTTCTGTTAAGGGGGTAGGATTTGTAAGACCTAAAATTTGGTTGGAAAAAATAATAATAGGCAAGAATATGGTATTCGTAGCATAGGTCTAAAACTTAAAGCTAGATGTCGGAGCAACAAATAAGGGAGAGACTTTCAAGCTAATTTTTATTCTTATTCTTTTTATAAACCATATAATCAAAACCATACTTAAAAGTGGTGGAACCAAAATAATTCATGAGAAAGGATATATAGTAACATAGCCTTAGCAAATATAAATAAAGGGGATCATCTATCTTAAGTGTGCATTCAAAGATAAAAATTTCCATAAAAGAAATACTATGTGTATATTCCATCATTAAAGCATCTATCTAAATGGATAAAAATAAATAAATAAAGAAATAATTAAATGATGCATCATGCTTGACTTTTGAGTATGCACATAAGTGTAATGTGAGATTGAAAACACATATTTGAATTCAAATTGAAAACTGAAATAGGAAGAAAATTGAAGTAGAAAAAAAAGAAAAGAAGAAGAACTCCTCCCAGTTTCTCGGGCCCAAACCGGTGGCCCACTTTCCCCCTCTCCGCGCCCTCAGTCACTATCTGGTGGGCCCCGTCCGTAAGCACTCATCCCACTGCCGCGTCCTCCGCTCAAGCTCACTGGCAGCCAGGACCGGAAAGCCAGGACCGTCTTCTCCCTCCTGTATTCTACGGTGGTTTCGCGGGCAGCACTCAACAAATTGGGTGTTTCCCTCGATCCTGGCCGAAGTTGCCTCAACAAACCCCACCGGCTTTCTGAATCCCGCGGGGCATACAGCGGGCCCCAGACCATAAGTATCCGGGGAGCCCCTGCCTCTAACCTGTAACACCTCAGGTGTTTATCTCCTGTTCGACATCGACTATGGACTTAAGTACGGGATATCGATGAATATAATTGTCACTAAATTTTAATCGTCTTCGCCTATTACGATTTTCAATATCTTATCTGTCTCCGTTTGTCTAGACTGTCTAAAATATTTTGTGAAATTCGTAGTTAAATAATCGCCTGAAATGTCGAGTCTTATGCTAGTTTGAAATTTATCAATGAAGCAAATATGAATTTGGAAAGCTCAAATCAGTCGTGTAATTTTTGTCCCGAGCAAATTAAGTAGAACTCAACCACAAAAATATTAACGCAAAATTTAATTGGATCAAGATAATTAGGGCTGATATTGAGTATTCATAATTAAACTGTTTCCTTGTTTAGACTACGGATAAAATTTTCCGGTTTCAAATTAAATCTAGCACAGTCTAAAACATCGAAAATAATGACGTGGTCTAGTGCCAGTTTAAAATTAATAAACTAAGGCTAATTGGAAATATCACCTAAGTATTTCGCTCATATTCGAGCGTTCTCTACGAATTCGGTAGATACTAACAAGGGCAGGTTGTTTAAATAAAATGAGCCTGAACTAAATGAAACATAACAACGGTTAGCCGAATCAGTTTCCTATTCCAGAATCCGAGCAAAATAATATCGTATCATAACAGCATTTTGATCCAATCTGTTTGCATCTTGCCCAGATCCGGATCCCTAAACATGGGTATGTACGTATTCTTTTATAGAAGAAAAAGAAAGAAAAGAAAAACCTTTATAGAAGAAAAAGAAAGAAAAGAAAAACCAAAAATATCTCATATGAGATATCCCACCGCCGTTGTATTTCAGAAATATCATATTGGTCACAATTATCGCATTGGTCACAGGAATCAAGTTCTTCACGTCATTCTCCAAAGGACAAAGCCTTGCATGTCACTTTTCTACTCCCTCTCCCTGTTGATGTCGCAGAGGCCGTCGTAGCTTCTCCCTGATTCCTGTTCCTAGCCGCTCCACTGGTGGCCGACCGTGTACCCTCAGTTTTTCACGCGCTCGACGCTCAGCTCGCCCCTTCTACAGCCGTGTCCTGGTGCTCCCTCAGCACTAGCCGCACGCGAGCTCCTCTGCCCGCGCCACCAGCCGAGCCCCTCCACCTAGTGCTAGACCTACGACGATGTTTCCCCGTCGTTCGAGCTCCACCATGCCGATGCGTCCGCCTTGCTCCTCCGCGCTGAGGTCTGCTCGGAGCAGCAGCGGCAACAGTGTTTCTTCCATTTTCTCGTGCCGAGCTTCCTCCCAATCGCACTCTATCGTGACTCCCTGGTGCATACCACCGCGGCTGGCCTCTCCCTCGCCGTCAGCGCTTCGGCAGACCTCGCTGGTCCGTGATTCCTCCACGCGGGCTGTCGTGTGCTAGCCGTCACGGCGTCCTTAGTTTGTTCCAGCACCGTCGTCTTTATCCCCAGCTCGACCAAGCCACGCCGTTCCTCCCTTGTTCGTGCCGGCAGCTACCGTCTCGAACCACCGTCGATCCGACCGTCCCTAGTATTTTCCCTAACACCGAGCCTCTCTGACCTCGCTGCTCGTCGGTGCAATTTTTGTGTGTGAATTGAGGAGACAGTGAAGCTCAGTTCAATGCTCGTCAGGTGTTTGATCAAAGACTTCAATCAGAGAATGTCGTCATTCTTGCAAATATTAAGTCGAGTTGATTATGGTGAGCTGATTCGCTACTCCTATTATTTTGTTTTAATGAATAGATTAATAGATATATAGGTTGTGATGATTCTCGTATTTTTAGCAAGAGTGATACATGTTGAATTAATCGCATCGTCTAGTATTGTCAGTTCATAGTGTGAAGGATAGTTTTGTGATTTTAATCAGCCAGCCCAGTTTCTATTTGAATGGTAGTGGTAAAGTGGTGATTTCCTTTAATAGTGTGGTATTTATGTCGTTAATCGACTAAGTGTCTAGTCGAATATTGATCTATTAAGTCAATAGTCTTGGATAAATGTTTGTTGTAGTCCAAATTATTTAGAAACGAGTAGCGTCGGCAAACTTATTTCAGTTAAACTGAAAATAGTAATTCTAGAAGCTAATTGAATGGTTTCTATTCTTAGTCTGAGTCATGGGTGTCCGGTAATAGTGAGTCAGAGTTTTATTAGACTCTCCATGTTATGCTTTAAGTAAAGGTAACATAGCATGTATTTATAGTTATTGTTGCTTGATGCCTGAGTTGGATCCGATTAACTGGAAGTTCATGATCGTTGTCTTAAAAAGTCAAAAATATTGAGTGTTTGCATATTAGAGTCGGCAACGTCTTGCTATGCATGTCTAATTCGCTTCGGTACAACAATATTTAGTCTTGTGCTATTCTTGTTTATATGCATTCATGTGCATTATGCAAATCATTTAGGTACGTTAATTAATCACGATATGTAGAGGACCAGAGCCAAGTTGACCACAAGATGTTGTTACGCGTGAGCTTGTCCACAAGGTGATGCGGATGATGAACCTGAAGATGGATAAGCTGAACAAGTGCCAACACAAAAGGATGGTCGTCAAGTGATCGACATCTAACAAACACTAACCTAGTGTTATTCCAGGCAAGCCCCGGTGCATTTACCCCTTCCTTGTATTTTTTAAAAAAAGACTTTTATACACTTAAGTCTAGTGAAATGTGCATTAAGTTTATAGGAATTGCTTGGAAACTATTTGATGCATTGACTACCTTGATATCCATTCCTATTATAGGTACTTCTTTGGAAGTATCAAATATTGTTTACAAAAATGCTTAGCCCTGCTTAGATCTTCTGGATAGAGGTTGTCTTTGCAATAATGCCTAGCTTAGGGGTTATCGTGAGGAAGGATGGTTTCTACCTGCAAGAATATTTTCATTGGGAGCATGGTGGGATCTTACTGCAAAGTGCCCTATAATGCTCTTTTCAACCTAAGGAACACAAAACAATCCTAAGGATAGGAATACTTAAATCGAGACTTGGGCTAGGAACAGGTGATGCTCCACCCAGGTTAATTAAGGATTGGATGCGTATGTAGGCCTATATGATCAAGGACTATCTTAGCTAGCCACATGCCCTAGATATGGGATAGGGTAAGCTTGAACCCGGCTATTCCATACATGAAAAGACAATCACGCACTTGGAGTGGAGAGATGGCGAGAGTGGCACGTACCCTCCTGGCAAAGGACCGCCTAAAAGGGGTGGTGTGCTCTTGGGTGGCGCGGACCTGTTCATGCAGTGGAGGATCCATGGGAATGGTAGAACTATGCAAGAGTTACGAGAAACATATGTTGTGTGGTTAGAGATCCTCAGCTGAGCAAATCGATTCGGATCGCCGTTATATCCCTGGAGAGTGGAGACTTGATCTCCGACCTACAACCTAAGTCAGGATGTAAACACTATGAATAAAAATGATGTTGTATTGATGAGATGGTGAAATTAGACTAGATGCAACCAGAGTCTATTAATATTTAATCTGGCGTTAAAATATTGAAAGTAAGGACTCACTATAGTAAGCTATTTTTGCAAAAGTATCTAAGTTAATTCTTGCTAAAGCCTTTTCCTTGATTCCTATTTCACCAGCATATCCTTGAGAGTCATTTTTCCTTAGTCGGGTAAGACTTGCGAAAGTACAATTCGTACTCAGGGTTTTCGAACCCATGTTGTTGCAGGTGCTAGATTTATGCTGCTGTGATGGTGCTAAGTGCCGGTGGGCTCGACCTTCTTATAATTCTAAGTACTTCTTCTATACTTCTTATTGAGGATGGTCACTTGAGCTAGCTTATATTTCAAAACTATAAATAATTTATAACAGTTCAAAGTTTATTTCTTTGAATCACTATTGTAATCACTCCGATAAACATAAAGTAAAATTTTTGTAACTTGTAAAATTTGGTAATAAGATTTCCGCTGCGAATTGTTGGTGTGTGATTTGTGTTTACTTAATCTCGCGATCTTGGTTGTAAGTGGTTTATCCGAGGTCCTTGGGGCACTCGGACAGATCCTGTTAAGTTATCTGGTGCACATGCATATCCGTCTGAGGTCTTTGAGATAAGGACAGGTGCATGTGGGCCCAATAACTTGGGAGGTTCTGCCACATAACCCCCCTGCCCCCCGCGTGATCAAGCCAATTGAGAAGTGTCAGGCTTGGGGAAAATCGAGATCCATCACGGTAGCATGCTCGCGTTGCCGTTCGGACCCCCCATCATGTGGCGCATATGCTCCCTGGGTCTAGCGAATCACGTGCCTAGCCTCCATTGACAGATGGTCGACCGAGTCAAGGTGAATTTGATGCTAGTGCTCGAGCTGGTGGGCGGAGCCGCCTTATGACATGGACCGTTCTCACTGCTATCACATTCACGGTATAGGTCTTCTCACCCACCTTGCCTTCATCTCTACATCGAGTAGCACCGCTGACCACATGATTGGGCGCACTTGGCCACAGTATGGCCTCTCTCCAGCGTGAGCACCGCTGCACGCGCTCTGCTCCGCCGCGCTAATGGCGCGTGGGTTGGGAAGATGGGGCTTCTGTTGTCGGTTGCTGGATGTGTGGCTGCGATTAGACGGGGAGCATACCTCTTCGGACACTTAATCCAAGCCACTAGATCTTTGGCCAATGGCCAAGATTGGATCTCTTGGTAATGAGTTAGCACCGTTAGATTTAGATCTGAAGGATCTCGTGGCATACCGATTCAATGTTTGGCCGATCTAAACCTGGCCCTTGGTTTCTAATCCAGCGGCTAGAATGCATGCATACCCCTTCATCCGCGCTAACTTATAAAATAGCCCCTCTGTTTGGTCAAAATTAATCCACCATCCTGTTTTTCATAGCCGTGACCTCAGAAACAAATTTTGAAATTGCAGATCAGTCCTCTGAATTTTCAGAGATGTCCCTGGCATCCATTTTGGCATTAAAATTAATAATAAATGCAACTCAAACTTGTTTAATTCATAATTCTCACATTTTAGCTCTGATTTGATCTGTTCCAGTTGCATTAATCTCATATTAATATTCTTTATCACCTAGTAACTTTATTTTGTCCTGAAATCAAGGATAAAATTATGCACTTAATTTCTTTTGTACCCCACACTTAAACCTTCCATAATCATAACTAGTTCATTTTAGCTACAAATGGACCCGTTCAAGTTGCATTAGTTTCATATAAATATTTACTATGCATTAACACGCATTAATTAGACATACCAGATGGTTTATGATTATATACTTATTTATCCTATGTATAGTAGGTTAATCCATCTACTTAAAGTAACATGTTTATAATGTGAATAAAAGATGATCTTTAATTAAGATATGACTTAAAATTAAAGAATGTCCTTAATGTATATCTCACATGATCTATAGAACCAATCTAAGGCCAAGATTTAATTACTTAATCACTAAAACCTTTCAAAAACCATATCCTCTTAACCGTAACTCTGATTTTAGCCGTCCTCGAACCAACGATCTTGTAGCAACGCGTAGATCATTATTATGTAGTTTGTTCTTATGTTTGGCGTGATGTTAATTTTGCCTATACCGTGTTTGTTTGTATTGCTACGACTAGCGTGAGGTCACGAGTCACTTGAAAACAAGCTGGTACCTGGAATCTCAAGTCCCAGGCAAGTTGTGCCCTTGATCACTTCTTTTTACCGAATCATGTTCTTATTAATCATAATGATCTGTATAGGTTAATTTTGATGGGACCCAATAGGTTACCCAAGTTTGTCTATCTTTATACCTTGTTTTACCACTGAATTTTGGGGTAGTACCTGCTACTGCTTTATGTGGTTTTGGGTATGGAGATATACATTATTCACGATCACACTTTTATTATCAGTTTGTTCTTTACTGCTCATGATAAGATCATTATGTTAATTGGAACATGGAGAACCACCTGGGAAAACCGTGCTACCACAAGGGTGGTATGGGATGCTCTTGGCTAACTAATTAGGAAAGCTAGTGGAGGACTACCTTGCCCGAAAGGAGCAAGGGCAGTAGGGGAGTGGTCAGTGTAGGAAGGCCCTTGGGTTGATTTTCCTGCGATGGCGGTCAGGTGAGGGGTCCCTTCATTGTAGCTTCCTAGAAACTATAGCGGGATTTCTGAAGCTAGTGGAACTTTGTAAAGGCCTCGTAGTGTTACCCTGCCTCGCCTCCTCGGAAGAGTTGTATGGGAAGTCGCGATCCCTTGGCAGATGGGTTACAGGACTTGTGGGTAATGATGTGCAACCTCTGTAGAGTGTAAAACTAGTATATCAGTCGTGCTCACGGTCATGAGCAGCTCGGACACTCACATGATTAATTTATGGAACTAAATTCAATTTGTCATATGCATTGCATCACAGGTGTTGTTATCAGTTTTGATCTACTACTTATTTGGGTTGGTATCTACTTATACTTAGTAATTGCTAATAAAAATTTGACCAACTTTAAAAGCAATGCTCAGCTTTAGCCATCCTCTTTGGTAAGCCTTACACTTCACATGACCTCCCACCTTTGGTGAGTTCATGCACATTATTCCCCACAACTTGTTGAGCGATGAACGTATGTGAGCTCACCCTTGCTATCTCACATCCCCCATAGGTCAAGAACAGGTACCATAGGATGAGGCACATGGAGGATGTTGTGACGAGTTCGTGAGAGGTCTAGGTCATCGTCTCCTAGTAAACTTTGGGTTGCTGGATCGTTGTCTCCTTATGATGTAATTATTTATTTATTTTGTACAGAACTCCTATTATATGGTAAAGATGTGACATTCGTTTCTGTACCACTATCCATCATATGTGTGAGACTTGGTCCCAACACACTTGGTGATTATGTTTGCGCCCAGGTCTTAGTGCCCTGAAACCCGGGTGTGACACATAGGGCAAGAGTGTTCCTTATCCTTCGGCAAGACTAAGATGGGGGGCTGGGTTAGGAGACTCTTGAGGCCGTCGAGGGCCTCCTGTGCCTCTGTCGTCTCCTGTGCCTCTGTCGTCCACTTGAAAATGGTTAGTTTTCATAGCTGGAGGTAGACTCGACCATCTGGTCGATGCGTAGGAGAGGGAACGGATCTTTCGAGCACACCTTATTCAGGCCGGTGTAATCGACACACATTCTCCATTTCTTTTCTTTCAGACCAACACGGGGTTGGCCAGCCACTCAAGGTGTTTAATCTCTAGGATGAAACTGGTAGTGAGGAGCTTGTTGATCTCTTCCCCGATGGCACTGCGTTTTTTCTTCATCAAATCGGCGCAGCCGCTGCTTCACCGGCTTGGATTCAGGATTGACTTGTAAAGAGTTCTTGGCTACCTCCATCAGGATGCCCTTCATATCAGAGGGCTTTTAAGCAAAAAGTGTATTTTTATGCGTGGAGGAAGTCGACGAGCGCGCTTTCTTATTTTGGAGAGAGGTTGCATCCAATGCGCACCACCCGCCCATTGGTGCGATCAGGGTCCAGGGGCACCTCTTTCACATAATTTGATGGTTTAAAAGCTACTCCCACCCTCTTCGTGTCCGATGCTTGCTAGTGCTTGGTCCTTGGCATTTCTGTGAGCTTTTGTCTTGTAGCGGCTCCCTCGGCTAAGTCGTAGCACTCGACCTCGCACTCATATGCATGGCGCACCGTAGTGATTGTGTCTATGGGGCCTGACATTTTGAGCTTTAGGTAGTTGTAGTTAGGGATAGCCAACAACTTCGCATAGCATGGTCACCTGAGAATGGCATGGTAGGTCCCTTGAAACCTAACTACCTCAAAGGTCAGGGTTACAGTTCTGAAGTTAGCCGGTGTCCCAAAGGTGATAGGGAGGTTAATCCGGCCGAGCGATAGGCATTCACCATCGTGGTGTTCCTTTGCCCTACAACTAGGCGTGATTGCCTTGTCCTCCATTGTGTCCTGCCTTGCCTCCCGGTCGTGGGGCGCTGGCTATTCTGCGAAAGGCTTAGGCCCGGTTATTGGTCGTTAGGAAGCAGGTGATTGAGCTAGGGAGGGGTGGATGCTGTCGCATGTATTGTGGCACTGAGAGAGGTTCCCCCAAAGCTTCTCGCATGGGGAAAATGATCTCTGGTGTTGGCTATGAGGCACCCTTGGATGGGGTTGCATCTCGCCTCACTAGGTGGGGATCAGAGCCCATCCTCCAATCCTAACAAAAGGATGTTCAGGAATGAATCTCGGACGGGGTCCAATACCTCTACGACCTTAGTACGAGCTGGTCATGGTGAGCCTTGTGGCCCGCACTCCGCTAGTGAGGGACCGAGCCAGAGATCGCTAATACCTCTAGCAATGTTGGGTAGGTTAGTCATTGAAGGGACCGCAACTTCTAGGGCCCTGGTCATTCCTCCTTCATTGTTGATGACGAAATCCAAACTCTCAAAATGGATGGCCATTCTGAGGGTCGAGACCGTGTCGCCGCCATTATTGAACATCTTGAGTTCTGGAAAACTCTATCGCGGAACACACAAGTCCCCTACCTGCTGAGCCAACTATTGGTGTTTCGAACCTCACTCCAACAAGTAAATTTATTGTGCGTGTTCTCGGCTCCAGAATGTGTCGCGGTGGGCACAAGATTTATACTGGTTCAGGCAGAATGTCCCTACATCCAGTCATCGGTGGCTTGCGCTATCGGCACCATTGATGATGAAAGATCACAGTATGGGTTACAAGCAAGGTGAGAGAGGGAGGAGAGGCTCCCAAGTCCCTTGTTTGTGGTGGAGGTGGTTACAATGTGGAGTCTTAGCTAAGTCTTGGCTTGGTGGTGGGGCTCTGGTCTCCAGGTCCTCCTCCTATTCGTCGGTCTTCCAGGCATCATATTGTCTGGGGTCCCCATATGTCCGGGAGCCAACCTCCTCCTTTTATAGGCTAAGGAATGGGGTCGGCCAGTGGTGGCTTCCTTAGGAAGGAGCCACTTGGTGAAGGTAAAACCGAGCATTCTTACCATGTGGTAAAGCTACGCGTTCTTGCGGTCGCTTGGCTGTCCTGTATTCTTTATTACGAACGACGTAGGCAGCATGGGCTCGAGCACCATCATTTGGGTTGTGCCGATGCCTGGTCTTCCTAGTCTAGGGCTTGGTACGACTCGTCGTGTTGCGCCCTACCAGTGGCCTACGCACTCGAGACTAGTGCCGATAGGTCATGAGTGCGCTATCGATCGGGAGACATGTGGGCCATAAATGCATCATAGTTCGAGGGGCTCATAGGTCACGAATGCTTTATGGCTCGAGAGGTTCGTAGGTCATGAGTGCTCTATGGCCCGAGGGGTTCGTAGGTCATGAGTGGGAGGTAGACCGGTGTCTCCATTGTGGCTTGGCACCAGGCGTTGTTCATGCAGCCGATTATTTATGATGGGTCAGTCTTGGGCCAGGCGAGGGATCCACTCAAGTGGTTTCCCTTCGCCATGCTTGGCCCCACTATCTGGTTCTGCCACACCAACCCTGGTGTCGATGCCGCGAGGTTCGTCCGGGGTGGATTCTTTTAGGGTAGACGTTACATATCTCCTATGACTAACTAGCGGGCCCTAGTTGACAGAGACCTTTTTCCTAGTGTGCTCACTGACCTATGGGCTCTAGGGACCGAGGATCATATTCACGACATATGTTTTCTTTGGTTGGGACCAGTTCAACAAAGTTGATTGTGTGTATGTTGACGTAACGAAGATGTGACTTGGGTGGTCGGTGAAGAAGAAGGTTTTGATGAAATTCTATCCGCCCTAGGGACTACTGCACGTGGATAGGCACCCGAAACACAGCTTCGATGCTTGCAATGTCTAGTTGCAGCCATGTAAAAATGTTGGAAAATCATACTTTAATCTGTGACTAGAAGACGTGATGAAACCTTCAACTTTGGCCACCAATGTGGGGAAGAAGTTATTTTCCAGAAATCAAGAACATTGGAGGGAATGAGTTGGCCGAAGCTATAGCAAAAGAGAACTTGGAAGAAGGTTCAAACTATGCACTGTATTGTTTCGTGTCTTTTAATTGATTTACTTATATTGTTTGTCACTTGTTGGTAGAAAAGCTACCAGACAGGCCGAGGCGATTAGAGAGGGGATAAAGAACTGGAAGGTACTAACTTGACACCTTAACTAAAACTCCTATTCTGATTATATACGTATGTTTGGTAAGACTTTAGAAAAATGCTCTTCCACAAGAGCCTGAGGAGTACATCCTTAAAGTTGATGCGAAGCTAAGAGAAACAGTAGCCATAATTTTTCATGTGAACAAGACGTTGGATGACGTCATTCTACAAATTTGTAACGAAGTTGCAGATGAGGTCTTCAAAGAAGACTAATGAACATTTTTGTAAAGGACGTTGTGCACTTGTCTGTGTAATATAAAGGGCTTTGTATGCTTCTTTTATTGAAATGTTGTGTTATGCTTTGTGATGCATGAAACCAAAAAGAATGTTTTTAAACCGAAGGCAAAAAACACATTCCCTTCTTTTCACGCATAACAAAGGCATTAAACAACCTTAGCATTATAGCTCGCTATATTCTTGCAATTGAGATGAAGGTTAAGCGTATTAACACGGTCATAAAAGATGACAAACCATTCCGAAGTCTATCTTTCACAAAGGATTCACCATTCCCCATAAACAAAAAAATGTAAAAGGCCTTTTTCGAAAATGACAGTAATTAAGGATGTATCATGTAGAATGATGGATGAAAACACAATGCTTATTAGTTGCACAAGCACATCTCACTACAAAGAGTTTCAAATACTCTTTTTGAATTTTCCTTCCATTTGAAGGGCTTTGGAGCCTTTTCACCACTACATGGTGATTTGTTTGTATCCGCCTTCCACTTAAAGGACTTCTATGCCTTGTCACCAGTACTGGGTAACTTCTTTTTTACTATGCCATCCACTTGAAGGACTTTAGAGTCTTTTCACCATTACTAGGTGACTCCACTTGAAGGACTTCAGAGTCTTGTCACCATTACTAGGTGGCTGATCATACCTTCGTATGAACTTCTTCGAGATCTTTTTGTTTTTGTTACACTCAGGTGCAACCTTAGAATTACATTTACAAGGTTGGAAGGGATATGCACTCTTATGCTCCATTGAGGCGAAGTTAAATAGAATCAACAAGAAAGCATAAAAAGATGCAAAAAAATCTCTAGCTTTTGCAATAGCTTCGACTCTCCGATCTAGTCCATTAGGCCCTAATATATATGCTTCGAGTTAGGAATCGTGTTGTTCAACATACATTCTTCAGAAGGCTCTCTTTTATCCTATTGGTGCATATCCTACACTAGAAACTATGGTTGACCTATGGGTACCTACTCATAAGGTGGGGGCCTAGGATGAATGGTGGATGAATTTCCCACTAACTAGGCAAAGGACTAGTCGAAGCAATAGATCCTAGAGGTTGTGTCTTTGGTTCTTGGTGCTAAAAGTTGTGGAATGTAGGGTGAATAGTATGTTGATGTATGGAAAACCTTCTTTGGTTGACTTGTCTATGCAGCAGCAGCAAGCTCCTTTTGCTTTTGTATTGTTATCTGGTAGGTCATCATGGTGTGACCCTTGTTCTCTCCATAGAAGACATATTGCAACTTTCTTGGTTCAGAATTGTGATTAAATATTTTTCATAGCTTTGGTCCCATCTTCCTTCTCTTAAAGCCGGTGGTCGAATGTTGCCTTGCGAAGGTTCTTGTTCTATCCCTGATGTCTAAGATAAGTGTTGAGACTCATTTTGCTATTCTTGCAATCTGTCTGATTTTTCTTTTCTTTCACCTAGATTTTGGATGTTTCAGACATGTTTGGAATGAAATCTTCCTCTGACGCTGCTAGCCACTTATGCGTACTTTTGCACCTCTTGCCTGCATTGTTGAAAGTCATTGTCTGCTCTAATGTATTCATCCATTTTTTGTAGCAGCTTCTCCAAAGAATGAGGAGGTTTTCTTGCAAAGTACTGTGCTGCTAGACTTGGACAAAGCCCCTATATCATTGCTTCGATGACAATGTCATCTAGTACATTTAGTGCCTGAGCCCAAAGCCGAAGGAACCTTCAGACATAAGCTCTGATATTTTCATCTTATTCCTGGGCACACTGAAATAGGGCCTGAGCAGTGACGGGCTTCGTTTGGAAACCTTGGAAGCGAGTGAGGAGGATATCTTTGAGCTTCTACCACGATGACACGGATCCTGGCCAAAGAGAAGAATACCATGTCTGTGTCACATTCTTTACTACCATGAAAAATGTTTTTTTCATGGCTGCAGGGTTACCCCAATACGAGGATACAATCTCTTCATAACTCATCAAGAATTGCTTCAGGTTTATCTAGCCATCATACATTGGAAGTTGGTGTGGCATGTACAATGGTGGCCATGGAGTTGCCTACAATTATGCTGCTAATGGGGGAGTACCATAATATAAGAGGAATCATGACTGTGTCGTTCAGGGTGAAGATTTCTCCGATGATATGGGTCTTCTAGTTGCTCTTCTTGCTGCATCATGTGATGCAATTCTTCTGATGCTTCATTGAATTGTAGTTGTAGTTAAGAAACCTAAAGCATTTTTTCATTCATCTTCTCGACCTATTGCTGAATGGCTTCAAGGTCTTGGATCTCCTAGTTGAGGTCATCTTGTAGTGGAGGATCCACAACTGTTCTCTTGTCCTTCTGTAGATCTCGTCCTTCAAAGAGATGTGTCTCTTCAGTTTGATTCTGATCTATGGGAACAAGAACAGAGCCAACAACTGTGCTTTTCATCGGGGGCATTATGAAGTAGTTTCTTTTCGACATGGGTTCACTGAAGGTTGGTGCCATTATTGGTCTCCTGCTAAGATTCCTGTTAAGAACCATAACAAAGAAACATAATTATGGAAATCAGGCCTTCATCCTTCAAATCTATCCCACATGGGGAATAGAATGAAGGAAGAAGATCATAATAGATTTAAAAAGGAAGCAAAATACATGAAGATACTCGAGGTATCCCATTTCTTATACTCTTCATTCATTATTTCTTTCTGATTACAAATGATTATAAATGTACCTTCTAAAATTGTGATTAATAATTTGAAGATGGTGTTGAGCACCATATGTGGCACCTAGGAAGGCCCATTGGTCTGGCCATATGGCCCGAACAGTCTGCGCCTTGGACAGTCCGTAGGCTAGTCTAGACGATCCATGATAGGATTAACTTAGGTGAGAAAACTATTTTTCCATATGTGCTTATCCAACTAATCATGTGGATTCTGTTGGGGAACGCCTAGGAATGGGTCTAGCCCTCCACCTATATATGAAGGGGTACGAACGATTGGCAAACCACACAATCAATCCAAATAAATACAATATACTTTATTTTCTTCGTTCTTCATTGCATTAAGAGTAGGAATAATTTAGACCTAGTTTAGCTTTTCCCCAACCTCAAATCTGCATCCGCCTATGGCTCTACTTCGTCTAGAGACGTATCGGGTAGCATACCGACCCCGTGGCAACCCTGAAACTCTCGTCCCCAACAGGGTCCCTCCCGGTAGGCGAGTTCTAGGGTTTTCCAAAGAAGAAGATGACTCTGTGCAGGCCTAGACCGTCAAAGAGGCATAAAGAGGAGACGCTCAGGGAGAGAGGTCACGCACTGTCTAGCCCTTGGTCGTGGACCATCCGATCTCCCGTAGAGAGCATCGCCAAGCAGTTCACTCCTAGTGTTTGACCAAAAATCGGAACCAACACACTTTTTGGTGACTCTAGTAGGGACAGAAGGTGTCTAGATATAATAAAAATCTAACTCTAAAGTGGCCTATTCAAAGGATTGCATCGACGTTTCCCCAAGCAACATCATAAAGCCGGCTCTCGAGAACTTGACGGCTAACGAGCAGCAACGATTTCAAGACTACATGAACAAGGTGCAAGAAGAGGCGACGGTGAAGTACCTGACACACTTCATGATGGATCGACACCAAAATATCATCAAGCAAGGGGAGATCGAGATGTCACCTCCCCTATCATCATCGCTAAACCCCCATGTAAGTAAGACAAACGACATTCAATGTCTTAGACATTATATAGATGAGCAGCGAGATCAATTGAAACAATACATGGTGCATGTAAGAAGATTTAAGGAAAATGAAACACACATTTGAGAAATATGTGAATCTTAATTTTCCATCGCATGACATTGATGTTGCAGCCACCACACATAACTCATCCGATACAAATGGGTATTCACAAACCCAGCCATCTTATGGTATGTTGATGAACTCGTATGTTAACCAACCAAACCTCCCCCACCAATTTGGGATAAATTAATGGCACTATCTAGCCCAATGTCCGGACCATTCTAACCTAATCACGGACCATCTGGCCCAACGTCAGTTGGTTCTGGTCTTTACGACGAACCATCTAGAGCCATGACAGGGCCACCGTACTCATCACAAGGGTCAACAGGCATGCTCGGATCATCCAACTATATGTGTGGACCATCCGAGTATCCTAGACAGTCCACGTTTTATAATAGACCATCTAGTGATGAGTACACAAAACAAGAGTTAGGTTATCATACACAATCCTTCCACATGCCATAGCAAAACTTGTCCCTACCACCTATGACTCCTCAAGGCTGTGGCACATCTCCACATTCACATCGAAACAAACACTTTTTGGCCCCTAGAAGGTCGAAAGTAGTTAATGCACAAAATGGGGGTGTCTAGAAATGCTAGTTAATCCAAGATTTAATGCACAATATGGGGTGCTTAAAGTTAATCCAAGAATTGCAAGTTGACAAGCAGCCTTTCCCTATCAACATGATATATTTTGATGATAAAAAAGTCTTGGTTCGACCCGATGTGGATGATAAGGACAAAGGAAAGGCATCATCATCGGTGACTCTCAGGCCCTCCATGAGAACATTAAAATCCTCACCATGGAGGTTGTTCCTGAGAAGAACACAGAGGGAGGGGAGACATTGAATATCACATCAAATCCACTAACGATGGGGGTAAATACAGGCAAGCGACGGAGACAAGCTCCATATCATATGCAACGCGGATGGTCTGGCTCATCAGAGCGGACGGTCTGGATCTCCATTGGACAGTCCAGGCAACACAAAAGGACGGTCCAACGTGGTCCGGGGATATCAGAGACTATGTACCTTCAAGCCATGATGACACAAAATTCGTACATGGAAGTAGAATTTAGCAAAAGCACCTAGTCGGCTGATTAATGTCAACCCCATGTTTGAACAACTTTTATCCAAGTACGTCAACAAGACGACTAGTCCCTAGGACTGGCCAGCAAAGCGACCTCATTCGCACACCATGAGAATACAGGCAAAACAAAATACTTCATCATAGGAGGTAAGGCTGAATAAATCGGACCCAAACATTGTTCAGCTAGTCCCAAACACACCAGCATGGACACCTGCACCTCGATATTGACCCATGTATCTGTCGCATGTCACCTACCAATGCATACCCTCCTCCGCCATATATGTCAAACAAAATGTGGGGAATGCCCATGATACATACTCCATATCCTTATGGGACGCCACAACACCTGGTGTCACAACCTGTTTTAAGGACAAAACCGAATGCATAGCATATATGTGCCAGGATCTATTTCCACACATATGTTGACGTCACAAGTGTAATATATCAAAAGAATAATGCATAAAAGCATAAATAAAGATTATCTTAACATATTACACTTCGAAATGACCTAATGTCTTAACCTTTATTACTCATCAAAGTACAACAAAACATGGGCATCCTTCCACTAGAAGATGACCGGGGGCATCACTAGACTAGCAGCCATCGAGTTCACCATCAAAATCTTCATCTACAAACTTCTGATCAAAATTAAGCAAGGGTGAGCTCACTTATGGTGGGGGCTCAGCAAATGGTGTGAAAATGCAAGGTTAACAAGGTAGGGCTAAAGTTTAAGGCAGGTTGCATTTTAGTTGGTCAAAATTTTATTATCAACACCTGATTACTAGGTATAAGTATATACCAAACCCAATTAAGCATAATTCATAATCAACATAAGCTCAAACCACTTGAGCAAATACCATCAACATGAAACTCAACATCCTGAGCGAACCACTTAAGCATAGCGCTTAAACAAAACCGATAACGATTTATTTCCATCTTCAAGTCAATTATCATGTGAGGGTCCAGGCTGCTCATAACCGTGAGCATGGTTGATATATCAGTTTTACACTCTAAAGAGGTGGTACAACTTTACCCACAAGCCGTGTATCCCCTCTAGCCTTGGTCGGCCAAACCCGTAAACACTTCCGAGATGAGTGGCTAGGAATCCACTATGAGGCTTTCACAGAATACACTTAATACAAAGCAACCCGCTAAGGTTTCCAAGTCAGAGTGGAGGCCCTCTGGTCGAGGTAGCTTAGCCAAGACTATGTCCCCAAGTTAACGTGAGCTGCCACCATCAACCGCTCCTCCTCTTGCCCATATTTCAGGTAAGCTTGCTAGGCACTTAGCATATAAAGCTAATTACCAAAGCCAGAGCCATGATAGCACTCGTGGTTGCACTGTTTTTCTAGGTGGTCACTCCATGTTCCAATTATTATAATATGATCTTGCTTAATCATCGGATTAACAACAATAATGTAAAATCACTATTTGGAACATTAATATCATCAGTAGGAGTACCAGCATAAAGTAAAAGTTGTAGCAATAGCATAGCTACTTGATTAGATCATAACCTAGGTTAAACAAGGATTAAGGTTGGAAAGGTTAGATGTATCTAAATAGGTAACCCATCAAATTATGCACATATCCAAAAGTAAACTTTATTAAATGTATTACATGGGATCAGACAGAATATGCAGGGGGAAAAGTCCACTTGCCTTGCTTATAGAAAACTTGAGATTCTTCCACGGAATAGATCTTGATTCAACTGCTGAATCAACTACTGAATAAAACACAAACAAACAAGAAGAAACAAACACCACTCAATAACATATAACATTCACCTTAGGCAAAGCTAAAAGAAAGCATAATGAAAAGAGCATTTGTTTTTCAAAAAATATCACAAGCAATAGTTATAACAAAAGGACACTCTTTTTCAAAAGGTTTGATCTATGTGTTTTATAAAACATGACATAAGCTTAGGAACACTTTGATTATACGCATATATATATACACATTAAATCACCATTTTAATCTTTTATAGATTAAGGGTTCCTAAGAATATAAAAACATAATAAAACATTAATTTTACAAAAAGCTAATAAATAGCTTAAACAAAATTTTAAGTGAAAAATATTATAATCATATTATTAAACACATATTTACGAAGAGCTAGGTCATAGGCCATAAGTGGATTTTCATGCAAAAGCTATCGAACAAATAACTATGTTTTCCTTTTATTAGAAAACACATGATCTATAAAGTTATATTAAAACAATATGTAAACTATTATTATTAATTACTAAAAAGCATCAACGCTAACTAATTGATTTTAATATTTTTAGAAAAGTTATATGGCATATTTCTGTCGTAAAGGATATAATTATGGATAAGTGAAATATAAGGCTGAATAAATTTTATGTGAAAAGATAATAAATAATTATCTTTTAAT
Organism: Zea luxurians; assembly: GCA_029449295.1. Classification (NCBI taxonomy): domain Eukaryota; kingdom Viridiplantae; phylum Streptophyta; class Magnoliopsida; order Poales; family Poaceae; genus Zea; species Zea luxurians. The sequence goes on along the minus strand of JAOPSE010000312.1, from coordinate 389,334 downwards.
TTCATTAGGAAATGCAGGGCTTATATTATTATTAAGAAAGCTATATTCAAAGTCAATATATGTAGTAACATTTTAGTTATTACTTTATTTTACCCTTTAGAAAAAAACTAAGTGATTTATATATAACATGGACTAAATTTCATGAAATGATTAATCATGTCATATATCTAGTTATTAACAAATTGATCATAGGTTTGATTAACAAATTATAAGAAATGGTAATTATTCTATTAATTATATTTAGTTCAAATCTAGGAACAAATGATCTAATTCAATTAAAAGAAGACTATGTTCAACAATACTTAATCTATTATTTTAGTTACGTGTGTGAATTAAGCTATATTAACATTATTAGAAATCTCTATCTAGCATACACATATTTAATATGAAATATTTGAATATAAGTATAATTCATAAAAAAGACAATTATATAATTATTTATTTAGTATGTTTGATTAAGAAAAGGTGAACTACATTTGTTTTTAACTTCATAATTAGAAAACTACGCATAAATTGATTATAAATTAAATTGATTCATGGGAGCATGTAAACTATTAAAAACACATAGTTAAAGAGATTCATCACGTAATTATAAAGCTTAACAAAATAATGATTGACTTGCTAAATATTATTTCTTGCATAACAACCGTAATCGCAATTAAACTATGAAAATAAGTGAATTGTTGGACACACTAATTAAAATGCTTATCACATAATTATAAAACTAACAAAACCATTTCTATTTTATTTGAGTTCTAAATTTATATTTTATAATAAAAACTGTAACAGGGACCTACACATAAATAAAGGTAATAATTATCTCTTATTTTCTTTGTTATACAACATAAGGCTATAATTCTTTTTATTTTCTTAATTTGAAAACTGCACATTACAAAAAACATCGTACAGATTGTAACACCCCTAGTGTTACTATTACTAAAACTTGAGCATAACATCATGAGCATTGACATTTCATATGTCTGTTACACCTAGAATGCATTCACTAGGTAAAAATTTCCAAGAAGTTGTGATGTTAGGGCTTGGTGTACTATGAACCTTAGGGTACCTGACCCTAAATTAGGGATTATAGATGAAACTGTAGCCGAAATATGTTAAAACCTCATAAGGCATAAGAAATGATCATAAGGTATCACATTTGATGGACTTTAGGGGTACAAAAACCCTAGAGAACTCAAAACCCTAAAAAGAACCCTGGAAAACCCTAAATTGAAAACCTAGGGGGTAGATGTAAATTTTATGCACTTTTGGACCAAACTGCAAATATCCAAGTGCTAGAACATTACAAATCAAGTACTCTTCACTTTTGAGGATTTCCAAGTCAAATGATGAAGTTTGGACTTATTTGCAAAAAGTACCCCATGAGAACCACATATGTCTAAGTCTGAATTCAGTTAAATGGAGTCAACTTTGGAACCCCATATCTCAGAATTCTTGAAGATTTTGCTTTTGGTCAATATAACAAACATGTAGAGCTATGTAAGGACAACAAATTTTATTAAGTAAGTAAGTCCTTGTGCTACATGAAAGTGGGAGAAAAACAGACTTGAAGTTGGGCTGTCAGTCGAGAACAACTTTGAAATTGGGCTGACAGTGAACTAGGATCAAGTTTGAGGGCTATTTTGAGTGTGATTTAGTGAGAATTGAAGTATGGTGGCTATAGCAAGATTAAAGCTGGATTATAGGAGAACAACTTTGGTAAGGATGGATTAGCAAGTTATTACCTGAAAATCTGAGATTTGGGCACTGCAAATCCCTCTGTCAGGCGTCCTGATGGGGTTTCTGATGGTACAGTGAATTGAACGAGATCATAGGTGCAGTGCACCTTGCCACCGGTGACCCCCACGCCTGGATTCTCGCCGCCGAGGTGATTCATGCTCACTGATGCTCGGATAACGCTTCAAGGTAAAAAGATCTTCGCCGCAGATGAGACTCGGGGCTCGCCGCCGTACCCCCTTGCCTTATGGCCGGTCCAGAAAAGTTCGCCGGAGATCGGCGCCTGCCGATCGAATGCCACGTGCCTTGAAGCTTCACCACGGTGAAAGCCACGCAGCTCTTGCGCCAGTACTTCTCCCTCTCTCCGGCCGCCAGCACATGATTCCAAATTCACAAACCACCGCCCTCAGGCCCTATAAATTAAGCGTACCATCAGCTCCGCTAGGTAGTCACGCATCCAGCGCACCCACTCGTACCTTGGATTGTCCACCAGAGAGCTCTAATTTGGAATTTCCCCCAAATCTGTCAAGAACACCGCGTGTGTGAGCTTGCCATGGCCAGCTCTCCACAGGTCCGATCATGTCCTCCTCACTCTTGTTCTAGCAATCTTGTGTGCTCTTGATGCTCATCGGCCCAACCAATTGCATTGAACCTGAGTAGATCACAGGGAACACCTTGAGTTGTCCTTGGTTTGTGATGTCACCGTGGGCAGAGAGATTAGGAGCTAGAACTTTGCAATTGATCGAGGGGAAATGATCGTCAGGGGTAGAAGTATGTGTCAGCCAAGCTAGAGCACCGGCCATTGCGTATCTTGGCCGACACAGGCTTGCCGGAGACTTGTGCGTCACCATCCACCATCGTGGACCCGGCACGGTGAAGAAATAGAACTACAAGGGTCTATTTGCGAACGTCAGAGACACATGTGACTAGTGCTAAGGGCTCTTTATGGGTTATTCGAACAGCCAGGGTCCTCTGTGCATAAACGCCAGTGCAGGCGCGCGCGGGCACGTTTCGCCTGGGGATGGGCTGTATCGGGCTGGTTTCAGCCCGTTACTATTCACCTTTTTCCTTTTTCTTTTTCATCCAGATTTAGGAAATCTATAGAAAATTATAGAAAAATAATTAAAATATGAGACCAATTTCGTTTCAAATTCAATTTAGATGACGTATGCCATCGTGCGCTTCGTCGCGCGACACTTGACGTTATTTTCATAATAATTCAAGTGCCTTGTGGCGCTCCGTCGCGCGACGAGTCGTTTCATTCTCAATTCAGTCTTGGTGTTGTGTCACGCATTTCGCCGCACGACAATCCTTTTAAATTTAATTTGGTCTATTTATAATGATTAAACATGGAACATGACTTTATCCTATGCATAACACGATGGCCAAATTAATACTATTCTGTTTAGACGAGTACTTTGATTTATAATCACGTAACGTGATCGCTCTTCGACCCGTAGCCTCGACTGTTACTCTCTCTTTCTCGCTTAGTCGTAGGTGTGAGCCCTGCACCGAGCGTCTGTTTATTTATGATATTTTATTGCATGGTGTACTATTCTTTTGTATTAAAATTGTGGAATGTATGTTTGAACTCGTATAGATAACGGTCAGTTGGTGGAGTCCAAAGGAGTTGCAGGTGAAGACCTTGAGAAGCAGCTAGTTGGTGAAGGCAAGTATCCCTTGACCCATTCATGTCCTACTCATTCTTATAATTCACTCCCCGCATTTACACAATTTGTACCTAAGGATTGACTAGCTTTTGTTTATCTTGTCCATGTTTACCTATTTTGGTTGGGTTATTTTGGTTTAGCTATATGCTAGTGCTTCACTTTAATCAATAAACATGATGAGATTATCTATGATACGATGTTTTCCCTTTTGATTATGATGATATACTTGTGGCATTTAAGGGGACTCGAGTTGTTTCTCGAGTGCCTCTCCGTAAGGACTGGTTCGTTGGATAACCGCCCGGAAAAATAGTGCAACCATGAGGGTAGAATGGGACGCCCTTAGCTGAATAATTAGAGGAACTGGGGTGTAGTTCGCTTCGCCGTCATGCCGTTAATGAGGCTCGATGTATGTGGCTCGCTCTGCCAAGGTTGATTTGTCCCTTGGGGAGGAGTGCGGTATATTTAGGAAACCTAACGGGTGGCTACAGCCTCAGGGAATCTTTGTAAAAGCTACGTAGTGAAACCCTACCTATTCACCTTGGTAGTGTTTAAGGGTTTGATCGGCCTGAGGCAAGATAGAATCATGGCTTGTGGGTAAAGTGCGCAACCTCTGCAGAGTGTTATGAAACTGATATATTAGTCGTGCTCACGATTATGAGTGGCCAAGGGAGCTCCATTGATTAGAGATACTTTGATCAGAGAAGTTTGGTTTACAGGTGGTGACGAGGATGATGGTTATGATTATGCTTATGGTAATGGTAAGTGGTATTCTTTCCGTTTGGAAAAGGGTACTTTGGGTTAACAACTTGGGTAAATGATAAAACCTGGCTTTCTACTAGTAATAATAACCTGACCAACTAAAAGCAATTGCTTGACTTAACCCCACATAAAGCTAGTCCACTACAGCCAAACGGGACAATTGCTGAGTATGTTGATGTGTACTCATCCTTGATTTACACACCAACCCCCCTAGGTTGTCCACGTTGCAACCTCTGCTCAGGAGAAGATGAAGTCGTGGAAGAGGATTTTCAGGAGTTCCAAGACTACGATGAGTTCTAGGCATGGGTTAGCGGCAAACCCCTAGTCGGCTGCCTGTGAAGGCCATGTGTATCTACATTTCTTTTCCACACTTTGATAATTGTTAATGACTATGTGGATGTCCCGGACATCATGATGTAATCGACTATTACCTTCTTTTATGCTATTATTTGAGCACTGTGTGATGATGTCTAGTTATGTAACTGTTGTGTACGTGAATTGCTGATCCTAGCATGTACATGGCTCGCATTCGGTTTGCCTTCTAAAACCGGGTGTGACAGATCCCCAATCCACGGCCGCGAGCCCACCAGCTCGAGATTGAATCTTACGCCTAGGAAATTTGATCGACGGACAAGATTGAATCCCCATTGAACAAATGCACCAGACTAATCCCAGTCGCCGGTCCCCCGATCTATGGACGGTGCGTCATCTTCTTCGCTCCCACAAGCCTCTACGGCGGCGACCACGCGCATCCTACTGTCACGCACACCCAATCCTAGCGTGAATCACCACAACCACCGCCGGTGCCTAAACCTTGCGCTCGCACTCTACTCTGCCTCTGCCGAGCGGTATTGGTAGCCAGAACACTTTAGCAACGAGGGAAGACACTCACCGAGGTTGACGCCGACCCGGCCAATCCTGCTCGGAGACTCTGCGGCAAGCACACGACACCACGACCATGATCGAGGTCTCAGGTGCAGACCGGTGATGAGCCCCGGTGCCCCAGGTACAATACTCCGCCTGCCGAGGCACAGACGAGGAGTGGGTCACAGCGGCACTCCAATTCGCCTTCCGAAGAGAGTGGGTCACGGTGGTTGAATGACGTGCTCCAATTGCTAAGGGGGCGGCAGACATGGCACTTTTGTACCCGACACCACACCCCAACCACCCGCCGATCTCCTAGCGCCCCCAGCTGGCCCCGGCATTCGTGCAAACCGCGCAGCCGTTACACGAGGAAGAGAGATACGACCCACACGCCAATGAGCGCAAGAACACTGCTGAGGGCGAGATGACAAACCGGACCCACTGTTCAGTCAGGCCCAGCTCAAGTGTGTAGTGGCTCACGAGACCGACAGAGGGGTCCAGTCATCGGGGATAGGCTAGTGCTGCGCAGACCTGAAGCGCCCACAGACATGTGGGGGCCACCTGTTGGCGCAGGAATGGATGGAGCAGGCCGCGCCCACGCAACCGAATGGGACATAGGGGAGAGTTTGGGCCCAGTTCGCGCTTTCTTTTCTTTCCCCCACTTTTTTTTCTTTTTCTTCTTTTTCTTTTCTATTCTGTTTTCTTTTCTCTTTATTTTTGAATCTCAATTTTGAACCCAAATTTTGTTATAAATTTGTACCTAGATTTAAATGTACTAATTAAACATTCGAGTATAAAAAGGGTACATTTATTTATAAATTTTTCTTCACATTATATCTAGGGTTTTTCCCTTCTCCTCTTTTCTTTTCTAATTCATTTTAAATTTCTAGATTGCAACTTGTATTTAAACCTCAATCTCATCATTAATGTGTTTTTATTATTATCATTATTATTTAAATGCACACACAAGTAAACTCCAACATGACTCACTATTTCTTTTATTTAATACACCTGTTAGTGGTCCTTGTGACTTTATGATTTAACATGCAAAAAGAGAGAAACAACACAAGTAGTTTAATAGTCCTTTTTATTTTTCCAAATTTTTGTACATTCTCCAAGTTCAATTACTTGGGTATTACAAATCCTACCCCCTTAAAAATAATCTCGACCTCGAGATTAAGATGAACTAGGGTAGAGGTGGGGAAATTCTATTCGATGCTCTTCTTCTCTCTCCCAAGTGGCATCTTCTTCTCCATGGTGACTCCATTGCACTTTGCACATTTTTATCACCTTATTTCTTGTAACATGAGTCAGAGTGTCTAGGATCTTGATAGGATGCTCAGTGTAGGTCAGATCTCCTTGCACATTAAGTTCTTCCATTGGCAACTGTTCTTCCGGGACACGAAGACATTTCTTGAGTTGAGATACGTAAAACACGTCATGTACATCAGACATATGATCCGGTAGCTCAAGCTATTATGCCATCTCCCCAACTCACTTAAGGATTTTGAAAGGTCCAATAAAGCGAGGGGATAACTTGCCTTTCACTTTAAATCTCCTCATTCCACGAATTGGTGACACTTTTAAGTATACATGATCAACCTCTTCAAATTCCAGTGTTCTTCTATTATCAGCATAGCTCTTCTGTCGAGTCTGTGCTATCCTCAAGTTCTCTCGGATCATACGGACTTGTTCTTCTACCTCTTGAATAATTTTAGGCCCAAAGAACTGTCTTTCACCAGTCTGATCCCAATACAGAGGAGTCCTGCATTTTTTGCCATATAAAGCTTCAAATGGAGACATCTTGAGACTAGCCTAATAACTGTTGTTGTAAGAGAAGTCTGCATCTGGTAGACTCTTGTCCCAACTGCCAACATGCTTCAGAGCACAAGCTCTCAACATATCTTCTAGTACTTGGTTAGTCCTCTCAGTTTGGCCATCGATTTGAGGATGATAGGCCGAGCTAAAGTTCAACTTTGTGTCAAGGCTCTCATGTAGCTTCTGCCAGAACCGAGATGTAAACTGGGGTCCTCGGTCAAACACGATCTTTTTAGGTATTCCATGCAAACAAACTATTCGTGCCATATATAACTCGACTAGCTTGGCGCCTGTGTAAGTAGTTCTCACAAGGATGAAGTGAGCCACTTTGGTTAGTTTGTCCATGTTTACCCAAATGGAGTCATACCCTACAGAAGTGCGGGGTAGACCAACGATGAAGTCCATACCAATTTCTTCCACTTCCACTCGGGTATCTTTAACGGGCGAAGTAATCTAGCTGGTCTCTGCTGTTTAGCTTTTACTCTCTGGCAAACATCACAAACTGCCACATGTGAGGTAACATCCCTTTTTAGCCCGTACCACTAGTACTTCTGCTTTAGATCTTGATACATTTTGGTGCTACCAGAATGAATAGAGTAATCAGAGTCATGGGCTTCCTTCAGAATGGTTTCACGGAGGCTGTCAATCTTAGGAACACATATCCTATTCTTGAACCATATGGTGCCTTACTCATCCTCCGTGAAGTCTGGGCCTCTACCTTCTGCCATTAGATCTTTGATTTCTTTCATTTTAGCATCATCGATCTGACCCTTATGTATTTCTTGCTCTAAGGTAGGTTCTACTTCTATGGTGATCCCTTCAGCATGCGCAACTATCCCCAAGTTGAGTCTTTCAAAGTCCGCTACAAACTCACCGGGTAATTGGGTGACTATAGGTGCATGAGCGTGTTCATTCCGACTCAAGGCATCCACAACCAGATTCGCCTTGCCCAGATGATAGTGGATCTCCAAGTCATATTCTTTGATTAGGTCCAACCAACGGTGTTGCCTAAGGTTGAGATCTTTCTGAGTGAAGATATACTTTAAGCTCTTGTGATCAGTATAGACTTGGCATTTGGTCCCCATAATGTAATGCCTCCAAATCTTGAGAGTGTGCACTGTGGCTATCAGTTCTAAGTCATGAGTGGGGTAGTTTAGCTCATGTTTCTACAACTGGCGAGACACGTAGGCAATGACATATCTTTCTTGCATAAGGACACACCCCAAGCCCTGGCGGCATGCATCACAATATATGTCAAATCTCTTCTACAGATCTGGCATAATCAACACTGGGGGTGACAACAATCTAAACCTCAATTGATTGTAACTCTCTTGGCATTCATGAGTCCACTTAAACACTTTCCCTTTCTCCAATAGTGAGGTCATAGGTTTTTGCTATCTTGGAGAATCCTTCAATAAAACACCGGTAATAACTCGTGAGTCCCAGGAAACTCTGGACCCTAGTGATTGTTTTTGGTATCTTCCAACCCACTAATATTCACTGATATTCCACTGATTGGAGATGATATGCCCATGGAACGGTACTTCATCAAGCCAGAACTAACACTTGCTAAACTTGGCATAGAGTTGATTATCCCTTAGCTTCTATAGTACCAATCGCAGATGTTCCTCATGATCACTATCATTCTTAGAATAAATCAGAATATCGTCTATGAATACTACGACGAATCTACCAAGATACTCCATGAACACCTTGTTAATCAGATTCATGAAGTAGGCTAGTGCATTAGTCAAGCCAAAGGACATGACTGTGAACTCATATAGACCATATCTGGTGGAGAAAGCCATCTTGGGAATATCAGATGGCCTAATCTTCATATGATGGTATCCCGATCTAAGTTCAATTTTAGATAATACCCTAGCACCTCTCATCTAATCAAATAAATCTTCAATACGAGGTAAATGATACTTATTCTTGATTGTTGCATCATTAAGTGATCTATAATCCACATACATACTTTGTGATCCATCCTTCTTCTGTACAAAAAGAACCGGTGCTCCCCAAGGTGAGGAACTCGATCGAATGTACCCCGCTTCCTGTAATTTTGTTAGTTGTTTCTTAAGTTCTTTTAATTCTTCCACTGACATCCTGTATGGTCTTTTAGAAATAGGAGCGGTTCCAGGTAAGAGATCAATAACAAACTCAACATCCCTATCTAGTGGCATTCCAGGTAACTCCTCTGGAAAGATGTCTGGAAATTCTCTAATGATTTTGATGTGATCTCCCACAAATTTGTCGTTGAGCATGTATACAACAAGTTTGTTAGATGTGGGTGGTGCAACTATGACTTCAAATCTATCCCCATCAGGACTAGTAAGTTCTATTGTTCCTCTAGCACAATGTCTTACGACCTTCCATTATTTTAGCCAGTTCATGCCAAGGATTAAGTCTATTGCGCTCTCTTCTAGCATTATAGGCATAGCCCAAATTTTTCTTCCCAAAATTGTTACTTCTATTTTATGACTCATATATGTTGCTTCATAAGCCCCTCTAGGTGTAATGACTATCATAGGCCTACGCAGTGCAAGGTAAGGTAGACTATTTGCATGAACATAACGAGCAGATATGAACGAATGTGAAGCTCCAGAATCAAAAAGTATAGTAGCCGGTACAAAATTAATGAAAAACGTACCAATGACGATGTTGGGACCATCCTCAGTAGCTTCAACATTAATTTGATTAACCCTGGCAATGTTGTAGCCATGGTTGCTGCCTAGAGTCTGTGTCTGCTTGCCCTAAGAATTACCACGAGCCGGTGTGTTGGGGTTCCTCGTCGGACAAACATTAGCATAGTGACCAGCCATGCCACACTTGAAGCATGTAGTGCCTGTAGTAGTGCCCTAGCCTATAGGTCTCACCGGGGTGCCAGTGGGGGCAGCCTGATGAATCTACTGAGTTTGTGGTGTCGCCTACGGTGCTATTGAGCAGATCGCTGATAGGACTATTGCCCACCTCCAGGACGAGCTGGTGTACCCTGGGGTGGAGCATAGCGAGGGCGGATGCTACTGCTCCCCTGTCCCTGCGTAATAGCCTTCCTTTTCATCTCGCCTAGCTGAACACGTTTGTGTTCAACAGCTATAGCCTTGTCCAGAAGCCCCTGGAAAGATGGGAAGGTGTGAGAAACCAACTGTTACTGGAGTGGCCCAATGACTCCCTCCATGAAGTGCTCCTGCTTTCTTTCATCATCAACAACCTCATATGGAGCATACCTCGATAGCTGAACAAATTTGTTGCGATATTCACTAACTGACATATTGCCTTGCTTTAGTGATAGAAATTCTTTCTTCTTTATTTTCATCAAGCCAGCCAGAATATGGTAGTTTCTGAACTATGTAGCGAATTCTGCCTAGGTAATGTTATTGGCAGCATCATGAGCAGCAGTGTACAACTCGCACCAATCAGGAGCGGGGCCAGTAAGACGACCGGAAGCATATAACACCTTCTCTTGATCAGAGCATTGGGCGATATTAAGCCTCTTTTCCACTGATTTCAGCTAGTCATCAGCATGTAGGGGGTCTAGAGAGCTGGAGAATGTAGGTGGCTTGTGACTCATGAACTCCCGGTGCTTGTCCTAGGGTGGAGCTGGTGGTGGTGGTGGAGGCATTGGTGGTTGTTGCTGCCGCACCATTCGCTCTTGCCTCATTGCCTCTGCATCTCCTGCCTCTCCTGATGCATTTCCTGGCGTTCATGCCTCATTTGAGCTAGCATGTCATTCATTGTGGTTGCCATCTGCTGTAGCATCTGCATCTAAGTGGCAACCACTGGATCGGTCCCATCCGATGGAGGATTTGAAGGATTCATTTCTGTTTGCTGTTGTTTAATAATCATCTTGTTGTGGGGGTTGGTAGGTAGATCGATTCCGCCGCCCTTCCTGATATTGACCATCTAGGTTAGAAACACATGGTAAGATAGAATTGTAGATAAGATGAGTAATTATGAGGCATGATCTTTTGGGGGTTTTATTAGCTAAGTAGATTAGTGTGTCACCTATTAATGCTAATACATTACCTTATGGTGGTACATGCTAGAATGCCCTGCTATACTAATTCAGTCAACCAAAGAAGTGAGTCAAGCATTTACCATCAGAACAAACATTCAATCACTTCAGGTAGAGAAAATAATTTTAATTTTGTCTTAGGTCTCCTATATCTTTAAAGGGACATATTTGTAGGATTCCAAGGTGTGAAATCCTTCTTGTCTTTCTAGAGTAGAAAAGGTAAGAGTAGTCAGAGTAGAAGAGCCAAAGGTGAGACAGGATTCAGATAAGTATAGAAAGAATCAGAGTAAAGGTAAGGAGATAAGGGTTTTATCCAGTTCTATCTAGGTTTCATCCTATAGTCAACATTTCCTCTGATACCACTTCTGTCACACCCAGATTTAAGGGATAAAGCCGGGTGCATCTCATATGTGCGCCAAAGAAGAACATCACATATAATGACAAAGTGTGTATAGATAAATGTCACAAGTATCATTATTACATAGCGGAAGTCTTACATAAATAAATAAATGAGAACAATAAAGCGAACTAAGTATTATTCCTTGACACCATCAAGCTAACTGGGAGACGCCACCTATATAAGCTCATATTCCTCATTGTAGGGCTCCTCTTGGACCACCTGCTCTTCACCTAGGGGGTTATGTATCGCAAGACTAAGCTCACAAAAGATCATAGCTCAACAAGTTGTGGGGAATAATGTGCATGAACTCACTAAAGTGTAAGGAATCCCCTGTCCGAAATGCCAGGTAGTAAGACCCGAGAACCTCCCTATACTCTGCAGTGACACCTCCCCGCTTGCCCCTTTCAGGTAAGGTAATCTCTCCCTAGCTTTCCTAATTACTTGGCTAAGGGTGTCACATTCCAACCTTTTGGTAGCACTGTTTTCCCAGGTGGTTCTCTATGTTCCAATTAACACAATAATCTTATCATGAACAATAAATAATCAACAATAATAATAAAGAATGATCATGTGTCAAATTTATCTCAACACCTAAAACCATATATAGCAATAGCAAGGCTACCAAAAAATGTCCAGTGGTGATTAAGGCACAGGATAAAGCAGACTAGGGTGACCTATTGGGTCCCATCAAAATTAAGCCTAAACATGCCATAGTGATTAAAGAGAACATTACTGGGTAAATAAAAGTGGTCAAGGGCACAACTTGCCTTCAACGAGCTCCTGCTTAGAATTATCCACCTGCTGAACACCGGGGTACTCAGTGGCTTGCTTGTCTACTCGCAACAATACAAACAAACATGGTATAGGAGAAATTAACATCACACCAAACATGATATCATACTGCATAATAATATTCCACGCATTGTAACAAGATCGTAGGAACAAGAATCACTAAATTCAGAGTTACAATTGTCGAGTTATGAATTTTCGAAGTTATTAAGTGATTGGTATAGACTAAGCCAAATGAATAATTTTAGTCTACATTTCATGAATAAACAGAGTTACTAGTGAATAGACCAGATTAATACAAAATTAATGCAACTAGAATGGATCAAAAAGGAATTAAAATGGATTTATTATGATTTAAACAAGTTTCTATAATTATTTTAATACAAAAACTCTTTTATCTATAATTTTTATTCCCTTTAACCCTTCTATGGATTGCACGTAGAAATACCAAAGAGCACAAGGGCTAACTCACAAAACTTCCCAGACTTAGTTTAAACCCGTGGTGGACTGCGGGTTAATTGCAAGTAAGTACAAGGACTCTTTGGCAAAGGGATTGAATGAAGGGGTATCATTCAATGTGAGCCGCTCGATCAAAGTTTAACGGCTCGGATTATATCCCCGCGGCGTGAACCAGGGCTCGCTGGTGGACGTCTGATCCCTAATCCTAGGCCGCGAGCCCACCAGACCGAGATCGAATCTTACGCCCAGGAAATTTGATCGACGGATAGGATTGAATCCCCGTTGAACAGATGCACCAGACTAATCCCAGTCGTCGGTCCCCCGATCTACGGACGGTGCGTCGTCTTCTTTGCTCCCACAGTCCGCCGTGGTGCCGACCGCTCGCATCCTACTATCGCGCACACCCAATCCTGGCGTGAATCACCACAACCACCACCGGTACCTAAACCTTATGCTCGCACTCTACTCTACCTCCGTCTAGCGGTATTGGTAGCCAGAACACTGTAGCAGCGAGGGAAGACACTCACCGAGGTTGACACCGACCCAGCCAATCCAGCTCAGAGACTCCGCAGCAAGCACCCGGCACCGCGACCACGACCGAGGTCTCAGGCGCAGAACGGTGACGAACCCTGGCGCTCCAGGTATAATACTCCACCCACTGAGGCGCAGACGAGGAGTGGGTCACGGCGGCACTCCAATCCGCCTTCTGAAGTCGCAGCGCAGCCGAGCAATGGTGGTTGAATTATGTGCTCCAATTGCTAAGTGGGGTGGTGGACATGGCGCTTTTGTACCCGACACCACACCCCAACCACCCGTCGATCTCCTAGCACCCCCAGCTAGCCCCGGAGTCCGTGCAAACCGTGCGGCCATTACAAGAGGAAGAGAGATACGGCCCACACGCTAGTGAGTGCAAGAACACCGCCAAGGGATTGTTCGGTTATTTTCAATTCATATGAATTAGAGAGGATTGATACGGATTGGAGGAGATTTTGATTTACTAGGGATTGAAACCCCCTCAATCCCCCTTAATTCATATGGATTGGGGTAGAACCGAACAAGCCCTAAGAGTGGGATGACAAACCGGACCCATGATTCAGTCAGGCTTAGCTCAAGTGTGCAGTGCGCGCACGAGACTGACAGAGGGGTCCAGTCGTCAGCGATAGGCCAGTGCTGTGCAGACCTGAAGCACCCACAGACCTATGGGAGCCATCTGTCGGCACACGCATGGATGGAGCAAGTCGCGCCCACGCAACCGAATGGGCCGTAGGGGAGAGTTTGGGCCCAGTTCGCGCTTTCTTTTGTTTTCCCCTTTTTTCTTTTTTCTTTTTTTTATTTTTTTTCTTTTCTATTTTTTTGAGTCTCAATTTGGAACCCAAATTTTGTGGTAAATTTGTACCTAGATTTAGATGTACCAATTAAACATCCGAGTATAAAAAGGGTACATTTATTTATAAATTTTTCTTCACATTATATCTAGGGTTTTTCCCTTCTCCTCTTTTCTTTTCTAATTCATTTTAAATTTCTAGATTGCAACTTGGGGTTAAACCTCAATCTCATCATTAATGTGCTTTTATTATTATCATTATTATTTAAATGCACACACAAGTAAACTCGAACATGATGCACTATTTCTTTTATTTAATACACATGTTAGTAGTCCATGTTACTTTATGATTTAACATGCAAAAAGGAGAGAAACAACACAAGTAGTTTAATAGTCCTTTTTATTTTTTCCAATTTCTGTACATTCTCCAACTTCAATTACTTGGGTATTACAAAAAATTCAGAATCCTCAAAATTCTAGAATTTCTCCCCCAACAATCCAAACTTTCATCAATCCAAAAAATTTCTCCCCCTTGTTGACAAATGGACTCATCGAGCCGTAAACAAGGGTATCAACAGAAACCCCCTCGAGCAGAGATCTCCCTCTAAGAAAATGCAGAGATGCAAAAGAAAATGTAGAAAATGCGGATAATGCAGGAGCTTCAGAAGTATAGTAGTCAGAGTGTAAAAATGCTCTAAGTAGCACTCTTTGATGTGTGCAACATTAAATTCACGAGCTAGCATATACTCAAACTGATCATATGCACAAGATATGTGAATTGTAAGCATTTCATTTAGTTCCAAGCGATCAAAAGAGAAGTTCACCACAAAACAAACACTGGACATATGTAAGCAGGAAATCAACCAAGTGCTAGTCAAAGGTAAACAAGGTGAACTACCCCAAACAACGGTCACTCATCATGCTAGAATCATATTTGAAATTGATAGCAAATGAAAATATTGAAGTTTATCAGATTTTGCAACAGAGCACAAATATTATTGAAAAGCATGTGAGTGCAAGAGGTTGTAAGCATTGACATTGTCTAACTTTTCAACCGAATGTTGTTGTAACACCCTGAATTTTGGAGTATAAAATTTCTTCTCTAATACCTACCAAAATTCAGATGTTACCTCTTTTCCTCTCTCTATAGATTTCCTTTCTCTTCCTTTTAATAGGATTTTAGGTATTTATTTGAGAGGTGCATTATTTCTTTAGAATATTAAAATCTAGGGGAGACATGAATTGTTGCATCATGTTGAGCTTAAACTTTGTTTTTGGTTGATGCACATGTTTGAATTATTTAAATTTGAATTTGTAGTTTGATTTGATTTGAATTCAAAAGAGAAAAGAAATAGAAAAGAAATAGAAAATTCAAAATAAAAGGAAAAAAACCAAAGTAGCCCAAACCTCCCTCTTTCTCGGCCAGCAGGCCCAGCTCGCCAGCGCGTGCGCCTGCCCCCTCTCTCCCTCTGCCAGGCAGGCTTGTGCTATCGGCGTCGTTCCTCTCTCTCTCGCCCCGCTCTCCCTCTGTGCAGCGGACCCGGCCCGTCAATGCAATTACCCGTTCGCTTCACACGCTCCTCTCTCTCTCTCTCTGCATCGTGGGGCCATCCTGTCAACTCTGTCCTCTCTACGAGTTGTCACTGACCTACGCGCATGCACGCCGAGAATCCCGGCCACGTCGCCTGCCAACATCCCCCAGCTCCCTTTTGAGCCCCGCCTGCACTCGCTCTCTCTCCCCTGCCTCATTTCGACCAATTTCGCCCTCTCTCGCGCTCAGCCGCCGCCGCCAGAGCCTACCAGTGGAGAGCACCCGTCGTGCCGTCCGCCCAGAGCACCAAACGACGCGCCAAGTCTTCTCGAGCACCGTCCTGAGGTGAGGAACCTATGGCTGTGCCCTGGCAATTTTGCCTTGCCATAGCGAATTTGCGCTCATCGGAGCTCTACCACGCTGGTTCACCGTGCCCACCCAGTGTCCGATCAGTTTAGCCCCGTCATGTACCCGTGTTTTGGCTCTGGGTGTTCCCCCTCCCTCACCGAAGCTAGCACTAGCCTCAGCACGCCCGATTCTCCCTCCCCACGGCCGAGATCGCTCGCCGGAGTGACCCCAACCCACCCGGAGCACCCCCTCCACCATTCACTCGGTCGCAGTCACGTTCTCATACCCGGAACCCTGCCATCGAGTTCGCCAGACCCCCCACCCCTCACCGGTCCTGGCCAACTCCGGCGATCCTAGACCCCAGAGGCCACGCCTGCCTCAGCTTCGGTGGCTTCACCACCGTGGACGATGTAGCACCGGCTGTCGTGCTATTAGCCCCCCTATGCGCTAGATCTCAGTCGTCCGTCCTTGATCCAACGGTCTAGATCGCTGGATACCAGTTCGAACGCGTGCCTCTGCCCTAGGCCCCACTTGTGGATCGCCTACACCCCCTGGCACTGGGCCCGACCAGTCAAGCTAGCAGCCTTTGCCCCGAGCCGCTAACCGCCCTCGCCCGCTTGTCATTGCCCATCCCCCCCCCCCCCCCCCGCGCTGTAAAGCCAAAAATTGGTAGAAAAAAATGAATAATAAAATAAACAGATATATTTATGATAGTATTTTTTCTAGATTTTTTTAAAAAGCCTTTGGAGAATTTACTGGGACCTTTCCTATTCATAATCAACTAATAATGTTAATTTAGTTAAATGGCCACTAAATAAATAATGGGTGATGCATCTCTTGCTTATAATTTGTGGTGATATATCCTATTAAAATGAGGTATCATAATTTAAATTTGACCTCAAAATTTTAAATGAAAACATAAAAGAGAAAATGAGGAAACAAATTGTGATTAAATCATTTGTTACTAGAATTATATAATTGGAAGGAGAATAAATAATAATATGGAAATAATAATGTTTATATTCATGATTGGATCATATTTGATATGGGGAAATCTGAATTTAAAACAGGAATTAGAATTTGAGTTGAATGACGGAAATTTGAAATAGAAATTTGAAAATGTTAAAGAAATTAAAATAGAAAAGAAAAGAAAATGATCAAACTGGTGCGTGGGCCGATTTCCTTCCCCGCGGCCCATCTCCTCCTTATCCTCCATTCCACCTGCGCGGCCTAGCTTTTACTCGGGTTATATGGCACCGACATGTGGGCCCGGTCGGCCAGCCTCCCACGCGTGTGCACATATCCTCTAACGATGTCTTGTGGGGCCCTCTGGTCGATCGCACTCACCCGTTCGTGTCGCCTACACATGGGGCCCGCTGGTCATCACCTTCACCGGCCAACCGTAACAAACTCCATGGATCTCATCGTGGGTGTCGGGCTAGGGGTGGTTCGGCACACCTCCTCGGGGTAGTTAACCGGCTCGAGTTGGAGCTTCCTTCGTCGTCGCCTTGTGTCCGTCACGGTAGCTAGCAGAGAGAGGGAAGAGAAGAGAGAAACTGAGCAAAGAGCGTGTGGCAACATCTCACCGCCACTGCCACTCGGGGTTGGTCAACTGGGTCAGGGAGCTTCGGTCGTGCCCTAGGAAGGTTGGGATAGCATCACGGTTGTTGAAGGGTCCATGGTGTGCCCTAAATTGATCGCCGGTGCGTGCAGATCACCACCAACCGTCGCTTGCCGTGGCCAGGACTGTACACGTTACCAACCCCGGTAAGATATCCTTCCCTTGATTTGCAATCTGCTCTGCTCTGCTCTGAATTGCGGCTGCCAGTGTAGTATTCGTGCAAGAATGGTGCAGGGGCAGGGCTGGTCGGCAATGGCGCCACCGTGCGGGCGGGTGCGTCGCCGTCTCCGTCCTGGGTGAGGAGAAGATACTGTGGGGCATCGATCCCGCGGGCAACGACTCAGATTACCCTAGGCATACCGCTTCGGTGGGATTAGATTGATGGTCGTTGATCGTGGGGTGGACGTTCCATATTAGATGTGAGAGTAACGCTTCGTGCAAAAGAACCTGATCTGTTCGATCGTGATCGGATGGCTCGGGGCGGTCATGACTATGTAGAATATGGGCCATGGATCGCGAATCCTGCGACCTGGATTGAATACCGGTTCACGTAAGATGTCGATGTAATTTGAGCCCTCAAATGCCGATCCAACGGTTGAAATCTATTCGTACCCCTTCGTCCACGACACTTTGCATAAGAACCCCTCCTCTTTTTAATAAATAACCTGCCATCCAACGCTGATTCAAAAGTAATTCCAACTGGGTCCTTTTATTTGCAGATTCAACCCTGTGTTATAAGAAATAGTGGCCTCAGCCTAGAAGGTATATGAAATGGTTATATTAATATATAAAATGATTTTTGTTATAAAAATAATCCCTGAAACTTGTGTAATTCATATTTAATTCATCTTAACTCCAAAATGATTCATTCCAGTTGCAGTAAATCCATAATAATATTGTTTATCACCCAGTAACTCTGTTTAGTCATGAAACATAGATTAAAGTTGTCTAATTAATTTATTCCATACCAAGCACTTTATAACTTCGGAAAATCATAACTATATAACCGTAACTCTGAATTTAGTGGTTCTCGAACCTGGGGTCTCGTTACGACGCGTAGATCATTATTATAAAGTTTGTACTTATGTTTGGTGTGATGTTAATTTTGCCTATACCATGTTTGTTTGTGTTGCTACGAATAGCAATGAGGTCACAAGAATCTAAAGATCATGCTGGTACCTGGAATCTCAAGTCCCAGGCAAGTTGTGCCCTTGATCACTCCTTTTTACCTAATAATGTTCACTATTAATCACTGTGACATGCTCAGGTTAATTTGATGGAACCTAATAGGTTTCCCTAGCATTGTTTATCCCTCACCTTGAAAGTAGATGAATTACTGGGTAGATTTGTTATTGCTCTACCTGGTTTTGGGAAACTAATGTTTCATTATGATCATGTTCCAATTATGTTGTTGTTTAATTATTGTTCATGATAAGATCATATTGTTAATTGGAACATGGAGAACCACCCGGGAAAACAGTGCTACCACAAGGGTGGTATGGGACGCCCTTGGCTGACTAATTAGGAAAGCTAGTGGAGGACTACCTTACCCAAAAGGGGCAAGGGCAGTAGGAGAGTGGTCAGTGTAGGGAGGTCCTTGGGTTCATTTTGCTGCGATGGCGGTCAGGTGAGGGATCCCTGCATTGGAGCTTCCTAGAAACTATAGCGGGTTTTCTGAAGCTAGTGGAACTTTGTAAAGGCCTCGTAGTGTTACCCTGCCTCGCTTCCTTGGTAGAGGTGTATGGGATTCATGACCCCTTGGCAGATGGGTAACACGACTTGTGAGTAAAGATGTGCAACCTCTGTAGAGTGTAAAACTGGTATATCAGTCATGCTCACGGTCATGAGCGGCTCGGACACTCACATGATTAACTTATGGAATTAAACTTAATTTGTCATATGCATTGCATCACTGGTGTTGTTATCGATTTTGATCTATTACTTAAGTAGGTTGGTATCTACTTATACTTAGTAACTGCTAATAAAAGTTTGACCAACTTTAAAAGCAATGCTCAGCTTTAGCCATCCTCTTTGGTAAGCCTTACACTTCACATGAGCTCCCACCTTTGTTGAGTTCATGCATATTATTCCCCACAACTTGTTGAGCGATGAACGTATGTGAGCTCACCCTTGTAGTCTCACACCCCCCACAGGTCAACAATAGGTACCGCAGGATGAGGCGCATGGAGGATATTGTGATGAATTCGTGAGTGGTCTAGGCCGTCGTCTCCCAGTCAACTATGGGTTGCTGGATCATTATCTTAACATGATGTAAATATTTAACTATTTTGTATAGAACTTTGTTATATATTAATGTTGTGACATTTGTTTCTGTACCATGAGTCATCATATGTGTAAAACTTGGTCCTAGCAAACCTGGTGATTATTTTGCACCCGGGTCCCTTAAACCTAGGTGTGACACATGTGCGCTCACCTGCGGATCTAATCTCGTCCGTTTATCTATGATCGGATGGCCGAGAGCGCTTGTTATCCTTTCGCTTGGAAATTTTGTTAAGAAACCCCTTGGGTTTCTGAGAATCAACCCACCGTCCTATTTTCTTGCGACCAGGCCCCTGGTTTCTTGCAGAGAAGACCCTAGACTTTATTTTAATCACAGAAATAGGTTTAATTTAGTGTTTTGGATTCTAAAACTTGTAAATTTCATATCTTTTGCATATGAACTCCAAATTGGGTGGTTCAAATTGCAAAATGTTCATAATGTTATTCTCTATCTGTTTAAATTATATTCATTCATTAGTTTCATGTATTAATTTTGTGGCTGGACTCTAGGTTAATTTAAAGTGATAGAATATTTATTAAAGGTAAAATAAAAGTGAAACCCTAATGAATGTTCAAGTGCTTAACTTTGTAGATTTAATTTCAATTAATGTATGGTCCCATCCCTAGAATAAGTTTATTTAAGTAAGTAATTTACTAAGACAGACATAGTTATGTAGTTAATCTACTGAGATATGCAGTAGTTGGAGAACAACAGACCACTAGAGTTCACTTGTGTGTTTGTACTTTTCCACTGAACTGTGTTCACTCTGTTGCATATGATTGGTGTACTGTTTCTTTGTCATTGCCCAAATGTTTTGAATGAATGATTTTTTTTGCGTAGACAACGAGCAGTTTGAGGTTCTCGAGTGTGTTGCAGGAGACTTCCCTGAGCAGCAACCTAGTGAAGGCAAGTGTCCTCTAACCCATTATATCCTATTTACTTCATAATTCACTGTCCTACATACCATGAACAACCTAAGGATTGACTAGTATTCTGTTTTCCTATCCTTGTTTACCCTTTGGGAATTGGTTACTATGATTAGTATTATGCTACTGCTTTACTTTAATCAATGAACATGATGAGAATATTTATGATACAATGATGTTATTCTGGATATGATGATGAAGTTGTGATATTTTTGGGGGCTCGGGCTGTTCCGAGTACCTCTCTGTAAGGACCTATTCATTGGATGACCACACAGGAAAACAGTACAACTATGAGGGTAGAATGGGACGCCCTTAGCTGATTAATTAGAGGAACTTGGGGGTGTAGTTGGCTTCGCTGTTGTGCCGTCAATGGGGGCTGGGGCATTGTGCTTGCTCTGCTAAGGGTGGGTGTCGAGGTTCATTCGATTTGGTTTTGTTAGTCACCTACCTTAGGGAGGAGTACTGTGTTTGTACGACTGGCGAAACCTAATGGGCTACTACACACCAGGGGAATCTTTGTAAAGGCTACATAGTGTATTTCTGGCCATTCACCTCGGTAGTGAAGATCGGGTCTTGCAAAGCCAGGATGGGAAGGGATCACGGCTCGTGGGTAAAGTGTGCAACCTCTGTAGAGTGTTAGAAACTGGTATATCCATCGTGCTCATGGTTATGAGCAGCTTTGGAAGCTCCTTTAATTAGAGTTACTCCGGATACTTTTATGATGTTTCTTAATGATGATGACTATCTTTATGGTATTTTGGTATTTCCTCTTAGAGGGAGTATCATTTGGGTAATAACTTAGGATTATTGATAAAACATGGCTCTCTGCTAGTAATAAATACCTAACCAACTAAAAGCAACTACTTTAAGCTTAACCCCACATACAGCTAGTCCACTTTAGCCAAACAGGACATTTGCTGAGTACGTTGATGTGTACTCACCCTTGCTTAAAAACATAAAACCCTAGGTTGTCTCCATTGCAACCAGTGCTCAGGAGAAGATGAAGGCAATGTGGAGGAATTTCAGGAGTTTTAGGACTTTAATGAGTTCTAGAATAGATTAGTGGAAAACCCCCAGTTAGCTGCCTGTGAAGGCCTTATCGTACTATGTTTTGTATTCTCACTTTGATCTATGTTTAAGACTATGTGGATCTCTCAGACATCATGATGTAATCAAATTAATACCTCTTTATGTTATTATTTGAGCACTATGTGATGATGTCCAGTTATGTACTCGCTGTGTTTTGAAATTCTAATCCTGGCACGTACATGGTTTGCACTCGGTTTGCCTTCTAAAACTGGGTGTGACAGTTGCCTATGCAGAAAAAGCAATCAAGAGCTAAAGACACCGATTTTGATCACCCACTACGTGCTCATGTTCATCGAGAAGTGCAAATGGAAGTAGTCTTGATACATTGATGTGGTGACAACTGCAAACTCATCATGATCTTTGTGAATTTCACTTATCTTGATTTAGATTTTAGCACTGCATTGCTGAATCAAGACAATGAATTACTCAAGGCATGAGACATAGCTACCTAGCATACTAGTGACAGCAAAAAAGATCTCAACACGTTCTACAAATGCTACGTGTCAATCTTAATGGTGAACAATTTTTGGATCGAGCAAGTAATAATCATGTTCACAATTATGAAAACAGGCTTAGCTCAACAATGTTGTATCAATATGAGCAAAAATAGCCTAAGCTTGCCATAGCATCATCATGTACATAAAGAACAAACTACAAAGAGCATAGTCACATTCTAGCAGATATACAACTGAAGCTCAAAATGGTACGTGAGATGCAAATGCAGATATGATACAAAAATCAAGAAGCAAAAACTAAAATCTTTATGAAAGCAGAAGAAAGGAAGAAAAACCAAAAGGGGAGCCCTCATTCAAAAAGGGAAGCAAACACAAAATTCCCCTCGCAAATGAGCAAATGAGGACTCATTAAGGGGTTTGGTCAAAATATCAGCAAGATGCTTATGGGTATCAACATGACGCAAATCGATGCCCCCTTTCTTATAACGATCTAGGAGAAGGTGAAAGCGAACAAAAATGTGTTTATTCTTAGAATACAACATAGGATTTTTGGAAACAATTATGGTAGTCATGCTATCACAAAGCAAGGGCACAAGATGAAAATCTAAGCCAAAATCTCGTAAAGTGGCCATCATCCAAAGCAACTGCAAGCAACTGCTAGCGGTAGCCATATGATGACAACCTTGATAGTCTTGAGTGAATCTGCCTCCTTGCTATCAACCTTGATAGTTGTTGGGAGCCTTCGTCTTCCGAAGGTCCTCAAAAACATGATTAACAATGTTTCCCAAGCATAATATATGTATAGGAACCTTCAGACTCAGGATGAAGCTGTACACAATATGGAAAGCAGGATCGGAACGAAGGTTGAACTAGTGCCGAAGCTGTGCGCAAGGAAGCTTTGGCTCAGTAGCGAAAAGAGAAACCGACTTAAGGAGGAAAAGGCTATCTAGTCCTCGACAGATTGTTATTAAGTCAATAGTGAATATGAAGGGCATGAATGTAATTTTACGCAGGCTGCGTCCTGTGCCTATAAATAGAAGAACAGTACTCCCATACTGTTCACACTGACTTGTATCCACTTGTGCGTCATACTTGGATTTTATCAAGCCAAAGGTACAAATGTAATTTAATATTGTTCTTATTCATTCACGAATATATGAAAAGGATATATAAATGATGTTATATGATCATTCATGTTTCTTCTCATGTTCCATATATTTCTTCTTTGATCAATGTAAACTGTGATGAAGAAGGTATGTCCTTCATGACCTTCGATCGAAGATCGTTATATCCTAAGGGAAATAATGTTTCGAAGGATGAAGGTCATTATCTATTAACCTTTTTTTGTTGCCTTGTTCTTAATTCTTAGCATTTGAGAACAAGTCCCCAACAATAGTCTCGAGTGAATCTGCCTCCTTGCTATCAATAGCCATATGATGACAACCTCCTTTCCTTGGCTCAGGTGAGACTAACTCAACTACCACTTCTTCTCCTAGTAGGGACACCAACTTAATTGTCCTCTTATCACAACTGATAATTGCTTGGTACTTATCTAGCCAATTCATCCCTAGGATGACATCTATTCTCAGAGTACCCATCACTATGAGGTTAGTGGGAAACTCTATCCCCCTTATTTCCACACTTACATTCAAGCAAATACTATCGGCTCAAACTCTACCACCGGATGAGTCAATTTGAATGGGTGTTGACATGGTAGTTATTGGAAGATTATGTGCTTCTACCCATGAAGTAGTAATAAATGAATGTGTTGCTTCAGTATCAAATAACACTTCTGCAATATGGGAGTCGACTGGAAACATACCTACTATCATGCATGGTGTTTCCTGAACTGCTTTAGCCTCCAAATGGTTCAGTCTCCCATGGTTGTAGCATGTCTGGACGCGGTTGCCTGCTCTTGGCTGAGACACATTCTGCTTCACTGAGGCACTAGGGCCTGACTGCTATTGGGCTGCCTTTTTCGGACATTGCATCACCCAATGGCCTTGCTCTCCACAATGGAAACATGCTCTGCTTCCGCCTTGCGCTGGGGCTACTTGACTGCTCTGGTTGGTTGCTGGGGCGGGGAGGCGAGGTGCCTGCTGATTCTGCCTCTAGAACTGACTTCCTCCTAACTGATTGTTCTAGCGATTCTACTGCTGATGCTGGGGGTACTGCCTCTAAAACTGCTGCTGAGGCGGGCACTGATTCTGCTTAAACTGCTGAGGTGAGTTGCCTGAGAAATGGGGGCGATTGCTGCTTCCAGGCTGAGGTCCACCAATCTTGCGCTTGCGATCCTCCATCTCCTTGCGCTTCTTCTCTGTCATGATTGCTCTGTCGATCAGGTGCTGAAAGGTGGAGAAGGTATGATTCATCAGCTAATAGTGCAGGGGATCGACTAAGCCTCTCAAGAAACGATACTGCCTCTTGGCATCTATGTTGACATCCTGAGGAGCATAGCAGGACAGCTGCAGAAACCTATCTCGGTACTCACTGACAGACATAGGCCCTTGCTTGAGCGCTAGGAACTCCTCCTTCTTCACTATCATCAGACCTGCTGGAACATGATAATGACGGAAATTATCTCTGAATTCCTCCCAGGTGATAGTGTCGGGGTTGGCATGGGTGGCGAGGTAGGACTCCCACCAAGACTGAGCTGCTCCTCTCAACAAACGGGGACCATATAGAACTTTCTCTCTATCGTCACACTGAGCGGTGTGCAACTCCCGCTCCATGGTACGCAGCCAATCTTCAGCATCCATGGGGTCAGTAGAGTGAGCGAACACTAGGGGATGACCTCTCATGAATCCAGCAGGCTTGTCTCTAGGCATCTGAGGCATCTAAGGTGGGGGCTGATGCTGCTACTGCTACATAGCAGCCAGAGTCTGACTAATTAATGGCTTGGACTGCCTGAGTCTGCATCAAGAACATCTGCTCTATCGTCATTGGGGGCGATGGTGGCAGCTGCTGCTGTGGTGCCTCATCCTATGGTGCTGCCTATTCCTGCTGAGCACGCCTTCCCCCTCTGCACCTGTTGTCTGACATGTGCAGAATGCAATCACACATCAGAACTGATCTTGCAAACCTTGCAGCATAAGAAAAGAGTATATAATTCTTCCACAATACTGAACAGATGAACATCTTCACTAACTCTCAATCACAGGCAAACACAGCTTCTCAGATAAAGAGATAAGTAGAATAAAAGGGCTTCCCAACTAGATAACTAATTTTATTAACATTAACCGGTAAACCAAAGTGCAGGGAGTACCCACACTCTGGCGACAATTATTACAAAGAACCAAATCCATCATAGTCCATCATGACAAACATTAAAAACACAGGATAAGCAAACTACCCTGTCTAACTAAAACTAACTGAGAGTAAGACTAAGGCTAAGGCTATAACTTCTATTTTTAAGCATTAATTACAAGATCTAACGCTGACGATCTATGGTTCTAAATTTATCCTGGTCCTGCAGTCGGGGTTGCTGTAGGCATGGTACCTAGCTGAGGTGAGCGGTACGGGTGCTGAGTCCCGATGGGGCGGGAGAACCATCCTCTAGGTGACGGCGCTCCGCGCGCTCAGCCCGCAACTGGGCGATCTCAGCACTAGCCCTACTCAGCTCATCTAAGGCATGGTCTAGCTCCGTGTTTAGCATGGCGGCTAGGTTGACTATGCTGCTCAACCTAGGATTGTCCTCACCGATAGATGAGACAACCACACCCCCTGTGCTGCCAAATGGACGGCGAGGGTAATACCTCAGGTTAAGACCATCGACCACCCCACCGAGCACTGAGCAGTAGTGCAAAAGCGCATGCCATGCGGCATCTTGCATGGCCGCCATAGCTGAGTCTCGCTCAAAAATAGAGTAATGCTCCAAGCAAACCTCCACACCCCGGAGACTATTCTCCGGACGACGCACCAAACAAGTCGCCTCCTAGTGGTCCGGGTAAATCCCACGACTGTGCTGGAAGACAACACAGCGATACTCGATAGACCAAGTACGCCGGTCAAGTGTTTGGCGCAGCAAGGTGTCAAGCGCATCGTGTAAGTGACACCCGCGAGTGGCGTCATGAGTGATGGGTCGAGCAACCCATCCCTCCAGCTCTTGTTCCTCTGAAAGGTCGGTGCTGTGGCTCAAGCTGTTGTCGTCACCTCCGTCGTTGGGGTCTCCAACAGCTACTCCAGCGGTCGGGACGCCCAGTGGTGGTGCAGGGGGCGCCTCCAGCGGGGGCACAGGAGAGCAGCTCCTCACAAACTCTACCTCCTGCTGAAGCGAGGAAGAAGAGCCCTGCTGCTCCAACTCCTGTCGCCAACAACTCCTGCTCCTCGTGCAGGCGGTAGTGCAGCCTCTCCAAATGGCTAGACTGACCAGTCACCGAAGGACGAAGCGGACGCTCCGCGAGACGAGAAGGCAAGAAAGGAATGACTGACTTCCGTGCGGTGTGTCTAAGACGAGCCATCTACAAAAGACACCGTAAGCATAAGAGTGAGAACAAAACTAATATGACCAGCAAGTAGACCATAAAATTAGGAGTTAGAATAAAACAAAATTTTCAGCAAGGTATAATATATATAATAAAACATAGATATGGTCGACATGACCAACTTTTGAAGGGATACCAAAGTCAAGGTGATAATAGGGGTTTGTAGTCCTTAGAACGACCATTCTACTCTAGGTTGGCGGTCCTATAGTCAGCATGGCTTTGATACCACCTATGTCACACCCGGTTTTAGAAGGCAAACCGAATGTGAACCATGTACGTGCCAGGATCAGCAATTCACGTACACAGCAGTTACATAACTAGACATCATCACACAGTGCTCAAATAATAGCATAAAAAGGTAATAATCAATTACATCATGATGTCCGGGACATCCACATAGTCATTAACAATTATCAAAGTGCGGAAAAGAAACGTAGATACACATGTCCTTCACTGGCAGCCGACTAGGGGTTTGCCGCTAACCCACGCCCAGAACTCATCGTACTCTTGGAACTCCTGAAAGTCCTCCTCAACGACTTCATCTTCTCCTGAGCAGTTATTGCAAAATGGAAAACCTAGGGGGTTTGGTGTGTAAAGCAAGGGTGAGTACACATCAACATACTCAGCAATTGTCCCGTTTGGCTGTAGTGGACTAGCTTTATGTGGGGTTAAGTCAAGCAATTGCTTTTAGTTGGTCAGGTTATTATTACTAGTAGAAAGCCAGGTTTTAGCATTAACCCAAGTTGTTAACCCAAAGTACCCTTTCCAAACGCAAAAGAATACCACTTACCATTACCATAAGCATAATCATAACCATCATCCTCGTCACCACCTATAAACCAAACTTCTCTGATAAAAGTATCTCTAATCAATGGAGCTCCCTTGGCCGCTCATAACCACGAGCACGACTGATATATCAGTTTCATAACACTCTAAAGAGGTTGCACACTTTACCCACAAGCTGTGATTCCCTCTTGCCTCGGGCCGATCAAACCCTTAAACACTACCAAGGTGAATAGGCAGGGTTTCACTATGTAGCCTTTACAAAGATTCCCTGAGGCTGTAGCCGCCCGTTAGGTTTCCGAAATGTACCACACTCCTCCCCAAGGGGCAAACCAACCTTGGCAGAGCGAGCCGCATACACCGAGCCCCATTAACGGCACGACGGCGAAGTGAACTACACCCTAGTTCCTATAATTATTCAACTAAGGGCGTCCCATTCTACCCTCATGGTTGCACTGTTTTCCCGGGCGGTCATCCAACGAACCAGTCCTTACGGAGAGGCACTCGAGAAATAGCTCGAGTCCCCTTAAATGCCACAAGTATATCATCGTAATCAAAAGGAAAAATAGCGTATCATAGATAATCTCATCATGTTCATTGATTAATGTGAAGCACTAGCATATAGCTAAACCAAAATAACCCAACCAAAATAGGTAAACAAGGACAAGATAATCAAAAGCTAGTCAATCCTTAGGTATAAATTGTGTAAATGGGGGGAGTGAATTATAAGAATGAGTAGGACATGGATGGGTTAAGGGACACTTTCCTTCACCAACCAGCTGCTGCTCAGGGTATTCACCTGCAACTCCTTCGGACTCCACCAACTGACCATTATCTATACGAGTTCAAAAATGCATTCCAAAATTTTAATACAAAAGAATAGTACACCATGCAGTAAAATATCATAAATAAACAGACGCTCGGTGCAGGGCTCACAACTACAACTATGCGAGAAAGAGAGAGTAACGGTCAAGGCTACGGGTCGAAGAGCGATCACGTTAAGCGATTATAAATCAAAGTACTCGTCTAAACAAAATAGTATTAATTTGGCCATCGCGTTATGCATAGGATAAAATCATGTTCCGTGTTTAATCATTATAAACAGACCAAAGTAAATTTAAAAGGATTGTCGCGCGGCGAAACGCGCGACACAACACCTAGACAGAATTGAGAATGAAACGACTCGTCGCGCGATGGAGCGCGCCACGAGGCACTTGAATTATTATGAAAATAATGTCAAGCGTCGCGCGACGAAGCGCACAACGGCATACGTCATCTAAACTGAATTTGAAACGAAACGTCGCGCGACTGGACGCGTGACGCAACACATTAAATAATCTGAAATTAAAATGAATCGTCGCGTGACGAAGTGCGCTACGTAGCACATTAATAAAGGTTGACTAAAATAAATCATCGCACGACGAAGCGCGCAACGCGGCACTTCGACTAAACTAAATTTAAAATTGATTAAACCAAAACTTAAGCATCGCGCACGCTATGGTCGCGCGCGAGGGAACACGCTGCGCGTGCCGAGGTTATGCCGGGGGCGCACGAGGCCGTGCTAGGGGCCACGTGAGCCGTGCAAGCCGTGAGCCACGCTGGGGGCCACGCGAGCCGTGCCGAGGCGCGCGCGCCGGGGGCCACGCAGCCACGCCGGGGGACGCCGAGGGGGGTCACGTCGCGGGGCCGGGGGGCTGCGCCGCCGGGGCCTAGGGAGCCACGCTGCGGGGCCGGGGGGCCGCGCCGCCGGGGCCGAGGGGGGCCACGCCATCGAGGCCGGGGGAACCATGCCGTGGGGCTAAGGGGGCCACGCCAAGGGGCCGAGGAGGCCGCGTCGCCAGGGGCCGCGGGGCACCAAGGGGCAGGGAGGTGCGCCGCGGGCCAGGTAGGCCGCGCCGTAAGGGCGCTCGCGCGGGGGGGGGGGGAAGAGAGCAGGGACGCACGCAGGGAAGGGAAGGGGAGGGAGGGGGAGAGAGAGAGGGAGAGAGAGAGAGGGAGAGAGCTCACCTCGGGGATCCAAATCCGGCGATAACCGTCACTGAAACACCTAGGGCACAAGGGGAAGAGAGAGGAGGAAGAGAAGGAGTTGTTGCGCGGGAAAATTGAATGAGGGAAATAGAGAGAGAAGGGGGAGCATGGGGGAGGCAGGGGAACCAGGGGCACGCGGCCAGGGCCGGGTCGGGCTAGGCTGCGTCGTGGGCCGGGATAGAAGCCCACAACACACGCGACCACAGATCGGAATCCAGTCGCGAATCAAAATCTGAAATGAGATGAGATGAACATGCGATTAAACATGACATCAGATAAAGGAATTATGCCTCGGCATGATGCAACACCCATGTCAACTTAGGTTTTTGTTTACACACCATACAGACACCAGTCGCTATACTGCTTTGAAATTGAGAAGAAGCAGCGAAACAGGAAGAGAAAAGAGAGTAACACCTGAATTTGGTGAGTATAAAAGTAGAAAAAGTTCTACCCCCAAATTCAGGGCGTTACAGGATCAGACGTCCACCAGCGAGCCTTGGTTCACGTAGCGGGGATATAATCCAATCCGTTATACTATGATCGGGTGGCTCACATTGAACGATACCCCTTCATTCAATCCCTTTGCTAAAGAGTCCCTTGACTTACTTGTAATTAACCCACAGTCCACCACGGGTTTAAACTGAGTCTGGGAAGTTTTGCGAGTTAGCCCTTGTGCTCTTTGGTATTTCTGGGCGCAATCCAGAAAAGGGTTAAAGGGAATAAAAATTATAGAGAAAAGAGTTTTGTATTAAAATAATTATAGAAACTTGTTTAAATCATAATAAATCCATTTTAATTCCTTTTTGATCCATTCCAGTTGCATTAATTTGGTCTATCCACTAGTAACTCTATTTATTCATGAAACGTAGACTAAAATTATTCATTCTCCTTAGTCTATACCAACCACTTAATAACTTCAGAAATTCATAACTCGACAGCTGTAACTCCGAATTTAGTGATTCTTGTTCCTATGATCTCGTTACAATGTGTAGAATATTATTACATAGTATGATCTCATGTTTGGTGTGATGTTAATTTCTCCTATACCATGTTTGTTTGTATTGTTGTGAGTAGACGAGCAAGCCACTGAGGACCCAAGAGCTCATTGAAGGCAAGTTAATTTGACACATGATCATTATTTATTATTATTGTTTATTTATTGTTCATGATAAGATTACTGTGTTAATTGGAACATGGAGAACCACCCGGGAAAATAGTGCTACCACAAGGGTGGAATGCGACACCCTTGGCCAAGTAATTAGGAAAGCTAGGGAGAGATTACCTTACCTGAAAGGGGCAAGCGGGGAGGCGTCGCTGTAGAGTATATGGAGGTTCTCAGGTCGGACTGCCTGGCATTCTGAACGGGGGATTCCTATGCTTCCTTCTTCCTGAATTCGTAGCAGGTTTTCTCGAACTAGTGGAACTTTGTAAAGGCCTCGTAGTGCTACCCTGCCTCGTCACCTTGGTAGAGATGAATGGGAAGTCGCGATCCCTTGGCAAATGGGTAACATGACTTTGGGTAAAGATGTGCAACCTCTGCAGAGTGTAAAACTGGTATATCATCCATGCTCATGATCATGAGCGGCTCGAACACTCACATGATTAATTTATTGAAGTTAAATTTAACATGTCGTTTGCATCGCACTGTGGTTTATTATCAATTTGATCTATTATTACTCTGGTATGGTATTTACTTACATTTAGTAACTGCTAATAAAACTTGACCACTTATTAAAAGCAATGCTCAGCTTTAACCCTTATTTGTTGATCAGCCATACACTTCACATGAGCTTCCACCTTTGGTGATTTCATGCACATTATTCCCCACAACTTATTGAGCTATGCTCTTTTGTGAGCTCACTCTTGCGATACATAACCCCCCCCTCACAGGTGAAGAGCATGTGGTCCAAGAGGAGCCCTACAACGAGGAATATGAGCTTATCTAGGTGGCGTCTCCCAGTCAGCTTGATGGCACCAAGGAATAAAACTTAGTTTGTTTTATTGTTCTCGTTTATTTATGTAAGACTTCCGCTATGTAATAATGATACTTGTGAAATTTATCTCTATACATATTGTCATTATATGTGATGTTCTTCTTTGGCGCACATATGAGACGCACCCGGTGGATTGTTGTGTTCAGTCGTTTGCCTCTTTCTAGAGAAACTAGCTTCGATTTTAGAACTCTTGCTGATTTTTGCCCAACTTTGGTTTTGATGTCTGGCTAGCAGTGTTGAGCCCTTCTTCTGCATCTTCTTGAGGACTAGCTTCTCTTGCTTGGTCGTGTTGATCCGTTGCCCATTTCATTGGGGACCAAGTTTCGCTCAATCATAATGGCTGGTGTGGGAAACCCTAACCCTAACAAGGGGTTGGGTGTTGTATTAATAGACTGTGTTAGGTGGGCCTGGCCCATTAAAGGGGTGAGATGGTAAATACACAGGGTGAACCCCAAACCCTAAACAGGTACGCTAACACCCCCGCAGTCACAACTCTATCCTGTATAGATGTTGAGACTGGATCGGAAGTCTAGAAATGCACTCGACGGTAACCATTGGGTGAAGATGTCGGTGAACTGCAGCATGGTGGGGACGCTGAGAACCCGAACGTCGCCTGCAGCAACACACTCGCGAACGAAGTGTAGGTCGATCTCCACATGCTTCATGCGCTGATGCTACAAGGGATTGGTGGAGAGGTAGATGGCGCTGACATTATCGTAGTAGACAAGGGTGACACGCTGAAGGGGGTTGTGGAGCTCTTGGAGAAGCTGGTGCACCCAAGAAGCCTCTGCCATGCTGTTGGCCACAGCGTGGTACTCAGCCTCTATGCTGGAGTGGGAGATGACGGGCTACTGCTTGGTGGCCTAGGAGACAAGGTTGGTGCCCAGGAACACGACATAGCCCAAAGAGGATCGGTGCATGTCGGGGCAGCCGGCCTAGTCAGTGTAGACCACGAGCTCCGACGTCGAAGATGGTCGGAGTAGGAGGCCATAGTCGAGGGAGCCACGGTGGTAGCAAAGGATTTTGCTTGAGAACGGTGAGATGGGCTCCCATAGGGTGTGCATATGCAGGCATAGTTGCTGGGCGGCGTAGGCGATGTCGGGTCGAGAGAAGGTGAGGTACTAGAGCATGCTGGTCAGGCTCCGGTAAGACATCACGTCGGTGACCAGGGGCCCGTCGTCCTTAGAGAGCTTTGCCTGACTATCAACAAGCGTGGAGTAGGGCTTGCAGTCGGACATGCCAGCCCGCTCCAGGATATCGATGCATACTGGTGCTGGTGAAGGAAGAGACCCTAGGGCCGGTGTTTGATGGTAATGCCGAGGAAGTGATGGAGGGGCCCCAGGTCCTTCATCACAAACTCCCACTGGAGGGTGATGATCGTGCGTTGTAGGAGATCGGCGATGGATGTCGTGAGCACAATATCGTCGATATAGAGGAGGAGGTAGATAGTGTCCTCGCCACACTATTAGATGAAGAGTGATATATTTGACTTGGCCTCGATGAAGCTGATGGAGGCTAAGTAGGAGGCGAATCGGTTGTACGAGGCTCGCGCCGCCTACTTTAGGCCATAGAGGGAGCGGTTCAACCGACAGACTAGATCCGTGTGAGTGGCGTCGACGAAGCTGGTGGGCTGGCTACAGTAGACAGTCTCTGTCAGTGTGCCATGGAGGAAGGCATTCTTGACGTCAAGCTGATGGATTGCCCAGTCCCGAGAGAGGGTGAGGGAGAGGACGACACGAACGGTGGTGATCTTGACGACGGTGCTAAAGGTCTCGTCGTAGTCCGCTCCGGGGTGCTAGATGAACCCATGAAGGACCCAACGGGCCTTGTAGCGGTCTAGGGAGCCATCTAAAGTCAGCTTTTGGCGAAAAAGTCACTTGTCGATGACCACGTTAGTGCCTGGAGGACACGGCACTAGGTCCCAGGTGTGGCTAGCTAGCAGCACCACTTACTCCTCCTCCATAGCCCAATGCTAATGTGGATTAGCGAGGGTGGTGCGAACGGAGGAGGGCACTAATGAGGTGTTCGATGGAGTAGCTATCGTATTAGCAGCCAGAATCAGTCGGTCGACGGGGCGACGAACACTGACAGTTTGTCGAGTCACCATCGGGTGGACGTGTCTGAGGTCGCAGTGGATGGCGAACGGGTGGTACACTGGTGGCTTAGAGCGGGTGGCCAGGACGTCGATGGCCGTGAGCATGGCCAGCACGTGGTGATGATAGATGACGACGGGGTCGGCAAAGCGGGCCACGATCGTTGAAGGGCTCAGGTCCGTGGGTGCCGAGGGAGTGGTCCTACCGCAACAATGGTAGACGAGGGTGGGGTCGGTGAAGCGAGTCACGCTTGATGATGGGGCCACAAGTGCCACGGGTAGAAGAGCGAGCAGAGGCGTTGGAACCACGTGTTGCACACGCGTGGTCGACTAGGCCGCGTGTGGTGTGGGTAGAGGCACATGTGAGGGCATCGAAGCCGTGCATGGCGAGGGCAATGGCGCAAGGCAAGGCGCCTAGGGTGGAGGGGTAGTCATATCGGACTCAAGCAAGGAGTCGAGATCGATGGGTGGGGTGGAGCCAGCAAGTGGAAACACATCTTCGTTGAAGACGGCGTGACAGAGATGATGATGCGGTGGGAAGCAAGGTCAAGATAGCGATACCCCTTGTGGCCAAGGGAGTAGCCAAGGAAGAGGCAGTGGGTGGAGTGAGGAGATAACCTATGAGGAGCGGTGGTGGAAGTGTTGGGATAGAAAGCATAGCTGAACA
Organism: Zea luxurians; assembly: GCA_029449295.1. Classification (NCBI taxonomy): domain Eukaryota; kingdom Viridiplantae; phylum Streptophyta; class Magnoliopsida; order Poales; family Poaceae; genus Zea; species Zea luxurians. The sequence continues at coordinate 355,200 of JAOPSE010000312.1, read as the reverse complement.
CACGGAGGTGGTCGTAGGAGGGGGGTTGTGCCGTATAGGGCGAAGTGGGGTGTAGGTTGGCTCACCACCTTCGATGGGAGGCGGTTGAGGAGGTGGGTGGCGGTGTTCACGTCCTCTGCCCAATAGCTAGTAGGGAGAGACGCCTAAATAGGGATGAAAATGGGACGGATACAGTCGGATACAGGGTCATCCTGTATCCTACCCTAATGTATTTCTCTCTGATACAGGACCAGATACGAGTAGTTAAGATTCGGGGCGGATACAGGATGGGACCGGGTAATAATCTGGGCCGATAAGAAATAGATAACGGATACTATTGGGTAGGTGCCGGATAGTTGTTGGGTAGTTCGTCCCGATGATATTAATTACCCAACCATCCAACAAACACTTAAATTAAGCAATACATAATCATGTATATGATAGATCAAATGTAGGAAAGGAAACCGATAAAATTGACATCATGCAATACAAAGTTACTAATCACAAGGACATTGTGGAATCAACACCACAATATCAAAAATTCATAAAATATTCTAGTTTCACTCAAAAATTGCAAATAAGTTACAAAAACTAATAAACATTTTATACGAAGATAACTAAAGTTCTCATATGAAAATGATAAAGTAAAGTACTAATTATGTTGAAACTTGGATACTTACTGTGATTTCACATGTAACTCATACAAATAAGTGAAATTGAAATGAAAGAAACGTGGACATCTTATAGATCTTATAATCCAAACATTTTTATGGTTATATATGGACATATGTTATGCCTCTGTAAAATTTCACGATTTTTAGGCCATTTATGTATTATTAATTTCTTGTAGTAGAAAATCATCAAAATACAATTAAATCCATAAAATATTGTAGTGTTGACCTAAATTTGCAAATAAGTTACCAATACTAATAAATAGTCTATAAAAAGATAACCTTATGCTCCCACATGGAGATAACCTTAAGCCCCCACATAAAAATGATAAAGTCTATTAATTTGATATAAATTTGGACATTATTTCAATGATTTTGGCATAAAGATGTGTAAAAAATTAATGTACTATAAAGTTATAGATCTCTTGGAGCTCTACAATTTTCATTTAAACTTTATATTCATCTGATTTCATATGTAAAAGTTATGATTTTATTACAATATTATGCAGAAAAAGAAAAAACGGGTACCCGTATCCGACCCGAATATCCGGGTATTTACCTGGTAGTCCTCGCTCCGTATCTGACCCGAATCCGAAGCTACACTATCCGGGTATTACTCGTATCTGTCCCGAATATAAAAATACCCGAATCCGTATCCGAAAAACGGGTATTTGCACTATCCGTATCTGATACCCGACGAGTATACCCAACTCGTTTTCACCCCTACGCCTAAAAGAGAAGGCACCGGATCATATTGGGGGTGGTTCGAATCATGCGCTCAGCCCGACTGTTCTGGGCAGAGGTGTAGGGGCACGAGAGATGCAGCTGAACGCCATTGGTGAGAAAGAAAGGCCGGGAGGCATAGTAGTCAAACTCGCGACCATTGTCGCACTGGAGGGCATGGACTGGTCGACGGAACTAGGTGGATACCCAGGCAAAGAAGTGTGTGTGAGTGGGGAATTTGTCGGACTTCAACCGAAGAGGAAAAGTCCAAAGAAAATGGGGAAATCATCCAAAATCACCAAATAATATTTATATCCAGAAAGACTAAGTATAGGAGAGGTCTAGAGATCGCAATAAATCAGGTCAAAAGCCTGCTCAGCCTGAGAAGAAGAGGTAGTAAATGGGAGACAAGTATGTCAGCCTAACTGACAAGCATGACAGAGATCCTCAAAATGTCCCCTACTACAAGAAGAATCTTGGCTGTTGGAGAGCTTGGTCATGACATCAGGTTCGGGTGGCCGAGACGACGATGCCAAGTGGTGGAGGTGGTGGTGGAGATCAGAACGGGTAGTGGAGACATGCCGGTGGAGGAAGGCTAGAGGGGCCCAGTGCTGTCACATCGAGCGAGAGGGGTCCTGGTGACCAGATCTTTCACAGAAAAACTAGAGGGGTCAAACTCAATGGAACAAGAATTGTCGGAGGTGAACCAACAGACAGAAAGGAGATTGTGGGTGATATGGGGGGCTACCAGAACGTCATTGAGATAGAACGGTCTAGGGAGAACCAAGGCACCTACTGAGGTGACTGGTAGAGTGGAACCGTTTCCAACAACGATCGAGGTGCGGTGGGAGGAGTGAGGTGGGTGAGAGCGAGATAGCATGCTTGTGGTGGGGGTGGTGTGGTAGGAGGCACCGGAGTCGATGACCTAGTCAGGGGAGGGTGGAGCCAATGCCATGGTGCTATAGCCGGCGATGAGAGAGGCTGGGTCCCAGCCTCCAGCAAGCGGGGACTAGGGAGTGATGGTGGGGTCCTCGAAGGTGCAAGCTAAGGCAGGGCCGGGGTCATCGGGGGCACGCCGTATGGAGGCATGTCGTAGACACGCGGCGAAGGTGCGCCATAGGGTGGCACAATCAGGAGAGCCGGTGTCGGCGCTACAGGACAGGAGGCACTGGGGGCCTGACCTGGCCAAATGGAGATGGTTCTGTTCAAGGGGTTGTAGAACAATGGCCAGCCCTTGCTGCCACTCCGGCCGGTGGAACCTCCACGGGTGGAGCTGCCACCCTCGCACCCGCCCTTGCGGGGGCGATTGTCGCCGTCAGCGGTGGAAGCCAGACAAGGGGCCACAAGGGCCATGGCAGGTGGTCGAGCGGGGACCCCGACCGATGAGGTATGAGGGGCCTGTCCCCTAGAAGATGACTGAGCACCAGTGGAAGCGTTGTAGAGTGTCGGGGCCAGAGTGGATGCTAAAATCGCCATGGTGAGCTCCTCGAGGAGAAGCTCGTTCCGCACAACATGGAAGGTGGGAAAGGCCATAGTCCACTTGATGAGAGCCTTCAGGTGGCCGTAGCGGGGGCTGAGGCTACGCAGGAGGTTCAACACCAATGTGCGGTCGGCCATTGGCTCACCGAGGTCGCGAAAGGAGTCAGTTGGGCCCTTCATCTGGCGGCAGGACTCCCCCACGGAGAGGTCTCCCTGAGAGAACTGGTGGAACTGAGCATCAAGGTAGACGACCCAAGCATCTCGGTTCCCGAGAAACTAATCCTCGAGGGCGAGCCACGCCTGATGGCCCGTGTTCGCTTGGTCGCGGATGATGTCTTGGAGCTCAACAGTGATGGTGACGTGGAGCCACGAGAGCACCACGTTGTCCATCAGGTACTAGGACGGAGATAGTGGGGCAACGATGTCATTGAGGACGTGGACGGCGAGAGCATACCATCGAAGAGTGAGGAGGACCTGACCCCGCCAACGAGGGTAGTGGGAGGATGTCGGGTCTAGCATGATGGACACAAGGGACCAGATGTCGTGAAGTCTGGTTGCTTGGGCACGGAGGGTGGCGATGTGGTCGACATTTAGTTCGGGGGCGAGGGGGCCTTGCAAGTGGGCAGGTGAGCCTCATGGACGACCGACACAGGGCCGAGGATGAGACGTTGCACGGTGCCCACCTGGGTGGTTAGAGTGGCGCTCATGGCACGCTCTGGCTCTAGAGCAAGAACGCGGCGCGATCGTGCTCCTGCGTGGCGACCAAGGCAACCTGAATGGTGGCGATGGCTGCAACGAGCGCCGAGGAGGTAGGAGGAGGAGCCATCGACGATGGGGCAATGTCGATCCATGTGGTGTCGGTGTGGACGGGAAAACCCAGCGAGGAGCGACAGAGTGGCTGCTACGGCGCTATGAGGGTAGTGAGGCATGTGGAGGAGGCTCCGGTGAGGGGCCCAAGGCTAGTGATGTAGGGGGGCCCATCTCCGGTGGTGATTGTCCCGGCCGTTGTAGAGAGTAGGCCGGGGAAGATGGCAGTCGCAGCGCTACTGGTGGGACGTGAGCCCATGCCCGTGCTAGCGGTGGGGGACAGAGGCATGTCGGGCTGTAGCAGCAGCGGTTGCAGCATGGCCAGCCATGATGGTGGCAAGGTCGCTAGTGGCCGAGGTCACTGGGGAGTGAGGTGGCGGCTCCATGGGAGGGTGTCACGGGAGGGATGTGGACGCCAGGGAGGGCGCGACGCAGCGGGGCATGGACGCCGGGGAAGGGAGCGACAGACCGCGACGGCGGGGCATCGGGCATGGCCGGGAGGGGAGGGGCATGGCCACCGAGGGAGCACTAGTACAATTTGGCCCTATACAAGTGGTAGGCTTTTTACATCACAGGCGGTTCGGTTAGAAAACCGCCTGGGATGTCACAGGCTATTCGAACCGCCTGTGATGTATTAGTATCACAAGCGGTTTTTTTAGGACCGCCTGTGGTGCTCTATTCTTTTCTCAAACGGACCCTAATGAAAAACCGCCTGTGATTGTGATTTGATTACCATATTAATATTTTAATTTTTAACAGAAATATGAAAATACAATTTAAATGAATTACTATTTTAATTTTTAACAGAAATATGCAAATACAATTTAAATGAATTAATATTTAATTTTTAACAGAAATATGCAAATACAATTTAAATGAATTTTAATAGCACAAATAGATAACTAGAGAGATTTTAAATTAATTGCAACCACAATGCATAGTCGATCATACATGATAACAAATACAATTTGATTCATACAATTTTTCATGAACTACCATTTTTCCGCATGTATGGCTTTAAGTTCTTATCAATTTTCTTTTCCACACGCTTGATTCTCTCTGGACCGTTAAAGACGAACATCTCTTCATACTTGTTGTATTCCTCATCTTCGTCTCCCACATTCTCAACTCCAACAATTTTTTGCTTTCCAGAAATAACTACATGCATCTTCTCATCTGCTAGATCGAGTACATAGAACACTTGTGCAACACATTCGGCGAGAACCCACGGGTTATCTTTATATCCTACTTTCTTTAAGTCTACCAGTGTGAGTCCGTAGTTATCCACTATCACCCCATGGGATGTTGTACCCATTGGCACTTAAATAAGGGTATTTTCATGCTTGGGCCATAATCAAGTTCCCATATTTCCTCTATGAATCCAAAATATGTGGTCTTCTGTCCATGTAGGTCAAAAGCATCGATACGAACACCGCTATTTTGTGCAACACTTTTCATGTATTTTGATTTAGTGTAGAATGTGTACCCATTGATGTCATATGCTTGCCATGATGTCACAAAACACGATGGCCCAGAAGCCAAATTCTTCATTGTTTTCTCTTCCAAAGAGTCTCCGAATGGGATGTTTTTGTCCATTAACCATTCGCTGAAATGATGTTTGTGCTCCCTCATGATCCAGTCCTCTGTGCGGTTCTGATTTTCTTTACGAAGCTCATCCAGGTGTTCCTCTATGTAAGGCTCTGCTATCGTGAGATGTTGTAGTACACTACCATGAGCACAATGTACTAGCTTGTAATCCTCAACACGAAAAGTTTTCCTGCCCATTCTCCCTCTCCCACATAGTTTACCCTCATGTTTAGGTACAGGCACACCTATCATTGTTCCGTCACTGATGTAATCTATACATCTCTCAATCACTTCTTCTGTAGTGTATCCCTCCATGATTGAACCCTCTGGGTGAGCGCGATTTCGCACATAACCTTTTAATACTCCCAGGTACCGCTCCAACTGAAACATATGATGTAAATATAGTGGCCCTAATATTTTTATCTGATCCACGAGATGTATGATTAGGTGTACTTGCATATCAAAAAATTATGGAGGAAAACACATTTCAAGCTTGCAAATAGTCTCTATGATGTATGCCTTTATATAGTCCAAGTCTTCTAAAGCTATTACTTTTTGTGAAACCGCATTGAAAAAGTAACACAAGCGTGTGATGACAACTTTGACATGCTCTGTTTCGAGGGCTCTTACCGCAATTGGGAGGAACACCATCATCATCACATGGCAGTCATGAGAGTTGTAGCCAAATAGAGACAAGTCCTTCATCCTGACTAGTTTGCTGATATTGGATGAGAAACCTGTGGGCACTTTGACCCCACGTAAAAATTTGCAAATCTTTATTCTCTCCTCAACTGACAAGTTGTAGCTAGCTGGGGGGAGGTAAGGCTTCCCTTTGCCACTATCCACTGGATGAAGTTCCGGTCTGATTTGAAGATCTACTAGATCATTGCGTGATTTAAGTCCATCCTTTGTCTTACTCGGCATGACCAGAAAGGTTCCAATGATGCTGTCAAAAACATTCTTTGTTACATGCATCAAATCAATGTTGTGGCAAATTTCCATATCCTTCCAGTATGGGAGGTACTTGAAAAAAATTGATTGCTTCTTGAAAGTTGTGTAAGTTGAAGGGTCAGTTCTCTTCCTCTTTTCTCCTTTGTTTTTTCCCTTTCCGAATACAACATGAATGTTCTTTACAATTTCAAAAACAAGTTTCCCACTATAAAGCTTTGGTGCACCTTCACTTTCCAGTTCATTGTTAAATTCCTCTTTCATCTTTCAGTACTTATGCTGCTTCATCAAGAACCGTCTATGTCCCATGAACACCAACTTCTTGGATGATTTAAGGTACATGGAAGCAGTTCCATCAACACACACTACACAACCATTCTTTCCTTTAGTCTTTTGCCCTGATAGCGTGGCGCCACCAGGAGAATCATGGATGGTAACAAATATAATTGCTCTTAAGTTGAAATACTCATGGCAATACTCATCCCATATTCTAACTCCTTCATTCCAGAGCTTTGTCATATCTTCCATAAGAGGTTCTAGGAACACATCAATATCAACACCAGCTGATTTTGGACCTTGAATAAGAATAGTCAACATAATGTACTTTCTTTTGTGACACAGCCATGATGGAAGGTTGTACATCGTTAAAGTCACGAGCCAGGTGCTATGTACACTTCTTTTTTCACTAAATAGATTCATTCCGTCTGTACCCAAAGCAAATCTTACATTTCTGGTTTCTTTGGTAAACTCAGGATACATAAGATCGAAATTTTTCCATTGTGATGCATCAGCAGGGTGTCGAATCTGTTTGTTATTCTGCTTGCGATTTTCAGCATGCCAACGCATAAGCTCAGCCTCCCTAGGATTTGAGAACAAACGTTTTAAGCGATCAATTATTGGAAGATACCATATCACCAAAGTTGGGATCTTTGACTTCTTTTTCCCATCCATGTCATCAAAAGTGTCATCGTCACTTTCAGGTCCAATAGTGGATTTCTTGTTTTTATTTTTCTTCGGGAATTTTTTTACACAGTCTTGATTGTAGCTCTTCTTGTATCGACTGACATTGCAAACTGGGCATCTTGATGCGTTCTCAAAATCGCCACGATACAGAATACAATGGTTCGAACATGCATGAATTTTTTGCACACCCAAAGCTATGGGAGATATAAGCTTCTTCGCTTTATAATTGCTTGTTGGTAGTTTGTTGGGTTTTGGTAGTAATTGGGACAGAAAATTCAAAAGATCTGTGAAGCTAGTATCAGACCATCCGGTGCTAGCCTTCAACTTAAGAAGTTCTAGAACTGTACGCAGTGTAGTAAACTCTTTGTCACAACCCATTGATTCATCATATAAAGGTTCTTTTGAGGCACTTTCCAGTCCCTCCATTTTAGATAGCCCTTTTTGCGATCCCATAGAACTCAACATTTCTGGTTCCATATGGCGCAACATCTCTTCGCAATCAAATTCTTCAAAATCTTGATTAGCATCCACATAATCCACTTTACCATCAACTTTAAGATCTAAAATTCCGACAACTCTCTCGTCATTACTAGGCACTTCACACGGATCCAACTCACCATGTTCTGACCATATCGTGTAATTGTTTTAAACCCTCTTTTTAGCAGATGTGATTGGATTACTCCTGTATCTCTCCAAGCTATCTTATTATCACAATCGATGCACAGACATAATATCTCCTTACTCTTTCGCAAATTCGCGTGCTTGTTGGACGCTTCAATAAAGCTTCTCAAATTTCGAATATACGACGGATGTGGTCTTGGCACATTGTACATCCAACCTCGGTCCATTACCTATCCCTATATTGATTAACATCAATAAAATCATTAATTAATTGAATTCATCCATAAAACATGAAACGAATTGATGTGCATGAAGATGAAACAAACATTGCAGCAATAGGTACCTTGTGGTGAGACAACTATGTTTCTAAAGAATCTTTAAATTAGATCAACTAGTACAAGTCCAAATCTTGGAATTCCTAAGCTTTTCTTCAAATCCGGTCTATATTACAAAAATTGAGGCAAAAAATCGCATCAAAATGAGAAAGAAAACAAATGGAGATCATATATATGCATAAACTATTGAAATCAATCAATAAACTCAAAAACAAAACCTTCTCCCTGTAGATCTCAAAAAATACCTGCCGCCGCTACAGTGTTGTGACTGTTCTGGGAGATAGGGTTCTGGAACCCGCGGGCTAGTCCTTTTATACTGTACACACATCGCAGGCGGATTTTTAGCAAAACCGCTTGTGATATATAACATCACAAGCGGTCAGAATAAAAAAGCGCCTGTGATATATAACATCACATGCGGTTTTTTATTCCGACCGCCTGTGAAGTTAATCTATCACAGGCGGTCGGAATAAAAAACCGCCTGTGATGTTATATATCACAGGCGCTTTTTTATTCCGACCGCCTGTGATTGTTTACAATATAAAAGGCTTGTTGGTTCCGGCAGGAACCCTAACTCGTCCCGCTCGAACTGACACAGTTGCGCCGCTTGGCTGCCGCCGTCCACGAGCCCAAGCGTCGCCATCCCTGTCCCCGAGCCCATGTGCCGCCGTCCCCATCCCCGAGCCTGAGCGCCGCCGTCCCTGTCCCCGAGCCTGAGCGCCGCCGTCCCCGAGCCCGAGCGCCGAGTGTGCCGCCGTCCCTGAGCCCAAGCGCCGCCGTCCCTGTCCCCGAGCCCGAGCACCGAGCGCCGCCGTCCTCGAGCCCGAGCTCGTGAGGTACTCAAGAACTGTTGGTCATTAGGCTCGTGAGGTACTCAAGAAGCTCTTTCTTCTTCCTCTCGTAGTAAGGTCGAAGTTCAGGTTCCATTTCTTCTAAGTTCATGGCTCGAATTTTTCCTCGGTGCACTCCTTGATCATGGTAGCCCTCTCGAGGGTTAGCTCATGCAACTTAGCCAAGTATTCAGTGGATTAATTGGAGCTAGATGTAAGTTTTGTCCTCTCGGACTTGCTAGAATCATGTCCAAAAGCCTCTTGCCACTCACTGACGATGGGGAGCAGTTGTCCATGTCATCGGCATGGACGTGCGAGCTTGCCGTAGCCGCCATCAATGTCCTGGTAGTAGCTTTTCGATTGGAGGCATCCACCAAAGGTTCCCATTTTAATTCATCCTTCAAGACATACCAGTAAAGCATATACTAGAACACCTTGCCTTCCTTCGTTGCAAAAGAAGGTTCCCATTGATATATATATGTGTTTGAATCATAGCTTTCCAAATTTCAGAAGTTAATTGATGGTAGATTACTTGTTACAGACTTTGTGTTGTTACTGTATTGTTCCCCTGATTATCAGTGCTTAGATTAATTATTCGTCTGAAATGGTTAATCAAATGCTTATCAGAACTGTTCGTCATTATTCTTATATTGTTGGTGTTTTCACTTACATATTTTGTTAAGGTCACCATTTTTGCTTTAGTAGCTTGTTGCCAGTCAGTTATAAGATACTTGCTAGCTGTGTATGCTTATTGCTTGGTTGTCAATTACTTCTCATGTATCAGTTCTTTTATTTCTTTTATCCCTTCTAATTAAATGTTTGTATACCATTAAGGTGTTAGTATCCTTCGAATGAAGAATTTTGTGTCCCTCCATCCATGTCAGTTGTTTGATCTTGTCATGGATAGTTGATGCAACTACTAGGACCCCTTCTTGGTAGAAAATCTCCATAGTGGTTGGGGCAACAAGTCTATCATGGAAGTACATAATGGAACCCCTTATCGAGCACTGAGTATGTGCATTGTTGGCACACATGAATTCCCTGTGCTTCCCAACCCTATGTTATAAGACTTGTTCTTATCTCCCTTCTTTGACTTGTTCATAGCCATGACAGTGTTATTTGGACCCCTCTTTTTGCCCTATAAGCCACATCCTTGTTTTCCCTCTGATCCCTGCCTTTGTTGCGATCTCAATTTTGATTGTGAGACTTGGTCATTTTCAGTTTCAGAGATGGAAAAGAGCCACTTGACATGGTTGAGAGCTCAGTTCGAGTCATCGAGACACATGTTGACATCATTCGCAGTCTAGTGACTGATGGGGTTGTGGATACTAGTGAACCGGAATCAGTGTACACACTTAGGACCACTTTGTTTCAAATTGGAGATGTATGCGACATGCTTGAGAAGTGTGCTCTGTCCATCAAAAAGTATGCTGACTCCAAGAGGGCTAAAATTATTCAAGATGAAGCCCTGCAATATGCTGAAGATGATGAAGCTGCAGATGATTTGGAGGAACTCCCAAGCCCAGATCTCCTTACTCAAGCTGGCATATTGGAAAAATATTTTGGAATTGAGTATGATAGCGACCAGTCAAGGGGTTGTTGATGTTTAGTCCTAAACAACACGATATGAGTATCGTAGGTTTCACTCTTAGAGATAATGTATTTTGTATGAACCTCTTAGAGAGTGTCAAGTCAATGAACTATCTTCGAGTACTATTGGGAAGTGGATCTCTTTGATGTATTTGTTTTCCCTAGTGATATCGATAGTGCCGAGTAGCACCAAATTTGGACTTGTGTCCATATCTATAGATGCTAGTAGTTGAGCACTAGCGCCTACAATCTTGACTACCTCATCCCTATTCTTTGTTTGGGACTTATATGGAGAATGGCATCGGCTGAATGCCTGAATCGGGTCGGGAAGCACGGAGCAGATAGAAGTGCACTTTCCAATGCAGTTAGACAGAGAAGGCATGGTTGTGATGTTATAATGTTGAAGGACCCCAAGAAGAGATTATGGCCTGTCGTCCACCACCACTGCCCGTTATTTGTGGGCTTCACCGAGGGCTGGAAACATTTGGTGGCAGCAAACGACCTTCGGGCTAGGGACGTCTGCGAGCTTGTTAAGGGGCCAGACGATGGTGAGCCGGTGTACTATGTCCGGATGTGTGGTCACAAAATTTAAAGCCGCCCCAGCTTCATGTGTGCGCTTCTCTTCTCTTAGGTGGGCTGCTAAGTGATCTTAGCAGCGGACATAAGAGAAGAGAAGCGCACAGATGAAGCCGGGGTGGCTTTAAATTTTGTGACCACACATCCGGACAGAGTACACCAGCTCACCATCGTCTGGCCCCTTAACAATCTCGCAGACGTCCCCAGTCCGAAGGTCATTTGCTGTCACCAAATGTTTCCAGCCCTCGGTGAAGCCCACAAATAACGGGCAGTGGTGGTGAACGACAGGCCATAATCTCTTCTTGGGGTCCTTCAGCATTATAACATCACAGCCATGCCTTCTCTGTCTAACTGCATTAGAAAGTGCACTTCTATCTGCTCCGTGCTTCCCGGCCCGATCCTGCTCGGGAGGCGGGTTTGGGCTTTCTGTTTGGGGAGGAAAGGAGGGACACGGAGGCGGGTTTGGGCTCAATTTCTTTTGAATCACCTTTTCTCCAAGTTCCCTTATTGATGGAACCAGTATATCAGAATAATAGTATATCCTACTAGGTACCTACTAGGATGGATGTGGTCTGCACCGGTGCGTCTAACAAAGTTGATGAAGACGCGACCAAACTTGAATGGCAGACAACGAGCAGCTCCGGTGAAGGGAGCGGGGAGCATAGTTCTAGTGACGACAATCCTTGTCCTCCTATACCTCCAAGGAAGAAAAAAACATCAGATGAGCTTGATGCCGACTATATTCCCAACGATGAAGAGGTAAATAGAAATATGCCGACTATATTCTAAAATAATGTTCATATATGAAAGGCCATTAATTGTTTCAATATATAGATTTCAAATGAAGAGAAGAAAGAGGATGCATGTTCCACACGAAACACGGAGGATGCTCCGATGCCTGAATCATCCGTTTCACATAAGCGGAAACGAGGGCGACGAGGTCCCAATCAGATGAAAGAAGGTGTAGTCATGTACATAACAAAACTAAATGCAGAGGGGTTTCCTGAAGAACTGTCACACCCGGGCTTTAAAGAACAAAGCCAGGTGCATCTCATACATGCGCCAAGAAGACAACATATATAATAACAGAGTGTATAGAGATAAATGTCACAATATAATCAGAGTATTTATTACATAGCGGAAGACTTACAAAAGTAAAAGATAAATATAACAAGATCTAAAATCCATCCTTGGTGCCAGAAAGTCAACTGGGAGACGACGACCTAGACCTCTCACGAACACAACGCACATCCACCATGCGCCTCATCCTGTGGTACCTGTTCTTGACCTGTGGAGGGGTGTGAGACAGCAAGGGTGAGCTCACACATGTTCATCGCTCAACAAGTTGTGGGGAATAATGTGGCATGAACTCACCAAAGGGGGGAGTTCATGAAGTGTAAGGCTGATCAACAATAGAGGTTAAAGCTGAGCATTGATTTTATAAGTTGGTCAAAATTTTATTAGCAGTTACTAAGTGTAAGTGAATACGAAACCATAATAAAATAGTAGAACAAAATTAATAACAAATCCCATGCAAATGCAAATGACAAATTGAGTTTAGATTCCATAATTTAATCATCGGAGAGTCTTGAGCCGCTCTTAACCGTGAGCTCGGCTAGTATACCAGTTTTACACTCTGCAGAGGTTGTACCCTTTACCCACAAGTCGTCTTTTCCATGTCGCCAGGGTTAGCTAGGCCCTTAGACACTACCGAGGTGAATGGCTAGGGATCCACTACCACAACAGCACTGTACACCATTTTCGGCGGCCGCTGTTATTTTCGGCGGCCAGGGGTTGGCCGCCGAAAATAAGCAGTTATTTTCGGCGGCCTGACACAGCCGCCAAAAATAATGCTATTTCCGGCGGCTTCTGACATAGCCGCCGAAAATAACGCTATTTCCGGCGGCTTCTGACACAGCCGCCGAAAATAACGGCTTATTTTCGGCGGCTAGCCCTGGCCGCCGAAAACTAAAAGTTTAAAACGATCCCCGACCCTTCTTCTCTGTTTCTTTCTGTGTTTCTTGCGCCCGCCCGCGCCGCTTGCCTCCTGCCGCCGTGCCGCCGCTCCCGGCCATCCACGCGCCGCCGCTCCCCGGCCGGCCACGCGCCGCCGGTCCTGGGCCGCCCCCACGCCGCGCAGCGCCCCCTGCCACCACCGTCGACCGAGGCCGAGGCCGCCGTCGCCCCGAGCCACCACCGTCGACCGCCGCCGTTCAAAGCCCCGAGCCGCCACCGTCGTGGAACCACTCCGCCGTCGTCGCCAAGCTCTTCCCCGTCGTAAGGTATTTTTTGCGTTTTTTATTCCATATTTTCGGCGGTCGTTATTGAATTACCGCCGAAATTAGTATATATTTATAATTGTGTTTGTTTGATTAGTTGTGTGATTAGTATTATTGTTTAGTTCGATTTCATTAATGTATTAGTGGTATATGTGGTTTAGTGATTAGAGGTACATTGTATTTAGGCATTAATTTCATATTAATATGTGGTACTAATTATATTATTAGCTTTAGTAGTATATTATATTGGTACGTATAATAGTTGCATAATTAGTGTATGTGGTACTTAGTTTGATTTGATTAGTATTATATCATTGTTTGTTTTGTATATAAGTAATATTATTTAGTGGCAGCGAATTTATGCTGCCAAATTTTTTTTGGGTCCTGCTAGGTTCATGTGGGTTTAGAACCTATCCCTGTCTATACATGTAGGACAGATACACTTGACGAAGTTGAATAATTTTTTCACGATATGGTTCCGTTTAACCGTCTCAGGAATGGCTGCCGATCGTGCATGGATGTACAATGGTTGGAGTAGGAATGGACGTCATTCTGATGATTGGGTAGCCAAGACCAAAGATTTTGTGGACCACGTATTCGCCTTGTCCTTAACCGGCACTGTAAGATGCCCTTGTAAGCGGCACGAAAACAATATATTTCTTAATAAGGAAAGAGTTAGCCTAGATCTTTGTCAGTTTGAATTTATGCCCGGATATGAGGTGTGGGAACATCATGGTGAGGCAGTACCCAACCGGAATGTAGAAGAGGAGGAGAACAATGATTGGGCTGGCGATGATGCGATGCATGAGATGCTAGATTCGCTATGTCCAGAATTCAACCTAAGCTCCGAGGATCCTGCCACACCAGAGGTTTCCAGATTTTTTAAACTACTAAAAGACTCTGAAGAGCCGTTGCATGAACACACAGATGTGAGTATACTCGCTTTTGTGACTCGGCTCATGGCCATTAAGTCCAAGTACTTTTTCTCGAACAATTGTTACAATGAGATTTTAAAGTTATTAGGAGATGTGCTCCCAAAGCCCAATAAGTTGCCTAAAGACATGTACCAATCAAAGACAATTATCAAAGGTCTCGGTATGGATTATGAGAAGATTGATGTGTGCAAAAAATAATTATATGCTTTTCATGAAGGAGCATGTGGAAGAGAAAAAATGTCTGAAATGTGGACAATCTAGATTTGTGGAAGTTGTTAATGATGAGGGTGAGAAGGTGATGACAGATGTTGCACATAAGCAGCTCCGCTACTTGCCACTAACTCCTCGAGTGAAACGGATGTTTCTATCTAAAAAAACCGCTATGCACATGCGATGGCACAAAGAAGGTGTCCGTGATAACGATGACCTAATCGTGCACCCTTCAGATGGGGATGCATGGAAGGCTCTCGACACGTTTGATCCCGAGTTTGTAGCTGATCCGAGGAATGTTCGAATCGGCCTCGCGACCGATGGCTTCACACCTTTTGGTCAAATGGCATCATCATACTCATGTTGGCCCGTCTTTGTTATTCCAAATCCGAAGTTTGAAGCATGGTGGGTAGTTCATAAGGTGAACCCTAGGGAACGTTTACATACTCCTTGCACTGCTGGTTATCAATTCGAAGACGAATAGGCCGATGATGTTTATCAAGAAGAAGAATTGCCAGCTACTTTTACTATCGATGAGGGTGTTGCACTGAACTCACTAGTCGGAGACCGTAACGATGTCACTACTGATGAGTGTGTTGCACCGAAGCGAAAACGAAATCCAAGGAACAAAAAAGCCACATTGCGAGCTTTGGATCGAAGAAGACTCCTTGATCGTGATTCTGATGAATTTTGATGTGTAATGCAAAATTTCATAGTATGTGATATATTATTTGATTTTTTATTAGTTCACTTAATTTTATGGAGCTAATACATTTAATGTTTTTATATTGAACAGGATGAGTGGTAGGAAACCAAAGCGCACTGCTAGGGGGTTTCTTAATGCGGCTAGCAGGATACTCCCTGGTGCACGTTCCCTTTTCCAAGGGAGTTCTTCTAGCCAGAGCAAACAGGAGGCGTTGCTGAGACACGCTCGGCCAGAACTACGTGATACACCAATCGCTCTACAACGGAGTATCGATGTAAATGTTTATGTAATTGATCTTATTTGTCAGTCACTTATGTAATTGATCTTATGTAAATGTTTATGTAAATTTTTATGTGTCTCTATTTCATGTCCATAGGAAGAGGAGGACGACGAGGAGGAGGTGCAACACCATGAGGAGGAGGACGAGCAGGCCCATGAGGAGGAGGAGGTGCAAGCCCATGAGGAGGAGGACGAGGTGGGCATAGATGCTGAGGCGGATGACGATACCACCGAGGCTCATGTCGTTCGACGAAGGGGCACTCGGAAGGGCCACTTTGTCCTACCTCCGTCAGCGCCTGCACAATCTGAAGCTCGAGTACTGATCATCCCGGTTGGTGATAGGTACTCACGTTTGGCCACTTTGTTCTTACTTATTTGTTTATTTTACACTATATATATGACATGACTTTCTTGTTTTTTTGTCATGCATCCAATGGGAAGACAAGTCATTTGACGGTCGAGGTCACCATAGACAGGTTAATCAAGTCTTAGGTAACCTCTGTCGTCTACATAACCCAGGAATTGTCACCGACCCGAAAGGTGTGGTGGTTCCTTGCACTAGCTGGTCGCACTTCGCACTAGCTCCACATGCTACATATGGAACAGCTCAAGGCGCCGTCAAGCACGACTTTTGGGTAATTTTTTCAAACTAACATTTATTAGTTGTTTCAACCTAACATTTATTAGTTGTTTTTGAACTAATTTTATTTTCGATGTTGGACAGAGACGCTATCGTGTGGAACCTGAGGCTCAAGAGCATGCAGACCGAGTATTAGAGAACAATGCGAAGAAGGTGTGCAGGGATGCATTTTCCAATGCTCGTCTACAAGTTGTGAACGCGTACATGAAGCGCCGAGGTCATTCTATCAACAACTTTCGACAATATTCAGATGTCTACTTGACTGTAGACCAGTACATGGAGGTAAAACTCTAATTTAACAGCTCATTCAGATGTGAATGTAATTTTGAGCTAACGCTTTATATGTAGGAAACTCTTCCATGGATGGAACACCGGCCACAGGCTTACAAGGCTTTGTGTGAGATATGGGCTTCGCCCGAGTGGGTTGAGAAGTCAAACAGAAATCGACATAGGCAGCGCCATCAGCAGGACGAGGACGATGATGAGGTCGTAGTCAACCATACCTATGGGGCTGATGGACACATTCGGTTGGCTAAGCGAATGGTGAGTATGTAGTATTCTGTTTTACTCAGAAATGAAACCGGATTGAACTCATATATTTGCAGGAGGCTCAAACTGGAGTTGTCCCGAGCCCAATCGATGTTTATAGGAGAGGGCATCGAGCGAAAAACAGTGAAATCTCCGACGAGCTGTGTAGTCAAGCGGCCGTTGAGTGTATGGTTAGTTGTTGTTAGGATTAATGTTTTCTTGCCATATAGCTATAAATTACATGTGTGCTGAACCTTCATATTGTATTGCAGGAGACATATGGGCAGGAGATGGTTAGGAAGTATGGAGAAGACTACGATTGGCGAGGAGCACCTACCATCGATGCTGAAGTTGTGCATTCACTTGGAGGCAAGGCGCATGGACGGTATGAACTTGTGACTCTTTTCAATAATATTGGAACTATGACCGAATAGCTAATTTTCTTGTTTTTCAAGATATTCTATGTTTACCGGTGTTATCGATTCGACGGAGTTGCGTTCTCGTGGCGGCTCTCCGTCGCAGGCGGGCTGTGGTAGTAGCAGCCGTAGTCGCTGCTCTGTATCTAGCATGGAGGAAGCTATGAGGGAGCAGCAAGAAAAGTTTCGTGAAGAGCTGTGGCAACAACAAATGGCATTTCTCCAACAGCAATCAGAGTACATGGCTGCTTACAACGCACAGGCGCAACAAGCAATGAACGTGAGTGTCTTATTTATTCTCAACACGCTCGATATTGGTTCTATAACTAATATATTATATTTGCAACAGTCTTGGTTTCCACAGCAGGCACAGCAGCAACCATTTGTTTTCCCTCAGTTTCAGCCGCCGATGCCTCAGTGGGGATTACATGCTCCACCACCTCCACCTCCACCTCAGGTGCTTCAATTTAGTTAAGACTTGTCGTTTGTATCAACCTAATTTCAAATCTTTACTAAACTTGATTTTGTAGGGATCCGGGGTCATGGGCCACAACACGCCACCACCGGTCATACCAGCACCAGGAGGAGCTTATGCAGGGGAGGGAGCTTATGCAGGAGAGGTTAGTTTGAGAAACGATTTGTTTGAATAGTCGTTATACATGTAACCAATGCCGTTATTAATGTCTTCTTTTTTCTTTAGGATCCAAACCCGTTACATGACTTCGTCAACCAGTTCTTGGCTTCTGGAGGTAGTGGACACAACTCCAACGACCCCAATATGTGATTAAGTTAGCTTTGTGCCGCACTGTGCGTTGTAATGAACTATTTGTGGATTTTATGTTTGTATGGACTATTTGTGTACTTTATATTTGTATGGACTCAAGTTTTATGTTGTGAACTTAAGTATAAATTTTCTGTTATTGTATGAAATTTCTGTTATTGTATGAATTTTGTATAAATTTTCTGTTATTTTTCGTGTTTTTTCAATTTTTTTTGCTCTGAAATTATTAATTTTCGGCGGTCTCCCTGGCCGCCGAAAATTAGAGTACTATTTTTGGTAGTTTTAATTTTTGGCGGCTAACTACGTAGCCGCCGGAAATTATTAGTTATTTTCGGCAGCCAGGGAGCCAGCCGTCGAAAATAGCTAATTTTCGGCGGCCAGGGCCTGGCCGCCGAAAATATAGCCTTATTTTCGGCCGGGTTTTTTTGGCGGCTAGATGCCGCCGAAAATAAGCACTTTGCCGCCGAAAATAGCTTATTTTCGGCGGCAAAGTGCTTATTTTCGGCGGCATCTGGCCGCCGAAAATGCCTGTAGCTCTCGTTGTGTACGAGGCCTTTACAAAGTTCCACTAGCTTCCGAAAACCCGCTACAGTTTATGGGAAGAGCACTTGCAAGAATCCCTCGTCTGACCGCCATCGCAGCAAAATCAACCGGAGAACCTCCTTGCATGCAACTCCCCTACTGCCCTTGCCCCTTTCGAGTAAGGTAGTCTTCCACTAGCTTTCCTAATTAGTTAGCCAAGGGGTCTCATTCCTCCCTTGTGGTGGCACATGTTTCTCAAGTTAAGCTCTATGTTCCAATTAACAATAATATAATGATCTTGACATGAACATAAATAAATAACAAAATAACTGGAACATGGATATAATGAAATATTAACCCAAAACCAAATAAAGCAATAGCAGAACTACCCAAGTGATTCAGGGGTAAACAAGGTAATGAGATGAACAATCTAGGGTGACCTATTGGGTCCCATCAAAATTAAACCTATGCATGGTAAATGATTATAAAGAACATTATTGGGTAACAAAAGTGAATCAAGGGCACAACTTGCCTGGCACTTGAGATTCCAGTTACCAGGGTGATTCTTCAGATCCTCGTGACCTCACGCTAGTCGTAGCAATACAAACAAACATGGTATAGACAATATTAACATCACACCAAACATAAGTACAAACTGAATAATAATGATCTACGTGTTGCTACAATATCGTGGGAACGAGAACCACTAAAATCGGGATTACGGTTAAGGAGTTATGATTTTATAAAGGATTTATGTGATTAAAATATTAAACTATATTATAAATTGGTTAATATAAATCATGTGAGAGGTTATTCTATAAATAATTATCTCAATTTTAATTTAAGTTAATAAGTGACCATATATTATATTCTAATAGATTATAATGATGAGTAGTTTAACGAGACTACCCAACATAAGTTAAATCAAGAACTAATTATAAAAGAATGAGATATGGTATAATAAATGTTGTTAATGCATAGTAAATATTTATACGAGACTAACGCAACTCGAACGGATCAAATCGGAGTTATAGATTTTAAGTTATGAATTTCTAGAGATTCTATGTATTTTGTACAAGATTAAATGGGATATAAATTTTATTTTGATATTCATATCAAAACAGTGGTACTAGTTGATAAACAATATTATTACAAAATTATAGGAACTGGAATGAGTCAAAAAGGAGTTAAAATGAATTTTATATGCACCTTACAAGTTTCTAGAATTATTCTTGAGTTAAAAATCAATTTTTATCATCTATTTCCTAAATACTCAATTCACTGGACCGAGCGCATAAAAATTGTAAAGCGCAGGGGTTTCGGTGAAAGAATCCCCAAGACACAGGGCGCTGTTGCACGGACGGCGGGTTTATTTTACTGAAACCTGAGGGCTCTTTAGCATAAATGCCAAGGTGAAGGGATATCTAGGGTTTTCGGCCGTTCGATTGAGCACAAACGGGCTAGATTAGATCGGCCCTGGATATAGTTTCGTTATCACTTATCGTCGTTGGATCCGAAATCTACGGCACAGCCCCATCCACGCAACGTTCACTCGAGCCGATGGATCGAATATCAACGGTCACTGTTTAATGTACCGAAACGCTGAGCTGATTCTAATCTCGACCCTTCAATTATGATCCGACGGCACTAACACCATCTTCCCTCTCACCTCGACCTGAGACGGCGGCGCCGCCCACGACGCGAGGCGGACTGGCAGACGATTCATGGTACGGCAAGCAATCCGCGAGATACTGCCCACTGCCACGTGCACAGGCCCACCAGGGAGATCCGAAGAGCATCGACCATGCTCCATGACCCTTGCTTGAACCTCGAGAAATGGTGCAGGGCGAGATCCACAGCGGCGGCATCATAAATCCGGCAACAAACTCCAAATCCAGGGGCGCAGAAATGTATACAATACTCGATGCTAAGCTACGAGGGGACGGAGTGAAGGCGCAGAGAGATTCTCACCCGAGGAAGGCAGCGCAAGACTCCGGTCCATGCGATGGCGCCTTCTCCGCCATGGTTCCAGGAATCCGGTGAGAAATCAATGGTGCTCCAACTGATCTTGAGCTCGAAGCTTCCCCCGCACGACTTCCTATTGGTTCGGCGATCACCACTGACGCGCTAATCCGGCCTTGAGCGGTGGTGCGGCGCGCGACGACGATGGCGGGTCCGAAGGAGTTCATGGCGGCGGTGGCGGCTGAGGCTAAAGTGCCAGGCGCTCAGAAACTAGGGAGAGAGAAAGAGCAGTGTGACTTTATAGCTAGGGGGCTGCATCCCACGCGCCACGGAACCGGCCCCAATGGCCAAGTGGAGACCCAGACCCGCGGTGCGCGTGGCGATGAGCCCCTCTAGCTATAAAGTCGCGCCGCTCTTTCTCTCTCCCTATACCTCCAAGGAAGAAAAAAACATCAGATGAGCTTGATGCCGACTATATTCCCAACGATGAAGAGGTAAATAGAAATATGCCGACTATATTCTAAAATAATGTTCATATATGAAAGGGCATTAACTGTTTCAATATATAGATTTCAAATGAAGAGAAGAAAGAGGATGCATGTTCTACACGAAACACGGAGGATGCTCCGATGCCTGAATCATCTGTTTCACATAAGCGGAAACGAGGGCGACAAGGTCCCAATCAGATGAAAGAAGGTGCAGTCATGTACGTAACAAAACTAAATGCAGAGGGGTTTCCTGAAGAACCACTTGACGTGGTTACAAAGTTTCGAAATTCCTGCGGGTCAACTGTTAGAGATATAGTGCCAATCACACTTCAAAAATGGAAGGATTTAGATGAAGACACCCGCAATAAGCTATGGGCTAAGTTGTCTGAGTTATTCAAGGTCCCAAAAGGCACAGAGGATATAGTAAGGAAGTCGTTGCTCTCTGCTATGGCCAAGATGTTTCGTGGGTGGAAGGCCGAGATGAATAGGGAATTTGTTAAGAAGAATAAGGTTCCTCCACCCAAGAAAATGGGGAAAATCACTCAAGCTCAGTGGGAGGAATTTGTTCGTCAGAAGACCGAACTGAAGGCCAAAGAACTGGGCGAAACTAATTCTCAGAGAGCGAAGATGAACAAACACCCCCATCGCCTGGGGTCAACCGGATATCACCATAAAGTTATGCAGTGGAACATGATAATCGAGGAAGCTATAGCTAACGGCACTTTGGACCCGATATTAAAAGATATCGATGAGCGAGCTATTCGTTGGATCTTAGGTCGGGCAGGTTTGAGTGAGGACGGCAAACTTTTGCATCCAGAATTGGTAGGCGAAGTTTCGACAAAAATTCAAGAATATGTAGATAAGAGAAAGAAGGGCGAATTTAAGCCTCGGAGGGAGAATGACATACTAACTGCAGCACTAGGCAATCCTATACACACTGGACGGGCTCGGGGAATCTCTTCTAAGATTTCCTGGAGAGAGGCGTTTCCAGAGTATGCGGCGTCATATAGGAAACACGAGAAGTCGAAAAGGACCCTTGAAGAGACTATTGATGAAAGGGTACAAAAGGCTATTAATGACGTGATGAACAAAATGAAGAAAACAGAATGCATATCATTTGAACTCAAGCTAGGCCACATGAGTCCACCTATAGTCCCTAGCAGCGTAGGATCTGTGCAAGACTTCACCAAGTACCCTGTAGACGATATTGTTGAGGACAAGCCTTGCTTTCTTCATATTCCAATCAATCGGTCTGGGACAAAAACAAAACAAGCTGCTATTGGTTTGGTAATACCAGGATAATCCTGTCCCGCCATACTATGTTGTGGTCCAAGTTCTAGAGATCACAGACAGTGGTTGTGAAGATTGGGAGTTAGACTTTCCAGTTGAGGGGATCATAACTTTGCAGGAGGCAATGAACGAGTTGGTCCTTTGGCATCGACGCGACATCAAGTTGGGTGAGGAGCCGATCTTAAGCTGTGTATCACGTCATAAGTCACCAACACCGAATTCAACACCAATGCAACAGAAAGATAGTTCCATCATTCCATACCCCATGGTGCAGGAAAATATGACACCGACCTCCACAAAAATCGTTGAAACAATCATATCACCTCTTGCGAAGGAACTCGACGAGGGGGACATAGACAAAATTGTTCCTTAGAATGTCGACGCAAACATCAAAAAGGAAGCAAAGGTTGACACCAATGTTGAAGGGCCAACTATTTCAAAGAAAATTCATTAGCGAATCGCCACTGACGATGTCAAGAAACCATCAGAATCAGTGGCACGCTACCTGCATAAATTGCGGAGAGTTATGACAAATCAATCAAAAGAGGAATCAACATCTGATGGAGTACGCACACGGTCCCAAATAGACAATTTCGAAGTATGGGAAGAAGATGGAATGATTCATACTCGAGAATCATTACGTCTTAAAACCAATATCTCGATATACAAGAAGGAGGATGTTCCTCCTAAATTTGTGAATGGGAGGCCGTTCTTGACGACGGTGCAACTTTCTAAGTTGTCGACTCCGGAGATTAGAATGCATGAGTGGTACATGGTGGCTAGCAACAAATACAAACTCGAGGACTTCACATTTGTTGTCACACCCGGCTTTAAGGAACAAAGCCAGGTGCATCTCATACATGCGCCAAGAAGACAACATATATAATAACAGAGTGTATAGAGATAAATGCCACAAAACATCATAGTATTTATTACATAGCGAAAGACTTATTACAAAATAAAAGAATAAATATAAAACGAACTAAGGATCGCCGGCGCCAATGTCAACTGAGAAACGCCACCTAGATCAGATCATACTCCTCGCCTTGTGGCTCCTCCTGAACCACCTGTTCTTCTCCTGTGGGGGGGTGTGAGACAGCAAGGGTGAGCTCACACATGATCATAGCTCAACAAGTTGTGGGGAACCAGTGGACAAGAACTCACAAAGGTGGGAGTTCATGTGATGTGTAATGCTAATCAATGATAGGGGTTAAAGTTGAGCATTGCTTTTAAGTAGTTGGTCAAAATTTTATTAGCCGTTACTAAGTGTAAGTAAATACCAAACCTTAAATAAAGTAGTAGAACAAAATTAATAATAACACCATGCAATGCAAATGACCAAATTGAATTTAAGTTCCATAATTTAATCATCAGAGAGTCCTGAGCCGCTCATGACCATGAGCTCGGCTAGTATACCAGTTTTACACTCTGCAGAGGTTGTACCCTTTACCCACAAGTCATGTTACCCATCTGCCAAGGGATCGCGACTCCCATACACCTCTACCTAGGAGGCGAGGCAGGGCAACACTACGAGGCCTTTACAAAGTTCCACTACAGTTTATGGGAAGAGCACTTGCAAGAATCCCCCGTCTGACCGCCATCGCAGCTAAATCAACCTAAGAACCTCCTTGCATGCAACTCCTCTACTGCCCTTGCCCCTTTCGGGTAAGGTAGTCTTCCATTAGCTTTCCTAATTAGTCAGCCAAGGGCGTCCCATTAAACCCTTGTGGTGGCACGTGTTACTCAAGTTAAGCTCTATGTTCCAATTAACATTAATGATCTTGACATGAACATAAATAGAATAACAAAAAGAATTCGAACATAGATGTAATAAATGATTATCCCAAAACCATATAAAGCAGTAGCAAACTACCCAAGTGATTCAGAGGTAAACAAGGTAATGAGATAAACAATCTAGGGTGACCTATCGGGTCCCATCAAAATTAACCTATACATGAATAAGTGACATTAAAGAACATTATTGGGTAAAAAGTGGTCAAGGGCACAACTTGCCTTCAATGAGCTCCTGCTCAGCTACTTCTATTTGCTGCTCACCAGGATCCGCAGTCACGTGTTCTTCTACTTGCCACAATACAAACAAGCACAGTATATAGAGAAAATTAACATCACACCAAACATGTAAACAAAATACACAGTAATAATCTACATATTAAAATAAAAATCTAGGAACAGGAATCATAATTTTTGGAGTTATAGATTTTAAGATATGAATTTCCAAAGGTTTTATGTGTTTAAAATAGGATTAAATGAGATATTAATTTTCTTACTGTTTTCATGACAAAACAGAGACTCTAAGTGCTAGAGAATAAAATTACAAAATTTTAGGAATTGGAATGAAGTGATTTGGAGTTCATATGAATTTTCTATGAAATAAACAAGTTCTAGCCTTTTATTTTTACACTAAAATTCCATTTTCTATTCATTTATTCGATTTAAACGATCTCTGGACTGGGCCTCAAAATATGAGAACAGAAGGGGGCTTGGGGCAAAAATCCCCAAGGCACAGAGACAAGCCGTGCAAGACGGCGGGTTGGTTTCTTAGAAGCCTAGGGTTTCTTTAGCAAAATGCCTAGCCGAAGGGTTATGATCTAACATGGGTCGTCTGATCTTAAATGGGTGGCTCAGATTAGACCGGGACTCCACTGAACGGGTACGCAACAGTCACCGTTGGATAAAGATCCAACGACGTGGGTTTTATTAAGGCATGATCCGATCCAACCATCGGATCGCCGATCAACTTCTCGGATCAAAAAGAACGATGGGGGTACACACCACGATCTAATCCTGCACATACGTGATCAGATCAACGGTCACAAACCACCCGACAAAACTTTATGTCATCATCTAATCACCATCGTCCGTAACTAGATCAGCGGTCCGCACGCTTCTTCCCCAAACCGACGCGGATGAGCGGCCGAACAGCACTCCACGGCGGAGGAATCCCGCCGGCGCTCGCTGACCCAGCGCCCAACGATGTCTAATCCCGCGGCCGATGGCTATAAACACAGCCCACCGCAAGGCGAATCAGACGAGATCCCCAATTTAATGATTGAATGATGGTTCTACCCTGCCCACGCGCGACGCAGCGCCACGGAACCAGAGAGCTCCGGTGAGCAATTCTAGAACCCGCCGAGGTCTAATTCCCACCCTCGCGGCACGTTACATTTCAAGGAGTGGTCAACGAAGATGACATACATGATCATACCAGCGGTGGTGCGGTGATGAAGCCAATCCCCCGCACGGGGCGGAGTCGAGGTGACGCCGAACCTCCGGTAAGAAATTTCTCGATCCCAGTTGACGTTCCGACCCAAGAAATCCTACTGGCACCCCCGGGTGATATGACAAACACCAGACGATCCTATCACACCGGTTTCTGTCGTGGTCAGGGGATGGTGGTGTGGCGGCTCGTAGTTTCGATTCTAGGCTTTAATGGCGGCGCGACACGGTGGTGTTTTATACCCTGGAGAGAGTCCAAAGAGGAGAAGAGAGAATCGCCAAAGATCCCAAGAAGCCCGCACAGAGACCCGCTCGATCCGGCCCGGACGCGGCGTTTGTTGACGCGAATACCGCGGGGATCCACGCGACGATTTTGGTGCTGAAGGTTGAAGGTAGCCCTGACGCCACGGACCCACCGGGCAGAAGCTCCCTTGTGAAAAGAAGCTGGCTAGCGCACCCACGGTTTGATAAATGGGCCCACGTGCAGTGATAGCAAACACGGGCGGCTGGAAGTGCTGGCCGGTCAGCTGAGCGGGCTGCGTAGACGACTTCCTCAAGTGGGCTGAAATGAGTGATTCGAGCCCAGTAAGGTTTCTATTCTTTTTCTTTTATCCTCCTTGTCTTCTATTCTATTTTCTTTCTCATTTTTGAATCTGAATTTGAATTTCCAATGTGTGGTGAACTTGTACTCAAATCTCTGAGTGTATGTTTTGAATAAATTATTGTGGAATAAATTTATCTATTTGTAAATTTATTATATATTTTTTTGTATTGTAGAGTATTTTTTTCTCTTTCCTTCTCTATTTCAAACCCTAATTCTCAATTTAGGATCCAAACTTCATCTTAAGTAATTGTTTTATTTCTACTAGCTTTATTATTGTTATTACTTTAATGCACAAGCAAACAGAAACTCCAAAGGATGTACAAGTTATTTGAGTGTATTATGTTAACTATTTATTCTTGTTAAGTGAGGTGTTCACATGAAATGATGGATAGAGATAACACACACATACATATATATATATATATGAATTTAACTTCTCTTTTTAGATTTTCTTACACAGTAGGTATTACAAATCCTACCCCCCTTAAAAATAATCTCGTCCTCGAGATTTAGGAGGAACGAGGAAAAAGATGGGGAAAATCTATGCGAAGCTCTTCTTCTCTTTCCCAAGTTGCTTCATCTTCTCCATGGTGACTCCATTGCACTTTGCACATCTTTATCACCTTATTTCTTGTAACTCGAGTCAAAGTATCCAAAATCTTGATAGGATACTCCGTGTAAGTCAAATCACCCTGAACACTGAGCCCTTCCATTGGTAATTGTTCCTCAGTAACACGGAGGCACTTCTTATGTTGAGATACATGGAACACATTATGCACATCCGATAGACTAGCAGGTAACTCGAGTTGGTATGCCATCTCTCCAACTCTCCTAAAGATCAAGAATGGTCCAATATAGCGAGGGGACAATTTGCCCTTGACTTTGAATCTCCTCATTCCACGAAGTGGTGACACCTTGAGGTACACATAATCTCCTTCTTCAAATTCCAGTGGTCTTCTTCTATTATCAGCGTAGCTCTTTTGCCTGGTTTGAGCCACCCTCAAATTCTCTCAAATTATATGGACTTGTTCTTCTGCTTCTTGAATCAGTTCAGGCCCAAAGAACTGTCTTTCTCCAGTCTGATCCCAATACAAAGGAGTTCTGCATTTCCTGCCATATAGAGCTTCAAAAGGTGACATCTTTAGACTGGCCTGATAGCTATTATTATATGAGAACTCAGCATAAGGTAGACTCTTATCCCAACTTCCTCCATGCTGAAGGGCACATGCTCTCAACATATCTTCCAATACTTGATTAGTCCTTTCAGTCTGTCCATCAGTCTGAGGGTGATAAGCTGTACTAAAATTCAACTTGGTATTCATGTTCTCATGAAAGCTTCTCCAAAATCTTGAGGTAAACTGCGAACCTCGATCAGACACGATCTTCTTCGGTACTCCATGTAAACACACAATCCGAGCCATATATAACTCTACTAGCTGAGAACCTTTATAAGTAGTCTTGACAGGAATAAAGTGAGCCACTTTAGTCAATCTATCCACAATCACCCATATAGCATCATATCCTTTCTGGGTGCGAGGCAATCCAGTAATGAAATCCATACCAATATCTTCCCACTTCCACTCAGGTATCTTTAGTGGGTGCAATAGTCCAGCTGGCCTCTAGTGTTCAGCCTTAACTCTTTGACATACATCGCAAATAGCCACGTGTGCAGCTACATCTCTCTTCAATCCATACCACCAATACTTCCGCTTCAAATCCTGATACATCTTGGTACTACCAGGATGAATAGAATAATCTGAATCAT
Organism: Zea luxurians; assembly: GCA_029449295.1. Lineage (NCBI taxonomy): Eukaryota > Viridiplantae > Streptophyta > Magnoliopsida > Poales > Poaceae > Zea > Zea luxurians. The sequence continues at coordinate 327,449 of JAOPSE010000312.1, read as the reverse complement.
GGGCCTCCTTCAATATAGTCTCACGAAGGCTTTCAATATCAGGAACACACATCCTGTCCTTGAACCATACAGTGCCTTGCTCATCTTCCGTGAATTCCGGACCTCGACCTTCAGTAATCAGATCCTTAATCTCCTGTATTTTAGCATCACCAATTTGGCCTTTGCGAATTTCTTGCTCCAAGGTAGGTTCCACATCAATAGTAACTCTTTTAGTATGAGCAACTATCCCCAGGTTAAGTCTCCTGAAATCCCCAACAATCTCGTTGGGTAGCTGGGTAGCAATAGCTGAATGAACATGCTCCTTTCGACTCAAGGCATCTACAACCAAATTCGCCTTGCCTAGGTGATAGTGAATCTCCAAATCATAATCCTTAATAAGCTCCAGCCAACGGCGTTGCCTAAGGTTGAGATCCTTCTGAGTGAATATATACTTCAAACTCTTATGATTCGTGTACACTTGGCACTTGATCCCCATGATATAATGTCTCCAAATCTTAAGCGCATGCACAACGGCTGCCAATTCCAAGTCATGAGTGGGGTAGTTCAATTCATGTTTCCGTAACTGACGAGACGCATAGGCAATCACATGTCCTTCCTGCATGAGCACACATCCTAAGCCTTGGCCACATGCATCACAATAGATATCAAATCCTTTTTGTAGGTCTGGCATAACCAATACTGGTGGCGACATCAATCTTTTCTTCAATTGATCAAAGCTGTCTTGGCACTTCTCGTCCCACTTAAATTCTCTTCCTTTCTCCAGAAGCGAAGTCATAGGTTTGGCAATCTTAGAAAATCCTTCAATAAATCTCCGATAATAGCCTGCTAATCCCAAGAAACTCCGAATCTCAGTAACTGTAGTGGGTACTCTCCACTCCATTATCTCCTTAACCTTAGCAGGATCCACTAAAATCCCTCCATTAGAAATAATATGACCAAGAAATGACACTTCGCCAATCCAAAACTTGCACTTGCTGAACTTGGCATATAGCTGGTTATCTCGTAGCTTCTGTAGCACCAATCTCAGATGTTCCTCATGATCGCTATCACTCTGGGAATAAATAAGGATATCATCAATGAATACCACGACGAATCTGTCCAAATACTCCATAAACACCTTATTCATCAAGTTCATAAAATAAGCTGGTGCATTGGTTAATCCAAATGACATAACAGTGAACTCATATAATCCATATCGAGTTGAGAAAGCTGTCTTGGGAATATCTGATGGTCTAATCCTCATCTGATGGTCTCATGGTAACCTGATCGAAGATCAATCTTCGAGAATACCCTAGCACCTCTCATCTGATCAAATAAGTCCTCAATACGCGGTAATGGATACTTGTTCTTCACCGTAACATCATTAAGAGATCTATAATCCACACACATCCACTATGATCCATCCTTCTTCTGTACAAACAGAACCGGCGCTCCCTAAGGTGAGGAACTCGGACGAATGTACCCAGCCTCTTGTAACTCAGTTAACTGCTTCTTCAGTTCCTTTAACTCTTCTACAGACATCTTGTATGGCCGTTTAGAAATAGGGGCAGTCCTAGGTAAGAGATCAATAACAAACTCAACTTCTCTATCAGGTGGCATCCCTGGTAACTCCTCTAGAAAGACATCCGGAAAATCTCTAACCACACGGATGTTGTCGCCAACAAACTCCTCAGGTATAAAGAACATTGCACGTTTGGATGATGTGGTTACTGCAATATTAACTTGAAATCTTTCTCCTTTAGGGGTAGTGAGTTCTATGGTACCTCTACCACATGCTATAATGGCCTTTGCCTTTCTTAACCATGACATACTAAGGATCAGATCTATACTGCTTGCCTCTAATATTATAGCAGTAGCTCCAAATTCTCTACCCATAATGGTCAATGTCAATCTATGTGTCATTTCATTTTCCTCAACAGGCCCTTTAGGTGTAATTACTATCATGGGTTTTCTCATATTTAGCAGTGGTATTTCATTTGTGTTGGCATATCTAGCAGACATAAATGAATGTGTAGCACTAGAATCAAATAAGATGGTTGCAGGAATTGCATTAACATAAAACATACCAGGTACGATGTCAGCACCATCCGGAGTAGCATCAACGCTGACTTGATTAAACTTGGCAATAGAGTATCCCTTGCCAGATCCTGGAGTTTGCTGCTTGTTCTGAACTGGGGTAGTAGCAATCCTCTGTGGGCAGACATTTGTATAGTGTCCAGTCTTCCCACACTTGAAACAAGTGGTGCCTGCACTCTACCCTGAAAACTTCGTCGGTGTGCCAGTGGGGGTAGCCTGTCGAGGAGGTGGAGTCCTCAGAGGTGATTGCTGAACTGGGCGCTGGCCTCCGCCAGTGCGAACTGGTGTACCCTGGGGTGAACTGTAGCGAGGACGAACACTGCTGCTTCCTTGTCCTTGAGATATAGCTTTCCTCTTCAAATCTCCTAGCTGAACACGCTTGTGTTCAATAGCTAGGGCCTTATCAAGCAGCCTCTGAAACGATGGAAATGTATGTGCCACCAGAGCATACTGTAGAGGTCCATTAAGTCCTTCAACAAAATGCTCCTGCTTCCTCTCATCTTCAGTGACTTCATCAGGGGCATATCTGGATAACTGGATGAACTTGTCGTGATACTCACTGACTGACATACTTCCTTGCTTCAGCGACAGAAATTCCTTCTTTTTAATCTTCATTAATCCAGCAGGTATATGATAATTCCTGAATTGTGTACTGAACTCTGCCCAAGTAATAGTGTCAGAAGCATCATGGGCGGCAGTATATGAATCCCACCAATTAGCAGCAGGACCTGTCAGACGTCCAGAAGCATATAAAACCTTCTCCCGGTCAGTGCATTGTGCAATATTCAACATCTTTTCCACAGATTTCAGCCAATCGTCTGCGTCCAGTGGATCAGGAGAGCTTGCAAATGTAGGTGGCTTATGACTCATGAACTCTCGGTGCTTATCTCGGGGTGGAACTGGTGGTGGTGGTGGTGGAGGTAGTGGTACTTGTTGTTGTTGCTGCTGCTGCTGTTGTTGTTGCATTTGCTGTTGCAGCTGCTGTTGCGCCCTCCTTTCCTGGCGTATCTCCTCTCGCTCCTGGCGCAACTCCTGTCGTATCTCTTCTCTTTCCTGGCGCATCTCCTGGCGTTCTTGCTGCATCTGTGCACGCATATCCGCCATAGTGTCCGCCATCTGTTGCATCATCCTCATCTGAGCTGCAATCAGTGGGTCAACTCTGCCTGGTGGAGGATTAGGAGGATTCATCTCTGCTGGTTGTGGCCGGGGTTCTCTATATATCCACCGAGTGTGTCGATTAGGAGGCAAATCAATTCCACCACCCCGCCTGGTATTGACCATCTGAGTTAGATACATATGGTAAGAGAATAGTAGACAAGGCATGTAATTACGAATCATTTTACTTTGGGGGGATTTATTAGCTAAGCAGATTAATATTTTACCTACCATAGCTAATTCATTACCTTAGGGTGGTGAATGCTAAGATGTCCATATATAATATTTCAATCAATCAAAGAAGCAAATCAGACATTTATCATCAGCACAATCAACCAATCACTTTTAAATAGAGAAAATAGTTTTAAATTTTGTCTTAGGTTCCCTATCTCTTAAAAAGATCATAGTGGTAGGATTCCAAGGTGTGAAATCCATCTTGTCTTAGAGTAGAAAAGATAAGATTAATCAGAGTAGAATAGCAAAAGGTGAGACAAGATCAAGATGAGATGAGTATAGAATGAGTTAGAGTAAGGTAAGTAGGAAAGGTTTTTGTCCATTTCTATCTAGATTTTGTCCTACAGTCAACATTTCCTCTGATACCACTTCTGTCACACCCGGCTTTAAGGAACAAAGCCAGGTGCATCTCATACATGCGCCAAGAAGACAACATATATAATAACAGAGTGTATAGAGATAAATGCCACAAAACATCAGAGTACTTATTACATAGCGGAAGACTTATTACAAAATAAAAGAATAAATATAAAACGAACTAAGGATCGTCGGCGCCAATGTCAACTGAGAAACGTCACCTAGATCAGATCATACTCCTCGCCTTGTGGCTCCTCCTGAACCACTTGTTCTTCTCCTGTGGGGGGTGTGAGACAGCAAGGGTGAGCTCACACATGATCATAGCTCAACAAGTTGTGGGGAACCAGTGGACAAGAACTCACAAAGGTGGGAGTTCATGTAATGTGTAAGGCTAATCAATGATAGGGGTTAAAGCTGAGCATTGCTTTTAAGTAGTTGGTCAAAATTTTATTAGCCGTTACTAAGTGTAAGTAAATACCAAACCTTAAATAAAGTAGTAGAACAAAATTAATAATAAACCCATGCAATGCAAATGACCAAATTGAATTTAAGTTCCATAATTTAATCATCAGAGAGTCCTGAGCCGCTCATGACCGTGAGCTCGGCTAGTATACAAGTTTTACACTCTGCAGAGGTTGTACCCTTTACCCACAAGTCATGTTACCCATCTGCCAAGGGATCGCGACTCCCATACACCTCTACCTAGGAGGCGAGGCAGGGCAACACTACGAGGCCTTTACAAAGTTCCACTAGCTTCCGAAAACCCGCTACAGTTTATGGGAAGAGCACTTGCAAGAATCCCCCGTCTGACCGCCATCGCAGCTAAATCAACCCGAGAACCTCCTTGCATGCAACTCCCCTACTGCCCTTGTGAAAGTGCATTGATCCCTTTTGTGAGTATTGGTGATTTGGATAACAACACATTTAAAGGTCTAACAAGTTTGCTAAGTGTTGAACAGGGAATTCAGTGTGATGAACATACTTGAATAGTGTATAATGTTCAGTGAACAAGGTTCAACACAAGGTCAAATAACCAGTGAGACAATGCAAATGGATATAATATGGTCTCTATATTGGTTTGAATATATGGACAAGTCCTAAGAAATCACTATGCATAAATATGATCATAATAGAGGTTGAAGTGATTAAGAGGATTGGTCAAGCCAAAGTGAATAAGATATGAGGAATCGTGAATTGGCTTGACCATATTACCATTAGTCCATATATGAATATATGAGAATCAAACTAGAGCTTGATTGATCTTAGCAGTTATATCTAGATGACATTCAAGCAAGGTTCACAATATTGAAGAAATGATTCTCTCAATGGATGCTCAATAGGATGTGACTCAAGAATGGCTTGATAGGGTGAAGATAGCAAGGAAAGGGCTTCGAGGAACTAAGCGAAGGTGAAGGCCAAGCGACGGCTTGTAGACCGAGGTACCATGGCTAAGGTGAAGAAGAGAGTACTTGCACTAAGTCGATGAACTAATCAGCTATGAGGAGTTACAACATGTTGATGCATCAGTAAGGTGACTTGAAGCCATGATTTGAACTCATATATGGTGAAATGGTACAAGTCATAGGCTCGATTTGTGTTTGCTTCAAAAGGTGAGACAAAGATGTTTGTGATCCTTATGAAGCAACACCATGGAGAAATCACACTTGAGACACCAATGACTCAAGGAGTTTACTTAATTTAATTTTATTTAACTTGAGTATAGGAATCGTCGTACTATCAAGGGGGATCCAAAAAGAAGGTTGGTGTTGGTACTAAAGCTCAAAAATCCTTGATCCAAAACTTCCATTTTACCCTTGTTAATCCTTAGTGAAAGTATGTAGTACAACCTTTTAAAGTCTATCTTGGCCAAAATTGCTCTTTGGAAAAAATAGGTTCAACCGGTTTTAAAACAGGTTCAACCGGTTTTTGCACTGTTCACCTTTTTGAAAATACTGGTTCAGCCGGACACTCAACCGGACACTCAACCGGTTTTTGTCTGGTGGAAACCGGTTCAACCGGTTCTAAAACCGGTTCAACCGGTTTTTGCACTGTTCACATTTTTCTGCCAGTCTGCTGTGTCAGCCAAAAAGCTGTGCGCAGCTTTTTGAAAACCGGTTCAACCGGTTTTGGGACCGGTTCAACCGGTTTTTGGGCAGAAAAGTCAAAAACGGCTAGTTTTGGAGCCCCACCTATATATACTCACTCCTACCTCTCTCCCCACAGTAGAGCACGACTTGGACTCCATTCCTAACCTAAGAAACACCTCCCACTCTCTCTCACACACCTCTTGCCTCTCCCATTTCAAATCTTTGGAGAGAAATCTTTGAGTGAGTTTGAGAGCTGCGGTTTTTGTGCTTCATCTCCAAATCTCTCTTGCTCTTCTTGATTCGAGCTTTGGTACTACATCGAGTTCTTTGTGGATTCATTACTCTTGGAGCTTCTAGCTCCTAGACGACTAGGTGTCTCTTGTGAGTCTCCAAATCTTGTGGAAGACCACAAGAAAGTTTGTATTACCCGCTCGTTTGAGCAAAGATTAGTGTGTGGGCTTGACCTTTGTGGTCGGCAAAGGGAGGATTAGGGTTGAAAGAGACCCGGCTCTTTGTGGGCGCCTCAACGAGGAAGTAGGGCACCTTGGTGGTGTGACCGAACCTCGGGATAAATCTTGTGTTCTTGCTCATTGTGTTTGTTTGTGTTCTTCGTTCTCTCACCATTCCATGAAAGATTTGTTTATATCTTTTTGGTGTGTGGATTTTGAGAAGTGTCCTTCTTAGATCTACTACTTTGAACCCTGTGGATCATTTAGAACATCTCATTTCCAAAGTTAACTGGGTGAATTTCAAGATCAATTCAGTTTTACCCAGTTCGCTTCTAGTTTTTGTTGAAAAAAGTTTTAACTTGCCTATTCACCCCCCCCCCTCTAGGCAACTTTCAATTGGTATCAAAGCCTAATCCTCGTTCTAACGCTTAACCGCGTGAGGAAAGATCATGTCGGGGGAACTAAGAAACGAAAGTGCTTCTAAGCTTGAAAAAGTTGAGGTTGCCTCGACTTCATCTTTTGTTGCAGATGTTGATCCTAGGGCAATAGATCTTGCCATGAGAATCGCCGAAAGGATGTTCCTCAAAATGAAGGAAGATGAGGCAAAGAACAAAATTGAAGAAGAAAATAATCGATGGAGACCAAACGACGAATCCACCTCTTCACAAGGTTCGTCTTTCAAATCCACTTCTCATATGTGCTTTATTGCTAATGGGAGTGACAGTGAAAGCGAAAGTGAGGATGAGGAGGAGCAAGAAAGTGATAGTGAAGATGAGGAAGATCTTCAAAAATTCTTCGCTCAACTAAGCAAGAAGAACCGGATGAGCTTGCTCAAACTCATGAAAAGAGCAGAAGAACAAAAGGAAATGCTTCATAAGCAAGAAGATATCCTCATCGAAAAAATCAAAGACTTGGAGAAGTTGACCAAAGAGAATGAGAAGCTAAAGTGCTCTCATGATGATTTGGTCCAAAGGTATGAAGACATTTCAATTGAGCAAATTAAAGCTATTAATCATTCATCATATATTGCTCAATTAGAAAATAAAAATGCTATGCTCAAGAACACGGTAGAAAAGCTAAATATTGAAAATCTAGCTTTGCAAGAAAAACATGATAAGCTTGTGTGCTCTCATAATAAATTTATGGATTCACATATCATGTTAGAAATGGCTCATGAGGTTGTGTTAACTAATTTGAAATCCTACCAACCTCATATATGCACATGTACTCATATAGAAACTATATTATCATGTGCTAACAAATGTTGCTCTCAAGAAAGCCAATCTTCCATTGAGCTAGAATTTTCAGGAACAAGTAATGTTTCCTATGCAAAAGAAAACAATGAGCTCAAGGAAGAAAATGAGAGGCTAAAAAGGAGCTTGACTCAATTGAAGGGAAAATGTCATGCTCAACCTTCTCAAGATAACCGTGATAATATGGTGAAAAAGCTTGAGAAGGGGACAACCGTAGCATGCACAAAACCCCTTCAAAAGAATATCAAGCTTTCCAAGAAAGGCATGAGCAAACATCAAGAGAAGAAAGACAAAGCTCATGACAAGTGCCTCAACCACGCCTCCACATGCTCCACACAAGGTAACAAACAAGCCACTTTTTCAAATAAGAGAAGATGCACTAGAAAGTGTTATCAATGTCATGAGAAGGGACATGAGATTAAGTCATGTCCCTACATAAAAGATAGTGGCTTAAATTTGGAAAGAAAGAGGCTCACTAACCATGTAGCAAACAAGAAGCAAGGCAAGAAGGAGTCTTGCAAAATTAAAAATCATATTTGCTACACTTGCCGAAGAAAGGGACACCTTTGCAAGGATTGTCCCATGAGTAAGTATCCTAAGCCTACCATGTCAATTCATTCATACTCGCTTAGGAGACCCAAAAATGACACTTGTGCTAGAAAGGAAATTAGTTCACCTAAAACTAGCACAAAGGCCATTTGGGTGCCTAAGTACTTATTAGCTAACCTTGGTGGACCCATCCAAAAATGGGTACCAAAATGTACTTAATAAGTTTTGCAGGTACCTAGAGATGATATGAAGCTTTGGGGTGCTTGAGCGGTTTAACTCAATTCTTATCTCAAGCTATCAATCTTACATTGTCTATCCTTTAAGATTGACCCAAAGATGAATTGAATTGTTATATCACTAACTTCATATTTATCTCTAGCAAGAACTTGTGTTGTAGGGAATAAGGATTAACCTTTGTGGGAATCAAGCAAAAGGCCTATAACCAAGTGATATCCAAAGGATGGTAACAATTAATTTTTAAGTGCACATTGCTTTTAATTGGTATATTCCTTTGTGTCTTTTGTAGCCACATAGGAAAAATGAAGCACTTGAGAATGAACTTAAAAGATTTTACCTTGCCTTGGAAAAGATCCAATTATATGGTAGATTGCAAGTTTATATGTTTATATCGTGACAATCTACATGCTTTAAATTGGTTGTATGTGTCTTGTGGCATATTTCAAATTGATTATGGTATTATTGCCATGACCTAGACATAAAGAGGATTATCCTATGTTCTTAAATGAATAGAGTGCTAAGTAAGAAATTCAAATTCTTAAAGCACTTACCAAAAGGGAAATTCTCTATATGACTAGAGTTGTGAGACTAATGTTTTTATCTAAGTGATTTATGTAGTTTCACAACATGAGAATGTGTTTCCCAAATGGAGTGTGTCATTCAACATTCAAAGAAGATCGAACCAATACTATGTGATGTATTCATTCTTGTTTAAATTGGTTTTGAGTCTTCTACATTAATCACTCACCATGCTATGAATTAAACTTGCCATGTAAACTTAATTAAATAATCATGCTACTTTCATCTTTTTTACAATTAATGTTATGCATGATGCTTGTAAGGGTAATTTAGTTCATATCATGAGGTTTCCTTGTTTTAGTAACCTTCTTGTCATTCATATACTAGAGGTTGCTAAATAGGAAACTATTGCTTGTGTTACTAATACAATCTCTTTTAAGATATTTCATGGAAATTTATAAGTAGAGATTGTGCTATTTCAATTGGTAAAATCACAAGCTTTAAAGGTTAATCTTCACCTAAAAGAAAGATTAGGAATGCTCAAGGCAAAGGTATGGAACAAATTGCTTCAATTGGTAGTTGATCAATAGTAGTTCCTTCCAAGTGGCATTCTTTCAATTGGTAATAATATATTCTATGGAAAGGAATGTCAATATGAAGGTTATATTCCTTTTGGCTTAAATTTGTAAATTAGTGCATATTGTGAATTCACTACTCCATGTGCATTAACTTAAAAGTAATTTAATTTATGCCTTTACGCCTCATAAATGATGATTTGTTTGCCATTCATATATAGATATCATCATTCATTAAATACTTCCTTGTACTACTAATACCTCTTTTCAAAGTGTTTTATCGACTAGTTTTAAAAGGAAAAGAGATAACAAAGAAGGAAGTCTCCACAAATGATGAAAAGAAGAATACTAAGGTGACACCACCATAGATAGTAAGATCTATCAAATTGGTATAACAAATGGTACATTCTATATGGTGGTAAGTACTCTTAGGCATAAGTTAATTCATTGCAAATTTGTCATGCCTTGACCATAATATGTAATATACTCCTCTTGAGACTCTTAACTGAATTGAAAGTGCATGTGGCAAGTCATTCAAATACTTGATGCACATATCTAGTGGGAGAACATTATATATCTTGTGTCATAGAGAATAAGTTTCACTTGAGTAAGCTATACTAAGACAATCCAAAATGGTAAATTTGTATCTCATTCATATGGATTGTAATCTTTGTTTTCTAAATAGCTACTCTTGATGCAATTTAAAATTTCCTTATCGTTAATTCTAAAAGTGCATAAGAATCTTTTTGTTGATATTCATCACATACATATGCACTAATATGGATATGATTTTTAAACTGTAAAAGGTACAATTAGTGATCCATACTCTCTAAATTTTGGAAACCCATATTTTGATATCTTAGAAATATACTTCAATTGATATCCATATGCTTCACATTGAATTGGATCACTAAGTTGTAAATTCCATGCATAACTTGTCTTCATGATATGAATGCTTGTGCGACTAACCTTGATAAGCTAGGTGCACCCAAGGTCAAGCTAGGTTCATCATCAAGAAGGCAACACAACGATGTATTAAGAAAAAGGAGAAAAGGCTCTGTTGGGGGCCTTCGTCCTCCGAAGGTCCTCAAAAACATGATTTGACAATGTTTTCCAAGTGGATTATATGAACAGGTATTTTCGGATTCAGAATTATGGATATGGAGCACGACCAGGACGAAGCCTGAACCAGACGAAGGTCGAGGGCAGCCGAAGCTGTGCGCAGGGAAGCTTCGGCGCGATGGCATAAGGGGGAACCGACTTAAAGATGAAAAGACTTCGGGGGCCTCGACAGATTTCCATAAACCGTTAACAAATGTAATGGACATGGATGTAATTTTACGTGGGCTGCGTCCCGCGTCTATAAATAGATGAACAGTACTCCCGTACTGTTCACGCTGACTTGGCATTGGCTTTTGCGTCACGCTTGTACTTCTACCTTCTCTCAGGACCGAAGGTACATTTGTAATTTGAAATCATTTCTATTTCTCCATGTTAATAAAATAGAAATGATCTTATGTTGATGTTTATATTTCACGCTTTATATGAATCCTTCGACATTATTTATTATATTTACGAAGGTATGTCTCTTGTGACCTTCGTCCTAAAGCATTATTTCCCGAAGGGGCGTAATGTTTCGAAGGACGAAGGACCTTAATGTTTAACATCTTCTATGTTGCCTTGTTCTTAACTCGAAGCATTTGAGAACAAGTCCCCAACATTGGCGCCCACCTCCGGTGAACTCACTTCCACTTCGAGTTTTTGTGAACACCTTCGGAAGCTATAGACCTTCGCTATGGCGCCGAAGAAAGCTTCAGCGACTGGGGCAGGAGCACTACAACCGCTGGACCACAACCAGGAGACCGTCTCTCTTCGGGAGGCCCGAAGCCAGAAGAGAAAAGCCGTCAGCCCGACGCTTGAGGAAGAAGAGCTAGACCAAGAAATCAGAGAAATGGAGATGCTACATCAACAAGTGCAGAGGAAGAAGGAGAAGATGGCCCGCCTAGCTGAGTTGCAAAGGCAAATAGACGAAGCCTCTGAGGAAGTTCGCCATCTCACTCACGATGAGCAGAACAGAAGGCCTCATCAGAAAGACCTTCATCAGGAGGGCTTCGTCAACGAAGATGACTGGTATGATAATTTCCATCAGGGAAATTTTGTTTTCGATGATGCTTCTCCTCTGTCTGCTGAGCTGCAGGCTACACCTTGGCCTCCATCCTATAAGCCACCCCAGCTTCCCATGTTTGACGGCCACTCCGACCCGAAGCAATTCTTGATGAGCTACGAAGCAACAGTGTCTTCGTACGGGGGCAATGCTGCAGTCATGGCGAAGTCTTTCGTTATGGCCGTCAGGAATGTTGCTCAGACTTGGTATTCCTCTCTTCGGCCAGGAACAATCACTTCATGGCAGAAGCTGAAGGATATGTTACTGACCAGCTTTCAAGGATTTCAAACGAAGCCGGTCACAGCTCAAGCCCTCTTCCAGTGTATTCAGGATCACGAAGAATACCTTCAGGCGTATGTCCGAAGGTTCTTACGATTGAGGGCGCAGGCACCAACGGTGCCCAATGAAATCGTTATCGAAGCCATGATCAAGGGGCTTCGTCCTGGACCCGCAGCTCAATACTTTGCTCGGAAGCCTCCTCAGACCCTGGAGAAATTGCTCCAAAAGATGGATGAGTACATTCGTGCTGACAATGATTTTCGCCAAAGAAGGGAGGAGGCCTTCAGATTTTCTGAAATGACCAGGGGCTTCGGAGGAAGATACTACCCGAGGCATGTCCATTCCATCCACAACACTCAGAATGATGATAAGGGGAGTCAGCAAAACAGGCCGCAGTGCTCCTCACAGGCTTCGGGGCAACAACAAACCTCCTTCCGGCCACCAGCTCCAAGAGGCAGAGGCGCCAGGGGCTTCGGCGGAAGATTCGGAGATCAGCCAAGGAGACTGTGTTGCTTGTTCTGTGGAGAAGGCAAGGGCCATACCACTAGGACGTGCCATGTTACAATCCAGAAGCAAAAGGAAATAGCCGAAGCTGCATCTCAACAAGCTCAGCCGAAGCAGGTCATGCATACTGCTTCGTATCATCCGCCTTATATCCCACAATACATAGACAACCACCCTGCAGCTTCTGTAGCTTCGACAAGTCAACCTCAAGCTTCCTGGCAGCAGCTTCCGCCTCCACCTCCATTGCAGCAAGGTCAACAGCCAGAAGGGAGTCAATACGCTCCACATCAGAGGGACTTCAGAGAACAGTCCGAAGCTCGCATAGTCAACAGCACTGTGCCAGAGTCGAAGCACATTTATTGACATATCCTACCTTTGATAGCAGTCTTTTCTATTCAGTTTTATTTTCTGTGAAGCAAAAAACATTGATAGTTTTCATGTAATAATTTCGTTGTTTCCTACGAGGAAAATCTATTTGCTCCACAAGCCTAAGTTGCTGAAGCCTAAAACTTTTTCCGTTACCAAGGAGGACCTTCGGATTAAAAATCCTTCGGAGTAACAGAAAGTCGTTCTAAGGAACGCAGAGTAAGTTTATGAAGTCACAAAAAGCCGTTCCAAAGGGAGCGCAGTGTAAGTTTTCTGCTCAGAAGTCGTTCCTAAAGGAATGCAGAGCCTACAGCGAAAAGTCAACGCTGATACCGCCTAAGTAAAAGGCGAAGAAGCTCCTAAGGGAGGCTTACAGCGAAAAGTCAACGCTGAAACCGTCTAAGTAAAAGACGAAGAAGCTCCAAAGACGTTCCTAAGGGAATGCAGAGCTTACGAATATATTTTATGTGTATCTTCGGAACAAATGACACATGCATAACATAACATCATCACATCATTTTGCATAGCATAAGCATCATACATCATATTGCATTTGGCAAGAGAAGGGGATACTCTCAACCTTCGAAAGGATGCTTTGAGAAAGTGACATCGAAATTGTATAGCTTCGGAATACAGTTTCGAAGAATATTTTTACGAAACGTGGGCGAATTTTATCAGATCAATATCAAAGTTGTATAGCTTCGGAATATAGCTTCGGAGAATGTTTTCACGAAGCATGGATATCATTCATCAGAGTAATTTTAACGAAGAATGTCTTCTTCACGAAGCATGAAAAGAAGGGAAGGTGTTTTTTCGCCGAAGGCTCAAAAATGGTATGTATTTAAAGTTTCATGCATCGTAAAGAATTCAATAATGAAAAGAGACTTGTATACTACATTCAAATGTACAAAGTGTTGCATAGATTACACTTTAAATGTTTTTTCCAAATAGCATCTAATCTTCTCTCAATACTGCTTCGGCGGCTTCATTCAGAAGTTGGTCAACAACCTTGTCCATGATAGTTTCGGCCATTTGTTTAATTTCTTCATCCCCTTCTGTGTGGGGGTCGGCAGCTGGTTCAACAGTTTCTGAGCGAAGAGAACACTTCTTCATTACTTTTACAAATCGCGAGCAAAGTTTAAAATGAAAATTACAACGCAACAAGAACGACTAATTGGTACCTAATTGTCTTTCGGGCTCCGTACTCCTTTCGGCAGCTTCTGCTACTTTTCTAGCATCATGAATGCCTTTTTCGCTTCTTTGGATGATCTCTTGCGCCATTCCTCGGCCGCCGTCATTCCAGATATCAGTAAAAAATTTGCCACCAACCACGCTTGCTTCGGCCGAGGGGTCCTTGATATCTTCGGAAGATAAGGTAGCTTCGGACTGAGCTAAAAATTTTACATGCCCGCAACCTTTCTTCTCTAAGACAGAAGCAATTCCTCTGGCGCCCGAAAAAAGCGCATATGTCGCCACGACTGTTCAGAATCTCTTCGAAGGCCTCTGCTTCGTGGCTAATCCATTCCAGCGGATCTTCGGGATTGCCTCGAGAAAAATTCTCTTCGCTGGAAAAGGCGCCGACGCTAGCAAAGCTGGTTTTAATTTTATTCACGCATTCTATAGATTTAACATAGCATTTCCCCTGAGATGTGCGAAGCTCCTTAACTCTTGATTCCAATTTGCTGACCATAAAATCACTAAGTTCTCGTTTCGTTTCCTCAAGCGCGCGCTCCTCTTTAGCTCTAGCCAGCTGTTTCTGAAGATCTTTAATCTCGCGTTTTTGAGCTTCGGTTTGGGCCTTTGAAGCAGCTTCGTCTTTTTTCACTTTATCTACCAGTGTAAGCAGAATTTTATCTTTTTCCAAAGCTTCGTTTCTCAGTTTGATAACTTCGGAGCGTAAATTATTAAACGCAATTTCATAACTTTCATCTTCGGCGCTCTTTTGCGCTCTTAGCGCGTTGCTTAGGATCAGGCCCTATACGAAAAAGAATTCATATAAGAAAAAAGGAATGAGTTGCGTAAAAAAATAATAAGGGGTTTTTTTTTAATTCCCGTACCTTCAGGCTGTTGTACGCAAGACTGTCTGCGAGATCTTCTTTCGTCATGGCGCTTAATCCAGATTCAAGCTTCGGGAAACCAATACTCCTGGCCATCTCTCGGCAGACAGATAGCTCTTTGTTGTCAGGCAGGCAGTATAAGAAATCATCTTCATTTGTCCCATTGAATATTACTGCCCCCTTTGGATATTTTAGCTCCTTTGCATAATGGTTAGCTTCATGAGTTTCTTCTTCAGATAGTTTTTTCCCCGAAGCATGTCGTATGATGTAATCACACATGCTGGCAGGCGCTTCGGGGATGGCAGTGTCAGTTTCTTCAACTAAAATTGGTTCTGGTATTTTTATTGCTTCGGCTTCCAAAGTTTGCTCCTTGAAGGGCTCTGAAGGCCCAGCTTCAGCTTCAGCTTGTTGCGTCGGAGCTTCAGAAGAAGCTTCAGCAATTTCAACACTCTTTTTTGTAGTTGTGCTTGAAGACTTAATTGTCTCCAAGACATCTAGTACATTTACCATTCTCTTCCTTTTTGGGGTCACCATTGGACCCTTTTGGATTTTTGCTGCTTCGACATTTGCTACAGGACTCAAAATTTCTGATGCTTTTTCCTTAGTCGGATTTTTCGCTTCTTCCATTTTTTCTGTGGATGGCGCTTCGGCCATCTCTGCGATTTCTGGCAGCAAGGTTGGCTGTTCAGCTTCGGCGGCCGAAGAAGTTTCTCCGGTGAACTCAGGCACCGAAGCTGGTTCAATATGGCGTGGTCGGTGTGTGAGGACCTTCAACCTTTTTCCTTTTGGTTCTGGCTCGCTAGGAGCAGTTGCAGCTTCTTCTTTTTCAGAGGTTATGTTTTTCCTTTTTTGCCTTCGGATGGGATAACGATAATCAGGGTAGAAGAACCCGACTGCATCAAACACTCGGTTGAGTCTCTTCTTTTTTCGGCCTCCGAAGGCTGCTGATAGTGCAGTATTTTCAGCCTTCGAATATGCCCCAAGTAATTCATCACTTAATGTTTCAATGCTTTTCAGCCAGTCATCATCAGGTTCAACAAATTTATCTGCATATTTGAATGTGTACTTTAATCTGACTAGTCCGCCTTCGTCGGACTCTTTGATGGTTTCCTTCGGCATTTCCCACTTTTCTGCAAGTGGCCATACCCTGAAGGCAATGTGTTCTTGGACCAAGTCCCTTGTCCCAATAAACGAGCAGACTACCCCGAAGGCTCTTTGGCATTCTTCGGCGGCTTCGTCCATTTCGACCTTCGGCCTTCGAAGACCGAAGCGTTGCCAGATTGGGTGCATAATGATACTCTTCACATTCTCTTGAGCTGTTAGATCATTCTTTACATAAAACCATTCAGTCATCCAGGCTCCGGGCCACCTCTTCCGAAAGGTCGGCACAGGGCAGCTTGACCCGGAGTGGGCGCCGAAGCTGTAGCACCCAAAGTTGTTGTGGTATTGCTCCTTTCCCCAGGGCTTCGTCTCGTATAATAACTCATGAATGTTGCAGAAGCTTTTAGCGTTCGGTTCCAAACCTTGGCTCCTCGCAGCCCAGACAAACACTCCCATTCTTATGATGGCTTCGGGAGTGATTTGATGCAGATAGACTTGAAATGTCTTTAGTACCTCAACAACAAAGTTGCTCAGGGGGAATCGAAGCCCAGCCTTGAGGAAGCTTCGGAAATCACAACTTCATCCTCTTCGGGGGTGGGAGAAGTTTTTTCCCCGGCATCAGCTCTCACAATAGATATGTCTCGGAAATATCGCCCCCTCATATTATCAATGTGACTCTGCTTGATGGTCGTTTTCCCAAAAACTGTGTGGCTTGGTCGCCACGGTCGATCTTCGGCCTCTTCCCCACCACTTTCCACATCATAGCTGTCGCTGTCATCAGTATCTTCGGACAAACCTTCGAGAATCTCCTTCGTGATTTTCTCTGTATTGGTCTCTGCCATCGCTATCAGGAACCCCAGATTCTTCTCCTCCTCGAGACTCAGCTTCGTCTCAGCAGGGATCTTCAGCTTCGTCTCAGCAGGGATCTTCTTGCCTTCAGACATCTTCGGAAACGCTAAAAAATTGTTCCCGAGGCCGAAGCTTCGAAATCAAAAAGACCAGCAAATCTTAATGAACAAGAGCTAAAAATTTTAGTGGGCCGAAGCAAAAGGCAAGTGTGCGTACCAAATGAGTTCGCGATGTGATCTTATTTATACGCCTAGGGCGTTGAAAATTGAAAGGCCCCGCTTGTCAGTGAATGTTGCTATTCTAGCAAAGGGAAGGTGTTTTTTCGGACCTTCGGCTCAAGGCCTTCGTCCATATCGCAATCTGAATTTATTATTTACAAATTAATATTGCGAGGGGCTACTGTTGGGGGCCTTCGTCCTCCGAAGGTCCTCAAAAACATGATTTGACAATGTTTTCCAAGTGGATTATATGAACAGGTATTTTCGGATTCAGAATTATGGATATGGAGCACGACCAGGACGAAGCCTGAACCAGACGAAGGTCGAGGGCAGCCGAAGCTGTGCGCAGGGAAGCTTCGGCGCGATGGCATAAGGGGGAACCGACTTAAAGATGAAAAGACTTCGGGGGCCTCGACAGATTTCCATAAACCGTTAACAAATGTAATGGACATGGATGTAATTTTACGTGGGCTGCGTCCCGCGTCTATAAATAGATGAACAGTACTCCCGTACTGTTCACGCTGACTTGGCATTGGCTTTTGCGTCACGCTTGTACTTCTACCTTCTCTCAGGACCGAAGGTACATTTGTAATTTGAAATCATTTCTATTTCTCCATGTTAATAAAATAGAAATGATCTTATGTTGATGTTTATATTTCACGCTTTATATGAATCCTTCGGCATTATTTATTATATTTACGAAGGTATGTCTCTTGTGACCTTCGTCCTAAAGCATTATTTCCCGAAGGGGCGTAATGTTTCGAAGGACGAAGGACCTTAATGTTTAACATCTTCTATGTTGCCTTGTTCTTAACTCGAAGCATTTGAGAACAAGTCCCCAACAGGCTCCTATTCTTAACTCTAGTTTTTATCTATGTGATTAAATACTGACTTGAAACCATGTAAGATGGTTGTCAAGTATATGTGGGTGCCTACACAAAGAGAAAGGCCACAATAAGGATTGTGTGGGTACTCAAGGCTCTTACTACTAATCTCAAAAGGACCCAATTCAAATTGGGTACCAAGATATGTAGCTTAAACTTGTTTTGCAGGATCACTCCTTCAATGGATCAAGTTGGGTGCTCGATAATGAATGTATAAATCATCTTTGGAGATAGCAGCAAGGTGGTAACAACTGAATCTTAAGTGCATATTATTTTCAAATCTTATCTCTTTTGTGACTTGTGTAGCCACTAAGGGAAAAGAAGCACTTGAGGATATATATCAGCTGTTGATTATGAAATAAAGGTCCAATTGGAAGATGAATGAATATTATCATATAGTGAACAATCCAAAAATATGTGACGTATTCTCTATCTAGTTAATTTGGATTTGATTCTTCTTTATTAGACACTCACCATAATATGGATTAAGTCAACCCTTTAGACTTCATTGAATAACCATGCATATTATCCATGTCATTCAAAATATATTGTGCATGAGGGCTCAAGGGAAATTTAGTCCATATTATGAGGTTTCTCTATTTTAGCAACTCGCTTGCCTTCCACATATAAAGGGTTGCAAAATAAGAAACTAGTGCTTGTGCTACTAATGCCATCTCTTGTGTTGAGTTTATCCATAGAAAATCTATGTTGAGAGATGGTGCTTATTATTAAATTGGATAAATCACAAGCTTAAAGGATACTATTCAACTAAAGTAAGATGGAGTTGATAAGAGGCCAAGGTATGAAAACTTCCTCTCCTTCAGTTGTTTTAGTATTCTATCCTTAGTGGGATGTACCATAGTATAGGTTAAATTCATTGCATTATAAAATGTTCAATAGTGCATATAACTTTGACATCAACTATATGTGTGCACTAATTTAAAGGAATTTAGTATATCCTTTTGGGTTTCAATAATGATGATTCATTTGCCATCCACATATAAGGATCATCATTTGTGAAACCCTCTCTTGTGTTTCTAATGCTCTCTTTTCTAAGTGTTTCAATAAGGTCTTTCCAAGTGCTTTCAAGATGGATTCAAAATCTACGGATATAAGAGTCTTGGTTGTTTCAATCATTGAGTTTCAATGGGTCTCATATCAAGTATGATTGAACCAAGCCAAGATGAATGAAGTTCAAGATTGCCTGGTTGGATGAAATCATAAAGAGAAAAGAAATCACAGTGATTCAAGAAGGGAGTTACACTTTTTGTCAACCAAATAATGAAGATGTAGTGACATATTTATATGATATCCTTCATTATGAGGTTTGAGGTTCATATTAGCATGCTTTACCCTTCAGAATTTCAATTGATATACTTCAGTTTTTAAACTTTTAATTGGTTTAATTTTCATCATCTATGTAAAGCATGTTATGTTAAACCAAGATATAGTGCAAACATCTCCTTTAACCTCGTATTGTTGATGTGCATAAGTGTACTTTGTGTACTCTTGCATGCACAAATTGATGGAGAGTTTAGCCTATATCTTGTGAGATTAATGATTTCTTTCAAGTTCATGTTGTGTAGTCTCACACCTTGGAGAACATCAAATGAGGATGAGTGGTTCCAAGGAAATGATCAAATATTTACCACATGTCACCCCATGGATTAGTTCTATTGGGGAACGATATGTGTTCTCTAGCATAAATTCAATTGTTTCAAATATATTATGCCTTGACCAAGATATATGATGAACTCCTCTAAGAATCTTAATTGAATCAAGTGCATGTTACAAGTAATTCGAGTACTTGATGCATACATTTAGGGGGAGCTCATTCTATATCTTGTGTCCTTAAAAGACTAACATTTTCTTTTAGTGAATTTGTGTAGTTCTTTGAAGAGAATGAGTTTTTGTTGATTTTTGAAGAGGATAAGTTTCTCTTTGGCATGCTAAATTGACTCAATCCAAGTCATGATGAAGACTGATGTACATCAATGAAAACTATGTTGCTTTGTAAAGAAATGTCAAGCCAATCAAAAGCTAAGATGGAAATTCATGATTATAATGGAGACAATGTGGCGTAGAACAAAGGTGTGTCACTCCATGAACTATTGTATTGCATTTTTGTATCTAGGCTCTTACATGCTAGTGTGTGCATGTATATGCAATATCTTAAGTCACACCATAAGGTTGCACTTGTGGTGACGATTAAAGAATCTTTAGATATTTGATTAATACCTCTTGTGGTGATGTCATAAGTTAGTCTTGAGTCATCTTAGTGAGGTATGAGTCAAACATGCTAACTTCTCAAGAATCTTGGCTTAAAATATTGCATATCATGTCTATTAGTATACCTTTTGATTATGAGTAATTCCTTCAATTGGTACAATTTCACATTTTCATACTTTATTTGTACCAAGGTTCAAATTGTAGAACTTAATCCCCGGGCCTCACAAGTCCAAGTGCATAAGCTAAACAAGTATTCATCACTTGTATGCATACATTTAGGGGGAGAATGGTCTATAATTTGAATCTTTGAGACTAACTTCATTTTCAAGTCTATTATGTGTGTAGTCTCAAATTAGAAAGGAATCTTCAAGCAAAGACAATCACTTCCACTGCAAAATTTGATGGGTATCAAAGATTCTTTGCTCCAATAAATGTATCTTCCATACATTTCATAAGAGAATGAGTTTCTCTTGTATATGCTACTCCAACGTCATCTAAAATTGGTAAATATGTATGACATCCTTTTGGATTGCAAATGTCTGAAGTAGCATAGCTTATAAATTCTCTTGTCTAGAACTTAATTGATTAAATAGTGCACATGTTCCTTATGTTGCATGATTATGTTCAATTGATACTCCTTGTATGCCAATGGTACTTTAAGTTGCAAATAAGTACTCTCAACAGGTATCAATTGAATTCATATATATGTGTGCACTAAAACTTGAGGAGAACTTAGTGTAATATGCAATTAGTGATCTGATTAACTATCAAATTGTATCAGTTGGTGGTTTTCAATTGATATTTTTCGAACATGATCACTAGTTGTATAATCCATACTTGTGCATTTTTCATGCTGCCTCTTGTTATGATAAGAAAATGCTAGGTGACATCTAGACTCCAGGTATCAAGATTTATCTTTCAATTAGTATGACAATATTCAGTTGATATCTTGGACCTATGTCACAACTATACCAACAAGAGCTTGAAATGAATTGTAAATCCAACACAAGTTTGGAACTCCCCTTGAAAAGGTAAAATGCAAAGGTACATCACTTTATGTCACTTCTCCATTACCTTTGTGCCATCTAAGGACCCTTTTCATAATAGTGTGTTCCCATCTTGCTTAATCATAATTTCTACCCTTTATATTCTTTGTATCCTTTTTGGAGATTTATGACAAAGGGGTAGAAATTTTGCATTAAGCTTACCTTTAGTCTTATGTAACTAAGTGTTAGAAGACTTTAAAAAGGGGAGAAATAATTAAAAAAAAGGGGAAGTCATAAGAAAAACATAAGATGTAGAAAGTTGATGAGTGCATACTATGTCATGAGCATCATGTTTATTTTATGACGCACTGCATCCTATGAATAGTATGATATAAGTTGTCTCCATACTTTGACCCAAATATGTGCTTTTGGCATTTGAGTACAAAATTGGTATTTTCTGAAATGCACATATTTAGGGGGAGGAAACTATATCATAGGATTCAAAATCTTATTTATCAAATCTTATGTAAGCTTTAAATGTGTTGTCATCAATCACCAAAAAGGGGGAGATTGAAAGTGCATTGATCCCTTTTGTGAGTTTTGGTGATTTGGATAACAACACATTTAAAGGTCTAACAAGTTTGCTAAGTGTTGAACAGGGAATTCAGTGTGATGAACATACTTGAATAGTGTATAATGATCAGTGAACAAGGTTCAACACAAGGTCAAATAACCAGTGAGACAATGCAAATGGATATAATATGGTCTCTATATTGGTTTGAATATATGGACAAGTCCTAAGAAATCACTATGCATAAATATGATCATAATAGAGGTTGAAGTGATTAAGAGGATTGGTCAAGCCAAAGTGAATAAGATATGAGGAATCGTGAATTGGCTTGACCATATTACCATTAGTCCATATATGAATATATGAGAATCAAACTAGAGCTTGATTGATCTTAGCAGTTATATCTAGATGACATTCAAGCAAGGTTCACAATATTGAAGAAATGATTCTCTCAATGGATGCTCAATAGGATGTGACTCAAGAATGGCTTGATAGGGTGAAGATAGCAAGGAAAGGGCTTCGAGGAACTAAGCGAAGGTGAAGGCCAAGCGACGGCTTGTAGACCGAGGTACCATGGCTAAGGTGAAGAAGAGAGTACTTGCACTAAGTCGATGAACTAATCAGCTATGAAGAGTTACAACATGTTGATGCATCAGTAAGGTGACTTGAAGCCATGATTTGAACTCATATATGGTGAAATGGTACAAGTCATAGGCTCGATTTGTGTTTGCTTCAAAAGGTGAGACAAAGATGTTTGTGATCCTTATGAAGCAACACCATGGAGAAATCACACTTGAGACACCAATGACTCAAGGAGTTTACTTAATTTAATTTTATTTAACTTGAGTATAGGAATCGTCGTACTATCAAGGGGGATCCAAAAAGAAGGTTGGTGTTGGTACTAAAGCTCAAAAATCCTTGATCCAAAACTTCCATTTTACCCTTGTTAATCCTTAGTGAAAGTATGTAGTACAACCTTTTAAAGTCTATCTTGGCCAAAATTGCTCTTTGGAAAAAATAGGTTCAACCGGTTTTAAAACAGGTTCAACCGGTTTTTGCACTGTTCACCTTTTTGAAAATACTGGTTCAGCCGGACACTCAACCGGACACTCAACCGGTTTTTGTCTGGTGGAAACCGGTTCAACCGGTTCTAAAACCGGTTCAACCGGTTTTTGCACTGTTCACTTTTTTCTGCCAGTCTGCTGTGTCAGCCGCAGCTTTTTGAAAACCGGTTCAACCGGTTTTGGGACCGGTTCAACCGGTTTTTGGGCAGAAAAGTCAAAAACGGCTAGTTTTGGAGCCCCACCTATATATACTCACTCCTACCTCTCTCCCCACAGTAGAGCACGACTTGGACTCCATTCCTAACCTGAGAAACACCTCCCACTCTCTCTCACACACCTCTTGCCTCTCCCATTTCAAATCTTTGGAGAGAAATCTTTGAGTGAGTTTGAGAGCTGCGGTTTTTGTGCTTCATCTCCAAATCTCTCTTGCTCTTCTTGATTCGAGCTTTGGTACTACATCGAGTTCTTTGTGGATTCATTACTCTTGGAGCTTCTAGCTCCTAGACGACTAGGTGTCTCTTGTGAGTCTCCAAATCTTGTGGAAGACCACAAGAAAGTTTGTATTACCCGCTCGTTTGAGCAAAGATTAGTGTGTGGGCTTGACCTTTGTGGTCGGCAAAGGGAGGATTAGGGTTGAAAGAGACCCGGCTCTTTGTGGGCGCCTCAACGAGGAAGTAGGGCACCTTGGTGGTGTGACCGAACCTCGGGATAAATCTTGTGTTCTTGCTCATTGTGTTTGTTTGTGTTCTTCGTTCTCTCACCATTCCATGAAAGATTTGTTTATATCTTTTTGGTGTGTGGATTTTGAGAAGTGTCCTTCTTAGATCTACTACTTTGAACCCTGTGGATCATTTAGAACATCTCATTTCCAAAGTTAACTGGGTGAATTTCAAGATCAATTCAGTTTTACCCAGTTCGCTTCTAGTTTTTGTTGAAAAAAGTTTTAACTTGCCTATTCACCCCCCCTCTAGGCAACTTTCACCTTGCCCCTTTCGGGTAAGGTAGTCTTCCACTAGCTTTCCTAATTAGTCAGCCAAGGGCGTCCCATTAAACCCTTGTGGTGGCACGTGTTACTCAAGTTAAGCTCTATGTTCCAATTAACATTAATGATCTTGACATGAACATAAATAGAATAACAAAAAGAATTGGAACATAGATGTAATAAATGATTATCCCAAAACCATGTAAAGCAGTAGCAAACTACCCAAGTGATTCAGGGGTAAACAAGGTAATGAGATAAACAATCTAGGGTGACCTATTAGGTCCCATCAAAATTAACCTATGCATGAATAAGTGACATTAAAGAACATTATTGGGTAAAAAGTGGTCAAGGGCACAACTTGCCTTCAATGAGCTCCTGCTCAGCTACTTCTATTTGCTGCTCACTAGGATCCTCAGTCACATGTTCTTCTACTCGCCACAATACAAACAAGCACAGTATATAGAGAAAATTAACATCACACCAAACATGTAAACAAAATACACAGTAATAATCTACATATTAAAATAAAATTCTAGGAACAGGAATCATAATTTTTGGAGTTATAGATTTTAAGATATGAATTTCCAAAGGTTTTATGTGTTTAAAATAGGATTAAACGAGATATTAATTTTCTTACTATTTTCATGACAAAACAGAGACTCTAAGTGCTAGAGAATAAAATTACAAAATTTTAGGAACTGGAATGAAGTGATTTGGAGTTCATATGAATTTTCTATGAAATAAACAAGTTCTAGCCTTTTATTTTTACACTAAAATTCCATTTTCTATTCATTTATTCGATTTAAACGATCTCTGGACTGGGCCTCAAAATATGAGAACAACAGGGGGATCGGGGCAAAAATCCCCAAGGCACAGAGACAAGCCATGCAGGATGGCGGGTTGGTTTCTCAGAAGCCTAGGGTTTCTTTAGCAAAATGCCTGGCCGAAGGGTTATGATCTAACATGGGTCGTCTGATCTTAAATGGGTGGCTCAGATTAGACCGGGACTCCAATGAACGGGTACGCAGCAGTCACCGTTGGATAAAGATCCAATGACGTGGGTTTTATTAAGGCATGATCCGATCCAACCATCGGATCGCCGATCAACGTCTTGGATCAAAAAGAACAATGGGGATACACACCACGATCTAATCCTGCACGTACGTGATCAGATCAACGGTCACAAACCACCCGACAAAACATTATGTCTTCATCTAATCACCACCGTCCGCAACTAGATCAGCGGTCCGCACGCTTCTTCCCCAAACCGACACGGCTGAGCGGCCGAACAGCACTCCACGGCGGAGCAATCCCGCCGGCGCTCGCTGACCCAGCGCCCAACGATGTCTGATCCCGCGGCCGATGGCTATAAACACAGCCCGACGCAAGGCGAATCAGACGAGACCCCCAATTTAATGATTGAATGATGGTTCTACCCTGCCCACGCGGCCGCAGCGCCACGGAACCAGAGAGCTCCGGCGAGCAATTCTAGAACCCGCCGAGGTCTAATTCCCACCCCCGCGGCACGTTACATTTCAAGGAGTGGTCAACGAAGATGACATACATGATCATACCAGCGGTGGTGCGGCGATGAAGCCAATCCCCCGTGCGGGGCGGAGTCGAGGTGACGCCGAACCTCCGGTAAGAAATTTCTCGATCCCAGTTGATGTTCCGACCCAAGAAATCCTACCGGCACCCCCGGGGTGATACGACAAACACCAGACGATCCTATCACACCGGTTTCTGTCGTGGTCAGGGGATGGTGGTGTGGCGGCTCGTAGTTTCGATTCTAGGCTTTAATGGCGGCACGACACGGTGGTGTTTTATACCCTAGAGAGAATCCAAAGAGGAGAAGAGAGAATCGCTAGGGATCCCGAGAAGCCCGCACGGAGACCCACTCGATCCGGCCCGGACGCGGCGTTTGTTGACGCGAATACCGCGGGGATCCACGCGACGATTTTGGTGCTGAAGATTGAAGGTAGCCCTGACGCCACGGACCCACCGGGCAGAAGCTCCCTTGTGAAAAGAAGCTGGCTAGCGCACCCAAGGTTTGATAAATGGGCCCACGTGCAGTGATAGCAAACACGGGCGGCTGGAAGTGCTGGCCGGTCAGCTGAGCGGGCTGCGCAGACGACTTCCTCAAGTGGGCTGAAATGAGTGATTCGAGCCCAGTAAGGTTTCTATTCTTTTTCTTTTATCCTCCTTGTCTTCTATTCTATTTTCTTTCTCATTTTTGAATCTGAATTTGAATTTCCAATGTGTGAACTTGTACTCAAATCTCTGAGTGTATGTTTTGAATAAATTATTATGGAATAAATTTATCTATTTGTAAATTTATTATATATTTTTTTGTATTGTAGAGTATTTTTTCTCTTTCCTTCTCTATTTCAAACCCTAATTCTCAATTTAGGATCCAAACTTCATCTTAAGTAATTGTTTTATTTCTACTACCTTTATTATTGTTATTACTTTAATGCACAAGCAAACAGAAACTCCAAAGGATGTACAAGTTATTTGAGTGTATTTTGTTAACTATTTATTCTTGTTAAGTGAGGTGTTCACATGAAATGATGGATAGAGATAACACACATACATATATATATATATATATATATATGAATTTAACTTCTCTTTTTAGATTTTCTTATACAGTAGGTGCGGCATTTATTCTTTGACGATCTCTGGTCGTTGTACCACCGACAAAGGATGGAAACCAACTACTTAACCCTCTTTTGCTTGTAAGTACCTCTAAACTTTCATATTTGTTAGTTTTGTACACGCACACATAAACGAGAGTCTAACGATTAACACTTTTACACGTAGGATGCAATACATGGATGATAAGAAGAAACAACTTAAGACAGGGTTTCTTGACCCGTTGATGATATCCCAAGCTCGCTACAAAGAAGTTGCTCGGAGACATGGAGAAGAATACAAAGACTTGGATGATGCTGAATTTGAGAAAGCCGTCAAACAGAATCAGAGAAAGAATATGAAGGTAATGGCAGCATACATTGGACGAGCCATGTATAATCATGTACAACATGGCAAGGACTTAATAATAGCTCTGCACCACTTTAAGTAAGTTCTCGACATGGTTTTGAACTATAAATTATGGCAATTGTGATCTTAACATGTGTTTTCGTCTATGTCTATATAGTGACCACTACATTTGTATCATGATCTTTCCAAAGCATGGTAAATTCGTGGTCTTCGACTCACTGAGAATGGAAAAGGCTACGTATAATGACTTCTTGAAGATTTTAGTGAAGTATGATTATTATTGCACACTTGTACTTATTAAAACTTAACAAATGTATTCTTAATCTCACAATGCTATTCTTATATGCAGTGCATACCGTTTTTATTGGAAAGATCTTGGCGGCGAACATCCAGAGGACAAGCCTAATTTGTCAATATCATTATTTCCATATGGTAACAAACAACCTCCGGGTACTGTCCTGTGCGGTTATTATGTATGCGAATGGTGTCGTGTCACCTTCCATTACATGGTCAATCGTGAGGATGTAAGTTCGCTATCATTGTCTATGTTGCAATTTTTATGTTATATTGTTGCTCATCACATTACTCTTAGCACTGCTTGCTTTTTGCTTTCATTGCAGGTTCCTAAATCCAAGATCAATGCTGAATGGTTAGAAAGAGATATGGTTTCCGTCGGCGTGGCTAAGGTTGTAAAAGACTTGCTTTACTTTATGCGCCATGAAGTTCTTCATCAACAAGGGCTATTCTACAATACAAATGGAAATTTGCAACAATTCCTAGAACTAAGTTTGTACACGATATCACACAGTGTTTAGATCTTTAGTTAGGAACTTTAGATGTTTAGTTGTCTATGGAACTTTGAGATGTTGAGTTGTTATGCAACTTGATATGTGTATAAATCTGTGTATGATGGAACTTGATATGTGGATGAATCTGTGTATGGAACCTGTTATGGAACTTGATATGTATAAATCTGTGTATGGAATCTGTGTATGATGAATCTGTGTATGGAATCTGTGTTTGAATCTGTGTTTGAAAATTCTATATATGAATCTGTATATTGAAACCGCCTGTGATTTATATTGAATACAGTCGGACTTATATTTGAAACTGCATGTGATGTGTGGCTAACACAAGCGGCTAGGATTAGAAACCGCCTGTGATGTGTGTCTATCACAGGCGGTTCCTTTAAACTGGACCGCCTGTAATGT
This sequence comes from Zea luxurians, assembly GCA_029449295.1. Classification (NCBI taxonomy): domain Eukaryota; kingdom Viridiplantae; phylum Streptophyta; class Magnoliopsida; order Poales; family Poaceae; genus Zea; species Zea luxurians. The sequence continues at coordinate 299,490 of JAOPSE010000312.1, read as the reverse complement.
GTGTCTATCACAAGCGGTTTTTGATTGACCGCCTGTGATGTTGTTTTACATCATAGGCGGTGCACCACAAGCGGTTCCTGGAACCGCCTGTGTAGAGGCTAACCGGACCGCCTGTACAGAGGTTTACTGTAGTAGTGGAGGGCGACATGGGTGCGGACACCACGGAGGGAGGGGCTACGCGGGCACCGAGCTGGGGAGGGGGAGGAGGCAGCGGTGGCTAGGAGAGAAGGGGGTAGTGGTAGCTGTGGAGGCTGGAGAAAAAATTGTGACCTAGCTCTATACCATGTGGGAAACCCACACCCTATCAAGGGGTTGGGTGTTGTATTATTAGACTGTATTAGGTGGGCCTGGCCCATTACAGGGGTGAGATGGTAAATACACAGGGTGAACCCCAAACCCTAAATGGGTACACTAACTGTTGGGGCCGTGCTTCGGTGCGCCGAAGGTCTTACACGAAGAAGCAGCTTCGGCTGAAGTCGTCTCCAAGAGATGGCCGAAGGTTCCTTTTCATGGAGCTTCGGCGTTACAAACTGACATAGAGATAGAATGACCTTTTTATCCATAGAGGTCTGAGTCAATGTTGTAAACTCTTGTAAGGGGCATAATTGTAATTTGTCACAGGCTGCGACCTGTGCCTATAAATAGATGAACAGTACCTCTGTACTGTTCACGCGAACCTGTCATTTGCCTTCGCATCACACTTGTATTCTCGCCTTCCTCAGGACCGAAGGTACATTTGTAATTTGAAATCATTTATATTCATTCATGTTAGTATAAATGAAAATGATTCTATGATAACATTTAAATGTTTATTTCATTCCTCATGATTTATATGAATACTTCGTTCCTCGTTATCATGTTTACGAAGGTACGCTCTTCGTAACCTTCGTCCAAAATCCTTTATATCCCGAAAGGATATAATGTGGTAGAGGACGAAGGACTTTAACACTTAACATTTTCTGTGTTGCCTTGTTCTTAACTTATAGCATTTGAGAACAAGCCCCCAACATTGGCGCCCACCTCCGGTGAACTCACTTCCACTTTTCTGAGCTGATGGCTTCGTTCAACAATCAAGCTGGAGCTGCTTCGGCTTCGAAGCTGGTGCTCCCGATAACAGGCGGTTCTTGCTCAGAACCGGCTAACAAGAAGCAGAAGAAGGAGGCTCACAGAAGGGTGCAGCATGTTGGAGTGCAGGGACCCTTCATCAAGTCAAAATGGTCCCACATTCCAATTACTTTCTCTCAGGAAGACCTTCAGCTTAAGGATTATCCTCATAATGATGCCGTGGTTATCTCTTGCGTGATCAAAGGATTTCTGGTTCACAATGTCCTAGTTGATACAGGCAGTGCAGCTGACATTATATTTGCTAAAGCCTTCAGACAAATGCAAGAGCCTGAAGACAAGATTCATGATGCTACGCACCCTCTTTGTGGCTTCGGAGGGCGGCAGATTGTAGCACTTGGGAAGGTTACCATGCCTGTAACCTTCGGATTTGTTAACAACACAAGGACGGAGCAAATTGTGTTTGACATTGTTGACATGGAGTATCCTTACAATGCTATCATTGGCCGTGGTACTCTTAATGCCTTCGAAGCAATTCTTCACCCAGCTTATCTCTGCATGAAGATACCTTCGGACCAAGGGTCTATTGCTATTCATGGAAGCCAGGAAGCTGCTAGAAGGGCCGAAGGAAGCTGGACTGACTCCAAGGCAATCCATAACATAGATGGAGCTGAAGCTTGTGAACAGTACAAATTCAGGAGGGAGAAGGCAGCTTCAGCGGATCAGCCGAAGCCCATGTTATTGTGTGAAGACATAGCAGACCAGAAGGTGTTGTTGGGCTCGCAATTATCTGAAGACCAGGAGAAAACCTTGATAAGGTTTTTATTCAACAACAAAGATGTTTTTGCATGGTCAGCTAATGATCTATGTGGAGTAAATCGGGATGTTATTGAACATTCGCTCAATGTTGACCCATCCTTCAGACCCCGAAAGCAGAGGCTTCGGAAAATGTCTGATGACAAGGCCGAAGGGGCTCGCAATGAAGTAAAAAGACTCCTCAGTGCAGGAGTTATCAGAGAAGTGAAGTATCCAGAGTGGCTAGCTAACACTGTTATGGTGAAGAAGGCCAATGGCAAGTGGAGAATGTGTATTGATTTCACAGATCTCAACAAGGCTTGTCCGAAGGATGAATTCCCGCTGCCAAGGATAGACTCTTTAGTTGATGCAGCAGCTTCTTCAGAACTCATGAGTCTCCTGGACTGCTACTCAGGCTATCATCAAATCTGGATGAAGAAGGAAGATGAGCCGAAGACTAGCTTCATAACCCCAAGTGGTACATATTGCTATCTTCGGATGCATGAGGGGCTCAAAAATGCCGGAGGGAGTTTCAGCCGAATGACAGCGAAGGTTCTCCAGTCTCAGATAGGCAGAAATGTGTTGACTTATGTCGATGACATTATTGTAAAAAGCACGAAGCAGGAGAATCATATTGCTGATCTGCAGGAGACCTTCGCCAGCTTCAGACAAGCTGGTCTGAAGCTGAACCCAGAAAAATGTGTCTTCGGAGTGAAGAAGGGTAAATTTCTTGGATGCTTGGTTTCAACAAAAGGAATCGAAGCTAATCCAAATAAAATCGAAGCTATACTTCGAATGGAGCCACCAACCACAAGAAAGGGGGCTCAAAGATTGACAGGAAGGCTGGCATCTCTCAACAGATTTATATCCAGATCAGCAGAAAGAAACTTACCATTCTTCGAGGTGCTGAAGTCAGCTGCGGTCTTTCAATGGGGCCCAAGTCAACAAAAAGCCTTCGAAGAGCTGAAGCAATACTTAATAGATCTAACAACATTAACTCCACCAACGTCAGGGGCTCCTCTGTTGTTATTTGTGGCAGCTTTGCACTCAGCAGTAAGTGCGGCACTTGTCCAGGAGAAGTTTGATGGACAAGTCAAGAAGCAGGTCCCAGTATATTTTGTATCTGAGGTCCTTAGTGTCTCAAAGAAGAATTATACAGAGCTGGAGAAGGTATTGTATGCCGTTTTAATGGCATCCAGGAAGCTTCGGCATTATTTCCAGGCATACAACATTATTGTTCCTTCTTCGCAGCCATTAAAGGATATCATGAGAAATAGAGAAGCTACTGGGCGTATTGGAAAATGGGCTGCGGAGCTCAATGAATTTTACATTGATTATGTGCATAGATCCTCAATCCAGTCTCAAGCATTGGCAGATTTCATTGCCGACTGGACGCCAGGGGCTCAGGACGAAGAAGCAAATAAAGATGCTGAAGTATGGACAGTGTTTTGTGATGGCTCTTGGGGAACCTTCGGAGCAGGTGCAGCTGCTGTGTTGGTCTCACCATCCAAGGTTAAAACTTGCTATGCAGCAAGACTTGACTTCAGCTGCACAAATAATATAACTGAGTACGAAGCCCTGCTCCTGGGTCTTCGGAAACTAAAGGCAATGGGAATCAGAAGGGCGATTCTTAAAACTGATTCCCAGGTTGTTTCGGGTCATATTGACAAAAGTTGCAAGGCTAAAGACCCGAAGCTTGAAAAATACCTAGACACGGTCCGAAGGATCGAGGCCTCCTTCGAAGGATTTTCTGTCAAGAATATCCCTCGAGGACAAAACGAGCACGCTGATTTACTAGCCAAGTCTGCAGCATAGGGGCTGCCGTTACCTTTGGATGTCTTCTTCGAAACAATAAAGGCACCTTCAGTGGAGCTCCTTGAAAGAGCAGTCCTCAATATTTCTCCTGTTTACAGTGAAGATTGGAGAACTGAAATAATCTCTTACCTTCAGGGCAACTTCCTATCAGATGACGAAGCTTATAATAAAAGGATAGAGGCAAGAGCTCGTCCGTATGTCATGATAGAGGGGGAGTTATACAAGCATGGAGTTTGTGCCCCGCTGCTCAAGTGCTTGTCTAGAACCGAAGGTATAGAGTTAATGAAAGAGATACATGCAGGCCTGTGTGGATCCCACATCGGATCCAGGCCATTACTTGGAAAAGTGTTCCGCCAAGGATTTTATTGGCCGAAGGCAGCTTCGGATGCAGCGGAGTTAGTTCAAAAGTGCAAAGGTTGTCAGAAATGTGCAAGAGATCAAAAGCAACCTTCGTCTTTGACACAGCTGATACAACCCATCTGGCCATTGCAAAGGTGGGGCCTTGACTTGTTGGGTCCATTACCACCGGCCCAAGGAAATCTAAGATATGTTATAGTAGCTGTGGAGTATTTTTCCAAGTGGATTGAGGCGAAGCCATTAGCCACAATAACTTCGGCCACTGTCCAAAAGTTTTTCTGGCAGAATATTGTCTGTCGCTTTGGGGTACCGAAGGCCATCACTGTAGATAACGGAACGCAGTTTGACTCCGAAGCTTTCAGAAATTTCTGTGATCAAATCGGAACGAAGATCCATTTTGCATCAGTCAGGCATCCGGAGTCGAATGGGCTTGTTGAAAGGGCCAATGGCATCATAATGACAGGAATAATGAAGCTAATCTTTAATCAACCAAGGGGAAAGTGGCCAGATCAGTTGACCAAAGTGGTGTGGAGCCACAATACAACAACATCAAGGTCTACAGGCTTTACCCCATTCAAATTATTATTCGGTGACGAAGCAATAACTCCGGAAGAAGCTAAAGCTGGGTCAATAAGGGTAGTAGCTTCGGCAGAGTCAGGTCCCGAAGATGCTTGCCTTGTGGAAAAAGATGCTTTAGAAGGAATCAGACTTCAAGCCGTGGAAAACATCAATAAATACCAGGCTGAAACAGTTAGATGGCGAGATAGAAAGGTCCGGCTAAAAAATATTGAGCCGGGACACTTGGTGCTTCGGAGAGTGGCCAACCCAGATACAGTCGGCAAGTTACAATTGAAATGGGAAGGGCCTTTCTTAGTAGCATCTTCGTCAAGGCCTGGTTCCTACAGATTGAAGGACATGGATGGCAACGAAATTCCAAGGTCTTGGAATTCAGATGAGCTTCGGAGATATTATGTATAACTTGATGTAACTTTTTATGTTTTTCTTTTTCTTTTTCATGGCACCCTTTTCCTTTCTAAAGGGGGAGAAAGGTTTTTAATGGGGCCATCATCTGTAATTTCCTTTTTAGTTTTATAAGAGCAAAATCCCCCAAAGAATGTAAATGTAAAAGCTGAGAACGCACCATCGAGTGCCGAAACTGAAAAAAAAAGGAGAAGAAGCTCCAAAGACGTCCCTAAGGGGATGCAGAGCTCTGATTCCGCCGAAAGTAAAAGGCGAAGAAGCTCCAAAGACGTCCCTAAGGGGATGCAGAGCTTACAGCGAAAAGTCAACGCTGATACCGCCTAAGTAAAAGGCGAAGAAGCTCCAAAGACGTTCCTAAGGGAATGCAGAGCTTATACTGCCTAAGTAAAAGGCGAAGAAGCTCCAAAGTCGTTCCTAAGGGAATGCAGAGCTGATGTGTGGTTGGTTCCAAAGAAATAATGGCTGAGAGTGTGGCTTCGGATATATGTTTTGGACATTCATTCGCACATTACATTACATCATGGCATTTGCATGCATAAGCATTCATTCATAGCATTTATGCACCAAAGTGGTTGCTTCGGCAAAAAGACGAAGTGAATTTTTATAATTCGATATGAAAAAGAAAAGCTTCGGCAAAAAGGAGAAGTGGTTTTTTATGATTCGTTATGCTTTATTGAGTACAAAAAAGAAAAGTTTCGGTAAAAAGAAGAATCGGCCTCTTATGCTTTGTTGTGTACAAAAAAGAAAAGCTTCGTTGCTCGGCAAAAAGAAGAAGTGGTCTTTTATGCTTCGTTGCTCGGCAAAAAGATTTGGTCTCTTATGCTTCGTTGTGTACGAAAAGAAGGGAAGGTGTTTTTTCGCTTTCGGCTCAAAATACTGATTTCGTCCACATCAAAGCGCTTCAGTAGAAGGGTAAGAATATATTACAAGGTATGTACAAAGTTCCTTGAGAACAGTTTAATTGTATTTACAAAAGTTGTTACAAAAGTATCCTGAGTTTTTTCCTATAGTATACTTCTACTGATCTTCATTAAGCTTCAGCTTCGGCGACATATCTTAAGCATCATCTTCACGTTCGTCATCCTACATAAATCAAGGTATCGTGAGTAAAAATCAAGTGCAAAGGAGAAGGTAAGTACGAAGTATCATCTCTTACTGGTTCAAGATGACTTCGAGCTTCGTCTCCGGCCTTCTCCCGCCCGCCTTTTGTCCATATCATTTTTATAAATCTATTTGAGATGCTTCGGGCGAGGTCAGGTATATCGTCCAGGATTGATGGAGACAAGGTGAAGTTGGGCCTGTTGACGATTTTTCCATGCTCGCAGCCGGCCTTCAGGAATGCTGCAGCGGTACCCCGAGAAGCTACCCAGGCATAGAAGTCACCGTGCCCGGCTATAACTTCGTCAAGTTCTTCGATCTCAGCTTCAATATGATCGAACGCTTGTGGTAAATTTTCCGTTGAAGAGTTAAACTTCCCGCTGCTAGCTCCAACAGAGTAAAATATCTTTCTTAATCGTTCAATACAATTATTGCTAAAATTCAAGCATTTGTCTTGAAGGCTTGACAATGATTTCTTCAAGTCTGAGTTGGCCTGGACTTCGGCTTCAAGTTTCGAATTAAGCTCTAGCTTCTCCTGTTCAAATTGTTTTGATTCACTGATAAGCTTCGAATTCAACTCTGATACTTTAGCCTCAGTCTCTGCCAGCAAGCCTTCGGTCGATTGGAGCTCGAAGTCTTTCTTTTCAATGATAGCAGATTGTTCTTTTATCTTGCTTTCTAAGTTTTCAATTATAGCTTCGTGTTTTTTGTCCTCCAAATCTTGCTGCATCTTCAGAGCTTTGCTCAGTAGCATGCTCTGCACAGAAACAACTTACGTTAGTAACATTTTCATTATTAACAGCAATAAAAACCAGGGAAAAGGTTGTTTACCTTGAAGTTGGAGTAAAATAAGCTGCCGACGATATGTTGTCGTCGGTAGCGGCTGATGTCTGTCTCTAGCTTCGGAAAACCGATACTCTTTGATAGAGTACCGATTACCTTAGCTCCAGTTTGGTCTCGAATGCAGCCTAATTTTTCATCGTCCACACCTCCAAATAGGAGAGCTCCTGGCTTGTAGCCGCAAGATTTGGCATAGTCCTTAAGTTCTTCCATTTCGGCCTTCGACAGTTTTTGCCCAATTAAATTTTGGAATGTGTAGGCTTCGTCGTCCAAAGTGTCCTCGGCTATTTCTTTCCCCTTCCCAGGCACTGTGGCCATGGTTTTTTCAGCAGCAGTGCCAGCTTCTTCTGCAGCCATGTCTTGCAAGATTTTGTCAATGTCCTCAATGGTAGTTTCTAAGTTTACATCTTCGGCTGTAGCGGCTTCGGTAGCCGCAACCTCCGAAGGTGCGACTTCGACGTTTGTGGTGCCTTCGACAGCTGGTGTTTTATGAATTGATGCCCGAGGCGGCGTCTTGTCGATAACTTCAGTTACTGCAATAATTCTTTGCCGCTTGGGTTTGGTTATCTTCGTTTGATCCGGCTCGTCCACCTTTCGAAAAAGCTTCGTCAGTTGGAGCCCTAATGGACTTAGCTTCATGGGCATGGGTTCAGTCATTACCTTTAAAATTTCCTCCACGTCACTGGTAGAAGGTGGTGTGGGGGTCCCCTCTTCTTCGGATATTTTTCGCTTCGGAGTTGATATTTTTCTTTTCTTGGGAATTTTCTTCTCTTTTGCTGGTCTTTCTTCATCCTTTTTCAGAGTTTCGGCCACTCTTTTTCTTTTGTGGCCCTCGGCACCCTTGTTCAACTGCTCATAGTCAGGGTACTCGAAGCCCAGGGCATCAAGCACTCGGTTCAGCCTTCGCTTCGGTCGGGCGCCGAAGGCCGCTGTCATTAGTTGATCCTCTTTTTTGGAATAATTCCCCAGGATTTCATTGCACATCACCTCGATTGTGTCCAGCCACTCTTGGCAGGGCTTCTTAAAGTATTTCTTGAATTTGAAGTGATAGGGCAGCCGGACAAGATCCCCCTCCTTCTTCTCCCCCTTTAACTTTGGCATTTCCCATTCTTTCAGAGTAGGGAAGACTCTGAATGCCAAGAATTCTTGGACCAGATCCCTGGTACCGATATGCTCTGCAATAATTCCGAATTCATCCATTGCCTGCTGTGTTTCACCCTCTGGCGTCATGTTGCAGCGGGGTCGGGTTTCTCCGAAGATCAGCTCGATTGGACTTTGCACAAGCTTCTCCTTGTTGTCATCAACTTTGACATAGAACCATTCCGATTTCCAGCCTGCCGGCCATTTGCTTCGGTAGCTAATTACAGGAAACTTTGCCGTTTTCCGGTAGGCAAAATTGTAACAACCGAAGTTATCGTGTAGCCCATCTTTTCTGGCCTTGGTTTGATAATGCAACTCATGAACTCGATAGAAACTGTCGGCAAATGGCTCCACTGCTTGGCTTCGGAGGGCCCAAATATAAACGCTAAGTCTAACGATAGCGTTGGGAGTTAACTGGTGAAGGTAGATGCCAAACCTTTTCAGTATCTCCGCAATAATCTCGTGAAGAGGGAATCTAAGCCCAGCCTTTAAAAAGCTCTTGAAGATAACAATCTCGTCCTTCCCTGGCTTCGGGGTGGTTTCTTCTCCCCCGAAGCGAAGTAGCTTCTTCTGGTCTTCATTGAAATAACCTGCTTTCACCATCTTCGAAAGATCAGCCTTTGAAACAGTTGATTTCCCAAAATCCAGGTGACTGGGCTTGCTGGGCATGGCAATACGGTAGTCATCTTCGGGATCAGTCCCTTCAATGTTTTCTTCTTCTCCTTCGGCAGTTGTCGAGTTTGCTTCAGCAGCAGGCATTTCTTCCGCAGACACTAGACCGGAACGCTGCATCGCTTCGGAGATGGGCACAGTGTTCGAACCTTCGGCTTCGTCTCCCTCACGTACAACTTTGGCAGTAGATCGCACTCTCGCCATTTGATTCTGAGTTTGGGGAAGTCAGAAACTTTTTTCTTTTTTCTTTTCTCCCGAAGCTCTTCTTTCTGACGAAGCAGACGTCGAGATGGACCTTCGTTCGATTCTGAGAATCAAGCTTCGGCTATAGTTAAAAATTTTGGCAGCAAAACAGTGCAAATAGCAATGAATGCTGTGGTAACTTCACACCTACCCGTCTGTTTATATAGTGCTGCAGGTAAGAAGGCGAAGCGGCAGGATTTTTTACACCAAGCAGGCAGTCACTCGTACTCGCTGTGCAGTGGACCGCAAAAGATCAAACAGTAACTCTGCAAGGTGGGCCTGGCACGCGCTCGGAAGCCGGATCGTTTCTCCGCAACGAGCTCAGGGAAGGTGTTTTTTGGACCTTCGGCTTCCCGAAGCTGAAGAGGCTTTTTTCACGGGTCAAGCTCGTTACGAAAAACGATCTAGCACCGCGAAAGGGGCTACTGTTGGGGCCGTGCTTCGGTGCGCCGAAGGTCTTACACGAAGAAGCAGCTTCGGCTGAAGTCGTCTCCAAGAGATGGCCGAAGGTTCCTTTTCATGGAGCTTCGGCGTTACAAACCGACATAGAGATAGAATGACCTTTTTATCCATAGAGGTCTGAGTCAATGTTGTAAACTCTTGTAAGGGGCATAATTGTAATTTGTCACAGGCTGCGACCTGTGCCTATAAATAGATGAACAGTACCTCTGTACTGTTCACGCGAACCTGTCATTTGCCTTCGCATCACACTTGTATTCTCGCCTTCCTCAGGACCGAAGGTACATTTGTAATTTGAAATCATTTATATTCATTCATGTTAGTATAAATGAAAATGATTCTATGATAACATTTAAATGTTTATTTCATTCCTCATGATTTATATGAATACTTCGTTCCTCGTTATCATGTTTACGAAGGTACGCTCTTCGTAACCTTCGTCCAAAATCCTTTATATCCCGAAAGGATATAATGTGGTAGAGGACGAAGGACTTTAACACTTAACATTTTCTGTGTTGCCTTGTTCTTAACTTATAGCATTTGAGAACAAGCCCCCAACACTAACAAATGGTTTTTGGCTTTTATCTGGTTTTTTGTCATTTGAGTGAGTTCTCTTTCTTCTTTCTCTTCCTGCTGATTTTTTAGTCCATATGGTGGTGTTGAAAATACAGTCATCAAGCAGGAGATTGCGAACACAATGTTGACTTATCCCTTGTGGTTCGGGTTGATGATGAGTGACTATCAACATGAGTAGTACTTTAGTGTAGTTAGTGGAATAAACAAAGTATGAGGTTATGTGTTGTGCAACCATGTCTATCGGCTTGTGATGTGCAGGTGCGGAGCATAGTGATGATGGATGACGACAAAGGTGAAGGTCATGCGGGTTTGTGCCGGTAGGCCTGGAGCGACAAGGGACGAGCATTGTGACTTGATCGATAGACCAGAGAAGCTAGGTGACTAGCCATGGTGGTAGACACACACCGAAGTGAGGATATGTAGAGCCCATCATGTTGCCGACGTGGTTGCGAACCGGTGGGACATGTGTCTAGGACACGGGGGACGTGTATGCGGTATGCTACTCACGGCGGTTCGGTGGTTCAGCCTTAAAACCAATTAGGGCTACGAATGTTGGATTTCGCCGAGTTTGGGCGTCAAAACATAGCAATGCGGTTTCGGCGGGAATCGAAGATGGCACGTGGCATCATTGCAAAGGGTGCGTCGAGGTGAAGCAATTTTGTGTGGAGTGTGTGGCTATCAGATGCATATTCTAGGAGTTGGTCCATTTTGTCCCCAGTTAAGTGGATGAGCTATATGTATCTAGAGGTAGTTTAGACTAGTGAAATAACCCCCTATAAATAGGTGGGAGAACCATTGTGTGCAGCCATTTCTTTTGGCTATTTCATTTGGCATTTGTTAGAAAATCCTAGTTTCCATTTCCTAGGTTGCTCTAGTTCTTAGCCCGGAGATCCGTAGGTGTTTTTGTAAACTTCACATCTATGTACTCATGATTTTGAGAGGAAGGGTGGCCATAACTACCCATGGTTCAATGTTTGTTTAGATCGTGTTTTGTTGTTCTCGCTGTGATTTTCATTTGGTTTCTTCTTTCTCAAGCCTTCCTTTTGATTTTGTGAGAACCATTGATTTATTGAGTTGGAGATTGTTTTGGAGATTGTCTTTCGACCACTACGATTATCTAGTTTGAATAGTTTATGGTCTTGATCTTATCTGAATTCATTTTGAAAACCCCAAGTCTAGTGTTGGTCACTTGTTCTCAAATGTTGTAAGTCAAGAACAAGGCAACACAATTGTTAATCATTATAGGCCTTCGTCTTCTGAAGCATTATCTCCACATGGGTATAATGCTCATCAGACGAAAGTCAAGAAGGACGTACCTTAATCCTTTAATATGTGAATAAGAATGTGAAAGGATAAAGACAGTAATTGTATTTCATTAATTCATTTATATTTGCATTCCATAAAATATAACAGTATTAATATTACATTGATATATTCGGCTCGCTCAAAGGAGAGGACATGGGAGTGATTACAATTCCGCGTGAATAGTATGGTGTTACTATTCATCTATTTATAGGCATAGGACGCAGCCCTGGTAAAATTACATTCATGACCCTCAACATTTATCTACAGACAACCTAAAACACTAAGGTCTATCTGGTCTTTTCTTCTTCTGCTTGATTTGAACCGAAGCTTATGGTAGCTTCGGCATTTGCGTAAGGTCTTCATCACCTTCGGCAGAGGGAAAGGGGACCTCTGTATCACTTTACCGAAGGTGTTTTTTCCTTGAGGACCTTCGACGGAGAAGAAGACCCCACAACAGTAGCCCCTTCGTGATGCTAGATCGTTTTTTCATAACGAGCTTGGTCCGCGAAAATACGAAGGCTTCAGAATGCCGAAGGTCCGAAAAACACCTTCCCTGAGCTTGTTATCAAAAAACGATTAAAATATTCCGACTGTTGGTCGATCCACCCTTCAGCCAATATACGTACTCTAGCAGTTCGCCTTTTTCTCCTGCAGCACTATATAAACAGACAGATTGGTAGAAGTTACCACAACATTCATTACCATTGCACTGTTGTGCTGTTAAAAATTTTAATCGAAGCCGAAGTTTTCTGCATTGCGCTTTTGAACAAGCACTTCGTCACTCAATATCAGCTTCGTCTTAAGGAAACTAAAAACTGAAATGGCTAGAGTGAGATCTACTGCCAGGGTGCCCGTGAAGGGGACAAAACTGAAATGATTGAAACAGTGCCCATATCAGAAATGATGAGGCGCTTAGGTCTAGTTGTGCAAGAGGAACCTACTGCCGAAGATGCCCCCAATGTCGAAGCTGAACAGACTGAGGCTGAGGTTAGGAGTGACAATGAGAGTGAAGAGGACAACAACATTCTGAGCCCGACCAAACCTATTCACATTGAATTTGGAAGATCCACCGTGATAGCAGAGGACTTGGTTGTGATGAAGAAGCTAGGGTACTTTGGAGAAAATGAAGATGGGTTGATTCGCTTTGTTGGTGAAGAAGTAATTCCGGAGCCAAAAGATGACGAAGTTGTTGTATTCAAGAGCTTCTTCAGGGCAGGGCTTCGGTTCCCCCTGTACGATATGATAGGGGAAGTTTTGAAAAGATTTGAAATATATCTCCACTAGCTAACCCCAAATGCTATTGCTAGGCTTAGCATTAACATATGGGCTCTCTGAAGCCAGGGTAAAAGTGCCAATGCCGAAGGGTTCTGCCGAGTGCACGAACTTCACTATCAAACGAAGGCTAGAGCCGACGATCTACACAAAAACTTTGGGTGCTATAATTTTGCATATCGAAAAGATACGAAAGCCCCTATAATTGGATACCGCACTAAATGGCCTACTTGTTGGACAAATGAGTGGTTTTATGTGAAAGCTGATGAGAATAAAAGAGAGAAGCTTATGAGTATGGTGATGAGCCCTTTGAAATTAAGCTTCGGCATGATGAGACCACTATGCAACATGCAGCTTGGCTCCCCATGCCAACTAGCCAAAGTAGAATTCAGAGTGGTGGCTGGGCATATTGGCACTAGGGATTTAGTGCAGGAATACTTGGCAAACAAAACTTTCCCAACCTCCAGCTGATGGGGAATGCCAAAGAAGAAGGAAGAATGGAAAAAGTATTAACTTGTTCGACTCCCTTACCGCTTCAAATTTCAGAAGACATTTAAAGAGCCATGCACTGAATGGCTAGAATTGATAGAGACAATGTGCAACGAGATTCTTGGGAATTGTATGAAGAACGAAGACCAATTGATGACTGCCGCCTTTAGCTCCCGGCCGAAACGAAGGTTGAACTGTGTTATTGATGCTCTTAACTTTGAGTATCCTGACTATGAAAGGCTTGACGAAGGGGCTGGAGGGGCCAAAAGAAAAAGGGTTGTCAGTATTTTGGGTAGGCAAGCTACCCGATCTGTCAAGGAGGACCAGAAAGCCTTGAAGAAACAGAAGACTCTTTTGGAGCCGATATCTTCTATGGATACGAATGTACAAGATGTGCCAGAGAAGACTATAGGTCCTCCTTCACCCTCTATTGCTGAAGTTTCAGAAATTCTAAAGGTAATGACTAAATCCATAACATTTGCACTGCTAAGTCCTCCGAGGTTAGATCTGACTAGCCTTTTACGATCAAAGGAAACCGCTCCATCTGTAGAGGAGAAGGCTGGGGGCAGAAGAAATGACGGATGATAAATGTGATGCAAGCTATTGAGCAGACGCCACCCTGAGCTTCAACGGCAAAAGAAGCTATGCCTGTCGATGCCGAAGATACCGCCGGAGCTGAACCTGATGAACTCGCAACCATAATGTTGGAGATCGACAGACTCATATCGGATGTGGTTGCCGAGGAAAACGTAGCCACAGAGCCTGACAAGGGAAAAAGATTTGAAGATGCCTCTTTGGGAGATAAAGATTTTGACCTTCGGCATTTGGGTGGCCAAGAACTTTCCGAAGAGGAGAAATCAGAATTGAAAGAGTTTGCTGTATCCTGCGGTTACTAGCCTGGATCCATACTCTTCGGTGGGGTCGACAAGAGATTTTGGGATGCATTCACGACCGTGCCGGGGCGAAAATCATAAGCACCTTATCCAAGAGTGTTGGATTTGCGAAGCTAGAAATGGACATCAGTTGCTTTCCAAAGCTAGAAATGGACATCAGTTGCTATAGGCGACAACACATTATTGGCAGCTTATTCTACTCAAACTTCAAAGTAAGACTTCTCTACAGCTCCCTATTGGTACCTTCATGGTGATTTGGGTATTCTAACTTTGATTTGTTTTGTAGAGTCTGCTACTAAGTAAGGCCTTGAAGATGCAGTAGGATGTTGAGGACAGAAAAAATGAAATCATTGTTGAAGGCTTTGAAGATAGAATAAAAAAACTTGAACATACCTTGAAGGAAAAAGACAGCCTGCTGCACTCAGCCGAATGCTCACTCGCCGAAGCATGATCTCATAATGAAAAATTGAGCAGAGAGCTGGACAAAGCTCAAACAATTTTGGAAAACAAATCAGAGCGCTTTGACCGCGAGTCTGAGGCATTAGATGCAAGAGTTGAAGCAGAAGTTGAAAAGAACATTAAATTGAGCGAGACAATCACAAATCTTCGGGATAAATGCTTCGGCTTTGCAACTCAATGCATTGCTCGGTTGAAGGGGATATTCGATTCTGTCAGAGCCACATTTGAAGAAGTTACCCCTTCTTCTGAAGGTATTCTTGGGGCTCTCAAACATATTGAAAAAGAAGTTGATGTCCTCGACGAGGTCATAACCGGCCATGGCGATTTCTGTGTGCTGGTGGCCTCTCGTGGTATAGCCGCAGCTTTCATTAAGGCCAGATGCAACCATGTGAGAGCTGTCAACAGACCAAACTTCAGCCTGTCACCATCTGATTTAGTTGATATTCCGGCTGAAGCTCGGAGCATAGGGAACAGATTTATCACCCAAAGCTAGGCGAAAGGCAGTCGAGAGCTGGCTGGAGACGAAGCCCAAAACCTGCTCAACAAAGTATAAAAATCTCTTTACCATTAGGCTTTTATTTTATACTAGGTAGGTGCCCGTGCATTGTGATGGCACATAAGTTGTTGAGAGAGATCTATGGTTGCTCGTCCAAGTCGATAACAGGCTATCGTTGTTGCTAGGCACCATCATCCGAATAAGGATATAAGTATATGGGATAGGAAATAGCGTGAAGTTCTAAACAAAACCGAACAGGTGCTTGACGGCTCCTATCTTGCGAAACACGATAGAGATCCTCTTGCATGGATGACAAAGATAACATTAATTAATTAAAAACTATAAGATTGATTAAGCTAAAGTAAACACTCAACATCCACAAACAAATATTGTAGTGCAGTGCACTTTAATACACAAACGCTCCCACTGCTCACCTCCGCCTGCAGTTCATAACACCTGATGCAAATTCATCCCCTACCAAAGAACATGCTGAAGTAAAAAAAAGGCTCGTATGATTCATCATCATTGACTGATCAATTTTCATAACTACAGTGAAATTGTAGGCTCATACCACACCATATGCGATAGCATCATCGCTTGGTCATTCACACAAGTGGAAATTGGATTTGCGAGAGCAGTAACAATAGAAGTGAGCAGCCATCCATTTCATTGAAGGCTTCATTTTACCAACAAAATAGTGGTATGAACAACTCAAAAACTAATTCTAAAACCTAAAATCTTGAACCACATTGTATCTCTACTACTCTATATGACTCTATTGTGGGCGTCCACCTTTGCTTCACCGTGCCCCCACCAGCCGCAGCTCCATGCGCTCGCGATGTCTCATGTGAGCCGACGTGTGGGATGGAAACACAGCATTTTAGCAAGCATCAACAGTAGCATCTCTCAAGTGATGAAGGGAGAAGGGAAAAAAGCAGCAGCATTTCTTTCAGCAGGCACAACGCGCGTAGTGTTTCGAGGTGTGTTTTGAACTGCATAGAGCACCACTGCTTCCCAAAGCAACCAACATAGTTTACGGCTGGCTGCTCGATGCCTTCAATTAATGCAAGTTGTTTAGTCACACTCGGCTCACCTTGGCGCCAAAAAAAATCTGGTGGTCTGTAACCAACTTGATGGTTGGGGGTTTGGGGTAAAAAAGATGGACATAATAGTTTTGTTATGTCCGTCGCACTCATGCAAGTAAATGCAACAGTTTATCACTCTCGATCTGAAAGGTTTGTCATCTTAAAATAGGGAACAGATTCTCTTCCTTGTATTTTACACTTCAAGCATCTAAATAGTAATATAGCCTAATAGGTGACATGGATATTGTGATATCCTGGCCCCTGGGATGGGATGTCCTAGCCCAAGGCTTAATAAAATTAATAGAGTAATCATATCAGCAAGGTGTATCTTCTTTTTCGGAAGCCTATCTCGAAAGAACCTCCAAGTTAAGCGTGCTTGGCTTGGAGCAATTTGGGATGGGTGACCGACCGGGAAGTTTTCTCGGGTGCACATGAGTGAGGACAAAGTGCGCACAAAAGACTCGTGTTGGTCTGTGGGGACGATATATGATCCTAGAGAGCTGCCAGGAGTAAGTACCGCCGGTCCAGGGATTGGACGGGGTGTTACAAGTGGTATCAGAGCCGACCCTCAAGGTTTCACGGGCGTTGTGGGCTAGGGGGTTCAGGTATATGGCGCATGGCGCATGTGGTGACGACACTAGACACACAGACGTGGCTAAGAGGGGAGGTTCTTAGATTGGGGTTGACCGACGAGGACGTCAGTCTTCTAAGGGGGGTGGATATTGTAGGAAACGGGTGACGCCTAAGAGGGGGGGGTGAATTAGGACTTCTAAAACTTTTACTAAACTAGGCCACAATTAAATCCCTAGAGCAAAACCTATGCAAATAATCAAGACTAGAATGTGCAAACTAGGTTTTGTCTAAGTGTTGCTATCTCTACCGCAAAAGGCTAAGTTTCAATCTATACTAAATAAGTATGACTACAAGATTGAAACTTAAATGCTTAATATAAATGCGGAATGTAAAGAGCTAAGTAGAGAAGCAAACTCTCGTGGATGACGCCGGTATTTTTACCGAGGTATCCGGAACCACGCAAGGTCCCGACTAATCCTCTTTGGTGCCCCTACGCAAAAGGAAGCCCACGTGAGGGCCAAGCACCACGGTCGAGTAACTCCGTAGAGAGCCGCGGGCCTTCTCCACGCGCAAGTGGTGCTCCGCTTCTGGCTCCTCTCGGACGCTCCCCGCCGTCTCCACTATCGAGCTTCCGGCCGAAACGCCGCGGGCCTCGTTCCCTTCGGTACACGGTGGCGGCCGTGACACAAACGCGGTTGTCACGGTCTCGCAAGACTCTCGCCCCACTCAGTACAATTACAACGGCTCACGCAAGAGCCAAGGGGTTGTGTGGTTTTACAAAACTCACTCAACTAACTAGGATTCACCTAGAGCAAGCGCTAAAGCGGTCTAACTAACCTAAGCACTTCGCAAAGCACCTACGCTAATCACCGAGTGATTCTATTAAGCACTTGGGTGTTTGAGCTCTTGGAAATATGCACTATATGCCTTGGTATGTTGCTTGGGCTCTCACACTTGAGAATGGCCGGTTGGGGTGGTATTTATAGCCTCCACACCCCAAACTAGCCGTTGGACAGAAAGCAGCAGCTTTCTGTCGTCGGGTGCACAGGACAGTCCGGTGCACCACCGGACATCTACTGTGCAGTGTCCGGTGCACGCCACGTCAGCCGACCGTTGGCGCCTGTAGCAGTCGACCGTTGGATCCGACCGTTGTCGTCTGCCCGTTGGCACACCGGACAGTCCGGTGCACACCGGACAGTCCGGTGCTACAGCCAGAGAGCGCCTGTCTGCGGCCTCTCTGCGCAGACTGTCCGGTGCCTCACCGGACAGTCCGGTGCACACCGGACACCAATGTCCGGTGCGCCACCAGGCACTGGCTGACAGCCCTTATCTTGGATTTCTTCGCTGATTTCTTCGGGCTTCTTTGTTCTTGAGTATTGGACTCCTATGCATCTTTTTATGTCTTCTTTTGAGGTGTTGCATCCTCATTGCCTTGGTCCAATTCTCTTCGCATCCTGTGAACTACAAACACAAACACTAGAAAACTTATTAGTTCACTGATTGTGTTGTTCATCAAACACCAAAACTCAGTTAGCCAAAAGGCCCGGGGTCCATTTTCCTTACAATCTCCCCCTTTTTGGTGATTGATGACAACACAACCAAAGCAAGCAAATAATACAAGTATTTGAGTGAAAATATGCAATCTACTTACTAAGATGCATGATTGTCCCCACAATGTGATATTATGGACTTAAGCCTCCCCCTAACTCCATAATTCACTTACTTCCTATTTTTGGACCAAATAACCAAAACCACTTGAAAAGCCATTTGTAGATATAAAATTTTAAATTGGTGGTGTTTGGTGTTTGATATAGTTTTCATTGCTTTGGTCCCTAAACTTCTCCCCCTTTGGCATCAACCACCGAAAAGGAAGACATTAAAAGCATGTAGGAAGTAAATAAAAGCTTGCCCTCATCAAGAATTGTATCAAATGATATCACTAGAAGGATATTAAATTAAACTATGTGAATGATACCACTTGAAGGAGTCCTCGAAAGATTACTCCCCCTAAATGAGTATTCTCCTTTAGAAAGAGTTTTTCTCCCCCTTTAGAGTTTTTCTCCCCCTGACAGAGATCCTCTACTTAGGAAAAAGCATGTGAAAATTAGAGGTGCAAGACATGATTTGAAAAGACTAACTTCCTTTATGCATAGGTAACAGAATATGAGTTAACTACTTATGCCTTTTTAGCAACATAGAAGCATATGATATGAAATATAGTCTAATCAAATATTGGAGAAGACATGTAAATGATACTGAATGTAGTCTCAAAAGATACCAATTGGAGATCAATGGCGAGCTTGAGAGACATGGGAGTTCTTGGAGATTTTGCAGTGGAAGATTGTTGTCTTTCTCCGGGGACCTTATTTTCCTTACAATGAGACTATCACATGAAATAGACTTGAAAAGGTGTTAGTCTCAAAGTGTTAGATTATAGAGTAACCTCCCCCTAAAGGTGTGCATACAAGTTTTGAATACTTGTAGGAGACATGCACTTTGATTTGATATCAAGAGGGGCAAATTATCCATAATCCAAACTTTGGCACATATAAGTTAAATGATACAACTTGTAGGAACCAAAGTTTTCAATCGATGCATCATTTACTATGGAATGAATAAGAAGCTATGTGCCGTGCTTAAATAAACATTTTAAACCATGTAGGTTTGCTTGAGTATATGAATTGAAAGCAAGCAATCCTACCATGTGATTTACCTAGTATGCATGATTTTAAACAAAAGTACATAACAATTGTAATACTAGGCAAGAAAGGTAAACTAGATAAAAGATAAATAGATACGCATATCTAAAGACGAAGAATACAATAAAGCTAGTTACCTTAGTCATGGGTGGGAAATTTGGGTCCAAAATTTTCACTAACCCACTTGGCAATAACCTTGATCCAATATGATGTATCCCATGATATACATCCCAATTTAGCCAAGTCTCCAAATTTCCCGATTACCTTTGGTTCACTCACTTCCCTTTCGGGATCCAAACCTTCTTGGTGCTTTTCATGGTTGAAATTATTTCCTTTGGCACCCAGATGCGTTTGGCCCCCTTTCCTTTGTTGGCTTGCTTGTTGGCCTTGATTGCTATCACCTTTCCATTCTTTTTCCTCTTGATCAAATATGGTGTAGCATCCTTTTTGTTCACCCTTTTGATGTAGGTGTTGGAGATTTTGCTTGATGGCTTTTGCTTGAGCTTTTGCCTTTGTTTAACCCCGGTCATCGCCTTGCATTGGAAAGACTTGTGGCCTTCCATGTGACATAGCCTACAAATCACAGTTTCTCTCTCTACAGGCTTGTTCACTCCCGCAGTGGTGTTATCCTGTGGAGGTCGGATTTGTTTGGCTTTGCCTTTCTTGTCATACAAAGCCTTCCCAAGGCGAGCCACTTCTTGCTTTAATTGTTCATTTTCCTTTGCAACCTCATCCGAACATGTCTCTACAACAATATTCTCAACAACGACTTGGTTGCAGGGGTTAGAATCATCAATTAAATCAAAGCAGGAAGTAGAAGCATCTTTCTTAATTATCTCAGGTATTTCAACTAAAGATGTTGCTGGGGTGCTACCAATGTTTTCTAGCTTAGTAGTTAGCTCATTATTGTGTATGCTAAGCATTTCCATTTTCTCTAGCAAATTTTCAATAGCTTCTTGGGAGCTAGCTAACTTAGCCATAAGTTTTTCATTCTTTTTAATAAGGCTATCATCGGTAGCAGTGGATGGAGCACTAGATTCTAATAGCTCAATTTTAGTTGATAGCTCACTATTTAAGTTTGCAAAAGTTTCAAATTTTTCTAGCAAACCTTTGTAATCATTTTGAGAGCTAACCAACTTATTTTTCAAAGTTTTAAGTTGAGCTTTTTGCTTAGTGCAAACATCCTGGAAAAATTCTACGGCTTCCGCAAGCTCTTCTCGAGAGGCCTTTCCCTCACCTTCATCATCACTACTACTTTCATCACTAGAGGATGGAATGCTTTTGTTACCTCTTGCCATAAGGCATTTGTGTGATGACCGTGATGAGCGTGATGAGGATCGGTGGCTGCGCGTCCTTGGAGGTTCATCTTCACTTGAAGAATCATCCCAAGTTCTAACACTTGTTAGCGCCTTGCCTTTGCTCCTCTCCTTTTTGGGTTTGGCCATATTTGGACAGTTGTCCCTGAAGTGGCCCTTCTCCCCACATGCGAAGCATCCTCTCTTCCTTTGCTTTTTCCTGTCAATGTTAAAGAGAAGATCCTCGACCTGCAGGGGCACACCCATTAGATTAATCTTGCGGATCATCCTCATTACCTTTCTGACGCGTCGGATTGTTTCTTCGTCCTCGGAGGATGATGTGCATGGTTGATTATCTTCATCATCGTCACTTTCTTCTTCTTCCTCTTCTTCACTTGAGGAACTTGGAGTGGGAGCCTTCTTTTTGCCCTTCCTTTCATCACATGCAAAAGCATATGGTCTTGAGGAAGTTGGCTCCTCTCCCCGACTCATTTTTCGCGACATCTCAAAAGCCGCGATTTTCCCAATCACGATGGTCGGGGTCATGTTGCTCAAGTCCTCCATGTTGTGAAGGATGGTGATGATGCTCCCATATCTTTGTTGAGGTAGCAGGGAGATAATCTTCCTCACAATGTCCGCATCACCTATCTTATTAATGCCAATAGAATTGAGCTCATTGATAATTAGATTCAATCAAGAATACATGTCTCTAACAAGCTCATCATCTTTCATAGCAAAAGAATTATACTCATTTAAGACTAGGCAATGTTTTTGCTCACGGACATTGGATGTGCCGTCATGGAGCTCATGCAATTTTAGCCAAATCTCATTAGCAGTTTTCAGGGTAAATACTTGATTGAAAATATCCATGCTAAGAGATTCATACAAGCAATTTTTGGCTCTAGCATTTAAATGGATTTCTTTTTCCTCACTCGTGGTGGGTTTCTCGGGATTCTTGAGGGGTTTCATCCCGTCACGAGTGACTCTCCAAACACCTAGATCAACGGCCTCTAGGTAACAAGCCATTCTAGCACTATAATATGGGAAGTTAGTGCCGTCGAAGTGTGGTGGCCTATGGGTATCCATCCCTTCCTCTAAAAAGCGTCGGCTCTTTTTAGCGGTGAAGCTAAAGCGTTTCAAATGAGCCAAACCGGGCTTTGATACCACTTGTAGGAAACGGGTGACGCCTAAGAGGGGGGGTGAATTAGGACTTCTAAAACTTTTACTAAACTAGGCCACAATTAAATCCCTAGAGCAAAACCTATGCAAATAATCAAGACTAGAATGTGCAAACTAGGTTTTGTCTAAGTGTTGCTATCTCTACCGCAAAAGGCTAAGTTTCAATCTATACTAAATAAGTATGACTACAAGATTGAAACTTAAATGCTTAATATAAATGCGGAATGTAAAGAGCTAAGTAGAGAAGAAAACTCTCATGGATGACGCCGGTATTTTTACCGAGGTATCCGGAACCACGCAAGGTCCCGACTAATCCTCGTTGGTGCCCCTACGCAAAAGGAAGCCCACGCGAGGGCCAAGCACCACGGTCGAGTAACTCCGTAGAGAGCCGCGGGCCTTCTCCACGCGCAAGTGGTGCTCCGCTTCTGGCTCCTCTCGGACGCTCCCCGCCGTCTCCACTATCGAGCTTCCGGCCGAAACGCCGCGGGCCTCGTTCCCTTCGGTACACGGTGGCGGCCGTGACACAAACGCGGTTGTCACGGTCTCGCAAGACTCTCGCCCCACTCGGTACAATTACAACGGCTCACGCAAGAGCCGAGGGGTTGTGTGGTTTTACAAAACTCACTCAACTAACTAGGATTCACCTAGAGCAAGCGCTAAAGCGGTCTAACTAACCTAAGCACTTCGCAAAGCACCTACGCTAATCACCGAGTGATTCTATTAAGCACTTGGGTGTTTGAGCTCTTGGAAATATGCACTATATGCCTTGGTATGTTGCTTGGGCTCTCACACTTGAGAATGGCCGGTTGGGGTGGTATTTATAGCCTCCACACCCCAAACTAGCCGTTGGACAGAAAGCAGCAGCTTTCTGTCGTCGGGTGCACAGGACAGTCCGGTGCACCACCGGACATCTACTGTGCAGTGTCCGGTGCACGCCACGTCAGCCGACCGTTGGCGCCTGTAGCAGTCGACCGTTGGATCCGACCGTTGTCGTCTGCCCGTTGGCACACCGGACAGTCCGGTGCACACCGGACAGTCCGGTGCTACAGCCAGAGAGCGCCTGTCTGCGGCCTCTCTGCGCAGACTGTCCGGTGCCTCACCGGACAGTCCGGTGCACACTGGACACCAATGTCCGGTGCGCCACCAGGCGCTGGCTGACAGCCCTTATCTTGGATTTCTTCGCTGATTTCTTCGGGCTTCTTTGTTCTTGAGTATTGGACTCCTATGCATCTTTTTATGTCTTCTTTTGAGGTGTTGCATCCTCATTGCCTTGGTCCAATTCTCTTCGCATCCTGTGAACTACAAACACAAACACTAGAAAACTTATTAGTTCACTGATTGTGTTGTTCATCAAACACCAAAACTCAGTTAGCCAAAAGGCCCGGGGTCCATTTTCCTTACAGATATCCTGGCCCCTGGGATAGGATGTCCTGGCCCAAGGCTTAATAGAATTAATAGAGTAATCATATCAACAAGGTGCTTCTTCTTTTTCGGAAGCCTATCTCAAAAGAACCTCCAAGTTAAGCGTGCTTGGCTTGGAGAAATTTGGAATGGGTGACCGACCGGGAAGTTTTCTCGGGTGCGTATGAGTGAGGACAAAGTGCGCACAAAAGACTCGTGTTGGTCTGTGGGGACGATATATGATCCTAGAGAGCTGCCAGGAGTAAGTACCGCCGGTCCTCGAAAGCCTATCTCTCCATGTGTCTGTCTCCATGACATATTAACTCGGGTTCCATCTGAAAGTGCCAGTGCTACTCTGGTGGTGTGTATCCTTCGTTCTTCATCAGGAAAATCTTGAAGCGACCTGGTGTTTACGAATGACCGCTCATGCATCAGTGCACATCAAAGCTCACAGATTTTGCAAAAAATGTCACCTGGCACCGATGAACAAGCTTTTCTTGGAATCAGAATGGGAATGGGGAGGGTAACTGCAGCTTGCAGCCCAAAAATAATCCTTAACTTGTATTTATCATCGAGTATTGTGATTCCTATCAGGAGTTATTTAGGGTCAACAGAAGCTCAAGAAGGAAAATACAATAAAGTGACATTTACATGTAAAAAATGTTTTACCTTCGTAGAGTAATCAGCAAGACGCTTTCTTAATTGTACAATCTCTTCTTCCCCCCTTTTGACCTTAACAGTAGGTCCTATGTAGGACCTATCATTATTAGGAACAGTATATCAATGGTATGTAGAATTACAGATGCCGCTGAACGAAAACTAATTTACCTGCTTCTATGAT
This sequence comes from Zea luxurians, assembly GCA_029449295.1. Lineage (NCBI taxonomy): Eukaryota > Viridiplantae > Streptophyta > Magnoliopsida > Poales > Poaceae > Zea > Zea luxurians. The sequence continues at coordinate 275,465 of JAOPSE010000312.1, read as the reverse complement.
ATGTATGAGTTCATCTCTGAAATTGGTAATAACCTAGAATCATAATGGATCATAACCTCTCTTGACTGCAAAACAAGGTAAAATCAAGAGTGAGCAAACTAACAAAAGTATCTCTGAAAACAAAAAAACAGGTAAGATGCAACAGATGTGGCGCCCATGCATTTTCGATCCAACCATCCAAAACATAAAAGTGTACATACCTAACAGAATGTTAATGAACGGATATCATTCCAGCTTGAAGATAAGATACACCTTTGAAATGAATATATGTGTTTGCCCCGCCTGAACACCCTGCTAATCAAGTTAGCCACATGCAATGTCTCACTTACTATCTGCAAAAAGAAAAAGAAATGATTTTTTGCCTTTTCCAATGGTAGAGCAGAAAATTTATGGATATAGAACAGCTAGCAATCAGCGAAGAAATTTCTAGTTTGCCTCTGTTATGATCTTGGCGGACCTTTCTTTGGTATGCTTTAACTCATTCAAAGTACAGGTATGGTCAGAAATAAAAATAGACATATGACTATGTTATGAATAAAGTCAAATCTTGGCTTAATCATGTTTTTGCCTATTCCCAAGGGTCTAGGCTTTTATTTTTATTAGGTTCAGTTGCTTTTCATCTAGTTTAAGCTCAAGAATTTCCTGTTTTTGGCATATCAATAGCTCAAGGAATAATAAAGTGCACGGAATAGTAGTCAGTGTATAAAACATTCAGTTGCTATCTTATTATAGTTGTTCTTCCTAAAGTCCTTTGACATATAAGTGTTTGCTTGTTAATGGTCTCTACAATTGCTCCCTTTGATTAATGCAACTTGTGTGATTAAGATTGTCTACTTCTTATGCATCAAATCATCCTTTGGCTTATATTATCTGCTCCTACAATTTGGGATATCAAGAGCATGAGCGAAATTAATTGGTTCTATGTCTATTTTATAAATCATATCGCCAATCATTACAATCATTACTCAATAATAATTGGAGAAATGTTTTCTTTCATAAGCTATTACCATTTGGGCACCCTGACACATTTGGTAAATCTACGCGAAGCAGTGACATGGATGCCACTAAACAGATGATGTTGGCACTCCTTGAAGTGGTCGAAGTAACACTGGTGGCTCTAGAACTGGCCTATTTAGAATACCTATTTTAGGTGGTTTGCACAGTGGAACTGTTGGTCATAATTTAAATTGCCATGAGATCTTGCACAGTGGAACCGTCGTCCACGTCCCTGTCCTAAACCCTCATTCCTAGGGTACAGGCCTCCGCGATTCGAGTCGGCGATCGACACTTAGTTCTGCTCCGCTACGACTATTCACTCTCGCTTGACTGTGGAGCGGCCCCGAGCATTCTGCTACTTATCATCACATCGCCGTCGAGCCTATCCGATTCGGGCAGGTAGGGGGAGGCGGGGGAGTAGGATTGCGCGCGTACCAAACCTCGGCCAGAGACAAACTTTGGCTTGCTCGTGCTTGCGACGGCGGATTGCTCGGGGCCGCGTGGGGGATTGAGCTCGGGGCAAATGGTTTGCGGCGAAGTGTTCAGCAGTCGCGGCCGTTGCAGCATGTGCGGGTTCAGGTAGGGCTTGCTCGGGTATGCTCGGAGCCACAACAGATAGATTGCGGCAGGGGAGTAGAAAATCAACGGCTTGCTCGGGATTGCTCGGGGATGCGACGGGGTTTGCTCGGGGGTGGCTGCGGGGTTCCCCGCTGGGCGTATGACATGCGACGGGCGGTTCGCGGCAGTTGCGACGGTTGTGGCGAGATTCACGGAGGGATTTGCGGGCTTGAGGATCACGACGGTCGGAGGTTTGCGGACGGGCGGGCATCACAGCGAGGCGGGTGGGCTAGCGGTTTGCGGCTGGGTTTTCGGTGAGGTTTGCGGCTGACATGGCTCTCGCGGTGGTTTGCGGAGGCGAGGTTTCTGGAGGTCGGGCGGGCGAAGGAGGGGGTGGGGGTGGTCTACAGTAAGCGATTAATAGTTAGTAGAGATTTTCCCTCACCATGTTCCTCATTACCCTTGCTTTTGTCATTTTTCAGGGTGATGGTGTTGGGGGCTTGTTCTCAAATGCTAAGAGTTAAGAACAAGGCAACACAGAAAATATTAAATATTAAGGTCCTTCGTCCTTCATCACATTATATCCTTTCAGAATATAAAGGATTTCGGACGAAGATTACGAAGGACGTACCTTCGTAAACATAATAATGAAGGATGAAGTATTCGTATAAATCATGATGTATAAAATAAACATTTAAATGTTAACATAGAATCATTTCTTAACATGAATAAATATAAATGATTTCAAATTACAAATGTACCTTCGGTCCTGAGGAAAGCGAGAGTACAAGTGTGATGCGAAGGCCAATAACAGGTTCGCGTGAACAGTACAGAGGTACTGTTCATCTATTTATAGGCACAGGTCGCAGCCTGTGACAAATTACAATTATGCCCCTTACAAATGTTTACAACATTGACTCAGACCTATATGTATAAAAAGGTCATTCTATCTCTATGTCGGTTTGAAACGCCGAAGGTCCATGAAAAGGAACCTTCGGCCATCTCTTGGAGACGACTTCAGCCGAAGCTGCTTCTTCGTGTGAGACCTTCGGCGCGCCGAAGCACGACCCCAACAGTAGCCCCTTTCGCGGTGCTAGATCGTTTTTCGTAACGAGCTTGACCCGTGAAAAAAGCCTCTTCAGCTTCGGGAAGCCGAAGGTCCAAAAAACACCTTCCCGGAGCTCGTTGCGGAGAAACGATCCGGCTTCCGAGCGCGTGCCAGGCCCACCTTGCAGAGTTACTGTTTGATCCTTGCGGTCCACTGCACAGCGAGTACAAGTGACCGCCCGTCTGGTGTAAAAAATCCTGCCGCTTCGCCTTCTTACCTGCTGCACTATATAAACAAACGGGTAGGTGTGAAGTTACCACAGCATTCATTGCTATTTGCACTGTTTTGCTGCCAAAATTTTCCACCGTAGCCGAAGCTTGACTCTCAGAATCGAACGAAGGTCCGTCCCGACGTCTGCTTCGTCAGAAAGAAAAGCTTCGGAGAAAAGAAAAGAAAAAAGAAAAAAGTTTCTGACTTCCCCAAACTCAGAATCAAATGGTGAGAGTGCGATCTACTGCCAAAGTTGTACGTGAGGGAGACGAAGCTGAAGGTTCAGACACTGTGCCCATCTCCGAAGCGATGCAGCGTTCCGGTCTAGTGACTGCGGGAGAAACGCCTGCTGCTGAAGCAAACCCGACAACAGCCGAAGGAGAAGAGGAGAACATTGAAGGGACTGACCCCGAAGATGACTACCACATTGCTATGCCCAGCAAGCCCAGTCACCTGGATTTTGGGAAATCAACCGTTTCAAAGGCTGACCTTTCGAAGATGGTAAAAGCAGGTTATTTCAATGAAGATCAGAAGAAGCTACTCCGCTTCGGGGGAGAAGAAACCACCCCGAAGCCAGGGAAGGATGAGATTGTTATCTTCAAGAGCTTTCTAAAGGCTGGGCTTAGATTCCCTCTTCACAATATTATTGCGGAGATACTGAGGAGGTTTGGTATCTACTTTCATCAATTGACTCCTAACGCCATCGTTAGGCTCAATGTTTATATCTGGGCCCTCCGAAGCCAAGCTGTGGAACCGTTTGCCGACAGCTTCTGCCGAGTTCACGAATTACATTACCAAACAAAGGCCAGAAAAGATGGACTACATGATAATTTCGGCTGCTATAATTTTGCCTACCGGAAGACAACAAAGTGTCCTGTCATCAGCTACCGAAGCAAATGGCCAGCAGGCTGGAAGTCTGAGTGGTTCTATGTAAAAGTTGACGAAGACAGAGAAAAATTGGTACAAAGCCCTCTGGAGTTAATCTTCGGAGAGACGAGGCCACGCTGCCGCATCGGCGATTTAAAGGGTCCTACCTGGGCTGCTCTGGGTGAATTCGAAATTATTTCAGAACATATTAGCACCAGGGATCTAGTTCAGGAGTTCTTGGCATTCAGAGTTTTCCCTACTCTAAAAGAGTGGGAAATGCCGAAGCTGAAGGGAGAAAAGAAGAAGGGGGAGCTGGTCCGTCTGCCCTATCACTTTAAATTCAAGAAGTACTTTAAGAAACCCTGCAAAGAGTGGTTAGACACAGTTGAGACAATGTGCAATGAAATCTTGGGGAATTACTCCAAAAAAGAGGATCAATTAATGACAGCGGCCTTCGGCACCCGACCGAAGCGAAGGCTGAACCGAGTATTCGATGCCCTGGGCTTCGAGTACCCAGACTATGAGCAGTTGAACAAGGGTGCCGAGGGCCACAAAAGAAAAAGAGTGGCCGAAATTCTGACCAAGGATGAAGAGCAACCAGCAGCAGAGAAGAAAATTCCGAAGAAAAGGAAAATATCAACTCCGAAACGGAAAATATCCGAAGAAGAGAGGACCCCCACACCGCCTTCTACCAGCGACGTGGAAGAAATTTTAAAGGTAATGACTGAACCCATGCCCACGAAGCTAAGTCCATTAGGGCTCCAACTGACGAAGCTTTTTCAAAAGGTGGACGAGCCGGATCAGACGAAGATAAGCAAACCCAAACGGCAAAGAATCATTGCGGTAACTGAAGTTATCGATAAGACACCGCCAAGAGCGTCAGTTCAGAAAACAGCAGCTGCCGAAAGCACCATAAACGTCGAAGTCGCACCTTCGGAGGTCGCGGCTATCGAAGCCGCTACAGCCGAAGATGTTAATTTAGAAACAACCATTGAGGATGTTAACAAAATTTTGGAAGACATGGCTGCAGAAGAAGCTGGTGTTGCTACTGAAAAAACCATGGCCACAGTGCCTGAAAAAGGAAAAGAAATAGCCGAAGACATTTCGGACGACGAAGCCTACTCCTTTCAGAATTTAATTGGGCAAAAACTTACGAAGGACGAAATAGAAGAACTTAAAGACTATGCCAAATCTTGCGGCTACAAGCCAGGTGCTCTCCTATTTGGAGGTGTAGACGATGAAAAGCTAGGCTGCATTCGAGACCAGACTGGAGCTAGGGTAATCGGTACTCTATCAAAGAGTATCGGTTTTCCGAAGCTAGAGACAGACATCAGCCGCTACCGACGACAACATATCGTCGGCAGCTTATTTTATTCTAACTTCAAGGTAAACAACCCTTTCTCTGGTTTTTATTGCTGTTAACAATGAAAATATTACTAACATAAGTTGTTTCTGTACAGAGCATGCTACTGAGCAAAGCTCTGAAGATGCAACAAGACTTGGAGGACAAAAAGCACGAAGCTATAATTGAAAACTTAGAAAGCAAAATAAAAGAGCAATCTGCCATCATTGAAAAGAAAGACTTCGAGCTCCAATCGACCGAAGGCTTACTGGCTGAGACTGAGGCTAAATTATCAGAGTTGAATTCGAAGCTTATCAATCAATCAAAACAATTCGATCAGGAGAAGCTAGAACTGAATTCGAAGCTTAAAGCCGAAGTCCAGACCAGCTCAGAGTTGAAGAAAACATTAACAAGCCTTCAAGACAAATGCTTGAACTTTGGCAATAATTGCATTGGACGATTAAAGAAGATATTTTACTCTGTTGGAGCCAGCAGCGGGAAATTTAACCCTTCAGCGGAAAATTTACCCCAGGCCTTCGATCATATTGAAGCTGAAATCGAAGAGCTTGACGAAGTTATAGCCGGGCACGGCGACTTCTGTGCCTGGGTAGCTTCTCGGGGTACCGCTGCTGCATTTCTGAAGGCCGGCTGCGAACATGGAAAAATTGTCAACAGGCCCAACTTCACCTTATCTCCATCAATCCTGGATGATATGCCTGACCTCGCCCGAAGTATCTCCAATAGATTTATAAAAATTATATGGACAAAAGGCGGGCGGGAGAAGGCTGGAGACGAAGCCCGAAGTCATCTTGAACTAGTAAGAAATGATATTTCGTACTTACCTTTTCCTTTGGGCTTGATTTTTACTCACGATTCCTTGATTCATGTAGGATGACGAAGGTGAAGATGATGCCTAAGATATGTCGCCGAAGCTGTCGCCGAAGCTGAAGCTTAATGAAGATTAGTAGAAGTGTGCTATAGAAAAACTCAGGATATTTTTGTAACAACTCTTGTAAATAGAATTAAACTGTTCTTCAAGGAACTTTGTACATACCTTGTAATATATTCTTACCCTTCGATTGAGGCGCTTTGATGTGGACGAAATCAGTATTTTGAGCCGAAGGCGAAAAAACACCTTCCCTTCTTTTCGTACACAACGAAGCATAAAAACAATTCTTCTTTTTGCCGAGCAACGAAACTTTTCTCTTTTGTACACAACATAGCATAACAAATCATAAAAACGCACTTCTCCGAAGCTTTTCTTTTACATGACGAATCATAAAAAACCACTTCTCCGAAGCTTTTTGCCGAAGCAGCCACTTGGGAACACAAATGCTATGAATGAATGCTTATGCATGCAAATGTTATGATGTAATGTAATGCGCGAATGAATGTCCGAAGCATATGTCTGAAGCCACATTGTCAGCCATTACTTAGAAACAACCACACATTAGCTCTGCATTCCCTTAGGAACGACTTTGGAGCCTCTTCGCCTTTTACTTAGGCAGTATCAGCGTTGACTTTTCGCTGTAAGCTCTGCATCCCCTTAGGGACGTCTTTGGAGCTTCTTCGCCTTTTACTTAGGCGGTATAAGCTCTGCATTCCCTTAGGAACGTCTTTGGAGCTTCTTCGCCTTTTACTTTCGGCGGAACCAGCGTTGACTTTTCGCTGCGAGCTCTGCATCCCCTTAGGGACGTCTTCGGAGCTTTTTCTCTTTTTCAGTTTCGGCACTCGATGGTGCACTCTCAGCTTTTACATTTACATTCTTTGGGGGATTTTGCTCTTATAAAACTAAAAAGGGAAATTACATATGATGGCCCCATTAAAAACCTTTCTCCCCCTTTAGAAAGGAAAAGGGTGCCATGAAAAAGAAAAGAAAAGACAAAATTACATCGAGTTATACATAAAACCGCCGAAGCTCATCCGCATTCCAAGATCTTGGAATTTCATTGCCATCCATGTCCTTCAGTCTGTACGAACCAGGCCTTGACGAAGATGCTACTAAGAAAGGCCCTTCCCATTTCAATTGTAGCTTGCCCACTGTATCCGGGTTGGCCACTCTCCGAAGCACCAAGTGTCCCGGCTCAATATTTTTTAGCCGGACCTTTCTATCTCGCCATTTAACTGTTTCAGCCTGGTATTTATTGATATTCTCCACGGCTTGAAGCCTGATCCCTTCTAAGGCATCTTTTTCCACGAGACAAGTATCTTCGGAACCTGATTCTGCCGAAGCTACCACTCTTATTGATCCGGCTTTGGCTTCTTCCGGGGTTATTGCTTCGTCACCAAATAGCAACTTAAATGGGGTAAAGCCTGTAGACCTTGATGTTGTTGTATTGTGGCTCCACACCACTTTGGTCAACTGATCTGGCCACTTTCCCCTTGGTTGATTAAAGATTAGCTTCATTATTCCTGTCATTATGATGGCGTTGGCCCTTTCAACAAGCCCATTCGACTCCGGATGCCTGACTGATGCAAAATGGATCTTCGTTCCAATTTGATCACAGAAATTTCTGAAATCTTCGGAGTCGAACTGTGTTCCATTATCTACAGTGATGGCCTTCGGCACTCCGAAGCGACAGACAATATTCTGCCAGAAAAATTTTTGGACAGTGGCCGAAGTTATTGTAGCTAATGGCTTCGCCTCAATCCACTTGGAAAAATACTCCACAGCCACTATAACATATTTCAGATTGCCTTGAGCCGGTGGTAATGGACCCAGTAAATCGAGGCCCCACCTTTGCAATGGCCAGATGGGTTGTATCAGCTGTGTCAAAGACGAAGGTTGTTTTTGATCTCTTGCACATCTTTGACAACCTTCGCACTTTTGAACTAACTCCGCTGCATCCGAAGCTGCCTTCGGCCAATAAAATCCTTGGCGGAACACTTTTCCAAGTAGCGGCCTGGATCCGATGTGGGATCCGCACAGGCCTGCATGTATCTCCTTCATCAACTCTATACCTTCGGCCCTAGACAAGCACTTGAGCAGCGGGGCACAAACTCCATGCTTGTATAACTCCCCTTCTATCATGACATAGGGACGAGCTCTTGCCTCTATCCTTTTATTATAAGCTTCGTCATCTGATAAGAAGTTACCCTGAAGGTAAGAGATTATTTCAGTTCTCCAATCTTCACTGTACACAGGAGAAATGTTAAGGACTGCTCTTTCAAGTAGCTCCACTGAAGGTGCCTTTATTGTTTCGAAGAATACATCCGAAGGTAGCGGCAGCCCCTGTGCTGCAGACTTGGCTAACAAATCAGCATGCTCATTTTGTCCTCGAGGGATATTCTTAACAGAAAATCCTTCGAAGGAAGCTTCGATCCTTCGGACCGTGTCTAGGTATTTTTCAAGCTTCGGGTCCTTAGCTTTGCAACTTTTATCAATATGACCCGAAACAACCTGGGAATCAGTTTTAAGAATCGCCCTTCTGATCCCCATTGCCTTTAGTTTCCGAAGACCCAGGAGCAAAGCTTCGTACTCAGCGATATTATTTGTGCAGCTGAAGTCAAGTCTTGCTGCATAGCAAGTTTTAACCTTGGATGGTGAGACCAAAACAGCAGCTGCACCTGCTCCGAAGGTTCCCCAAGAGCCATCGCAAAACACTGTCCATGCTTCGGCATCTTTATTCGCTTCTTCGTCCTGAGCCCCTGGCGTCCAGTCGGCAATGAAATCTGCCAATGCTTGAGACTGGATTGAGGATCTATGCACATAATCAATGTAAAATTCATTGAGCTCCGCAGCCCACTTTCCAATTCGGCCAGTAGCTTCTCTATTTCTCATGATATCCTTCAACGGCTGCGAAGAAGGAACAATAATATTGTATGCCTGAAAATAATGCCGAAGCTTCCTGGATGCCATTAAAACGGCATACAACACCTTCTCCAGCTCTGTATAATTTTTCTTTGAAACACTAAGGACCTCAGATACAAAATATACTGGGACCTGCTTCTTGACTTGTCCATCAAACTTCTCCTGGACAAGCGCCGCACTTACTGCTGAGTGCGAAGCTGCCACATACAACAACAGAGGAGCCCCTGGCATTGGTGGAGTTAATGTTGTGAGATCTATTAAGTATTGCTTCAGCTCTTCGAAGGCTTTTTGTTGACTTGGGCCCCATTGAAAGACTTCAGCTGACTTCAGCACCTCGAAGAATGGTAAGTTTCTTTCTGCTGATCTGGATATAAATCTGTTGAGAGATGCCAGCCTTCCTGTCAATCTTTGGGCCCCCTTTCTTGTGGTTGGTGGCTCCATTCGAAGTATAGCTTCGATTTTATTTGGATTAGCTTCGATTCCCTTTGTTGAAACCAAGCATCCAAGAAATTTGCCCTTCTTCACTCCGAAGACACATTTTTCTGGATTCAGCTTCAGACCAGCCTGTCTGAAGCTGGCGAAGGTCTCCTGCAGATCAGCAATATGATTTTCTTGCTTCGTGCTTTTTACAATGATGTCATCGACATAAGTCAGCACATTTCTGCCTATCTGAGATTGGAGAACCTTCGCAGTCATTCTGCTGAAACTCCCTCCAGCATACTTGAGCCCCTCAGGCATCCGAAGATAGCAATATGTACCACTTGGGGTGATGAAACTAGTCTTCGGCTCATCTTCCCTCTTCATCCAGATTTGATGATAGCCTGAGTAGCAGTCCAGGAGACTCATGAGCTCCGAAGAAGCTGCTGCATCAACTAAAGAGTCTATCCTTGGTAGCGGGAATTCATCCTTCGGACAAGCCTTGTTGAGATCTGTGAAATCAATACACATTCTCCACTTGCCATTGGCCTTCTTCACCATAACGGTGTTAGCTAACCACTCTGGATACTTCACTTCTCTGATAACTCCTGCACTGAGGAGTCTTTTTACTTCATTGCGAGCCCCTTCGGCCTTGTCATCAGACATTTTCCGAAGCCTCTGCTTTCGGGGTCTGAAGGATGGGTCAACATTGAGCGAATGTTCAATAACATCCCGATTCACTCCACAAAGATCATTGGCTGACCATGCAAAAACATCTTTGTTGTTGAATAAAAACCTTATCAAGGTTTTCTCCTGGTCTTCAGATAGTTGCGAGCCCAACAGCACCTTCTGCTCTGCTATGTCTTCACACAATAACATGGGCTTCGGCTGGTCTGCTGAAGCTGCCTTCTCCCTCCTGAATTTGTACTGTTCACAAGCTTCAGCTCCATCTATGTTATGGATTGCCTTAGAGTCAGTCCAGCTTCCTTCGGCCCTTCTAGCAGCTTCCTGGCTTCCATGAATAGCAATAGGTCCTTGGTCCGAAGGTATCTTCATGCAGAGATAAGCTGGGTGAAGAATTGCTTCGAAAGCATTAAGAGTTCCGCGACCAATGATAGCATTGTAAGGATATTCCATGTCAACAATATCAAACACAATTTGCTCAGTCCTTGTGTTGTTAACAAATCCGAAGGTTACCGGCATGGTAATCTTCCCAAGTGCCACAATCTGCCGCCCTCCGAAGCCACAAAGAGGGTGCGTAGCATCGTGAATCTTGTCTTCGGGCTCTTGCATTTGTCTGAAGGCTTTAGCAAATATAATGTCAGCTGCACTGCCTGTATCAACTAGGACATTGTGGACCAGAAATCCTTTGATCACGCAAGAAATAACCATAGCATCATTGTGAGGATAATCCTTAAGCTGGAGGTCTTCCTGAGAGAAGGTAATTGGAATATGAGACCATTTTGACTTGATGAAAGGTCCCTGCACTCCAACATGCTGCACCCTTCTCTGAGCCTCCTTCTTCTGCTTCTTGTTAGCCGGCTCTGAGCAAGAACCGCCTGTTATCGGGAGCACCAGCTTCGAAGCCGAAGCAGCTCCAGCTTGATTGTTGAACGAAGCCATCAGCTCAGAAAAATGGAAGTGAGTTCACCAGAGGTGGGCGCCAATGTTGGGGGCTTGTTCTCAAATGCTAAGAGTTAAGAACAAGGCAACACAGAAAATATTAAATATTAAGGTCCTTCGTCCTTCATCACATTATATCCTTTCAGAATATAAAGGATTTCGGACGAAGATTACGAAGGACGTACCTTCGTAAACATAATAATGAAGGATGAAGTATTCGTATAAATCATGATGTATAAAATAAACATTTAAATGTTAACATAGAATCATTTCTTAACATGAATAAATATAAATGATTTCAAATTACAAATGTACCTTCGGTCCTGAGGAAAGCGAGAGTACAAGTGTGATGCGAAGGCCAATAACAGGTTCGCGTGAACAGTACAGAGGTACTGTTCATCTATTTATAGGCACAGGTCGCAGCCTGTGACAAATTACAATTATGCCCCTTACAAATGTTTACAACATTGACTCAGACCTATATGTATAAAAAGGTCATTCTATCTCTATGTCGGTTTGAAACGCCGAAGGTCCATGAAAAGGAACCTTCGGCCATCTCTTGGAGACGACTTCAGCCGAAGCTGCTTCTTCGTGTGAGACCTTCGGCGCGCCGAAGCACGACCCCAACAGATGGTGCCGAAGGTCAATGAGCCGAAGCTAATTCTGAAGCATTGAAGGCCTTAGAAACTCCTTTTGCTGACATCTGTGGAAACACTTTTGGAAATCCTTTGTACAAGAAAGTGTATCATTTGACAAAGAGTTGTAATTGAAAGTGAACAAATTATTGTAAATACTTGTAAAATGCTTCGTAATGCTACTTTACCTTCCGTTCGTATGTCATCTGCTTTGCTGTGGACTAAACCAATGCTCGTAGCTTTTTGAGCCAAAGGCGAAAAACACCTTCCCTTCTTTTCATTCACATCGAAGCATCTTTTGTATATAACAAAATTTCATTTGAAACGAAGCATCTTCATATACAACAAAATTTCATTTGAGACGAAGCATCTTTGAAGCGTTTTCTTGAAGACAGGAATCACCGCTTTTCCTGCTAATGCTTAATGCTTTATGCTGTGATGATGAACCTATGAATGTCTGATGTATGTTTGTATGAATGCACAAGATGATGTGATGAAGTGTGCAAATGTATGTTGAAGGTAAAAATCTCACACAAATACACACCCAGACTCTGCATCCTCTTAGGAACGACTTTGGAATCTCTTCACCTTTGACTTAGGTGGTATTTTAGCTCTGCATTCCCTTAGGAACGACTTTGGAGCTAAGCTCTGCATCCCCTTAGGAATGACTTTGGAGCTTCTTCACCTTTTACTTAGGCGGCATTTAAGCTCTTAATCCCCTTAGGAACGACTTTAGAGCTTCTTCACCTTTCACTTAGGTGGCATCTTAGCTCTGCATCCCCTTAGAGACGACTTTGGAGCTTCTTTATACTTTCTTACACTCGATGGTGTAATCCCACATTTTACATTTTACATGTGGGGGAATTTGGCCCTTGTATATGTCCTCACAAGTTGTATTGCACAAGGCTGCGCAAGAAAAATGAAAATTACAACCTATGGCCCCATTAAAAACCTTTCTGGTTTGGCCACTCTTCGAAGCACCAAGTGTCCTAGCTTGATATTCTTTAATCTCACCTTTCGATCCTGCCATTTGACTATTTCGGTTTGGTATTTGTTGATGTGCTCGATTGCTTGCAGTCTGGTCCCTTCTATGGTGTCTTTTGTTATTTTGCAATCCTCTTCATCTTCTTCCGAAGCTAAGGTCCTTATTGAACCCATTCTTGCTTCTTCCGGTGTTATTGCTTCGTCCCCAAAGCTTGAATGGGTAAATCCTGTTGACCTTGAGATAACAGTGTTGTGGTTCCATACCACCTTTATCAATTCGTCTGGCCACTTTCCTCTGGGCTAGTTGAGGATTGACTTCATTATCCCTATTATTATGATTCCATTTGCTCTTTCTACTAGTCCGTTTGATTCTGGATGTCTCACTGATGCAAAGTGTATTTTTGTACCAATCTGGTCACAAAAAGCTTTGAACGTTTTGGCATCAAATTGAGTTCCTTATCAACCGTGATAGCTTTCTGCACACCGAAGCGGCAAACAATATTCTACCAGAAGAACTTCTGGACTGTGGCCGAAGTTATTGTAGCTAGGGGCTTAGCTTCGATCCACTTCGAGAAGTACTCCACTGCTACTACAACATATTTCAAGTTTCCTTGTGCTGGTGGAAGTGGGCCTAGCAGATGTAGACCCCATCTTTGCAGTGGCCAAGTGGGCCGAATTAGTTGGGTTAGAGACGAAGGTTGTTTTTGGTCTCTGGTACACTTCTGGCAGTTTTCACATTTTTGAACCAAATCCGATGCATCCGAAGCTGCCTTCGGCCAATAAAATCCTTGTCTAAAAACCTGTCCCAGTAAAGGTCTATCCCCAATATGAGCTCCGCACAGTCCTGCATGTATCTCCTTCATCAGCTCTTGACCTTCGGTTCTAGAAAAACATTTTAGTAATGGGGAGCAGACTCCTTGTTTGTACAACTCTCCCTCTATGATCACATAGGGTCTTGTTCTTGCTTCCATTCTTTTGTTGTAAGCTTCGTCATCCAAAAGACAGTTGCCTTGTAAGAACAATACAATTTTAGTCCTCCAATCTTTGTTGTGCACTTGCGAGATTGTAAGCACTGCTCTCTCCATGAGCTCGACCGAGGGTTCTTTTATTGTTTCAAAAAATACTTCCGAAGGTAATGGAAGCTCCTGTGCCGCTGACTTAGCTAGCAAGTCTACATGTTCATTTCTCCTCTTGGGATATTCTTTACAAAGAAACCTTCGAAAGAGGCTTCCATCCTTCGGACTGTGTCTAGATACTTTTCGAGCTTCGGGTCTCTTGCTTTACTGCTTTTGTCGACGTGACCCGAAATGACTTGTGAGTCAGATTTGAGGATTGCTCTTCTTATTCCCATTACCTTAAGTTTCCGAAGCCCCAAGAGAAGGGCTTCGTACTCTGCAATGTTATTTGTGTAGTTGAAGTCCAACCTTGTTGCATAGCATGTTTTGATTTTAGACAGTGAAATTAGAACAACAGATGCTCCTGCGCCGATGGTTACCCATGACCCATCACAAAATATTGTTCAAGCTTCGACATCATTTGTTCTCTCTTCATCCTGAGCCCCTGGCGTCCAATCAGTAATGAAGTCTGCTAACGCTTGGGATTGGATCGAAGATCTATGAACGTAATCAATGGTGAATTCATTCAGCTCTGTAGCCCACTTTCCAACTCTTCCTGTGGCATCTTTGTTTCTCATTATATCCTTGAGAGGTTGCGAAGAGGGTACTATTATATGGTACGTCTGGAAATAATGCCGAAGCTTTCTAGATGCCATCAGTACAGCATATAGTACCTTCTCCAACTCTGTGTAATTTTTCTTTGATGGGCTAAGTACCTCAGAGACGAAGTACACTGGCACTTGCTTCTTTGCTTGGCCATCCTGCTTTTCTTGTACCAGCGCTGCACTAACCGCAGCGTGGGAAGCAACCACATACAGTAGCAATGGAGCTCCTGAGGAAGGTGGGGTTAGAGTTGTTAATTCTATCAAGTATTGCTTCATTTCTTCGAAGGCCTTTTGCCAAGTTGGTCCCCATCGGAAGACTTCGGCTGACTTCAGTACTTCGAAGAATGGCAAGTTCCTCTCTGCTGATATTGAAATAAATCTATTCAACGATGCCAGCCTTCCTATCAACCTCTTGACACCTTTCCGTGACTTTGGTGGCTCCATCCGAAGTATGGCTTCTATCTTGATTGGATTGGCTTTGATGCCCTTTGTTGATACCAGACAACCAAGAAATTTTCCCTTCTTTACTCTGAAGACTCATTTTTCTAGACTCAACTTGAGACCAGCCCTTCTAAAATTATCAAATGTTTCTTGCAAATCAACAATGTGATTTTCTTGCTTCGTTCTTTTGACTATGATATCATCGACATATGTCAGCACATTCTTGCCAATTTGGGAGTGGAGAACTTTGGCAGTCATCCTGCTGAAGCTTCCTCTAGCTTTCTTGAGCCCCTCGGGCATCTGAAGATAGCAGTATGTCCCACTAGGGGTTATGAAGCTTGTCTTGGGCTCGTCTTCTTTCTTCATCCAAATTTGGTGGTAGCCTGAATAACAGTCCAATAGGCTCATTAGCTCCAAAGTAGCTGCTGCATCCACCAGAGAGTCTATTCTTGATAAAGGAAACTCATCCTTTCGACACACCTTATTAAGATCTGTGAAATCAATGCACATTCTCCACTTTCCATTGGCCTTCTTCACCATTACAGTATTGGCCAGCCACTCTGGATATGTTACCTCTCTGATTACTCTAGCACTCAGAAGCCTTTTGACTTCGTTTCGTGCACCTTCGGCTTTGCCATCGGACATCTTCTGAAGCCTCTGCTTTCTTGGCCTGATAGCTGGATCTACATTAAGTGAATGCTCGATGACATCTCTATTGACACCATAGAGATCGTTGGCTAACCAGGCAAAGACATCCTTGTTGAACAGAAACCTCAACAGTGTTTTTTTCTTGTTCATCAGATAGTTGCGATCCCAGCAGCACCTTCCGCTTTGGTTGGTTTGCTGAGACAACCTTATCTCTTTTGTGCTTGTACTGCTGATGAGCTTCGACTTCATCTATGTTATGAATAGCCTTCGAATCTGTCTAGTTCCCTTCGGCCCTTCTAGCTGCCTCTTGACTCCCATGCACAGCTATGGGGCCTTGGTCTGATGGTATCTTCATGCATAGATATGCTAGATGAAGTATTGCTTCGAAAGCATTTAATGTTCCTCGGCCAATGATTGCATTATAAGGATATTCCATATCAACAATACCAAAGACAACTTGCTCTGTACTTGTATTGTGAACATAGCCGAAGGTAATCAGCATGATTATCTTGCCAAGTGCCACTATCTGCCTTCCTCCGAAGCCACAGAGGGGGTGTTTTGCATCATGTATCTTGTCATCCTGCTCCTGCATCTGCCTGAAAGCTTTTGCAAAAGATGATATCTACTACACTACCTGTGTCGACAAGGACATTGTGAACCAGAAACCCCTTGATGACACAAGATATAACCATTGCATCATTGTGAGGATAATCCTTGAGCTGGAGGTCTTCCTGGGAGAAGGTGATTGGTATATGAGAGCACTTGGACTTGATGAAGGGTCCTTGGACTCTAACATGTTGTACCCTTCTCTATGCTTCCTTCTTCTGCTTCTTGTTGGCTGGTTCAGAAATTGAGCCGCCTGTGATTGGGAGCACCAGCTTCGTAGCCGAAGGTGCCACGGCTTGATTGCCTTGCGAAGCCATTGTCGCAATCGTGGAAGTGAGTTCACCGGAGGTGGGCGCAAATATTGGTCACTTGTTCTCAAATGTTGTAAGTCAAGAATAAGGCAACACAATTGTTAATCATTACGGACCTTCTTCTTCTGAAGCATTAGCTCCACATGGGTATAATGCTCATCAGACGAAGGTCAAGAAGGACGTACCATCAACCTTTAATATGTGAATAAGAATGCGAAAGGATAAAGACAGTAATTGTATCTCATAATTCATTTATATTTGCATTCCATAAAATATAACAGTATTAATATTACATTGATACCTTTGGCTCGCTCGAAGGAGAGGACGCGAGAGTGATTACAATTCCGCGTGAACAGTATGGTGTTACTGTTCATCTATTTATAGGCATAGGATGCAGCCCAGTAAAATTACATTCATGACCCTCAACATTTATCTACAGACAACCTAAAATATTAAGGTCTATCTGGTCTTTTCTTCTTCTGCTTGATTTGAACCGAAGCTCATGGTAGCTTCGGCATTTGCGCAAGGTCTTTGTCACTTTTGGCAGAGAAAAAGGGGACCTCTGTATCACTTTGTCGAATGTGTTTTTGTCTTAAGAACCTTCGGCGGAGAAGAAGACCTCCAATATCTAGTATGTAGTTTTTGATCTGCAATTGATTTACAAATTCGTTGGAGTTCAAATTTTGTGGACACCTTGGAAACTCCTTTGCCAAGGTGTTTGTAAAATTTCAGCTAAATCGGAATCCGTTTGGATCGGTTTAGTTTCGTATTTAAATATTGAATTTAGAGCTGTTGAAAACAACACTAGTTAGTTATACGGTTTTGGGTAATTTTGATTTTTCGATGTCCGATTTACGATTCGTTCTTTTTGTTGGTCTTGTGTAAGTATTAGAAATATTTTAAAAAATCAGATTACTGGTTGTTTTGTTGGTCTTGTGTAAGTATTAGAAATATTTTAAAAAATCAGATTACTGGTTGGTTGATGTGCTTTTGGTTTTAGCGATCTCTTTATCTCCACTGAAGCAAAGACTGCAAAGTGATCGAGTTTCATTTTTAAGCAATAGAATTATACTTGAAGAAATATAGATGATACATATCAAAAAATGAAGTTATGTCTAGAATATAGGGAAAAATCTTCTGTGTATTAAAATAGAGGAGCTTACGATGCTGATGCGTCTCCTCCTCCTCCATAAATACATTCGTCACGAGCAGCATTGGCCATTGGGTGCAGTCGAGTAGTTGCCACCTAACCGTGGCGGAGGCGCAGTGCTGTTGCGAGATGTGGCTGTGATCGAGCGAGATAACTAAAAGCCTCCCCTCATAAATGCAAGGGCGACGAGACGGCAAGCAGGCGGACGCGAACAAACCCCCTTATTCCATAGCGAGCGCGAGCAGCGGCGCCGGGAGGACTGCTGCGATGGGGGGAGACGCCAGCACCATCGAGGGGGGCCCGCTCCCGCATCTCGGCGGCCGGCCGGCCTCCCGCGTGCCCGACACCCCGCCGGTGCGCACCATGGGGGACGCCGCGCGCATGGTCTGGGACGAGTCCAAGCGCCTCTGGGGCATCGGGCTGCCCATCGCCGTGGGCATGCTGAGCATGTACGCCATCAGCTCCATCACCCAGATATTCATCGGCCACCTCGGCAACCTCCCGCTGGCCGCCGCCTCCATCGGCCTCTCCGTGTTCGCCACCTTCGCGCTCGGCTTCCTCCTCGGCATGGGCAGCGCGCTCGAGACGCTCTGCGGCCAGGCCTTCGGCGCCGGCGTGGTCGCCATGCTCGGCGTCTACCTGCAGCGGTCTTGGATCATCCTCGTCGCCGCCTGCGTCGTCATGACGCCCGTCTTCGTCTTCGCCGAGTCGCTGCTCCTGCTCATCGGCCAGGACGCCGACGTCGCGCGGGAGTCCGCCAGGTTCGCCACCTACATCGTCCCCTCCATCTACGCCATGGGCATCAACTTCGCCGCCAGCAAGTTCCTCCAGGCGCAGAGCAAGGTCACCGTACCCGCCTGGATCGGCTTCGGGGCGCTCCTCGCCTGTGCCCTCCTCAACTACCTGTTCATCAACGTGCTCGGCTGGGGCCTCCCCGGCGCCGCCGCCGCCTACGACATCGCGCACTGGATCATCGCGCTCGGCCAGGTCGCCTACATCATCGGATGGTGCAAGGACGGATGGAAAGGATGGTCCGTAGCCGCCTTCCACGAAATCTGGCCATTCGTCAGGCTCTCCCTCGAGTCCGCCGTCATGCTCTGCCTCGAGGTATGGTACATGAGCCTGATCACCGTGCTCACCGGCGACCTGGAGGACGCCCAGATTGCCGTGGACTCACTAGGCATATGGTACGTACGCACGACGGAGGATATGCTAACGGTAGATTATTAGATCAGAATGTTTCTTGGATTCCTTTGTTTAATTATGGCCCCATACAGTAGGAGTATCTGACAAACAAAGCTCATCTCCTATATAAATGTGTATGTCTTCAGCATGAACATAAACGGATGGGAGGCCATGATCTTCATCGGCCTCAATGCCGCTATCAGGTGCAGTCCAGATATGGGCTCTATGTCTACTATATAATATAGCTCAATATTCGGTGCTGGCAGAATATATGCTTGCTGTTGCCGGGTACTAATACAGCCTCTGCTCTGTTGTGTGTTCCTTTGCCATCTAATTTCAGTGTCCGAGTCTCCAACGAGCTTGGCTCCGGCCGTCCGAGGGCCGCATGGAACGCCGTCATGGTCGTCGTCGGCGAGGCGCTGGTGATCGGGATTCTGTGCATGGCACTCATCCTCATCTTCAGAGACAGCTTCTCCATCATTTTCACCAGCGACGCCACCCTGCAGCGAGCCGTCGCCAGGATCGCCGGCCTGCTCGGCCTCACCATGGTGCTCAACAGCGTGCAGCCCGTGGTTTCAGGGGTCGCGGTTGGGGGCGGATGGCAGGGCCTTGTCGCCTACATCAACCTCGGCTGCTACTATATCTTCGGCCTGCCCCTGGGCTACTTGCTCGGATACAAGTTCAGCTTTGGAGTTGGGGTAATTAAACTCTCGCAGCTGCACTGCATGCTGTATGCAGTCAGAAAATTGGGGAATTGCTGCCGCATGAACGAAACACGCATAATTAGCCAAAGAAAAATCCTTGTATTGAATTATATTCCCTCACATTTTAGTTTTATCGCAGGGGGTTTGGTCCGGCATGCTTTGTGGTATCACCCTTCAGACGCTCATCTTGCTAGGTGTGGTTTGGAGGACAGATTGGAAAGCAGAGGTAAACAACCTACTAGCGTCATGTTCTTTTTTCTTCTTCTTTCCCTTACAATCCCTTAGTTCTTGCAAGCAGAGGTGTACATATAACTAATTTCTGGTGATTGACTGATCTTCTTTGTTCTGGCAAACGACTGCAGGCCGCACAAGCTTCAGGCCGTGTGCAAAAGTGGGGCGGCAAAGGCACCGATGAAGTCAAGCCTCTCCTGGAATAGAATTAGTGTAGTACTATCACGCACGAAGCTCGTTTCATTTGAATAATACGCCCTATCCCTTTCAGAAGCACAGCTCATTTGCTTTCCCATCGAATTTGATAGCTTCCCTTTCCCTTCCTCCGTGTAGTTAAATTGTTGTTTCTGTATGAACTCTGTTTGAGGCGACTAGACGTATTGAACATACTTTTTTTTCTTCCAGTTGACTCAGCATGACTTGAACAGTCTCAAATTGTGTGTAAAGGATTTACTCGCTAGCAGTTGGTGTAATGGTGGCAGGAATGATGTTCTTCAGGATCAGATGAGACAAGATAGGACCCCTTAATTTTAATTTTAGAGACTCTACTATGGAGGAAAGGATGGAGATACGAGTACACTTATTTACGATTAATTGTTCTTTTAGTGGTTGACGTGTACACTTATTTACGATTGATTGTGCTAAATTTTCAATATATACACACACAATTATTAATATTATTATTATAGTACACGGCAAAGCTGCTTTCCGATGTAACAGATATTTGTTGCTTGTGTGAATGCGGGAATCCTTGAAAGCAACGAGAGAAGCAGAAGCCGCGTACAAGATCTCACTCGCACCTACGACCTCATCAATCGTAAGTGTTTTTTGTTACTATAATAATAAAAAATAGAAACCCACATTTAAGCCAAGAAAGAAATTGGTGTCTAGAAGATTGGGATGCATGATGACACCTACCACGGTACCACCTCATCAATCTTGACCCACATGTATACCAACCGATAAGTAGATTATTTCCTGCCTTTCGCCGTGTGGTATCTCTGTACGGTGTCTTGTGCCTATTATCATGATTGACGCTCATTCTTAAAAGTCTCTCCCGTTCGGAATCGAACATTCAATGTGAAAACAACTCTGGCTTCAATTGCTCCAACTCCAATACTCCACTTCAGATTTTCCAGGATTATTACGTGTGAAAGTAGCTATTTCTGTTTTTCTTTTATCCAAAAAAGATACTACTACTCCCTTTTCCTCGGCAACCGAAATAAGAAAACAAGGAAAAGGGAGGGATAAAAGATATATGAAGGCAACACTCTCCGACACATAGGACCCATGACATCGCTGACACTACCACACCATTTGTTTGGACTTTTTTTTCAGTTTCTGGCTATTAAAAGCTGCTGCAGATCGTCAAACGCCCTATCTTTTCAGTCAGCTTCTATAACAATTGCTTTGGTAAAACCGTACAAAATCAATATAAATATAAAATTGGTCGAATCGTCATGATAGTAGGAATCTGTTGATTTCTAGATGTTGAACCCTTTAGATCACTTTATCTTCCTCCGTACCTAATCCACACAATACTCAGTTTCTTCTCACATTCAGATTCTCTGCATAGCCAAATTTTCAGAAAAGCTGTTTAAAAAAAAAGCTGAACCAAACAGCTCTACGACCTACCAGCCCTGACATCCGCAACGCCATCCTCGCCGGCGCCGCCTCCTGCGCTCCGCTCTCCTGGTGGCAGGGAGTGCAGCAGATGCATCCCATGTCCCCCTGTGTCCTGATCCCTTCGCTGGTGGTGGTAAGGAGAGCCCCTGCCCCTAGCTGTTCGGACGGATCTGTTCCCTGATTCGCAACCACCTGCTGTTCCGAATCCAATCCGCCCGCCCGCCCGCTGGCTCTCTTCGATTTCTTCCGTTTTGTGGTCTTATTCGCTGCGGCTTGCTGCGGCTTTAATCCGGCTGCGGCTGCGGCTTCTACAGTATTTTTCTCTCTATGGATTGCAGCTGCAACAGTATTTTGCAGCTGCAACAGTGCTCCCACAAGCTCAGCCGAACAAGCTGTGTTTTTTTTTGCTTGCTGCTACATCGTGCAAGAAACAAGAGTTCTATCTAACTCGTGCGTACCTACCCTCTACCATCTTCGCGAGGATATCCTTGCACTCTTCACGCGTCCCTCAGCGCTCGCCCATCGCCATCTTCTCGCTCGCGCGCGCTTGACTCAGCTCATCGCCATGGCCGTCGCCATTTTCCCTGTATCCTGCAGAATTAATTTCCGCCATGGCCACGCCCAGCGAGCTCAGCGCGTCCGCCCGCTCTCGGCTTGGCGCCTTGGCCGCGCGCACGCGCGCGCGGGCGGCCCCGCGTCCTATGTATTGGCCGCAGCTTCCTCTCGTCCGCACACCCTGGCCGTAACAAAAGAATAAAGCAGCATGGATGGGACAACATCAGGATAAAGTAGCATAAAGCAGAATAGCAGCATAAAACAGCGTAAATCAGCATAAAGTTCACCAGAAATGGGACAGAAGCTCACGTGCTGGCAAAAGAAATGGGGGGCGAATAGCCACACGTAGTAAGCACATATCACACGAGGCACAAATGGCTTCATCTCATAAACGAGAAGTAATCATAAAAATGTCATGAGTTCACGACTCATCACAAATAATTCATGAGTCATCACAAATAAGTTATGAATTCACATCTGTTGATTCATTAATATTTGAGACCATACGCTTATAAAATATGTCATCTCTGTAAAGCCTTGTTGCATGATATCGTTTTTTTTGGATTTTTTTTATAAGATGTGTTGAGCACCGTTCGTGGCACTGGACACGGCTAGACAGTCTGGCCCTGAGGACCAGATGGTCCGACCTGCGGATGGTCCACTCTTAGGCGCGGATAATCCGTGATTATATCAGATTAGGTGTAACTAATCCCTTTTCCACGTGTGTTTATCCCTCTAAACTCGCGGTTGCTATTAGGAAACGCATAGGAATAGGTATAGACCCCCTATATATATGAAGGAGTACGACCGATTGAATCACCAACAATCAATGTATCTTTCGTTCTATACCTTTTGCCCTAGGAGTAGACAGTAACATAGCTTTCTTCATCTCTCTTCGACTCTACACGTCTATAGACGTCTTGGGTGGCCTACCGATCTCAGGACAAACCTTAGGATCTCTCCTCCCTCACACTCCTAGGAGCGATATCCAGGTGCTATTGGCGAACGCCGCCGTCTCTACACACACGCGGACCGTCCGGCCACCAAGCGTGGACCGTCCGGCTTTAGCGCAGAGAAGACCAGTTCTTGTCACAGGTCTTGGACCGTCCGTGCTGCCACAGAAAGCACCATCGCTAGTATATCTCGCAGTGATTGGCATACAAATCGGCGCCGAGACACTTTTTGGCGACTCCACTTGGGACATCACGTGAAGATCCATCAGACTAGCCTCCAATGGCCGGTTGAAAGGATAATTACGACGTCTCTCCCAGCAACATCATCGGGCCGACTATGAAGACTATGTCGAAAGATTAGCAAGAGTTCGAGGAATACAAAGAGCAACTGATCAAGGACGCACATGCAAAATTCCTGGCCAACTTTAAGGTGGATAGGAATTACAAGGTCATCCGTTACTGGGCGACTAATCTGGGTTCACTCCGACCTACTGCAGCTATCCCCAAAGCAAGTGAAACAAACGAAATCCAATCTCTTAGATCTTATAAAGATGATCAACGAGAACAAATGCAACAAATCAAAGGGGTATGCAAGATGATTACAAAAGGCTAGCACATGCATTTGATAAATCCACTATTCCTAATTTTCCAACGCACGAGGTTGAATCTATGGAAAAGATGCATGATTCATCGGCTGCAAATTGCCACGACCAATCCTATCCACTTTACGAGATGCCGATGAACACATATTCCGAACAACAACAACATTCTGCTCAAATCAAAGGTAAATCCTCCGATCTACGCACAGCCGGACCGTCCACACGTGAGCGCATGTAACACCCAAAATCCTATTTTTGGATTTATTCTTCCAATATCTAAATAAAAAGGTGGTTCCTAATAAAAGATTAAATGAGAAGATCCTTGTATAAGTTTAGTTATTGAACAATGCACTTATAAATATCATCTAAAAAAATTCAAATTAAATTCCAAATTCTATTATAACAAATATTATTGCCTAGAGATCATTTTCTCTCTCTTAGAATACCTATTCTCTATTTTTGCGCTACATATTTAGAAGTCTATGCTTAAATAGGATAATAAATAAATCAATTAACCAAATTATATTTTGCATTCATGCTGGATTTCTTGCATGTGCATTAAACTTAAATTTGAAAACCAGATTTGAATTGGAACTTAGAATTGAAATGGGAATTGAAAACTTGAAATAAGAAATAGGAAAAAAGAGAAAAGACTTACCTACATGGGCCGAATGCCACGGATGCTCGCCCTAGCCCCTGTTTGTTTCGGCTTTTCGCAGCTTCTGGTCACCAAAAGCTGCTGCGAACTGCCAAACACTCAGCTTTTCAGCTAGCTTCTATAAAATTTGTTTGGATAAAAACTATTCAAAATCAACATAAACATATAATCGGTTGAGTCGTCGCAATTGTAGTAATCCGTCACTTTATAGATCCTGAGCCTCATGGACAACTTTATCTTCCTCCGCACGTAATCCTAATGATACTCAGATTCTCTATACAGCCAGATTCTCACCACAGCTAAATTCTCAAAAAAGCTGGTCAGAAAAAAACTGAACCAAACAGGCCTCTAGTTAGCCATCGCACAGGCCATGGGCGCACTGCGCCTCATCGTGTTTGACCGATGGAGCCCACTCCCGAGCACCTCCCCGCGCACGTATCTCATATGATGCCGACGTGTGGACCCCTGTGCACAAAAGCTTCTTCTCCCTATGGCTCATAACAGATTCGCGCGATCCGCAATTCCCGCAGCTGGCTCAACAACCCCGTGTAGGCAACCATCCCCATGCACCGGGATATAAAATCCGAGGCTGTTGCCACTTGCCCCTGAGCCATTGCATACCAACCAATCCACCAAGAGAACAATAGCACTGAGGACCCCCTTGAGCCTCTGCCGCGTGAGATGAGGGAGATGGGAGAAGCAGTGCCACCGTGAACCGAGAGCAAAGAACGGAAGCTAGGAGCCGCCATCGAAGGCGTCACACCCGGCTATCATCTAGTTCCGAGCGCCCATCGTAGGAGCATCTCTAGACCGCGCTCATGACAAGTGTCAGCGCAACATGATTGATCAAAGAAGATGGTCATGGCAAGCGGAATTCTTTGTTAGAAGCTCACATCAAGACTGCCTATGCGGACTCATGCCATCACCACTTGTTCGTCGTCGATCGACCGTCTTGGAGTTTTTCCAAGTTCCCAGGAAGGTGATATTGGGGGGCTTCGTCTTCCGAAGGTCCTAAAAAACACGGCTAACCATTTGTTTCTAGTATATTATTAAGTATTATAGGGGCTTCGTTACTAGAAAAGCTTCGACATAGATCAAGGGAAGTACGACGAAGCAAGCTTCGTCACAATAAAGCAGGAAGGCGACGTAGGGAGAAGGTGTTGTTCAGTTGTTGAGTACAAATGACAATGTTGTCCCTATGACATTTGTAACACTTATATGTAATTGTTGAGGGCATGAATGTAATAATGTACAAAGTTGTACGATTGCCTATAAATAGATGAATAGTTCCCCCGTACTATTCACGCTGGATTGTAATAGCACTCACGTATTACCTCAAGCAAGCCGAAGGTATCAATGAAATACAAACTTTGATAATATCAATACATTCATTATGAAGTCAATATGCGACATGATATTACATTTGTAATTATGTTTTTATATCTATGAGTGATGAAGACTTGTTTTTTATGACCTTCGTCTAAGATTCATTATACCTAAGAGGGAATAATGCTTCGAAGGACAAAAGTCTTTAATGTATAACAAATGTGTTGTTGAGAACAAGTGACCAACATTGGCGTCCACCTCTGGTGAACTCAAACGACCACCTTTGACAAGAAGAACTCGAACAACTACCTTCGTCATGCCGCCGAAGAAAGCAGCAGCGCTAGGGGCTACCCTTGCGCTGCTAGACACCAATCAAGAGGGGCTCCTTCTAAGGGAGGCCCGAAGCCAGACAAGGAAGGCTATTAGCCCAACACCACAGGAAGAAGAGTTGGACCAAGAAATCAAGGATCTAGAAGCTATCCAGCAACAAGTGGAGACGAAAAGGGAGAAGATGCTTTATCTAGCTGAACTCCAGGAAAAGATTGATGAAGTAGCTGAAGAGATGCGTCACATCACACAAGACCACGAGCAAGGGCATAAGCCACAGCGGAGAGAGCTTCGTCAAGAAAGCCTAAGCTATGATGATGTATGGTATGACAATTTTCAACATGATAACTTTGCTTTTGATGATGCTTCCACCTAGCTACTGAATTGCAGGCTGCCCCATGGCCACCTTCATACAAACTGTAAGGAAAATGGACCCCGGCCATTTGGCCAAATAAGTTTTGGTGTTTGATGATCAACATAACCTGTGGACTAATGTGTTTGCTAGTGTTTGTGTTTGTAGTTCACAGGATGCTAAAGTTACTTGGACCAAGACACTGAGGAAAGACCAACACAGAGAAGATCACTAGGGAGATTTTAGAGGGTTTATCTGAAGATACTGGAGACAGTGACAGCTATGATGTAGAAAGTGGGGGTGAAGACTCCGAAGACCGACCGTGGTGACCAAGTCACACAGTCTTCGGAAAATCGAGCATTAAACAAAGTCATCTTGACAACATGAGGGGAAGATACTTTCAAGACATGTCTACTGTGAGGGCAGATGACGGGGAAAAGACTGTGCCTACTCCCGAAGAGAATGAAGTCGTAATCTTCCGAAGCTTCTTAAAGGCCGAACTACGGTTTCCTTTGAGCAGTTTTGTCGTAGAAGTACTGAAGATATTTGAAATCTACCTTCATCAACTTACTCCCGAAGCAATCATAAGAATGGGCATCTTCGTCTGGGCCATGAGGAGCCAAGGTTTAGAACCAAATGCAAAAAGTTTCTGCAACATACATGAGCTATTATATGAGACAAAACCCTGAGGTAAAGAGCAGTATCACAACAATTTTGTCTGCTACAGCTTCGGCGCCCGATCTGGGTCAAGCTGTCTCGTGCCAACCTTTCGAAAGAGGTGGCCCGGCGACTGGATGATGGAATGGTTTTATGTGAAGAATGACTTGGAAGCGCGAGAAGATATTAAAGGTATCATTATGTGCCCTATCTGGCAACGCTTCGGCCTTCGGAGGCCGAAGGTGGAAATGAATGAAGCAGCCGAAGAATGCCAGAGAGCCTTCGGCGTGGTTTGCTCTTTTATTGGGACGAGGGATTTGGTCCAAGAACACATTGCCTTCAGAATATGGCCACTTGTAGAAAAGTGGGAGATGCCGAAGGAGACCGTTAAAGAAACTGACGAAGGTGGATTAGTTAGGCTAAAATACACATTCCAATATGGAGATAAATTCGTCGAGCCAGATGATGACTGGCTAAAGAGTATTGAGACCGTAAGTGATGAATTGCTGGGATTATACTCGAAGGCCGAAGACACTGCACTATCAGCGGCCTTCGGAGGCCGAAAGAAAAAGAGACTCAACCGAGTATTTGATGCAATTGGGTTTGTCTACCCTGACTACCGTTATCCAACGCGGGGTCAAAAAAGAAAGAATACATCTTCTGCGAAGGAAGCTGCTTCAGCCGCTCCTAGCGAGCCGGCGCCGAAGAGAAAAAGGGTAAAGGTTCTCACACACCGGCCACGTTATATTGAACTGGCCATAGTGCCTGAGTTTGCCGGTGAGACCTCTTCGGCCACCGAAGCTAAAGAACCAACTCCCCTGCCAAATATTGAAGGGCTGGCCGAAGTGCCGGTGACGGAAAAAATAGAAGAACCAAGAGCTGAAGGAACAAAGACATCAGAAATTCTAAGTCCTTCAGCAAAAATTGAGACAGCAAAAAGCCAAAAGGGTCCAGCAGTGACCCCCAAAAGAAAAAGAATGGTTAATGTGCTGGATGTTTTGGAGACAATTAAGTGTTCAAACACAACTCCGAAGAAAACTGTTGAATCTTCCGAAATACATACTGAAGCATTTGATGCCAAAACTTCAAAACATCAGTCTGAGACTGAAGCTGGGCCTTCGGAGCCCACCAAGGTGAAATCCTTGGAAGTCGAAGAGGCAGAAACAGCAGAACAAATTTCAGCTGAAGAAACTGGTACTGCCGCCCCCGAAGCATCTTCCGAAACCTTCGATTATATTCTTCGTCATGCTTCGGGGAAAAAATTAACTGACAAAGAACAGCAAGAGGCCCAGTTTTACGCCCAAAAATTGAAATATCCAAAGGGGGCGTTGATATTCAACAGCAGTGGAGAAGAAGACTTTTTGTATTGTCTCCCTGACAGCAAGGAGATTTCTGTCTGTCAGGAGATGAGCAAGAGCTTCGGATTCCCAACACTGGAAGACGGGCTCTCGGTGCTGTCGAAAAACGAGCTAGCCGACAGCCTGGCATATAATAGCTTAAAGATACAGAGAATGAGGTTTTCGTATTTTTCCTTGTAACATAAATTTTTTGTTTGCTTAAATTTATTGACGCACACACATTTTTCTTTTTGCAGGGCCTTATACTTAGAAATGCCCTCAGGGCCCAAAAAGATGCCGAAGACGAAGGGTGTGTTATAGCCCTAAGCAACCTTCGTTCCGAAGTAATTGAACTAAGGAACGAAGGTCTTGAAAAAGATAAAATATTGCATTCATTGATAGATAGAATAAAAGAAGACGAAGCTACTTTTAAAGTTCAAGCTGAGGCTCAGAGACGTGAGATTGAAGATCTCCGAAAACAACTGGCCAGAGCTAAAGAGGAACGCACACTTGAAGAAACGAAACGAGAACTCAGTGAACAATGGGCAAACCATTTGGAAAAAAGCGTTGAAGAGCTTCGTGCATCTAAGAAAAGATGCTATGAAAAATCTATAGAATGTGTCAAAAAAGTAAAGACCAGCTTCGCCAACGTTGGCGCTTTTTCAAGTGAAGAAAACTTCATAAAGGGTGACCCCGAGGGCCCAATCGAATGGATCAGTCACGAAGCTGAGGCATTTGAAGAAATTTTGAATAGCCGCGGAGACATATGTGCCTTTTCGGGTGCCAGGGAGATTGCTACTATTTTGGAGAGGAAAGGTTGTGAGCATGTGAAGTTTTTGGCACAATCCGAAGCCGCTTTATCCTCCGAAGATATAAAAGACCCCTCGGCCGAAGCGAGCCTGGTCGGTGGAAAATTTTTCACTGACATCTGGGACAATGGTGGCCGGGAAATGGCCCAAGAGATTATACGAAAAGCAAAAAAGGCATTCATGACGCTAGAAAATTAGCAGGGGCCGCTGAGAGAAGTGCAGAGCCCGAAGGGCAAATAGGTATTGAATATTGGTTTTTGACTCTTTGCTGTAATTTTTTGATTTCGAACTTGTTCACGGTTTGTAATAGTAATATAGTCGTATCTTCTCCTCCCTCAGAACCTGCTGAACCATCTGCGGGCCCCCACGCAAAATGGGATGACGAAATTAGGAAAATGGCCGAAGCCATCATGGATAAAGTTGTTGACCAGCTACTAAACGAAGGTGCAGAAGTAGTTCTAAGGGAAGATTAGATGCTGCTGTAAAAACATTTAGAATATAATGTTTGTTGAGAAACATGTGTAATATTTTGTAACTTTGAATGTAATATATTAACTATTTATGGTTCTATTCTTTACGATGCATGAAACTTCATAAACATACCGTTTTTGAGCCTTCGGCGAAAAAACACCTTCCCTTCTTTTCATGCTTCGTAAATAATATCCGTGTTCTCATATGATCAGCAACCAATAGATGTTTCCATTTGACGAAAGTATAACTCTTCAATAGCTATTTTTTGTGTCTTGCCACTTTTCCTTCGAAACAATTTTTCGGATGTCGATACTGGGATCCCCTTCTTTGCATTGTTGATGCAATATGATGTATGATGTTATGCTATGCGAATGATGTAATGATGTGATGTTATGCAAAGTGATATTTGCCGAAGATCGACGTTTTACTTTCAGCGGAATCAGCGTTTATTTTTCGCTATAAGCCTCCCTTAGGAGCTTCTTCGTCTTTTACTTTTAGCGGAATCAGCGTTGATTTTTCGCTGTAAGCCTCCCTTAGGAGCTTCTTCGCCTTTTACTTTCAGCGGAATCAGCGTTTATTTTTCGCTGTAAGCTCTGCATCCCCTTCGGAACGACTTTTGAGCAAAAAACTTACTCTGCGTTCCCTTAGGAACGACTTTTTGCTGCTTCGACTAAATTACGATGCGTCCCTTAGAACAAAATTTTTGACAATTCGAAGATCCTCCTTATCACCATAAATTCTCATGCTTCGGCAACTTAAGCCTGTGGAGAAGATATATTTTCATTATGGTAAAAAGCGAAACTGTTACAAGAGATTAAAAACGACAAAAAAGCACTTAAACCTCCCATAAGTGTTTCTTAGAAAAGAAAATAATACTGAATGCGAAAAACTGCTGTCGGGGTAGGATATATGTCAGTAAATATGCTTCGACTCTGGCACAGTGCTATTGACTATGCGAGCTTCGGAGCCTTCTCTGAAGTCACGCTGAAGGTGAGCATGCTGGCTCCCTTCTGGCTGTTGGCCGTGTTGCGTTGGTGGTGGAGGTGGAGGCTGTTGCCAAGATGCTTGGGGTTGGCTTGCCGAAGCAACAGAAGCTGCAGGGTGGTTGCCTACATATTCTGGAATGTAAGGCGAATGGTACGAAGCAGTATGCATGACTTGATTCGGCTGACTCTGTTGTGCTGCAGCTTCTGCTATCTCCTTTTGCTTCTGGATGGTAACATGGCACATCCTGGTGGTACGACCCTTGTCCTCACCACAGAATAGACAATAAAATTTCCTTGGCTGATCCCCAAATCTTCCTCCGAAGCCCCTGGCGCCTCTGCCCCTTGGAGCTGGCGGCCGGAAAGAGCTTTGCTGCTGCCCCGAAGCTTGCGAGGAGTACTGTGGTCTTTGCTGTTGACTCCCTCTATCATCACTCTGAGCAGAGTTGTGAATTGACTTGACATGCCTTGGATGAAGTCTTCCTCCGAAGCCCCTGGTCATTTTGGAGAACCTGTATGCTTCCTCCCTTCTTTGGCGGAAGTCATTGTCAGCTCGAATATACTCATCCATCTTCTGGAGCAGCTTCTCCAAAGTTTGAGGAGGCTTCCTGGCAAAGTATTGAGCTGAAGGTCCTGGCCGAAGCCCCTTAATCATGGCCTCAATGACAATTTCATTGGGCACTATTGGTGCTTGTGCCCTCAGACACAGGAACCTTCGGACATACGCCTGAAGGTATTCTTCGTGGTCCTGGGTGCACTGGAATAAGGCTTGAGCAGTGATCGGCTTCGTTTGAAACCCTTGGAAACTGGTTATCAGCATATCCTTCAGCTTTTGCCATGAGGTGATTATTCCTGGCTGAAGAGAGGAGTACCAGGTTTGTGCAACACTCTTGATAGTCATGACGAAAGACTTTGCCATGACTGCAGTATTGCCACCATACGAAGATATGGTTGCTTCATAACTCATCAAGAATTGCTTCGGGTTTGAATGACCGTCGTACATGGGGAGTTGGGGTGGCTTGTAGGACTGGGGCCAAGGTGTAGCCTGCAGTTCTGTTGATAGAGGAGAAGTCTCATCAAAAGCAAAATTTCCATGATGGAAATCCTCATACCAATCGTCCTCGTTGTAGAAGCCCTCCTGATGAAGCTCTCTGCGCGGAGGCCTTCGGTTCTGGTCATCTTGAACAAGATGACGAACTTCTTCAGAGGCTTCGTCTATCTGCCTTTGCAGGTTAGCTAGACGAGCCATCTTTTCCTTCTTCCGTTGGTCCTGTTGATGGAGCATCTCCAAGTTTTGGATTTCTTGATCCAAGTCGTCCTTCGGAGGCGTCGGACTGGTGGCCTTCCTCTTCTGGCTTCGGGCCTCCCTGAGAGAAAGGACATCCTGATTGGGATCCAGCGGCTGCAGAGCGGCAGCCCCTGTTGCTGATGCTTTCTTTGGCGGCATGACGAAGGTGATGCTTGCCGAAGGTGTTCAAAACTCAAAAAATGGAAGTGAGTTCACCGGAGGTGGGCGCCAATGTTGGGGACTTGTTCTCAAATGCTAAGAGTTAAGAACAAGGCAACATAAAAAGTGTTAAATGTTAAAGTCCTTCGTCCTTCAAGACATTATATCCCTTCGAACATAATGAATTTCAGACGAAGATTATGAAGGAAAAAACCTTCGTAAGCTTGATAGACAATAAAGACGAATTCATATCTCAAATATGAAGAATAATTTATATATTATTATCAATTTATCTTTATTTGCATTGTCATATTCAAAATAACAAATTATAAATGTACCTTCGGATTGACGGAAAGTAAAGGTACAAGCGTGATGCGAAAGGCGAATGCTGAGTCAGCGTGAACAGTACGGGAGTACTGTTCATCTATTTATAAGCAAGGGACGCAGCCCGTGTAGAATTACATTTGTGCCCTTTACATTTATCAATAACTCTATAGTAATTCTTTGGGGTCTAATTTGCCTTTTCATCTTTAAGTCGGTTCCCCTTCTCTGCTATCATGCCGAAGCTTTTCTGCGCACAGCTTCGTGGTCATCTTTATCCTTCATCATAATCACTTTCCGTCTCGCTCAGGCTTCGTACTGACCATACTCTTGTATACTCATGACCCGATTCCGAAGATACCTATTCACATATTCCACTTGGAAAACATTGTTAAATCATGTTTTTGAGGACCTTCGGAAGCCGAAGGCCCCCAACAGATATCTCGGTAAAAATACCGATGCCATCCACGAGAGTTTGCATCTCTAACTTGCTCTTTAGCTTCCACATTTATATTAAGCATTTAAGTCTCAAACTTGTCTTTATAGTTATATTGTTATAGATTGAAACTTAGCCATTGCGGTAGAGATAGCAACACTTAGACAAAACCTAGTTTGCACATTTTAGTTTGATTAATTACATATGTTTTGCTCTAGGGATTTATTTGTGGCCTAGTTTATTGAAAGTTTTAGAAGTCCTAATTCACCCCCTTAGGCATCACCTATTTCTTTCACAAACCACCACAACTTCCCATGTATGACGGGCATTCGGACCTGAAGCAGTTTCTCATGAGTTACGAAGCAACCATATCATCATATGGTGGCAACACCGCTATCATGGCGAAATCCTTCGTCATGGCAGTCAGAAGTATTGCTCAAACCTGGTATTCTTCTCTTCGTCCGGGAACAATCACATCGTGGAAGAAGTTGAAGGATATGCTAGTCACCAGCTTTCAGGGCTTTTAGACAAAGCAGTGACTCCTCAAGCTCTATTTCAGTGCACACAGGATCACGAGGAGTATTTGCAGGCATACGTCCGAAGGTTTCTACGTCTCAAAGCTCAGGCACCAACGATGCCAAATGAGATTGTTATTAAAGCCATGATCAAGGGACTTCGTCTAGGACTAACAGCTCAACATTTTGCCAGGAAGTCCCCACAAACCTTGGAGAAGCTTCTACAGAAGATGGATGAGTACATCAAAGCCGATAATGATTTCCGGCAAAGAAGGGAAGAAGCTTACAGATATTCTGAGATGACCAAGGGCTTCAGAGAAAGGCTCCACCCAAGGCATGTTAGGACGATACACAATCCTAGCCATAGTGAAGATAGAGGCAATCATAACCAAGGTCACCAACACAGTTCCTAATCAACCGGGACGCAGCAAAGCTCCTTCAAACCACCAGCCCCAAGAGGTAGAGAGGGACAAAGCTTTGGAGGAAGATTCAACTCACAACCGAGAATGTTGTTCTGTTTGTTCTGTGGAGAGGATAAGGGGCACACAACAAGGACCTGCCAAGATACAATATAGAAGCAAAAAAAGATAGCTGAGGCCGAAGCACGACAAAATCAGCCGAAACAATTTCTGCATACTGCTTCATGTTATTCCCCATACATTCCAGGGTATGTAGGCAATCAACAGCCATTCTCACATCCTACAGTTTTAGTAGCTTCGGCAAGCCACTCTCTAGCTACATGGGCCTTGCCACAACCACTAGTCATAGCTCCAACTTCGTCCCACAACCACCAGCACGAAGGGCAGCGCCAAATTTAGCAACAACACGATGCAAGGGAAGAGCCCGAAGCTCGGACAATTAATAGCACTGTTCCAGAGTCAAGACACATTTATTGAAGCTACAGAGGGGCTGGGTTAAAAACTTTCATATACACCTATTGTAATTTTCATTTCTCTCGTTTTCATGTTCTTACCTCAGAAACAATTTGAGAAGGTATAGCCTTCGACATGTTGTAATAAATCTGTGGTTACACCATCGATTGTAACAGTAAGGATGAAAAAGCTCCAAAGTCATTCCTACGAGGATACAGAGCTAAAATACCACCTAAGTAAAAGGTGAAGAAGCTCCAAAGTCGTTCCTAAGGGGATGCAGAGCTTAGCTCCAAAGTCGTTCTTGCGGGGATGCAGAGCTAAAATACCACCTAAGTAAAAGGTGAAGAAGCTCCAAAGTTGTTCCTAAGGGGATGTAGAGCTTAAATGCCACCTAAGTAAAAGGTGAACAAACTCCAAAGTCGTTCCTAAGGGCATGCAGAGTCTTGCTATTACAAAGTGTAAGGCTCAAAATCTGTATAAGAAAAAAAATAAATAATAAAATAAATATATTAAGAAATAAAATAGCAAATTCAGATATCTCAAATTATGCTTGAGTGATGAAAATTGAGGACTGAATTTTAAAAACCAAGAATTTATTTTAGAAAAGAAGTAATAGAAAAGGTTCTATTCAACTAAATAATTATGCATGTCATTAAATGATGCACCATAAGCATTTATTTACATGAATATCTAATTTTGAAGTAACTCTTACTTCTCATTCCACATTCAAAATACTATTTTTCTAAATAGAAAGAAAACAATGTGTGTCTTATATTTCAAACATTTATCAAACAAATAAATTAAGTAGGATAAATAGATATCTACTTCATCATGATTGAATTTTAGTGGGTATTAAATTTGAATTATTAAACTATATGTTAGATTGGAATTGAAATTTTGTAATGTCAAAAAGGAATATTAGGGGAATACAATACAGAGATGGAGATTTGGATTAAAACCTAAATTTGGATACTATAAAAGACAAGATAAAATTTATAAATATATAAGTTCACCCCACTAGTATGTTCAAGATGAATACCTAATTTGAGAACAAATTATACTACAAAAATTGGAAATTCAAATCCTAGATTTGGAAATGAAAAAAGAAGAAGAAAACAAAATGAGAAAAAGAAATGAAAAAGGAAAGAGAGAAATATCATACAATATAAAATAAATTTATAAATGAATGACTCCATCACATTTTGGGTATGATCAATAAAACATTTAGTCTAAGTACAAATGTGCCACAAAGTTTGAATTTAAAATAAAGTTTGAAATTTGAAATAAAAGAAAGTAGGAGATAAAAAGAAAAGGGGAAATGAGAATGCCTCACTTGGGCCAATTTGACCTAGCCGGCCCATCTGGCCATCCCTCCACGCGGCCCACTCTTCCCCGCGCTCACACACTTCCGCTCAGACTGACGTGTGGGCCCCATTGGCTTGTCGCCTAGCTGTCCGCGTGCGCTCTCCGTTAGTCACACGCTGATCCAGTGGACCCACCTGTCATCCGCGTATCGCCGATGCAAACTACCTCTCTGCCATGTGGGCCTCGATGGTCAGCCCGCGTTCTCCATCGCGCCGGGCATGGCGGGCGGAGCTGTTGACCGAGGCGCCACCTCGCACATGGCCTTGGAAATAGGGGGGCATTGCGGATGATGGTGGATAAAGCCCGGGCATCCCCGCGATCGTCTCCTCCTCCCTGCTTTTCCCCGCGCGTGAACTAAAAGCTGGCACCGCTTCATGTGAAGCGAAAACCGTGTGAGAGGAGAGCCGCCGCCGTGGATTGCCACAAGTAGCGCAAATCAGGCCCTAATCTGGTCGCCTGAGGCTTGGGCAACTCACGAAGAAGTTGTACATGGATGCAATTGGATAGTGGTGAGCGTGAGCCGTGGGAATTCCTCGCCAGGGTTCGTCGTCTGCCGCACCGCGTGGTCGGCCGATTCTAGCACCGATTAATTGGTATGTAACCTCGGACTATGTTCGCTACCTGCATCTCGTTGCGCAGTAGCCAGCACGGTGAGGAAACGTGCATCGGGGGCGAGAATCAGGTGTTTGCCGGCGATGGTGCGGCGCGGGTTGGGCGGCGCCTCCGCATTTGTGCTCGGGGTGGGGATGAAGGGCAGTCGCTGTGGATCTCCTAATTGACGACTACAATTAGATCGTGCCTGTTTAAAATCGTTGCCGTTGATCCGATCACGTGTGGTCGAGATCGGGTCTCGCGTACCCTTTCGATCAAATGGGATCGCGGCTGTCCATTCCAGATCCGATGGCCGGGGATTGATACCGGTTCGCGAGTTTGGGAATCTAATCTGAGCCCCTGATTTCCAATCGGATGGTCGCGGTCAGTGGATACCCCCTCTCAGCCGACCCCTTTTCGTTTAAACCCTCGGTGTTCTGAGAAAGTAACTCGCCGTCCACAACTATGGTGCCCTGTGTCTTGGAAAATTTTACACTGTGGCCCCTGTCTTCTCTAGGAATTGGCCTACAGTCCAGAATCATAGGAAAATTCAGAAATCCAATTAGAAAATGATTTTTAGTGTTAAAATAATTCCAGGAACTTATTTAATTCATAGAAAATCCATTCTAGCTCCAAATTAATTCATTCCAGTTCCTATAATTTTATAATATTATTGTTTATCAAACGGTGCCACTGATTTGACATGAAAGCCACTTTAAAATTTATTTCCTAATTAATCTTATATCAAATACATAAAACCTTAGGAAATTCATAACTCCTCCGTTTTAACTCCGATTTGATCCGTTCAAGTTGCGTTAGTCTTGTATAAATATTTACTATGCAATAACAACACCTATTACACCATGTCTCATTCTTTTATAACTAGGTCTTTATTTAACTTATGTTGGTTAGTCTTGTTAATCTACTTACCATTATAATCTACTAAAATATGATCTATGGTCAATTTATAATTTAGATTAAAGTTGAATTAATTACTACTTTAGGTTATCTTTTCTCTGGAATTATAAACATAGAACCTGGTGTTAATCATTTAATCACATCATAACTTGATGACCACGACTCCGATCTTAGTGGTTCTCGAACTCACGATCTTGTAACTTCGCGTAGATCATTATTATTCAGTTTGTACTTATGTTTGGTGTGATGTTAATTTTATCTATGCCATATTTGTTTGTATTGCTACGACTAGCAGTGAGGTCACGAGAATCTATGGATCATCCTGGTACTTGGAATCTCAAGTCCCAGACAAGTTATGCCCTTGACCACATTTATTACCCAATAATGTTCTTTATTATCACTATTCAATGCATAGGTTTAATTTTGATGAGACCCAATAGGTCACCCCAGTTTGTTTATCCTTTTACCTTGTCTACCCTTGAATCATTTGGGTAGTTATGCTATTGCTTTCTATGGTTTTGGGTTAATATTCCATTATATCCATGTTCCAAGCTGTTATGTTATTTATGTTCATGTCAAGATCATTATATTATTTTAATTGGAACATAGAGCTTAACTTGAGAAACACGTGCCACCATAAGGGAGGAATGGGACCCCTTGGCTGACTAATTAGGAAAGCCAGTGAAAGACTACCTTACCCGAAAGGGGCAAGGGCAGTAGGGGAGTTACATGCAGGGAGGTTCTCGGGTTGATTTTGCTGCAATGGCGGTCAGACAAGGGATTCTTGCAAGTGCTCTTCCCATAAACTGTAGCGGGTTTTGGAAGCTAGTGGAACTTTGTAAAGTCCTCGTAGTGTTACCCTGCGTCACTTCCTTGGTAGAGGTGTATGGGATTCATGACCCCTTGGCAGATGGGTAACATGACTTGTGGGTAAAGGGTACAACCTCTGCAGAGTGTAAAACTGGTATACTAGCCGAGCTCACGGTCAAGAGCAGCTTAGGACTCTCGCATGATTAATCTATGGAACTTAAATTCAATTCGTCATATGCATTGCATGGGATTTGTTATTAATTTTGTTCTATTATTCTTATTATGGTTTGGTATTCACTTACATTTAGTAATTGCTAATAAAATTTTGACTAACTTATTAAAAGCAATGCTCAGCTTTAACCCCTATTGTTGATCAGCCTTACACATCACATAAACTCCCACCTTTGGTGAGTTCATGCACATTATTCCCCACAACTTGTTGAGCGATGAACATGTGTGCGCTCACCCTTGCTGTCTCACACCCCCACAGGAGAAGAATAGGTGGTTCACGAGGAGCCACACATTGAGGAGTTCGATTTAATCTAGGTGGCGTCTTTCAGTTGACTTTATGGCGCCAAGGATGGACTTTAGTTCGTTTTATATTTATCATTTATTTTTGTAAGACTTCTGCTATGTAACAAGTACTCTGATTATATTATGACATTTATCTCTATACACTCTGTTATTATATGTGTTGTCTTCTTTGGCGCATATATGAGATGTACCCGGCTTTGTCCTTTAAAACTCGGGTGTGACACAAAGTATTTTTAGTAACATTTGTTGCATCATATCATCGCATCATCTTGCATCATAACACTGCATCATTCATCATCTTGCACCATTCAAAATAGTGGAAAGGAAGGGAAATTGCTCCTTCGTCCACAATGGTTAACCTACAAGGCTAAGCGTATCTTTGACAAAGAATTATGAAAGGATGCTGCAATTCTACCCGTTGCTATTAAATGGTAAAGAATTCCTCACACAAGACCTACAACAAGGCCTTCGGGACTAATACTGTCACTTTGGCAATGGCATTCCTTATGCAAGACCTATGGAAAGACCTTCGAGTTCAACAATGTCGCTTCGGCGAAAAAGGGATTTTTCTTTATGAAGCGTGAAAAGAAGGGAAGGTGTTTTTTCGCCTTCGCCTCAAAAACGGTACGTGTGATAATTTCACACTACATAAAGAAATATATCACATCACGAGACACATAGTTTGCAATTGTTTTTACAAAAAAACAACATACAAAATTCTACAAATGTTTTTATACATAGTCTAATCATCCTCCTTCAGAACTCTCTCAGCAGCTTCGTTTAGAAGTCTATTTATAGCTTTATCAATTGCTGCATTCGCTATTCTGATTTCATCGAGAGTACCCTTTAGGGCTGGATCGGTGTCAGGGTTGTATGGCTCCGAAGGAGAGAGTTCAGCTACACCAAAATATAAGTTTTTTGTCAGATACGAAGCTAAAATATGTCAAATATACCTATGTGTCTTTCGCGCTCAGCGGACTCTTCAACTTTTCTTGCTTCTTCTAAGACAAGATGAGACTCTTCTTCGCTCTGCCTGATAGATTCATCTGCTATCTCTTGGCCACTGTTCATTCACACTTCAGAATATAATTTCCCACTAAGGGCAGTAGCTTTGGCTAAAGGCTCTTTGATGCCAGTCGCTGAAACTGAGAAGTCTGGCTGAATAACAGCCTTCGCATGTTCACAACCATTTTTTCAAGTAAAGATACAACTCCCCAAGCGCCGACGCAGGCACAAAAATTCCCCTTGCCAGTGAGAACTTTGTCAAATGCTTCGATTTTGCCCTCATAAGACCCTAATAATGACAAAAAACAAGTAAATACTTTAATTAAAACATTTGTCAAGTGCTAACACAAGGCAATACTTTAATTAGCAAATTAAGAACAACCTTGAAGCTATTTTAAGCCAAGCAGTCTGCTAGATGGTCCTTCGGCATTAAGGACAACCCGAACTCAAGCTTCGGATAACCCATGTTGTCCATCATTTCTCGGCAGACGTCAATTTCCTTGCTGTCAGGAAGGCAGTATAGAAAGTCATTCTCTTCATCACCTTTGTACACTAGGTACCCTCGAGGATACTTCAGTTCCTTAGCGTAATGTTGGGCCTCGACAATTTTCCTCTGTGTCAGTTGCTTTCCCAAAGCGTGACGGATAATAAAATCAAGATCTTTGGTCGACGCCGCTTCGGTATCGGCAGTGATATTTTTTATGGCATACTGTCGTTTATTTGCTCTGTTGGCCTAGTTTCCGAAGGTTCGACCTTAGTGCAATTAGGAGCAACACTTGCAGCGACAACTTCTTCCAATTCAACTTTGTCTTTGGAAACCCTAGTAGGAGCAGGAGTAGCCATCTTCGAAGGTCTCAAAACAGTGTCTAGAACGCTGGCCATCCTCCTACCTTTCCTAGGTGTTGCTGCCGAAGCGACTACCATCCTTGACAGTCCTAGCGCCACTGGAGAGAAGCTTCGACTATTGTTCAGTCTTTGAACTCTTTGCTATTATTTTCTCTAGTTGAATGGTGGGGACTTCGGCTACTGCTGCGGGTATTTTCATCGTCTCTTCAAAAAGTTCCAAAAACAACATTAGATTAAATTTTCTTCGATTTAAAGCAAGGAAAAAAAAAGAAAAGAGTATTACCTCCGAAGTTGGGAGGATATCTCCAGAAGATTCAACAATCTTTGTCTTTAAACCCTTGCAACAGGCAGTATAGCATCCCTCTCCAAAAAATATGACTTCGACCGGTGAGTTACAACTTTCATTCTCTTTGGTTTCAGCATGGTAGAAGGGATCATTGATGCAATTCTCTTTTTTGTCCCTTGCTTTCGAGCCGGAAAGCGGTAATCAGGATAGACAAAACCAATGACATCAAAAACTTTGTTCAACCTTTTCTTTCCATGGGCATCGAAGGAAATATTCATGGCTTCGTGTTCAGCTTACGTGTAAGCCCCCAACAAATCATCAGTGGTCGCCTCAATGGCCTCAAGCCATTCATCTTCTAGCTCCCTGAACTGATTTCTGTAGTGGTATGTATATTTCAAATAAATTAGACCAGCTTCGCTTGAACTATCAGTGGTCTCCTTCGGCATCTCCCATCCATTAACAAGGGACCATACCTTGAAAGCTATGTGCTCTTGGACCAAGTCACTGGTGCCAATGTAGCTGCACACAGTGTTGAAGGCTACCAGGCAGGCTTGGGCCTTATTACTATTCACAATCGATGGCCTTCGGATGCCGAAGCGTGATTGTATCGCTGAATTATATCTTATACATCCTCCATCTCAACCAAATCATTTTTAACATAAAACCATTGCCTCATCTATGATCCTGGCCATTTCTTCAGAAACATGGGGACAGGGTGTCTCGCATTAGAGCGGTATACGAAGGAGTAGCAACCAAAATTGTTATGATATTACTCCTTCCCCATCGTCTTCGTCTGGTAAGATAATTCATTTATAATGCAGAAGGGAAGGTGTTTTTTTGGACCTTCAGCTAAAGGCCTTTGTTCATTTCGCAGTCTGAATTTGTTACCAAGGAACAAACTAATACTGCGAGGGGATACTGTTGGGGGCCTTCGTCTTCCGAAGGTCGTCAAAAACATGGCTAACCATTTTCTAGTATATTATTAAGTATTACAGGGTCTTTGTTACTAGAAAAGCTTCGACATAGATTAAGGGAAGTACAACGAAGCAAGCTTCGTCACGATGAAGTAGGAAGGCGACGTAGGGAGAAGGTGTTGTTCAAGTTGTTGAGTACATTTATAATTATGTTTTTATATATGTGAATGATGAGGACTTGTTTTTTATGACCTTCGTCTAAGATTCATTATACCCAAGAGGGAATAATGCTTCGAAGGACGAAAGTCTTTAACGTATAACAAATGTGTTGTGTTGCTCTTGATTCATAGCAATTGAGAACAAGTGACCAACAGGTGATGGTGGCCACCTCAGATGAGTTAGTGCACCAGAGCTACACCTTACCGCCTTGCTGCCGCTTACTGTAGGCTACAATGTTCACACTACCACACCAATAACAATCTGCCCTATTAAACTCGCACTCTTCTCTTCTTCGGCCAGCAATTTACGAGAGGTGAATTTAATCACCGGATCGCTGGTTGGGTGCTTGCCGGCCAGGGCCGCCACCGTCTTTGGTGAGCTCCACCATGGTTTGGTTCCAGGGAGAAGATTGATGGGGATGGTGGTGATTCATTCGTTGATCTGGCCACAAATGACTAAGATTAGATGTAAGCCTACCATATTGCAAATCTGATCAGAACCGTTGAATCCTCATAGGAGAGTGGGGATTTGATCCCACAGTTTTAAAATGCAGGCCGTGGATCTCGGATCCCAGGGCTTGTATCGTGCACTAATTTGTTATAATGGGGATCTAATCCGAGCGGTCAGTCTTTGATCGGACGGCTTGGATTCAATTGTACCCCTTCGACATGTATTTTTTTGCTAAAGAGGCCCTACCTTTTATAAGAAACAACCCGCCATCCACCAAAGTTCAAAGAATATAACAGAGGTTCTAGATTTTATAAAATTGACCCTAGGTTTAATCTGTTTATTGCCCGTTGTCTAGTAACCATTGGGTTATTTATAAATAAAGTCCGAAATTCATTTTAAGTATAAAAACAATTCCATAAACTTAGAAAATCCATAACTTTTTCATTTTGACTCTGATTTAGTCCGTTCAAGTTGTATTAGTCTCATATTAAATTTGTATAACAACATTATTTGTATTTTTATAATTAGATTTTTGTTTAACCTATGTTTATTAGATCAACTCTTGTAATCAAAGTTAATTTGTCTATAATTATAATTGGACTAAAATATGTTTTCTAATCAAGTTATAATTTGACCTAGAATCTAGAATCTAGTTACGATCAACCTAGAATCTATTTTTCTTGTTTAATCACATAAGTCTTCCGAA
Source organism: Zea luxurians (assembly GCA_029449295.1). Classification (NCBI taxonomy): domain Eukaryota; kingdom Viridiplantae; phylum Streptophyta; class Magnoliopsida; order Poales; family Poaceae; genus Zea; species Zea luxurians. The sequence goes on along the minus strand of JAOPSE010000312.1, from coordinate 233,030 downwards.
ACCATATCTTTTTAACCGTAATTCCGATTTTAGTGGTTCTCGAACCTATGATCTCGTAGCAACACGTAGAATATTATTACGCCATTTGTTCTTATGCTTTGATGTAATGTTACCATATCCACTATTTTTCTTGATTGTATGTATTGCACGAATAGAGGCGAGGACATGTGAAATCTGAAGATTAAATTGGAGAAGTACCTAGAGTTGGACCAAAAAGGCAAGTTGTGCCCTTGATCACTCTTCTTTACCTAATAATGTTCCTGTTAACCACTATGACATGCTTAGGTTAATTTGATGGGACCCAATAAGTTACCTTAGTTTTGTTTTTTGTGGAGATTCCTCACAATCGTGAATTGATATAAGGAAGACAACAATGGTACTCAAGTTTGATCTTTGGATCACTTGAGAGGGGTTGAGTGCAACCTTGACCGAAGGAGGTCACCACAACGTGGAGTAGGCATTGACCAAACTATGGGATAAAAATGTCGTGTCCCTTGTCCATTTACTTTATTGCATTTATCGTCTTCTTGAGTCCTCATATTCACTTGTATTATTGCTCCTAAGTTTAATACACATTTCAAAGGAGAAATTATGTGAAGAGTTCTCATCTCTCCATCTCTACTCATACCAACTTGGTTTTAAATTTCACTAACACTCGTTATAAACCAAGTCTATGTTGTTTAGAGTTTATTTTTGCAGGATCACCTATTCACGCCTCCCTCTAGGTGCTCTCAATTGGTATTAAAGCAATTCTCATCATCAAGGGACTAACCGCCCGAAGAGATGGATCCTACGGGCAAGGCGATTGTGATCAACAATAAGGAGACCCTCAACAACAATGAACCAAAAGGAGATAAGCCTAATGACTTTGGCTCGAACAACAAGAGGAAGGACGGGAAGAAGAAGAGGTGCATCAAGAAGATAATCTACTATGATAGTGATGCCTCCTCATCTTAACCGGAGGACGACGACGATGGCGATTCCTCTTCAAAGAAAAAGACGATTAATCAAAATTATTCTTTTGATTATTCCTGTATTCCATATAACTTCAATGCTCATTTATTATCTATTCCTCTTGGCAAGCCCCCTCACTTTGATGGGGAAGATACTCTTTTTGGAGTCATAAAATGCGTAGGCATTTATTTTCTCTTCATCCTAGCATTTGGGAAGTAGTAGAAAATGGAATGAATTTTGATATTAGCGATAATGCCACATTTATTAATGAGAAAATTCATAAAAATGCCCAAGCCACTACTATTCTTTGAGCATCTCTATGTAGGGATGAATACAACAAGGTGAGTGGTTTGGACAACACCAAGCAAATATGGGATACCCTCAAGATCTCTCATGAGGGTAATGATGTTATGATGATCACCAAGATGGAGTTGATGGAAGGCGAGCTAGGGAGATTCGCCATGAAAAGGGGAGAGGAGCCAACTGAAACGTACAACAGGCTCAAGACCCTGGTGAACAAGATTAGAAGCTATGGAAGCATAAGATGGATGGATCACGATGTCGTGCGCCTCATGCTAAGGTCATTTACTATAACTGATCCCCATCTTATTAATCTTATTTGTGAAAACACCAGGTATACCAAAATGTCACCCGAGGAAATCCTTGGTAAGTTTGTAAGTGGGCGCATGATGGTAAAAGAAGCAAGGCATGTCGACAACATCGCCAACAGACCTCTTCCTCTGTACGAGCCACAACCCATTGCACTCAAAGCAACAACCAGCAAAGAGACGCTCCCAAACAAGGTGGCATAAGTGGAGGTGGCTAGACTTAATGAGGAGGAAATGACACTTGTAATAAAGCGTTTCAAGACTACATTGAAAGGATGCAAGGACTACCCCAACAAGAACAAATCAAGGGGAAAGTGTTCATGCTTCAAGTGCGATAAGACTGGTCATTTTATTGCTCAATGTCCCGATAATGAGAATGACCAAGAAGAAGACAAGAAAGGGAAGAAGGAGAAAAAGAAGTTCTACAGAAAGACGAAGGGTGAGGCGCACATCGGCAAGGAATGGGACTTAGACTGCTCTTCATTCGACTCTGATAATGAAGGACTTGGTGCCTCCTCCGCCTTCGACAAATCCTCCCTCTTCCAAAATGAGGATCACTCTTGCCTCATGGGAAAAGAGAAGAAGGTACGTACCCAAGATACTCCTAAGTATATATTTTCTAGTGATGAAGAATGTGATGATGATGATGACGTAGACTATAACAATATTTTTAAGGGCTTGGATAGATCTAAGATAGATAAAATTAATGAATTAACTGATGCTCTTAATGAAAAGGATAGATTGCTATAAAAAAGAGGATCTACTCTATGAGGAACATGATAAAGTAGTAGAAGTAGAAAAATCTCTTGCTTTAGAAATAAAGAAGAAAGAAATGCTTGCTTTTGAATTGTTTTCTTACCATTCCTCTATTACTAGCCTTAAAAGTTTAAATGATGATATGAATGCTAGAATAGAGAAATTAAATGTTCTTAGTTCATCCATTGAGCATGTTTCAATTTGTGATAAATGTAAAGGTCATGATTTTAATGCTTGTAGTAATCATGCATCTACTAATGCAAAATTAAATGATGAAATTGCTCAATTAGATGTTCAACTTAAAACTTGCAAAAATGAAGTAGAGAAAGTTAAAATTTCTAGGGATGCCTTTACTATTGGTAGACATCCCTCCATTAAGGATGGACTTGGTTTCCAAAAGGGAACCAAGAACACTAAGAGCCAAAAGGTCCTCATCTTCACAAAGGAGAATGGGAAGGCACCTATGGCTAGTAGCTTGCATTCTGTTCATGAATAGAAAAACCATGCTTATTTATATTCTCATGTTAAGAATGCTTCTCATGATACTTGTAATGATCGTTTTGCTTTTCCAGAGTATTGTAGTAGTATCTCTACTCCTCGCACTGTGCATGCTTCATCTAGTGATTCTAATAGGAATAGAACTAGGCGTCATGCTTCTCATGTTGTTTATCATACGCCTAAGGATAGAAATGCATCTCATAGATCTCCTATTCTATTCCACACTTTTTATGCATCCTAATTCATTGTAAAAATGATAAAATTGTTACTACAAATGTGGGACCAAAATGCAAGAAAGGTAAGACTTGCATTTAGGTTCCAAAATCTTATGTAACTAGCCTAAAATGACCCAACATAAGTTGGGAACCAAAATCAAGCCTAAATATCTTGCAGGTTTATGCATCCGAGGGCTCAAGCTGGATCATGGATAGCGGATGCACAAACCACATGACGGGGGAGAAGAACATGTTCACCTCCTACATCAAGAATAAGGATTCCCATGACACGATTATCTTTGGAGATGAGAACCAAGGCAAGGTAAAGGGAATAGGTAAAATAGCGATTACTATCGAGCATTCCATTTCTAATGTCTTTTTGGTAGAATCGCTTGGATATAATTTGCTTTCTGTTAGTCAGTTATGTCACATGGGTTACAATTGTTTATTTACAAATGTTGATATAATTGTCTTTAGAAGAAGTGATGGTTCATTAGCATTTAAAGGTGTATCTGACGACAAGCTTTATTTAGTAGATTTTACTAAAGAAAATGACAATCTAGATGCATGTTTACTTGCTAAGACCAACATGGGCTGGCTTTGGCATCGCCGTCTAGAACATGTTGCGATGAAGAACCTTCATAAACTTCTAAAGGGAGAACATGTGTTAGGACTAACTTATGTCTGTTTTGAGAAAGATGGACCTTGTGCAGTGTGTCAAGCAGGTAAACAGGTGGGAACAAGTCATCCAAGCAAGAACTTGATGACAACATCAAGACCTTTGGAACTTCTCCATATGGATCTCTTTGGGCTCGTTGCTTACCTTAGCATCGGTGGAAGTAAGTATGGTCTAGTAATTGTTGATGAATATTCTCACTTCACTTGGGTATTCTTTTTATAGGATAAATCTGAAACCCAAGAAACTCTCAAGCGCTTTCTAAGACAGGCTCAAAATGAGTTTGAGCTAAAAGTGAAGAAGATAAGGAGCGATAATGGATCTGAGTTCAAAAATCTTCAAGTGGAGGAATATCTTGAGGAGGAAGGCATCAAGCAATGAGTTCTCTGCTCCCTACACACCACAACAAAATTGTGTAGTGAAGAGGAAGAACTAGACACTCATTTACATGGCAAGGACAATGCTGGGATAATACAAGACGCCGGAACGGTTTTGGTCGGAAGCCGTGAATACGGCTTGCCATGCCATAAATTGTTTCTATCTTCATCTCCTCATCAAGAAGACGACATATGAGCTACTCATCAGTAATAAACCCAATGTTTCTTACTTTCGTGTATTTGGGAGCAAATGCTACATCTTGGTCAAGAAAGGTATGCATTCAAAATTTGCTCCCAAAGCTGTTGAAGGGTTTTTACTTGGTTATGACTCAAATACAAAGGCATATAATGACGTCAACAAATCTTCGGTTTTAGTTGAAGTCTCTAGTGATGTTCTATTTGATGAGACTAATGGCTCTCAAAGAGAGAAAGTTGATCTTGATGATATAGATGAACATGAGGTTCCAACGGTCGTAATGAGGACTATGGCGATAGGCGATGTGCGACCACAGGAACAACAAGTGCAAGATCAACCTTCTTCCTCAACAATGGTACATCAAGTGGATGGCATGGATCAAGGAAGAGCATAAGAACAAGAAGGAAGGGAAGATGAAGGAGTACCATAGGCACCTCCAACCCAAGTCCACACCAACATTCAAAGGGATCATCTGGTGGATCAAATTATTGATGACATTATCAAGGGAGTTACTACTCGTTCACGTATTGCAAATTATTGTGAGCACTTCTCTTTTGTTTCTTCTATTAAGCTTCTCTGGGTAGAAGAAGCCTTCTAGGATCCAGACTAGGTGTTGGCCATGCAAGAGGAGCTCAACAACTTCAAGAGAAATGAAGTATGGAGTCAGGTGCCATGTCCAAAGCAAAATGTGGTGGGCACCAAGTGTGTGTTTCGCAACAAACAAGACGAGTATGGAGTGGTGAAAAGAAATAAAGCAAGACTTGTAGAAAAAGGTTATGCTCAAGTCGTAGGTTTGGATTTTGAGGAGACTATTGCTCCTATAGCTAGACTTGAGTGTATTCATATATTATTAGCCTATGCTGCTCACCATTCTTTTAAGCTCTTTCAAATGGACATGAAGAGCACTTTCCTCAACGGGCCAATAAAGGAGGAGGTGTACGTGGAGCAACCCCTAGCTTCAAGGATGACAGGTACCCCAACCATGTGTACAAGCTCTCTAAGGCTCTCTATGGACTTAAGCAAGCCCTAAGAGCATGGTATGAATGCCCTAGAAATTTCCTTATTTCTAATGCTTTCAATGTCGGGAAAGCTGATTCTACTCTTTTCACTAAGACTTGCAATGGTGATCTGTTTATATGCCAGATATATGTTGATAACATAATATTTGGTTCTACTAATCAAAAGTCATGTGAGGAGTTTAGCAGGGTAATGACACAGAAATTCAAGATGTCCATTATGGGAGAGTTGACTTACTTCCTCGGATTTCAAGTAAAGAAACTCAAAGAAGGGACATTCCTCTCTCAAACAAAATACATCTAAGATATCCTAAAGAAGTTTTGGATGAAGGAAGCAAAGCCTGCTAAAATGCCAATGGGAACTGACGCACACTTGGACCTCAACACAGGAGGTAAGTCCGTAGATCAGAAGGTATACCGGTCTATGATAGGATCCATGCTTTATCTTTGTGCAAGTATACTAGACATTATTCTTTTTGTTTGCATATGTGCTAGATTTCATTCCAATCCCAAGGAATGTCACCTTATGGCTGTGAAGCGTATTCTTAGATATTTAGTCCATACGCCTTACATCGGGCTCTAGTATACAAAGGTTGTCTACCTTTGACTTGATTGGATATTTAGACTCTGACTATGTTGGGTGCAAGGTTGATAGTGAAGGAAACAGTGACGCCTAAGAGGGGGGGGGGGGGGTAAATAAGGACTTCTAAAAACTATCTCTAAACTAGGCAACAATTAAGTCCCTAGAGCCAAACCTATGCAAATAAACAATCTAGAATGTGCAAACTAGGTTTTGTCTAAGTGTTACAATCTCTACCGCAAAGCCTAAGTTTCAATCCTAAGTAATCTAACTAGAAAGGCGAGATTGAAACTTAATACTTAATATAAATGCGGAAGGTAAAGAGCAGGGTAGAGATGCAAACTCTCATGGATGACGCCGATATTTTTACCAAGGTATCTGAAACCACACAAGGTCCCGACTTATCCTCATTGGTGCCCCTACGCAAAGGGGTAGCCCACGTGAGGGCCAAGCACCTCGGTCAAGTAACTCCGTAGAGAGCCGTAGGCCTTCTCCACGCGCAAGTGGTGCTCCATTTCTAGCTTCTCTCGGACGCTCCCCACCGTTTCCACTATTGTAACACCCCAGTTTTACCTAGGGTTTCTTCCTAGTGCTAACCTCAAGATCATTATCACATGTGGTTCAATTTAAGCCAAAGGTACCAAATTTAAGGAGCAAAGAATTAACTAAGTCTTTTCACCTTAAGAATCAAACCTTAACCATATCATGCATCTTAAAGTGAGAAACATGCCCAAAACCTAAGACAACCCTAATTAAGCCATTAAGTGCAAAAAAGGAGATTTGAGGAAAGGGTAATGTAAAATGTGAAATCATGGCTTGGGCAAATTATAAAAGTTAACCTACACTTAATAAGCTACAAAAATTAGTAGAAAAGTTTGGCCAAAATAATTGTTCAAGATCCCCAAAAAGGCCACGCAAGTGGGAGCTCTCTGGAGAAATCTGAAAATTTAGATTTCTAAATTTCAGCCCTCACCTAGAACTCGAGCGCGTTCCCCTTGATCCCTAACTAAAAGCCTTAAGCTCCCATTGACAAAGTTGTGCTAAATTAACCCCTTTGCAACGTGTGTGAAGATGGCATCGAGATTCGTGCCCTAGACACATCAAGTCAAGGATTTTATCTCGGATTCACGCACTGAGACAAACCCGACTTGAGCACCCCATATCTTCGGCTCCAGTCAACAAAATCTATAAGTCTCCACACACAAACGACAAAGGAAGGTCCGGTGAAGAGATCTTACAAAGGGATCATGGCCATAATCGCGAAGATTTGGAGCCAATGGACGCTTGAAAGTGACCACTCTCAATACTGCCTCGTGCTCCATGCCATGCCCAGGCGGCAGAGCGCACACTAGCGCTCCTCCTCGCGCCCCGAGCACACATCAGAATGGCCCTCGGCCGAGCTCGCCCGCGCCTTTAAAAGCCACCACTAGACGCACCACACTTCACTCCACATTTGCCCTCGCTGTCCCAACCCCGTTCTTAACTCAGTCGAGCTCTACACCGCCCGGCAAGCCACCCGAGCACTCGGCCACCGTGGCCAGGCCACATCAGCCCATCTTCGCTCGATCCCGTGCCTCGGCTAGTTTCTCTAGAACCCCGTAGAGCTCCCCGAAGCAAGAAACCGAGTGCAACCTCATCGAAGAAGTCGTTCCACCCTCGCCGAAGTTGTTCTCCCCGCCGGCGCGCGTGGCCACGCCTAACCGGTAAGCCGCAACTCGATTGCTCGCGTCCATGCCCTCCCTAGCACCTAGTGAAGCTTACTGACCACTTTGATTTGACTCTACCGCCGTGGTTAGGCCAGAGTCCTCGCCCCCGACGAGCCCGACCGCCTACGCACGCGGCCAGCCCACCTCTGGTCACCACCGTCGATGACCCGCATCTCGACGTGATCGCCAGAGACCCTCGGACCTCACCCGACCCTTCGTCGGACCTCTACCATCGCCGGTAAGCCGCGCCATCGCTTTTTCCCCCTCGGTTACTGTTCAGGCGAGGGAGGAGTGCGGGTTAGAGAGGGAAAAGGCCAAGGGGTTAAGTGTTAAGTCAGTGACACATATGAATAGTTCTCTTGGGGCACGGTTTAAAAGACTCGGATAGGAATAAGTCCAGGGACCCCGATGCAAAATCGTTTTCCTTTAAACTTTTATGTTTATTCTTTTATAAATGAGCAGAGATCTTGAAAAATTCATAACCTGAGTTATATTCAACCAAATTTGGTCAGACAAATTTTGCTAGGACCTACATATTATAAACTATCAAGCAAAAATAGAAAACCCCATGGTTCCTAAAATACTTTCTAGAGTTTTTATTTAAATTAGGAAAATACCCAAACCTTATTAATCTAGAGAAAAATAGGAATACTTCTATACTAGGCTGAAGAAAATTTGTAGAGATACATACCCAACATATACACTGTATAAAAATACTAAGTACCCTAGTATACAAGAATAACCCAAGAATGTCCATTAAAAACTATTTCTGTCCAAATCTTGGAAAAATAAGAAAGGTAATGAAAAATACTAATCAGAGGATGAACATATTTTTCCTAGTATATCTAAGTAATAAAGAGTATAGGAAAAATACAGGGAACCCTATTCCAGAGCTAGTCCAAGGCTATAAATTTTGTTAGGCATTAAGAAATCAAGAAAAGCCATGATTAAAAATATAAGGACAAATACAATAATGACAAGAAAAATTCAGTAGGCCCCTAATTACTAGAACACCACTACAAAAATGCTAAACACCCCAACCCATCACAATAAGTGGGTTGAACAATTAAAACATGAAATTGGCCCATGCTTTACATAAATCATGAGAAAGCCTAAAAATGTGCAACAGTGGGCAAACAAAAATTTTCCCAATTACTTATGATGCAAACCACCAGAGAAAAATATAAAACTTAATTAAAAATATAAGGTAACACACATTACCCCCTACCCATGAAAAAGGCCATATATTCCAAGAATTTCCACCACCCCTTTCCCTTGAGCAAAAATTTGCCAGCTTCTAGAATGATTGCTCTTGCACAAAGAAGAAGATAGAAAAATCAGGAGATCTGTTGTTTGACATTTTTCCAATATAGTAATAGTAGAAAGCACCATTAGGCCCTAAAACTTTAGAAAATCATAATAAAATGACCAGTAGGTATCATTGGCTAAGACTTCATACAAAGTCATGTTATTACACCTAAATGCCAGCAAAAATAAGCCTTAGGAAATAATTCACTGTTAAAAGAGAGTTATAGTTCAAAGCACCCCCTCTGCCCAAATATTAACATTTTTGTACAAAGTGAACCCTTATCATTTTAGGCCTCAATTTTTGAGACTGAGAGTTATACACCAGTGAGAAACTACTGTAATTTTTACAAGAATTTTGGAAATTGTTAATGCTATGTTGTGGTTCAAACCCACTCTAAAAAGCATAATAGGAAAAGGGAAAAGAGAGAATTGGTAAGAATGATAAATCACACCCATAATGATTTCAGCAAGGATCAAGATAGACTTTTCACTAAGACACTAAAAGAAAACCAGTGGAACACCCAAATAATCTGACCACTTAGACTTGATCATACTTGACCTTAAAATGGGCTAAGTATACCACTAGAACTCCCAAATTTAAGATTTAGCCTTACCATAGGAACTTAATCATTTTATTACTACTACATTGCATATCATGGCATGCATATATCTCACTCATTGCATTCATTAGATTGCAACATCTTTGACGGAGAGTACGTGCCCATTCCCGAGCAAGGAGCTGTCCAAGAGGAAGTCCAGGAGCCAGCTCCCGAGCCTGCCACCGAGGATCTTCCCGCATCCCCAGCATTTGAAGGCAAGCCCTGGTTTTATGCATAACCGTTTATATATGCTACTTTACTACACTTAATGTTTGTAGGCTTGTAATGTGCACTTAAGTGTAGTAGTTGCTTGAAACCCTTAGTTGCATGAACTCAGGATTCCTTTTGAGATGGATACTAGTATGCTAGGTCGAGTAGCTGCTTTGCTAATCAGGATCTCGGTAGAAGTAGAGTGATTTTTCTAGCACTCGCGCGAGGTCAGGCATTGAATGTAATCATCTTGATAACGGGATCTATGTTGGTCTATAGACTTGGATCCAGGGTGGATGCCTTGCCTATGAGATGGAAATGGAATTAAGGATTAATGTGTGGATACGTGAGTCAAGCGTTTGAATGTACTAAACACATGTCAGGAAATATGGTAACCGATAAGCCTAGTACCTGATTGAACTTGCTCGCAGACTTTACCCCTCACTGGACCTGAGACGGGTTCTCCCATGCTAGCTATGGTGGGTACAAGTGCGGCCGTTGCACGTCGGCAGCCGGGGACAATTGGAGCATTGTACGCCAAGGCCATGAGCCCTGTTCTGTTGCCAGGGAATCGATGGGGACGGTTGACGTTTGTGGACGGAGTGCCCTACATGTTGTGTGTTTAGGTTTACCTTGCAAGGTTTAAAACTCAATTCGAATCATCTGCTTCTCACAGCTAATGAGACTGCTTGACCCCTTGTACTGCATTGAGTAAAAAGTGAAATGAGGTTTTACTTGAGATAACATATTGATTGTACTAAATGATTGTTACCATGTATGGTTAGAAAAGAGCAAACCTAGTTAAATTAATTAAGCTAGAATTGGAAAGGCTAAAAATTTATCTTAGACTCAGCTAGTGCTTTTGGCAAACCAAACCCCTCAGCAAAACAGCTGCATGGTCTAGAGGTAGAGGAGTAAACTCCTCACACCGGGTAAGTCTAGCTAAGTATTAGTATACTCAGCCTTGCTTGTGTCACAATTTTTGCAGGTACGCTACAGGACATGGTTGATGGTGTGACATGGACTTCCACCCTGCCACTGGGTTGGACGGTTGAGTGGGATGTTGCTCCGACAAGAGAGGATCAGGATGAGTAGTGGGCTAGGCCTTGCCCTATTCCTCAGTATTCGACGTTATCGATTATCCACTGCACTTTAATTATGAACTTGTTCTCTATGGTTAGAACTCCGATTATTGTAATAACCCTGGTACCTTAATTTGTGCTTACATGTTTATTGTATTCTCTCTGTGACTCACCTTCGAGTGAGCTAGTGGTATTCGATCCCGAGGAAGTGGCTTTATCAGACGAGATCTACAAGACTGATAGGTTATTTCGATTTAAGTGTGTTGCTGCCTCTAAGGGTGCGACTTGGGCGCTTAAGCTAGAATAATCTGGGCGGTTCCGCCACAGCTATCGAGCTTCCGGCCGAAACGTCGTGGGCCTCATTACCTCCGGCACACAGTGGTGGCCGTGACACAAATGCAGTTGTCACGATCTCGCAAGACTCTTGCCCCACTCGGTACAATTACAACAACTCGTGTAAGAGCCGAGGGGTTGTGTATTTTTTCTAAACTCACTCAACTAACTAGGATTCACCTAGAGCAAGCGCATGAGAGGTCTAACTAACCTAAGCACTTCACAAAGCACCTACACTAATCACCGAGTGATTCTATTAAGCACTTGGGTGTATGAGCACTTGGAAATGTCTACAATATGCCTTGGAATGTTGCTTGGGTCCCACACCTTGAAATGGCCGGTTGGGGGTATTTATAGCCTCCCACACAATTATAGTTGTTGGATAGTCCTGAAAGGGAAATGTGCCCTGGGCCATTTCTATAAATGTTTTGCTGATTAGATGCTCAACACATAGTGTTTTGTGCTAAGTGTCAAAGAGACGCAAATGGAAATGCAAGGTATGACTCTAGCCTTAGTGAATTGTTTCTAGTACTAACATATTCTTCTAAGTGCTAGGACCCTTGTAAAAATGAGAGAAATCGGATTGGAGAACTCGCACCAGCCTGTAGTACACCGGACTGTCTGGTGGGCACCGGATAGTGTCCGGTGCCCAGGCTGGCGCCCCGGCGAACTGGCTGCTCTCGGGAAAAACTCAGCGCGCCATAGCTATAATTCACCGGACTGCCCGGTGTGCACCGGACTGTCTAGTGTGGCAGCCGCACCCACTCCAATGGTCAGCCGCGTGATCAGCGTGCGACACGTGGAATTCACCAACGGTCACCAGGTCACACTGCACTGTCTGGTGTACCACAGGGGTTAGGGCTGCAATGGTCAGCTTCGCCGTAAAAGGAAGGAAATTGTGCATCGTTCACTGTTCGGTGGTGCACCGGACTGTCCGGTGCGCCCACGAACAGAAGGCAACAATGGCCTTCCAAATGGAGCTCCAATAGCTCCTAGCTGCGTTGGGGCTATAAAAGGAACCCCTAGGCGCATGGAGCAGTACACCAAGCACCCATTGAACATCCTAAGATGTCGAGACTTCGCATACACACATTTGGTTCATCGTGTTAGAGATTTGAGCACTTTTCTGAGCTGTAACTCTGGTGTGCTGTTTCGTGTGCTCGTTCTTGTCTTGCGTGTGTGTTGTTGCTGCAATTCTCGCTCTTGTGTGTGTTGCCATTCCCCCTTACTCTTGTGTTTACTTGAGATCATTTGTGTAACACGTGAGAGACTCCAAAGTGTGGAGATTCCTCACAACGGGATATTATTGAGATAAAGAGAACCATGGTATTCAAGTTGATCTTTGGATCACTTAAAAGGTGTTGAGTGTAACCCTCGTCCATTGGGACGCCACAACGTGGAGTAGGCAAGTATTCTACTTGACCGAACCACAGGATAAAATCGATGTGTCAAGTGTCTTTACTCTTATGCGATTCTCTCTCTATCTCCACTCACTTCACTTGCATAATTGCTCTAAGTTTAATACTCATCTTGTGAAGAGCAATTGAGTGAAGAAGTTTACTCCATTCATACTCCTCATTCGAACTTGGCTTTAGCATTCACTAATCTAATATTAATCCAAGTTTGTTTTGTTGAGCTATTTTTACAAGATCACCTATTCACCTGTTCTCTTCGTTAAGGGACTAACTGCCCAAAGAGATGGATCCTAAGGGAAAGGGGATCATGATCAACAACAAAGAAAAGGAGAAGGAGACCCTCTATGTTGATGAGCCAAAAGGCGACAAGCCCACCGACTCAGGCTCAAACAACAAGAGGAAGGAAGGAAAGAAGAAGAGGCACATTAAGAATATCATTTACTACGATAGCGACGCCTCCTCCTCTTCACCAAGGAACGATGACGACGACTCATCCATGAAAAAGAAAACAGTTAATCAAAATTATCCATTCGATTATTCTCGCATGCCGTACAATTCAAATGCTCATTTACTGTCTATTGCACTTGGTAAACCCCACACTTTGATGGAGATGATTACTCTTTTTGGATCCATAAAATGCGTAGTCATTTATTCTCTGTCCATCCTAGCATAATAGTGGAAAATGGAATGCATTTTGATAGTAGTGATAATCCCGTATTCATTAATGAGCAAATTCATAAGAATGCCTAGGCTACTACTATGTTGTTAGAATCTCTATGCAGGGATGGGTACAATAAAGTCAGCGGCTTGGACAATACCAAGAAAATATGGGATACCCTCAAAATCTCTCACAGGGGTAACGACGCCGCCATGATCACAAAGATGGAACTGGTGGAAGGAGAACTGGGAAGGTTCGCCATGAAACGGGGAGAGGAGCCAACCAAAACCTATAACAGGCTCATGTCACACCCGGATTTAAGGGGTAAACCCAGGTGCGTCTGATATGTGTGCCAAAGAAGAACAACACATATAATGACTAAGTGTATAGAGATAAATGTCACAAACATTATTACATAGCGGAAGTGTCTTACAAAAATAAATGATAACAATAAAGCAAACTAATATTATTCCTTGGTGCCATTAAGCTGACTGGGAGACGCCACCTAGACTTGCTCGTACTCCTCGTAGTAGTCCTCCTCCTGGGCTACCTGCTCTTCATCTGGGGGTTTATATATCACAAGGGTGAGCTCACAAAAGATCATAGCTCAACAAGTTGTGAGGAATAATGTGTATGAACTCACCAAAGGTGGGAGTTCATGTGAAGTGTAAGGCTGATCAACAAATAATGGTTAAAGATGAGCATTGCTTTTAATAAGTTGGTCAAATTTTATTAGCAGTTACTAAATGTAAGTATATACCAAACCAGAGTAATAATAGATCAAAATTAATAATAAAACCACATTGCGATGCATATGACAAGTTGAGTTTAATTCCATAAAATAATCATGTGAGAGACCTGAGCTGCTCATGACCGTGAGCATGGCTAGTATACCAGTTTTACACTTTGCAGAGGTTGTACCCTTTACCCACAAGTCATGTTACCCAGTTGCCAAGGGGTCTAGAAGTCCCATTCATATCTACCGAGGAGACGAGGCAGGGTAACACTATGAGGCCTTTACAAAGTTCCACTAGCTTCAGAAAACCTGCTACGGTTTCTGAGGAGAGCGATATAGGAATCCCCTGTCTGAAAAGCCATCACAGCACAATCAACCTGAGAACCTCCCTACACCAACAACTCCCCTACCACCATTGCCCCTTTCGGGTAAGGTAGACCTCCAATAGCTTTCCTAATTAGTCAGCCAAGGGCAACACATTCCACCCTTGTGGTGGCACGTTTATCTCAAGTTAAGCTCCATGTTCCAATTAACACAATAGTCTTATCATGAACATAATATAATAACAATAATAAAGCATGATCATGAATAATAGTTATCTTAACACCCAAAACCACATATAGCAATAGCAGATACTACCCAAAAAGTTTAGTGGTAAACAAGGTATAAAGATGACTAAACTAGGGTGATGTCACGGAACCTCCCAATGTATTAGGCCCACCTACAGATGTCCTTGCCCTAAGGACCTCGGACAACCCTGTAGATGCGCATAATCACTCGACAAGTTCGGTCATCTGTATCATCATCATCATATCGTCCAAGAGCGCTTCACCCATCACGAAGACATTACACACATAGTCGGAGTAAAGAATAAGCGGAATGATTACAATAACATAATTTACATTCATATATAAAATATAGGGAGCGTATATATCACAATATCGGGTGTCTGAGTGCATAACATATTATTATATACCAGGGAGGTAAAACATCCTCCCACCCACACGTTCACTAATTTGCCTCCTCCTTTGGAACCACCTTCGAGCAGAAACAACAAAAACTCCGCTGTTTCATCACCTACAACAACATGGGTTCAAAAACCCTGAGTACGGAGTGTACTTTCGCAAGTCTTACCCGATAAAGGAAAAAGACTCTCAAGGATATGCTCACCTATGGGATTCAAGGTAAGGCTGATCAAGAATCAAAGACTCTGTTTGCAGAAATGCTTACTAACAGTGAATCCTTAAAAATCCAGTTTTATTATCAGGTTAAGTCATTACATGTATCTAGAGTTCTTTCTATCCTAGTTCAGGCACTTAGCCTATGCTAGCCATCTTTTATCAACCCTTCACTTTGTTGGATTGCTACGTGTAGGGCAGTGACAAAGTCTTCATGTCTGAGAAGTAACGACGATCCGAATCGATTAATACCCAGCTGGAGATCTCCAACCACACGACATATGTAGCACTTAACCCTTGCATATGTCAACTCGCCACCGGGTTTCTCAAGACCAGAACGGGTTCACGCCAACCGAGAGCACAGAAACACCACCATCCATCCTCTTGCCACGGAGGGTAGACACTACTCTCGCCATCTCTCCACTCCCATTGCATGGTGGCCTTTCTGGTATTGGTCCGACTGAGGCAAAGCTTACCCATGACAAGGCATGTGGCTAGTTAAAAGGTCCTCAATCATCAAGCCTACATCGACATGGTCCTTAATTGACTCAGACAGAGACACTACACCGAGACTTCCTTCTCGTGCAAGTCACCCGCCCGGTCTCGTCTTTATTATTTACAACCCAAAAGTTTGGTACCTGACAGAGGTACATCTTTTACGATGTTGAACCCATCATGGCCATGATGGATTCACCATCAAGTCTTTTCTTTGAAAACTTTTCATCCCATATGAAGCATCTTCTTTGTTTAAAACCAAAACATTTTGTTTTCTAAAGCAAGACTAAGCATCAGAAAACTTTTTAAGTAAAACAGGTATCAAGGAATGGTAATCAGTTCCAAGGAAGGGAATGCAGCAATTGTTTAGCACACAACTCCTATCATCTAATGCATCATTTCAAGTGATAAAGAGTTTAAAACAACATGGAAAGGGGTAAATGCATCGGGGCTTGCCTTGTGTTGTAGGAGGCTCAGGGTCTGTCCCACAGATATCAAAGTAAAAGTTGTTCTCGACAGGTGGAATTTTAGCTTGCAGGGCAACTTCTTCTTCGACTACCACTTCTTCTTCATTTTCTATACATAACAATACATAGACATGAATGCTTATGTGATGCTATGAATATGCAGTTATAATAGAAGCACATTAAGTTGTATCTTGAATACAACTTTCCTTCACGGTACCCACTAGACACTAGAGTTGCCTGGCTAGTACTCTATTAGGATTAGGCAATTAAACCATAGAAGCTAGTGTCTTAGGTTTGGGACCAAACAATGTCCAAAGCATGTCAAACTTTACCCAAGGCCTTTAATCATCAAACTAAGCTTACCCAAAAAGTTTTATTATTTTTGGAGCTACCAAATAAATTCTAAAATTCTAAAAGGCTGGGTTTAGGCATCTTTAAATGTCAAATAAATCTGGGTTTGGATTAAAAAACTTGGAACTATTTTTATTAAATACTAGATGATTTTAGGAGTCTAATACAATTGTTCTCATATTTTTATCATTTTTATAGAATTTCATATAGGTTTCCAAGTTTGGCAGCAAAAAGAAAAAGGAAAAGGATGAACACTATTGGGCTGAATCCAGCTTGAATCGACCCACGACCAGGCAAATGTGCCCGCGCGCACGACCGCGCTGGCAATTTTGCACAGGGGTCCTCGGTTATTTGAACAAACAGTAAAGAATCCTCGGCACTATTCCCTGTCTCACTGACAATCACACTTAAACCCCTCGGTTTCTATTTCTTCGCAAGACCAAGTCCCTGACGGTGAACGACGGTGTGCACACTCTCTGGTGAACTC
This sequence comes from Zea luxurians, assembly GCA_029449295.1. Classification (NCBI taxonomy): domain Eukaryota; kingdom Viridiplantae; phylum Streptophyta; class Magnoliopsida; order Poales; family Poaceae; genus Zea; species Zea luxurians. The sequence goes on along the minus strand of JAOPSE010000312.1, from coordinate 216,129 downwards.
GTACCGGCCGGAATACACAACAATTCGTGCCCTAATTCGGTCTACATCTAATTCTAACCTCGACGATCCACTGGGAATCACTAATTTAACCTAAACACCGTTCTAGAGTTTGGTCTACATGCACCGCGGATCTAACAACTTTCTCGACGTGTTCCCGATGTTCTAGCATGATATAGCCAAATTGGCCGAGCCGACGAGCATTACAAACACATGAGAGTGCCGAAACATGAACCAGGAGGGCAAGAGTGAACCTAGAGATGGCTGACCACGACGGGGTGACTCACGGCGACACAGAGAGTGGATTTGGGGGGGGGGGGGAAACCAAATTAGGGTGCTACGGTGGACGATCAGAGGCGAGGGCTGGTGTTCTGGCTTCGTAACAACCTAGCGGAGCTAACGGTGCACTCAATTTATAGCGTCCGAGAGCGGTGGCTCCAAATTTGGAGGAAGAAAGCTAGCGGCCAGATAGAGAGATGAGTCACCGGCGAACGCTATCGTGGCATTTACAAGACAAGGACTTAAGGCTGTCACTGGCTAACCTTCACGGCTTGCTACGACGTGGTGAAACGACTGAGAACGTGGCGTAACTGTGAGAAACGGTGGGACGGCGGCGACGGTCGTGTGGCCACGTCGCCGATGCAAGTGGGTACGGCGATTGGGCCAACAGTGCCCCAAGATCATCCATGCACACGATCTTTTCTCCGTTGACCGTTATCCACACGCCAAGGCGCATGAATCGCGATGTCGGTGAGGATCGCGGTGCGAAGATCACCGTCGGTGAAATAAACTGAATCTGATCTTGTTCAGTCCCTGTACCATCGCAACCGTTCATCAGAGCGCCTGACAAAGCAACTTGCAGTGCTTTGCTCTCAAATTTTTATGTGGAAACTCCCTAATTCGTCTGTAACAAAGTTAATCTCCTATAATCCAGCTTTAATTTTGTTACATCAACTATGACCAAAAATCCACTAGATCATACTTGAAATCACCCCCAATCTTTATCAGAGTTCATTGTTAGCCAAGTTCAGTCTTCAGTGGTGACAGACAGTCCAACTTCATGCTTATTTTTCTCCAATTTTTGTATAGCACCAAAGCTTAGTCACTTAATCAAACTTGTTCCCCTAACATAGCTCTACAAGTTTGCTATATTGACCTAGGACAGAATCCTCATAGATTAAGAAATATAAGGCCTCAAACTTGGCCTAATTACACTGAAATTTCAGAGTTAACCACATGGGTGTTCTTGGGACTTTTTGCAATTAAGTCCAAATTGTTCCACATTACTTGAAAATCCTCCAATATAAAAGTTCCTTGGCTTTTGATGTTCTACCACTTTGATATATACACTTTGGTCCAAAAGTGTAATATCCCAAAAAAATATTGATCAAAAGTTGATCTTCGGTGCGTGGGTGCGGGAAAAGGGTTGTGGGCCATTGGATGCTAAGTCAGAAGTCATCTGAGGCATTGTTTCTGTTCTCCCACAAAAAAAACCCTAGTGGTCGCCCCCCTTTTTCCCCTTCTTGGCCGCCACCCCCCTTTCCCCACACTTGGTCGCCCCTCCCCTTCCCCTTTGCTGGCCGCACCCCTCTCCTCCCATGGCAGCTGCTTCCACCTCTCTACCGCTTCCTCCTCCCTCTAGATCTCCCCCACGCGGCAAGGATCAAGAAGAGGAGGAGCAAGATGGATTGAAGAGGAAGAGAGGACTAAGGAGATGATCTATCCCCATCTCTTCTTGCAGATTTTCTTGGGGAAACCCTAGGTAAGGATGAGATCCATGTTCCTCCCTGTAATTAAGTGTTTTTAGATGTTTTGGATCATGGGGATTAAAGGATTGGAGGTTGTATTAGATGTGGGGTTTGATTTTGATCTCGAATCTAGTTTCTGCAGAATGGTAGATTCGATAGTTTCTGTTCATGCCAGTTTTCTGTGGTCTTAGTGGCCTCAAAAAAATAAAAAATCTATCTATAAGTCGTAGATAATTTGTAGATCTTTTCGTGGCCACAAAGAACACCTCAATCAGACATTAGATCAGAGAGTTATTGCAGTTTGATTATAGCAGTTTTTCAGTCTCATAATTCTGTGCAGAATCTGTTCTCTTAAGATTTAGGCAATTTTATCAACAGAATTGAACTTTAGGTTGGTAAGAGAAGTTGTTGATAATTTCATAAGCTTTCTAGATTATTAAAGAGTGCATTCATATGAATTTTGAAACTCCATTTATGTTTGTTTTACTGTGGCTGTTTCTGTTTGCCTGGCAAAAACGAGCGGGTCTGTTCACAGGTGGGTTTCATCTAGTAAATGACCGAATTGGCTCTTCCAACTATGGAGACTTTTGTAGAGGAATAACAGTTCTTACTAACAGCAGAATTTCATAATTTTTGGTTGTGTAGTTTGGGATATATCAAAATTTGAAGTTAACTATGCTGCTGTCTGAAACAGATTCAGTGAGTTATCTTGTCAGATGTTTTAGAACTTATAGATTGCAAAATTGAATTATCCATTGAATACCGAAGTTGTAGAGTATTTTATGTAGATACTCCTAGAGTATTTGTTTGATCTCACCACTGTTATAATTTTAAATATACAAAATTAACAAACAGTGTTGCTGCTGTTTGGCATGTGGTTCAGGGTGGGAGTCTTTCCATCCGGTCTTGGTTTCAAGTGTAGGAGCGATTTGTTGATTGTTGGAAAATGTTTGTGAGATATTTGTACTAAGTTTTATGCCCCACAACAGGTGGTTATACTCCGGATCATGCCTAGTACATTTTTCTTCTTCGATGAAGGCAAGTGAATGTAGCGGTGGTTGCTACCGTTTTGACTTGTTATTCTTATCGCCTACACTCTAATATTCAGATTTATTGGATTCTTTCATATTGAACTCTATGATGATTCTTTACTTAAATGTAATATATTGGTGCTCAATCATATTTTAATGATGATTATGGTTCGAGTATGACCCATGAGATTAATTCACACCCCTGAAGGCAGATGAAGTATTATTTGAGGTTTGTATTGTATCTGAAGGCAGATGAAGTATTATTTGAGGTTTGTATTGTATCTGAAGGAAGTGAAGTATATTGGTAAATACAGCATGCCATATGCATAGCATAATTCATTTGCATCTGAAGTTTTGTTGTGACCTATGGTCCGACCGTACCGGTACAACTTAGCATCGTACGTTGCCCGAGGATGGGTACGATGCGGCTTCATACCCTCAGAGGTATGAAGGCAGAGGACATATGCATTGCATCCACATGCATTCATTGAAGTGATATTTGCAGATATTGTTGATGTAGGGAGGTGTTATACAAACTATTGTGGTTGTTCGAGGAAGTGAGATGGTATTGGTTATGTGGGGACAATTGAGTTCTATTTCTACTAGTATTTCTGATCTTAATTGTGGTTCCTAAAAAAATGTTGATTAATTCATCTTGTGGTTTAAATATCTTGTCAAAACAATTTGCTTGCTGAGATGTTTCGTCTCACTCTTGCATTACTCAATGCAGGTACTTGATTCATGTTGGGAATGAGGGAAGTAGTAGCACGTCCACCTTCACTCTCATAATAACGCTGCCCAGGCACAACCATGATTTAATTAGAAACTTCTTGTCAAAGGATGTTTGTTTTTAACTAGTCGGGCACACTGGTTAATTTAGTTCATGTCGTTATGGTTATCTTCCCATTGCTAGCAGATTATTAACGTCTAGTATGTTTTCTTATCATGATATCTGTTTATACTCTGTTGCTTCCATGTTTATGCAAATTTTTGAAAGAGATGCTGTCGAAATTTATATATGAATGTTAGATGTGTAGTTTAGTAGCATTCTGGGGTGTTTGTGGATCCCGGGGTGTTACAGTTGGTATCAAAGCTTAGGCTTTAGATTCTAGGTAAACTGAACTTGAAATTGCACACATGCACATATAGGAAGGGCATGGGTTCAAATATCTTTGATATATGTTAATGTCTTTGAAGTGCAGATGACAATAATTTCACCCTCCCTATTCCTTTACGGTGATGTGGTAAGTTGTTTATGACTTAATGCGTGATATCATTTATTTCTAAATTTTGATATTGTTTTATTAATGCGATTGATATCGCTGGTCTTTTGTGAGATTGAAGTTGTTATTATGCTTGTGTTATACAAGTATGCCTATGTTGTTTTCACCATGTTTTTCATGGTTGAGTTTTATTACAATAATATTGTTATATATGCTTGATTGAGGATGTTTCTAAGAGGAGTGTGAATTGCGTGTTTTGGGTTACAAGATAACCATCAATTTGAATTTAAGTTGTTGAGCGGTTGGTGGATAGCTCCAACTATCTTTGCAAAGAATGATTGTTTATGTCGAGAAACCAGTTCTGAAAGAAATGAATATTGGTACTTTTATATGGATTTTGGGGGGGGAGTCTTTACATAGCTAGAATGGCTTACATGTCTCTCTTCTATTGTTTGTTTTTAGTAGCCACAAAGCCTAGATGAGGTTTAAAGTGGTTGCATGTTAGTCATGCTAATTGTAGAATAAATCTTTGATTTTCTTGATCCGTTGATTATGCATTAATATGTTGAGGATCTGAAGGTTCTCTCCCCGATGCATGCTTGTGGAGCCATTGTTGGACCACTTATCTATTGGTTTGAATGAAGTCATTGCCTAGCCTAGAGTTGGTTGTGTGTGGTTAGTCACCTATTCCTAAATGATGTGGTTTTTACATCAGCTTGAGATGTTTATCAAAGGCATGAAGGATTACGGGGTTATTATTGACCCTATATGTCTGGTACTTAGAGTGCATCGTATGATAGAATGAAATGTAAGTTTCTGAACTACAGTAGATGATGACTTATATTATGTGTAGGTTAACCTTACTAGTTTGGATATTTTTCTTAGTTGAGTTGTTGGATGAAGTATAGTGACATTGGTTAAGCAAGTATCATGTTGTTGTTGTGATGTCAGTGCTCTTTGTGGAGTTTTTGGCATTTCTTCGATGAACTATGCTGCGCAGAATGTTATTGGCTTTTTGTCGGCTTCATTGCTCCATTAGTTCTGTAGACTTTCTCCCTTTTGTGGGGTGCAAAGAATGCTAGATTACATGATTATCTTTTCATGATGGCAATAAAAAGGTTTAGGAAGATTAGGAGTTTTGTTTCAATAGAACTACTTGTTTCATGGTGCTGTGAGGTGAGGTGTTTGATCTTCTTATGTTTCACCATTGAATTAAAGTGAATTGTTGAAGTTGGTAAGGGTTGCGCTTAATGCGTATTACCCCTTCATAAAAGAGTGTCGTTTTGAGACATTGATGTTGATGTATGGCTGCATCCAAATTCGATGTTGTGAAATCGTAGTGTTGATTGCATCTATGACTTGCTTTGAGCTTCATTACATGTAGTTTCATGCTTGATGTCAGGTTGTGTAGTTTCCTTAGACAATTAGTCCGAGGTAAAAGTTCTTGTGTTAATTAAGACCAATAATGGACCCATGTTTTGAATGGTGGTGCTATATAGGGTACCTTGAATGCTTTGTTGGGAGTGGTCGAATTCGAGGACGAATTCTTTTTAAGGGGGGTAGAGGGTAATATCCTGAAAAATGTTGATCAAAAGTTGATCTTTGGTGCGTGGATGCAGGAAAATGGTTGTGGGCCGTTGGATGCTAAGTCAGAAGTCATCTGAAGCGTCGTTTCTGTTCTCCCACAAAAAAACCCTAGTGGTCGCCCCCTTTTTCCCCTTCTTGGCCGCCACCCCTCCTTTCCCCACACTTGGCCACCCCTCCCCTTCCCCTTTGCTAGCCGCCTCCTCTCCTCCCATGGCAGCCGCCTCCATCTCTCCACCGCTTCCTCCTCCCTCTAGATCTCCCCCCCACGCAGCAAGGATCAAGAAGAGGAGGAGCAAGATGGATTAAAGAGGAACAGAGGACCAAGGAGATGATCTATCACCATCTCTTCTTGCATATTTTCTTGGAGAAACCCTAGGTAAGGATGAGATCCATGTTCCTTCCTGTAATTAAGTGTTTTTGGAGGTTTTGGATCATGGGGATTAAAGGATTAGAGGTTGGATTAGATGTGGGGTTTGATTTTGATCTCGAATTTAGTTTCTGCAGAATGGCAGATTCGATAGTTTCTGTTCATGCCAGTTTTCCATGGTCTTAGTGGCCTCATAAAAATAAAAAGTCTATCTTTGAGTCGTAGATAATTTGTAGATCTTTCTGTAGCCATGAAGAACACCTCAATCGGACATCAGATCAGAGAGTTATTGCAGTTTGATTATAACAGTTTTTTAGTCTCATAATTCTGTGCAGAATCTGTTCTCTTAAGATTTAGGCAATTTTCTCAATAGAATTAAACTTTAGGTTGGTAAGAGAAGTTGTAGATAATTTCATAAGCTTTCCAGATTGTTAAAGAGTTCATTCATATAAATTTTGAAACTCCAGTTATATTTGTTTTACTGTGGTTGTTTCTGTTTGCCTGGCAAAAACGAGTGGGCCTATTCACTGGTGGGTTTCATCTAGTAAATGGCCGAATTGGCTCTTCCAATTATAGAGACTTTTGTAGAGGGATAAAAGTTCTTACTGACAGCAGAATTTCATAATTTTTGGTTGTGTAGTTTGGGAGATAACGAATTTTGATGTTAACTATGCTGCTGTCTGAAACAGATTCAGTCAGTTATCTTGTCAGATGTTTTAGAACTTATAGATGGCAAAATTTAATTATCCATTGAATACCGAAGTTGTAGAGTATTTTATGTAGATACTCTTAGAGTATTTGTATGATATCACCACTGTTATAATTTTAAAGATACAAAATTAACAAACAGTGTTGCTGCTGTTTGGCATATGGTTCAGGGTGGGAGTCTTTCCACCCGGTCTTGGTTTCAAGTGTAGGAGCGATTTGTTGATTGTTGGCAATTGTTTGTGAGATATTTGTACTAAGTTTTATGCTCCGAAACAGGTGGCTACACTCTAGATCATGCCTAGTATACTTTTCTTCTTCGATGAAGGCAAATGAATGTAGCGATAGTTGCTACCGTTTTGACTTGTTATTCTTATCGCCTACACTCTAATATTCAGAATTATTGGATTCTTTCATAATTGAACTCTATGATGATGCTTTACTTGATTGTAATATATTGATGCTCAATCATATATTAATGATGATTATGGTTCGAGTATGACCCATGAGATTAATTCACACCCCTGAAGGCAGATGAAGTATTATTTGAGGTTTGTATTGTATCTGAAGGCAGATGAAGTATTATTTGAGGTCTGTATTGTATCTGAAGGCAGATGAAATATTATTTGAGGTTTGTATTGTATATGAAGGAAGTGAAGTATATTGGTAAATACAGCATGCCATATGCATAGCATGATTCATTTGCATCTGAAGTTTTGTCGTGACCTATGGTCCGACCGTACCAGTACAACTTAGCATCGTACGTTGCCCGAGGAGGGGTACGATGCGGCTTCATACCCTCAGAGGTATGAAGGCAGAGGACATATGCATTGCATCCACATGCATTTATTGAAGTGATATTTGCAGATATTGTTGACGCAGGGAGGTGTTATACAAACTATTGTGGTTGTTCGAGGAAGTGATATGGTATTAGTTATGTGGGGACAATTGAGTTCTATTTCTACTAGTATTTTTGTTCTTAATTGTGGTTCCTGAAAAAATGTTGATTAATTCATCTTGTGGTTTAAATATCTTGTCAAAACAATTTGCTTGCTGAGATGTTTCATCTCACTCTTGCATTACTCTTGCAAGTACTTGATTCATGTTGGGAATGAGGGAAGTAGCAGCACGTCCACCTTCACTCTCATAATAACGCTGCCTAGGCACAACCATGTTTTAATTAGAAACTTCTTGTCAAAGGATGTTTGTTTTTAACTAGTTGGGCACACTAGTTAATTCAGTTCATGTCGTTATGGTTATCTTCCCATTGCTAGCAGATTATTAATGTCTAGTATGTTTTCTTATCATGATATCTATTTATACTCTGTTGCTTCCAAGTTTATGCAAATTTTCAAAAAGAGATGTTGTCGAAATTTATATATGAATGTTAGATGTGTAGTTCAGTAGCATTCCGGGGTGTTTGTGGATCCTGGGGTGTTACAAAAAGTGTATAGAATTTGAAATCACCATATAGGGCACAAATTAGGGTTTCTAGGGTTCCTTTTAGGGTTTTGGGTGCTTTAAGGTTTTTGTGCCACTCAAATCCATCAAACTTAATCCCTTGTGAATATGTCCAATGGCTTTTGAGGTACTACTCAATTTGGCTTCACATTTACCCACATGCCCTAATCCTAGGTTTAAGAACACTTCAAGACATCACATCACATTTGTTTTGAAGTTTTACCTAGTGGATGCATTCTAGGTGTAACAAACAAAATGAAATGTCAATGCATATGATGCCATGCTCAAGTTTTACTGCTAGTAACACTAGGGGTGTTACATCCTTCCCCTCATAAAAGAATCTAGTCCCGAGATTTAAGGTCCTAGGGTAAGTAATGGAAAAGGAAACGCGTCACAACTTTATTTCCTTATTTATCTTACAGAGCAGGGGGTGGTATGGAGTTTATTCCAACTTTACAATCAAATATATAAATTTACAGGTTACATGAGGATAAAAACCTAGGAAAATATTTCTCCAAGAAATCTTGAGTCTCCCAGGTAGCTTCGTCTTCAATGTGCTGGTTTCATTGTACCTTATAGAATTTAAGAGTCCTTTTTCGGGTGATTCTATCCTTTTGATCCAGAACTCGAATAGGATGTTCCGAATAAGTCAAGTCTGGTTCCAAAGTAACATCCACCACATCGATGGTTCGACCAGGAATCCGAAGGCACTTCTTTAACTGGGATACATGGAACACATTATGTACCGCATATAATGATTCAAGCAGTTGAAGTCTGTACACCACTGGTCCGCATTGTTGAAGAATGGGAAATGGGCCAATATATTAGGGTGCCAACTTTACTTTTACCCCGAATCGATTAACACCCTTCATCGGTGATACTTTTAGGTATACATAATCCTTGACTTGAAAGACCAAAGGTCGGCGTCGTTTATCCGCATAGTTTTTCTGCCGAGCTTGAGATTCTTTCAAGTTGTGTCTTATCTGTTGAACTTTTTCTTCCGTTTCTTTAACCAAGTCGGGCCTAAAAACCCACTGTTCTCCGAGTTCTGACCAATTTAAGGGTGTTCGGCATCGTCGCCCATACAGTGCTTCAAATGGTGCCATTTTAATGCTTTCTTGATAGCTGTTATTATAAGAAAATTCTGCCAACAGCAGACAATCATCCCATTTCTGCAGAAACATTAGGACACATGCTCGTAGCATATCTTCAAGTATCTAATTTACTCTCTCAGTTTGTCCACTTGTTTGAGGATGATAAGCCGAACTGTGGAGTAATTTAGTACGCAAGGATTTGTGCACTTCTTCCAAAAACTTGGACACAGATTGTGGTCCTCGGTCTGACACAATTGTCTTTGGAACTCCATGTAAACTGAGAATACGAGCAATATAAAGTTCAGCATATACAACTACTGGATATTTTGCCTTGATGGGAAGAAAATGGGCAATCTTTGTAAACCGATCAACTATGACCCAGATAGAATCAAATCTTTTAGCTATGCTGGGTGATCCCACAATGAAATCCATACTAATATCTTCCCATTTCTAGGTTGGGATAGGCAAAGATTGTAATGGCCCAACAGCCTTCATATGTATGGCCTTGACCCGTCTGCATAGCGTGCAATTTCAATCTTCATTTTAGTCGACCAATAATGTTGCTTTAAGTCTTGATACATCTTAGTGCTTCCAGGATGAATGGAATAAAGACTAAGATGAGCTTCGTCCAAGATTTGTTGAAGGACTTCAACATCCTTTGGCACTACTATGCGATCTTTAAACCATATTACTCCCTGATTATCTTTTTTGAAACAATTTTCCTTACCGGCTTCCGTTTTCCCATAAATATACTTCATACCTGTTGGTGACTTGTTCTCAAATGCTATGAATCAAGAACAAGGCAACATAAAATGTTAAATATTAACGCCCTTCGTCCTTCGAAACATTATTTCCCTTAGGATATAATGATCTTCAGACGAAGGTCATGAAGGACATACCTTCGAATATCGAAGGTAAGATGGTAATAGAAGAAGCGTGTAGAATACAAAAGATAACATAAACAATCATATAGCATTATAAATTCATCTCCATTATATTATCATGAGAAAATAAAAACAATATTGAATTACATTTGGTACCTTCGACTTGATAGACAGCAAAGGTACGAGCGTGATGCAAAAGCAAATGCCAAGTCAGCGTGAACAGTACGGGGGTATTGTTCATCTATTTATAGGCATGGGACGTAGCCCATGTGAAATTACATTCATGCCCTTTACATTTGCTAATGACCATAAGGTAACTCATCGGGGTCTAAATAGCCTTTTCCCCTTTAAGTCAGTTCCCTTTCCTGCTGACATGTCGAAGCTCCCTTGCGCGTAGCTTCGGCGCTGCATCAATCTTCGTATTGTTTGTGCATCTCCCACTGTGGTTTTGATTCGAATTCGAAGGTACCTGTTCATGTATTACAACTCCGGAAACATTGTTAAATAATGTTTTTGAGGACCTTCGGAAGACAAAGGCCCCCAACAGTAGCCCCTCGCAAGGTTAATTTGTTAGAATAACGAATTCCGATTGCGATATGGACGAAGGCCCTAAGCCAAAGGTCCGAAAAAACATCTTCCCTTTGCTAGAATAGCAACAGTCAATGACAGACGGGGCCCTCCAACTTGGAGCGCGCTGGGCGTATAAATAAGAACTCACTCCGAGCACATTTGGTACGTTACTTGCCGCCTGCTTTGCTTTGCTCAATTTCTTAGCTCTTGCTTACCAACAGTTTCTTAGTTTCTTAGATTTTCTAAGCTTCGGTTCTAAGACACATTTTCTCCATTTCCGAAGAAGAGATGTCTCAAGACAAAAAAGTTGCTGCTGAGACGAAGCTGAGCGAGGAGGAGAAGCTCCTTGAGGAGAAGACTACTGGATTTATTGAGTCAATTGCAAAAACAAACACAGAGAAGATAACTAAAGAGATATTAGAAGGCTTGTCTAAAGATACTGATGATAGCGACAGCTATGATGTGGAGAGTGGAGGCGAAGACTCGGAAGATCGTCCTTGGCGACCAAGTCACACAGTCTTCGGGAAATCAACTATCAAACAGAGTCATCTTGATAATATGAGAGGAAGGTACTTTTGAGATATTTCTATTGTGAGGGCTGACGTATACAGAGCCGTTCCTGCTCCTGAAGAAGACGAAGTTGTAATCTACCGAAGTTTCTTCAAAGCTGGACTTCGGTTCCCATTAAGCAGATTTGTGGTTGAAGTTTTAAAGATATATCAAATTTTCCTTCACCAGATAACTCCTGAAGCTATTATCAGAATGGGGATCTTCGTCTGGGCTGTGAGGAGTCAAGGTCTAGAGCCAAGCGCAAGGTGTTTTTGCAGTATGTACGAGCTTTCATATGAGACGAAGCCTTGGGGTAAGGAACAATATCATAACAACTTTGGGTGCTACAGCTTTGTTGCTCGCTCTGGCGCAAGCTACCCAGTGCCAACATTCCGGAAGAGGTGGCCCGGGGCTTGGATGGAAGAATGGTTTTACGTGAAAAATGATTTGAAAGCAAGAGAAGATATTAAATAAATCATTATGCGACCCATCTGGTCACGCTTCGGCCTCCGGAAACCGAAGGTAGAAATTGATGAGGCAGCCGAAGCATGCCGAAGGGCCTTCAGTACAGTTTGTTCTTTTATCAGGACAAGAGATTTGGTTCAAGAACATATAGTCTACAGGATATGGCCACTGATAGACAGCTGGGAAATGCCAAAGGAAACCACCACTAACCCTAGCGAAGGTGGTTTGGTTCGATTGAAATATACTTTCTGGTTTGGAGACCAATTTATCGAACCAGACGATGACTGGCTGAAGTGTGTTGAAAATACTAGTGATGAACTACTTAGAGCATACTCCAAGTCTAAAGATAATGCACTATCTGCGGCCTTCGGGAGCCAAAAAAAGAAAAGGCTAAATAGAGTTTTTGATGCTATCGGATTTGTGTACCCTGACTATCACTACCCGCCGCGGGGGCAAAAAAGAAGGGGTGCAACTTCTGGGAAGGCTGCTGCTTCAGCTACCTCAAGCGAGCCCGCACCGAAGAGGAAAAAGTTGAAGGTCCTTACTCACCGACCACGCTACATTGAACCGGCCATAGTGCCTGAATTTGGCAGTGAGACTTCTTCAGCTATTGAAGCCAAAGGACCTGCTCTTACGCAGAGGATTGAAGAGCCGGCTACAATGCTGAAGACTGACAAAATTGAAGAACCGAGAATGGAAGAGACGAAAACATTAGAACTTCTAAGCCCTTCGGCAGGAGTGGAGGTGCCGAAGACAAAAAGATCTAGCAACGACCCCAAGAGAAAAAGGATGGCTAGTGTACTAGATGTGCTAGAGACAATAAAAGCTTCAAGCTCTACTCCAGGGAAAATTGCTAAGGCTTCGAAGGCACAAATTGAAACCGAGGCAAAGGTAACCGAAGCCGAAGCTACAAGCCAGGCCGATGCCGAAGCTGGACCTTTAGAGCCCGCCAACGAGAAATCCTCGAAAACTGGAGAAAAGGCAGCGGGAAAAGAAGCTATAAAACAAATTTTGCTTGAAAAAGCTGTCGCACCTACTCCCGAAGTGTCTTCCAAAGTCCTTGATTATATTATTCGACACGCTTCGGGAAAAAGATTATCTGAAGAAGAAATTTTTGAAGCTAAACACTATGCCCGAGAACTGATGTACCCGAAAGGGGCCTTAGTGTTTAATGGCACAGATGAAGATGACTTCTTGTATTGCCTCCCAGAGAACAAAGAATTATCTGTTTGCCGGGAGATGGCCATAAGTATGGGGTTCCCGAAGCTTGAAGCTGGCCTTTGCGCCATGACGAGGGACGATCTTGCTGATAGCCTTGCATATAACAGTCTGAAGGTACAAAAATTGTGTATTTGGAAGTTTATGAATTTTGAACTATTCTTTTGTTCTTATATTAACCCCATTCATTTTTTCATCTAGGGTTTAATACTTAGCAAAGCCTTAAGGGCGCAAAAGAATGCCAAAGACGAGAGTTGCACTATTGCTCTCAACAACCTTCGAACAGAGGTTATCAAGCTGAGGAACGAAGCTTTGGAAAAAGACAAAATTCTACTTACATTGGTGGACAAAGTAAAGGGGGATGAAGCTAACTTCAAGGCTCAATCTGAAATCCAAAGGAATGAGATTGAAAACCTTCAAAAACAACTGGCCGAAGCCAAATTGAAATGCGCTATTACCGAAGCTGACCGAGATGCCAGTGAGTACTGGAAAAATTATTTTGAAAAAACAGTTGCAGAGCTTCGCTCATCGAAAGAAAGATGTTTTGAAAAATATGTAGAATGCATCAAAAAGATAAAAACTAGCTTCGCCAACGTGGGCGCATACTCAAGCGAAGACAACTTCATAAGAGGCGACCCTAAGGGCGTAATTGAGTGGATTAGCAGCGAAGCCGAAGCTTTTGAAGAAATTCTGAGCGACCGCGGGGACGTCTGCGCGTTCTCTGGTGCGAGGGGAGTTGCAGCTATTTTGGAGAAAGCAGGGTGCGATCATGTTAGAACTTTGGCCCAGGCCAAAGCTGCTTTGTCTATTGATGATACGAAGGACCCCTCGGCCGAAGCAAGCTTAATAGGTGGAAAATTTTTCACTGATATTTGGTAAAATGGCGGCCGAGGGATGGCGCATGAAATAATGAAAAAGAGTGAAAAAGACATTCATGACGCTCGAAAAGCAACAAAAGCAGCTGAAAAAGCTGCGGAACTTGAAAAACGGATAGGTATTACTTAATGGCTTTTAACTTTATTGCTTATTTTTGTGATTTCGAACTAATTTATATCTTCTATTGCAGCTGAACTATCTCCTCCCCTAGAGCCCTTCGACCCACTGGCCGACCCAGAGACAAAGAAGACAATAGAAATTATTAATATGGCCGAAGCTATTGTGGACGAAGTTGTCACGAAATTATTAACCGAAGCTGCAGAAAAAGTCGTGAAGGAAGAAGAATAGCTATTTGTAAAAACATTGCTAGAATATTAATGTAACATTTGCTAGAACATGCTTGTAATATTCGGTGCTCGTAGGTTTTGAATGTAATATATGAATGGTTTTGCAATTCATTTCTTTGCGATGCATGAAACTTTTATGTACATACCGTTTTCGAGCCTTTGGCGAAAAAACACCTTCCCTTCTTTTCATGCTTCGTAAAGAAGAGCTTCTATGCTTCATAAAAAATCCTCCAAGCGTCGCAAAAACATTAATGCTTCGTCAACAATAGATTTGTTCCTCCACATCAGAGCTGATGAAGCTGTATTTCTTCAAAACTTATTTTGTGCCTTAGCACAATTTCATTTTTTCGAAGCATTCTTCGAAGGTCAACATTGTATCCCCTTCTTGTGCCATTGATGCAATATGATGTATGATATTATGTTATGCGAAATGATGTGATGATGTTATGTTATGCAAAATGATATTTATGTCGAAGACACACACTCACACCCCCATAGTGGAATACACAATCTTTTTGCCGCTTATTTTTCGGCTTCACCGCTTATTTTTCGGTGTATCAGCGCTGACTTTTCGCTGTAAGTTCTGCATTCCCTTAGGAACGTCTTTTGAACTTCTTCACCTTCTATTTCGGCGGTATTCACGTTGACTTTTCGTGCTTTGCCTTATATTTCGGCAGTATTTGGCTCTGCATTCCCTTTGGAACGACTTTTGAGCAGAAAACTTACACTGTGCTCCCTTAAGAACGACTTTTTGTATCTTCGGCAAACTTACGCTGCATTCCATAGAACGACTTTTTGTAACTTCGGTGATACTTGTAATGTGATTTTTAGCCCTGCGTTCCCTTAGGAACGATTTTTGTGCTTCAACGACTTTGGACTTCGTGAGTTTGTGGAGAAAATATATTTCGCTATGACAAGAACAAAGCTATTACAGGAAATTGAAAATGACAAGAGAACTAGGTTTTCAACAATTGTTCCTTATTAAAAAAGAAAATTACAATGAATGTAAAAACTGTTTTAGGGGTAAGATATCTCTCAATAGATATGCTTCGATTCTGGCACAGTACTGTTGACTGTGCGAGCTTCGGACTCATCCCTGAAATCTCGCTGCTGATGGGTCTGTTGGCTCCCTTCTGGCTACTGGCCACATGAATACACATGTTGTAGTGGTGGCGGAGGTGGGGGCTGTGGCTGACTAGCCGAAGCAACAGACGCTGCAGGATGGTTACCCACATACTCTGGTATGTAGGGTGAGTGATACGAAGCAGTATGCATGACCTGCTTCGGCTGGTTCTGCTGAGCTGTGGCTTCTGCTATTTTCTTTTGTTTCTGAATTGTGACATGGCACATCCTTGTAGTATGGCCCTTGTCCTCACCACAGAATAAGCAATAAATTTTTCTAGGCTGATCCCCAAAACCTTCCTCCGAAGCCCCTGGCGCCTCTACCTCTTTGAGCTGGCGGTCGGAAAGAGCTTTGTTGCTGCCCCGAAGCGTGCGAGGAATACTGTGGCCTCTGTTGTTGAATTCCTCGATCATCACTCTGGGTGGAGTGAATTGACCTGACATGTCTTGGGTGGATTCTTCCTCCGAAGCCCCTGGTCATCTCAGAGAACCTGTAGGCTTCCTCTCTTCTTTGGCGAAAGTCATTGTCAGCCCGAATGTATTCATCCATCTTTTGAAGCAGCTTCTCCAAAGTCTATGGAGGATTTCTAGCAAAATATTGGGTAGTAGGTCCTGGACAAAGCCCCTTAATCATGGCCTCAATGACAATTTCATTGGGCACTATAGGCGCTTGTGCTCTCAGGCGCAAGAACCTTCGGACGTATGCTTGAAGATACTCCTCATGATCTTGTGTACATTGAAAGAGAGCCTGAGCTGTGACTGGCTTCGTCTGAAAGCCCTAGAAACTTGTCACCAGCATATCCTTAAGCTTCTGTCATGAAGTAATAGTTCCTGGCCGAAGAGAAGAATACCACGTTTGGGCCACATTCTTAACTGCCATGACGAAGGACTTGGCCATGACAGCTGCATTGCCTCCGTATGAAGATATAGTTGCTTCATAACTCATCAAAAACTGCTTCGGATCTGAATGTTCATCATACATGGGGAGCTGAGGTGGCTTGTATGATGGAGGCCATGGGATAGCCTGCAGTTCTGCTGCCAAGGGAGAAGCATCGTCAAAGGTAAAGGTATCATGATTAAAATCATCATACCATCCATCCTCATTGAAGAAGCCTTCTTGGTGAAGCTCCCTATGTTGGGGCCTTCGCTCTTGTTCATCTTGGGCAAGATGGCGTACTTCTTTAGTGGCTTCGTCAATCTGCCTTTGAAGATCGGCTAGTCGAGCCATCTTCTCCTTCTTCCTTTGTACTTGTTGATGAAGCATCTCCATGTTTCTGATTTCTTGGTCCAACTCCTCTTCCTGGAGTGTTGGACTAGTGGCCTTCCTCTACTGGCTTCAGGCCTCTCGAAGAGAAAGGGTCTCCTGGTTTGGGTCCAGTGGCTGCAGAGCGGCAGCCCCTGTCGCTGAAGCTTTCTTCGGTGGCATGACGAAGGTCAGTGCTTGCCAAAGGTGGTCGAAAAGGATTCACCGGAGGTGGGCGCCAATGTTGGTGACTTGTTCTCAAATGCTATGAATCAAGAACAAGGCAACATAAAATGTTAAATATTAGCGCCCTTCGTCATTCGAAACATTATTTCCGTTAGGATATAATGATCTTCAGACGAAGGTCGTGAAGGACATACCTTCGAATATCGAAGGTAAGATGGTAATAGAAGAAGCGTGTAGAATACAAAAGATAACATAAACAATCATATAGCATTATAAATTCATCTCCATTATATTATCATGAGAAAATAAAAACAATATTGAATTACATTTGGTACCTTTGACTTGATAGACAGCAAAGGTACGAGCGTGATGCAAAAGCAAATGCCAAGTCAGCGTGAACAGTACGGGGTATTGTTCATCTATTTATAGGCATGGGACGCAGCCCACATGAAATTACATTCATGCCCTTTACATTTGCTAATGACCATAAGGTAACTCATCAGGGTCTAAATAGCCTTTTCCCCTTTAAGTCGGTTCCCTTTCCTGCTGACATGTCGAAGCTCCCTTGCGCGTAGCTTCGGCGCTGCATCAATCTTCGTATTGTTTGTGCTTCTCCCACTATGGTTTTGATTCGAATCCGAAGGTACCTGTTCATGTATTACAACTCCAAAAACATTGTTAAATCATGTTTTCGAGGACCTTCGGAAGACGAAGGCCCCCAACAATATCCTTATCGGTTCTTTGGGCATCAATTATTCTTTGTAGAAGAATTGACTTAAGCTTCAAATTCGTTAAGGTTCCTTGGTGGATTATCCCTAGATTCAACCTTTCCATTTCTTGACATAAAGTGGTGTCAGGTGCTCTTACTGTAAGACAATGACAAAAAGTCTTGGGACTTAAAGCATCTGCCACTACATTGGCTTTTCCTGGGTGATAATGAATTTCAAAGTCGTAATCCTTGATTAGCTCAAGCCACCTTCTTTGTCTCATGTTTAGTTCTGATTGGGTAAAGATATACTTCAAACTTTTGTGATCCGTATACAAATGGCAGGTATTTCCCAGTAGATAATGCCGCCATATCTTAAGGGCATGTACGACTGTAGCTAGTTTCAAATCATGAGTTGAATAGCATTCTTCATGCCGATGCAGCTGCCTTGAAGCATACGCTATGACTCGTCCTTCTTGCATCAAGACACATCCAAGTCCACTGCCTGACGCGTCACAATACACATCAAAAGGCTTTTCAATATCCGGTTGAGCCAACACCGGGGCAGTGGTTAGCAACACTTTCAGCTGTTCAAAGGCTTCGTTGCATTTCAAAGACCATTCAAACTTATTATCATTCTTCAACAAACCCGTAATGGGTTTAACAATCTTGGAGAAATCCGAAATGAACCTGTGGTAATAACCAGCCAGTCCAAGAAAACTCCGAACTTGATGTACTGTAGTGGGTGAGTTCCATTCTAGAATATCCTTGACTTTGCTGGGATCAACTGCAATCCCTTTAGCAGACAATACATGTCCAAGAAACTGGATTTCCTCCAACTAGAAAGCGCATTTGCTGAATTTGGCATACAGCTGATGTTCCCTTAAGCGCGTTAACATAATCCGCAAGTGCTTTGCATGCTCCTCTTCATTTTTGGAATATATCAAAATGTCGTCAATGAAGACCACCACAAACTTGTCTAACTCGGGCATGAATACTGAATTCATTAAATATGTGAAGTGGGCTAGAGCATTTGTTAATCCAAAAGACATGACCAGATATTCAAATAATCCATACCGCGTAGTGAATGCGGTCTTGGGTATATCCTTAGGTCGAATATGGATCTGATGATAGCCCGATCTGAGATCAATCATAGAGAATACCCGGGCTCCAGTAAGTTGATCAAATAAAATATTGATCCAAGGAAGAGGATATTTGTTCTTGATGGTAACCTCATTGAGGGATCTATAGTCCACGCACATTCGAAGTGTCTGATCCTTCTTCTTGACGAAGATTGTTGGACATCCCCACGGTGATGAACTTGGTCTAATTAACCCTTTCTCCAACAAGTCTTGTAGCTGAGTTTTGAGTTCCGCCAGTTCATTAGGTGACATACGGTACGACCTTCTAGAAATAGGAGCCATACCGGACTTCAATTTAATCACAAATTCCACATCCCTTTTAGGAGGCAATCCAGGCAAGTCTTCGAGAAAGACATCCAGAAATTCACATACAATCGGAATATCCTGAATTTCTTATACTATGGTCTCAAAAACTTGTCCAGATGCTTTGACTGGGACAGCTACAGGGATGGACAATTGGACTTCTTCATGACCATAACTTAACTTAATGGTCCTTTGGTCCGTATTGATGATGGCTTTATTCTGGGCTAACCAATTCATTCCCAGAATCGCATCTATATCTTGCCCCTTTATAACAATCATATTTGTAAGGAATTTCTGTCCAGCCAAAGTTACGGGTATGTGGAAGGCTACTTCCTTAGTAAATATTTGGCCCCTAGGTGAGTGGATAACAAATCCCTCTCTTGATTCTATGCAATGTATGCAATATTTCTCCACAAAAGTCTTGCTTATGAAGGGATGTGATGCACTAGAATCGAAAAGGATAACTGCTGGGTGGTTGGCAACGAGGAACGTACCCATTATCACCGGTTCACCCTCTAGTGTAGTAGCCACCTAGGTATAATACACTTGTCCAGTTTTCTTCAAATTTTTGCTCGTTGAAGAGTTGGCCTTGTTCCCCTTTCCTTGATTTGAGTTCCCAGAAGTCTACTAAAAGTTAGATTTGTTTTGCTTCGGATATGGGCAGTCCTTGATGAAATGTCCGGACTTTCCACAATTGAAGCAACCACTGGAGGAACTGGGAAGGGTAGGGAAACGAGTACCAGGGGCACTCGGCTGATTGGTCGAGACGGGGGCAGGAGTGGGACGAATAAATACGGGTTGTCTGAATGGATATGTAGGTGGGCAATGAAAAGAATGGTTTGGATTAAAAGGTCGGATTACCAACATTGCTCTCTTTTCAGGTCCCTGAGTTGATCTATCACATACATATCCCTTTGACTTTCCTTGTCCCGCATTTTTGGCTTCAACTGACAGTGTTGTACTGATAACCCTGCTATATGTGAGGTCCAAACACATTGCCATCTTACGCTAGAGTCTGTCATTTAGTCCCCTCATAAAGCAATTCTTCTTTTTAAAGTCTGTGTCCACCTGATCAATGGCGTATTGGGAGAGGTGATTGAATTTATTGAGATGCTGCATCACAAAATCTCCCCCTTGCTTCAGTCGGATGAACTCTTCCGGCTTCATTTGTAGCACTCCTTCCAGAACATACTGTTCCTTAAATACCAGTTTGAATTCTTTCCAAGTGACTTGATGTCCCGCAAGTTGAATGGCGGAAAAGTTTGCCCACCAGGTGCTGGCGGGGCCTCTTAACTGTTGAGCGGCAAATAGGGGCTTCTGTACCTTGGTGCATCGGATTAGCTCGAATTTCTGTTCCATCACCCACACCCATTCATCAGCTTCCAAGGGTTTCCCTGCCTTGACGAAGAGCGGTGGGCGGGTTTTGGAGAACTCAAGATAAGTAGTGTCAGTGGTCCTCGTGGTTGACCTCTCCTTCCATGTTGTTGAAATTGGTTTCCCGCCATTTCGCGCAGAAAGCGCGTGTTGTCGGCGGTGGCATTGACCAAGGCAGCGATAGCCTCGGCCAGGGTAGGAGGTACAGGAGGCGGATTGGGAGTGTCCTCCCCGCCACGGGATGTACCTGCCCCATCATGAGCAGGGTCCGGGATGGCATCTGAGGCAAAGAAACATTTGGAAATATAACATGCCAAACATACACCATCTTTATTTCATTGCGAAACAGTAATAATTATACATACTCCATTATACAACTCAACTTCCTTACTTATTTTACATAAGTACATTACTTAGACTATACTACTCTAATCCTCTTCGTCCTTAGCTGTTCCGCTGCCTGCTTCAGGAGACCGTTCATCTGCAAGATTCATGGAAGGAGGGGCTCCAAAAAGGTCAATTCCCCCATCAGATCCTCCATTTGTTGTTCCAGATGGTCTAGCTCCCATTGCTGCCACATCGGGTGGCACATTTAGGTGCAGCCAATCATACAATACATGCACTTCTTCATGCAAGGTGTTGCAGTACCCTTGCAGATTTTCGAGGGATGCACTAAGTTCTACTACTCGAGCTAGGGCTTTGGCTTCACAGTCCCAAGCGAAAGAGCACGAGTTTATGACCTAGTCAATGGTCGTATTGCGTTCCAAAATTTCGTACTGCACGCGATTAACTTTGGCTAATAGTTCAACAATGCGGCGACTATTGCGCGCACGCTCCCTACACCTGTGGCGTAGTTCAGACCTGAGGCAATCCACTCTGGCCTCCAAATCCCCGATGGGGTCGTTACTTCCACTGCTGCTTCCTTCATGCCTAGAGGCCACCTGATGTCGAGGCACACCCTGAGGTCCAATTGATTTGCGCTGGGTAGTTTTAGTGCGCGCCATATCTCCATAAGAGGGGAAAATTTTTTATTTAGTCTAGTTTAAACATGATGCATGCATAACCTAATAATTATGGGATCAATCTTTCATCGATCCCCTACTTCCTCATACACTGCACTCTGTTACCCGACTTTTAATAGGTAAGTTATTACCAGAAAGCGGTAAGATAAGAATGAAAGAAAATTTTAAGGTAAGTATTTAAAAATTCTTTTGAAGTACTATGTAATGTCTGAAGAGACGGGCTTTGCTCCGATACCAGCTGTCACGGAACCTCCCAAGGTATTAGGCCCACCTACAGATGTCCTTGCCCTAATGACCTCGGACAACCCTGTAGATGTGCATAATCACTCAACAAATTCGGTCATCTGTATCATCATCATCATATTGACCAAGAGCGCTTCACCCATCACACAGATATTACACACATAGTCGGAGTAAAGAATAAGCGGAAGGATTACAATAACATAATTTACATTCATATATAAAATATAGGGAGCGTATTTATTACAATACCGGGTGTCTGAGTGCATAACATATTATTACATACCAGAGAGGTAAAACATCCTCCCACCGACACGTTCACTGATTTGCCTCCTCCTTTGGTACCACCTTCGAGCAGAAACAACAAAACTCTGCTGTTTCATCACCTACAACAACATGGGTTCGAAAACCCTGAGTACAGAGTGTACTTTCGCAAGTATTACCCGACAAAGGAAAAAGACTCTCAAGGATATGCTGGCCTGTGGGATTCAAGGTAAGGCTGATCAAGAATCAAAGATTCTGTTTGCAGAAATGCTTACTAACAGTGGATCCTTAAAAATCCAGTTTTATTATAAGGTTAAGTCATTACCTATATCTAGAGTTCTTTCTATCCAAGTTCAGGCACTTAGCCTATGCTAGCCATCTTTTATCAACCCTTCACTTTGCTGGATTGCTATGTGTAGGGCAGTGACCAAGTCTTCATGTCCAAGAAGTAACGCGATCCGAATCGATTAATACCCAGCTGGGGATCTCCAACCACATGACATATATAGCACTTAACCCTTGCATATGTCAATTCGCCACTTAGTTTCTCAAGACTAGAACGGGTTCACGCCAACCGAGAGCACAGATACACCACCGTCCAGCCTCTTGCCATGGAGGGTACACGCTACTCTCGCCCTCTCTCCACTCCCATTGCGTGGTGGCCTTTCTGGTATTGGTCCGACCGAGGCAAAGCTTACCCATGACGAGGCATGTGGCCAGTTAAAAGGTCCTCAATCATCAAGCCTACATCGACACGGTCCTTAATCGACTCAGACGGAGACACTACACCAAGACTTCCTTCTCGTGCAAGTCACCCGCCCGGTCTCGTCTTTATTATTTACAACCCAAAAGTTTGGTACCTGACAGAGGTACATCTTTTCCGATGTTGAACCCATCATGGCCATGATGGATTCACCATCAAGTCTTTTCTTTGAAAACTTTTCATCCCATATGAAGCATCATCTTTGTTTAAAACCAAAACATTTTGTTTTCTAAAGAAAGACTAAGCATCAGAAAACTTTTTAAGTAAAACAGGTATCAAGGAATGGTAATCAGTTCCAAGGAAGGGAATGCAGCAATTATTTAGCACACAACTCCTATCACCTAATGCATCATTTCAAGTGATAAAGAGTTTAAAACAAGGAAAGGGGTAAATGCACTAGGGCTTGCCTTGTGTTGTAGGAGGCTCAGGGTCTGTCCCACAGATATCATAGTAAAAGTTGTTCTCGATAGGTGGAATTTCAGCTTGCATGGCAACTTCTTCTTCGACTACCACTTCTTCTTTGTTTTCTATACACAATACATATACTTGAATGCTTATGTGATGCTATGAATATGCAGTTATAATAGAAGCACATTAAGTTGTATCTTGAATACAACTTTCCTTCACGGTACCCACTAGACACTAGAGTTGCCTAGGCTAGTACTCTATTAGGATTAGGCAATTAAACCCTAGAAGCTAGTGTCCAAAGCATGTCAAACTTTACCCAAGGGATTTAATCATCAAACTAAGCTTACCCAAAAAGTTTTATTATTTTTGGAGCTACCAAATTAATTCTAAAATTCTAAAAGGCTGGGTTTAGGCATCTTTAAATGTCAAATAAATCCAGGTTTGGATTAAAAATCTTGGAAAAATTTTTATTAAATTCTAGATGATTTTAGGAGTCTAATAAAATTTGTCTCATATTTTTATCATTTTTTTAGAATTTCTTGTAGGTTTCCAAGTCTGGCAGCAAAAAGAAAAAGGAAAAGGATGAACAGTACTAGGCTGAATCCATCCCGAACAGGCCCACGACCAGGCAAACGTGCCCGCGCGTGCGCCCGCGCAGGCGATTTTGTGTAGGGGTCCTCGGTTATTTGAACAAACAGTAAAGAATCCTCGGCACTATTCCCTATCTCACTGACAATCACACTTAAAGCCCTCGGTTTCTATTTCTTCGCAAGACTAAGTCCCCAACGGTGAACGACGACGTGCGCGCTCTCCGGCGAACTCGTACCGGTCGGAATAACACAACAATTCGTGCCCTAATTCGGTCTACACCTAATCCTAACCTCGGCAATCCACTGGGAATCACTAATTTAACCTAAACACGATTCTAGAGTTTGGTCCACGTACACCGCAGAGCTAACGACTTTCCCGACGTGTTCCCGATGTTCTAGCGCGATATAGCCAAATTGGCCGATCCGTCGAGCATTACAAGCACACGAGAGTGCCAAAACACGAACCAGGAGGGCGAGAGTGGATCTGGAGATGGCTGACCACGACGGGTGACTCACGGCGATGCAGAGATAGGATTTGGGGGGAAAACCAAATTAGGGCGCCATGGCGGACGATCAGAGGCGAGGGCTGGTGTTCTGGCTTCATAACAACCTAGCGGAGCTAACGGTGCACTCAATTTATAGCGTCCGAGAGTGGTGGCTCCGAATTTGGAAGAAGAAAGCTGGCGGCCGGAGAGAGATGAGTCACCGGCGAACGCTATCGGGGCATTTACAGGACAAGGACTTATGACTGTCACTAGCTAACCTTCACGGCTTGCGACGACGTGGTGAAACGACTGAGAGCATGGCGTTACCGCCAGAAATGGTGGCACGGTGGCGATAGTCTTGCGGCCACGTCGCTGATGCAAGTGGGAACTGTGATAGGGCCAACCGTGCCCCAAGATCATCCATGCGCACAATCTTTTCACCGTTGACCGTTATCCGCACGCCAAGGCGCACGAATCACGACGTCGGTGAGGATCGCGGCGCGGAGATCACTGGCAGTGAAATACACTGAATTTGATCTTGTTCAGTCCCTGTACCATCGCAACAGTTCATCAGAGCGTCTGACAGAGCAACTTGCAGTGCTTTGCCCTCAAATTTTTATGTGGCAACTCCCTAATCCGTCTGTAACAAAGTTAATCTCCTATAATCCAGCTTTAATTTTGTTATAGCAACTATGACAAAAAATCCACTGGATCATACTTGAAATTGCCCCCAAAGATTATTAGAGTTCACTGTTAGCCAAGTTCAGTCTTCAGTGGTGACTGACAGTCCAACTTCATGCTTATTTTTCTCCAGTTTTTGTACAACACCAAAGCTTAGTCACTTAATCAAACTTGATGCCCTAACATAGCTCTACAAGTTTGCTATATTGACCTAGGGTAGAATCCTCATAGATTAAGAAATATAAGGCCTCAAACTTGGCCTAATTACACTGAAATTTCAGAGTTAACCACACAGGTGCTCTTGGGACTTTTTGCAATTAAGTCCAAATTGTTCCACACTACTTGAAAATTCTCCAATATAAAAGTTGATTGGTTTTTGATGTTCTACCACTTTGTATAGAATTTGAAATCACCATATAGGACACAAATTAGAGTTTCTAGGGTTCCTTTTAGGGTTTTGGGTGCTTTAAGGTTTTTGTGCCACTCAAATCCATCAAACTTAATCCCTTGTGAATATGTCCAATGGCTTTTGAGGTACTACTCAATTTGGCTTCACATTTACCCACATGCCCTAATCCTAGGTTTAAGAACACTTCAAGACATCACATCACATTTGTTTTGAGGTTTTACCTAGTGGATGCATTCTAGGTGTAACAAACAAAATGAAATGTTAATGCATATGATGCCATGCTCAAGTTTTAGTGCTAGTAACACCAGGGGTGTTATAGGTGACCTATTGGGTCCCATCCAGATTCAGCCTAAGCATGCTAAAGTGAATATAGAGAACATTATTGGGTTAATAAAAGTGGTCAAGGGCACAACTTGCCTTCAACGAGCTCCTGCTCAGTATTTTCCTCCTGCTGAGCACCTAGGTCCGCGGTCGCTTGCTAGTCTACTCACAACAATACAAACAAACATGGTATAGGAGAAATTAACATCACACCAAACATGAGAACATACTACATGATAATATTCTAGGCATCGTATTGAGATCACAGGTTTGAGAACCACCAAATTCGGAATTAAGGTTAACAAGTTATGATTTTCCGAAGGATTAAGTGTTAGATATAAAACATTTGAAGTGTATAATTATAATCTATATTTTATAACAAAAAAGTAATGCAACTAGAATGGGTCAAAAAGGAGTTAAAATAAATTAGTTATGAATTAAATAAGTTTCTAGAATTATTTTTATACTAAAAACCATTTTCTAGTTGATTTTATTAAATCTGCGATTTATTTGGACTGCGCGCACAAAAACGAGAAATACTAGGGGTTATTTTATAAGAAACCAGGACTCAACTGTGATTACTTTATACTCTGTATGGACGACGGGTTGTGTTGGGGGCCTTCGGCTTCCGAAGGTCCTCAAAAACATGATTTGAAAATGTTTTCCAAGTGAAATATGTGAACAGGTACCTTCGGAATCGGGTCACGAGTATACAATATGGTCAAGACGAAGCTTGAGTAGGACGGAAGGCGATCGTAACGAAGGATAAGATAATCACGAAGCTATGCGCAGAAAAAGCTTCGGTATGACAGCAGAAAAGGGGAACCGACCTATATGATGAAAAGCCAAGTTAGACCTCGAAGAATCACTATAGAGTTATTGATAAATGTAAAGGGCATTAATGTAATTTTCCACAGGCTGCGTCATGTGCCTATAAATAGATGAACAGTACTCCCGTACTATTCATGCTGATTTGGCATTTGCTTTTCGCATCACGCCTGTATCTTTACTCTTCGCCAATCCGAAGGTACATTTGTAATTTGTTATTATGATTCTGATAATGCAAAATGAAAATAAGTTGATGATAATATCTGTATTATTATTCATATTTCATATATGTATTCTTCTTCATCATCTATCGGACTTACAAAGGTTTCTTCTTTCATAACCTTCGTCTGGAATTCATTATATCCGAAGGGACATAGTGTCTTGAAGGACGAAGGACTTTAACATTTAACACTTTTTATGTTGCCTTGTTCTTAACTCTTAGCATTTGAGAACAAGTCCCCAACATTGGCGCCCACCTCCGGTAAACTCACGTCCATTTTTTGAGTTTTGAACATCTTCGGCAAGCATCACCTTCGTCATGCCATCGAGGAAAGCTTCAGCCACAGGGGCTGCCACTCTGTAGCCGCTGGATCCCAATCAGGATGTCCTTTCTCTCAGGGAGGCCCGAAGCCAGAAGAGGAAGGCCACAAGTCCAACGCCTCCGGAGGACGACTTGGATCAAGAAATCCAAAACTTGGAGATGCTCCATCAACAGGTCCAATGGAAGAAGGAAAAGATGGCTCGTCTAGCTGACCTACAAAGGCAGATAGACGAAGCCTCTGAAGAACTTTGTCATCTTGCTCAAGATGACTAGAATCGAAGGCCTCCGCATAGAGAGTTTCATCAGGAGGGCTTCTACAACGAAGAAGACTGGTATGAAGATTTCCATCATGGAAATTTTGCTTTTGATGATACTTATCCTCTGTTAACAGAACTGCAGGCTACACCTTGGCCACAGTCTTACAAGCCACCCCAGCTCCCCATGTACGACGGTCATTCAGACCCGAAGCAATTCTTGATGAGCTATGAAGCAACCATATCTTCGTATGGTGGCAACACGGCGGTCATGGCAAAGTCTTTTGTCATGGCTGTCAGGAGTGTTGCACAAACCTGGTACTCCTCTCTTCGGCCAGGGACAATCACCTCATGGCAAAAGCTGAAGGACATGTTGATAACCAGCTTCCAAGGGTTTCAAACGAAGCCAGCCACTGCTCAAGCTTTATTCCAGTGCACCCAGGACCACGAAGAATACCTTCAGGCGTATGTCCGAAGGTTCCTGCGTCTGAGGGCATAGGCACGAACAGTGCCCAACGAGATTGTCATTGAGGCCATGATCAAGGGGCTTCGGCCGGGACCTTCCGCTCAGTACTTTGCCAGAAAGCCTCCTCAAACTTTGGAGAAGCTGCTCCAGAAGATGGACGAGTATATTCGAGCTAACAATGATTTTCGCCAAAGAAGGGAGGAAGCATTCAGGTTCTCTGAAATGACCAGGGGCTTCGGAGGAAGATTCCATCCGAGGCACGTCAGGTCAATTCACAACTCTACTCAAAGTGATGACAGAGGGAGTCAACGGCAAAGGCCACAGTGCTCCTCGCAAGCTTCGGGCAGCAGCAAAGCTCTTTCCGACCGCCAGCGCCAAGGGGCAGAGGCGCCAGGGGCTTCGGGGGAAGATTTGGGGATCAGCCAAGAAAAATTTACTGCCTATTCTATGGTGAAGACAAGGGCCATACCACCAGGATGTGCCATGTTACCATCCAGAAGCAAAAAGAGATAGCAGAAGCTGCAGCCCAACAGAGTCAGCCGAAGCAAGTCATGCATACTGCTTCGTACCATTCGCCTTACATTCCAGAATATGTAGGCAATCACCCTGCAGCTTCTGTTGCTTCGGCAAGTCAACCCCAAGCATCTTGGCAACAGCTTCCACCGCCACCACCAATACAACGAGGTCAGCAGCCAGAAGGGAGTCAGCACACTCACCTTCAGCGGGACTTCAGAGAGGAGTCCGAAGCTTGCACAGTCAACAGCACTGTGCCGGAGTCGAAGCATATTTACTAACAAATATCCTACTTCGACAGCGGCTTTTCGCATTTTCGCATTTCAGTCTTACTTTCTTTTTAATAAGGAACAATTGTGGGAAGTTTAAGTGCTTTTTATCGTTTTTTAATCTCTTGTAACAGTTTCGTTCTCTACCATAATAAAAATATGTCTTCTCCATAGGCTTAAGTTGCCGAAGCATAAGAATTTATGGTGGCAAGGAGGACCTTCGAATTATCAAAAATTTGTTCTAAGGAATACAGTGAAATTTCTTCGAAGCAGCAAAAAGTCGTTCCTAAGGGAGCGCAGCGTAAGTTTTCTGCTCAAAAGTCGTTCAGAAGGGAATGCAGAGTTTACAGCGAAAAATAAACGCTGATTCCGCTGAAAGTAAAAGGCGAAGAAGCTCCTAAGGGAGGCTTACAGCGAAAAATAAACGCTGATTCCGCTGAAAGTAAAAGGCGAAGAAGCTCCTAAGGGAGGCTTACAGCGAAAAATAAACGCTGATTCCGCTGAAAGTAAAAGGCGAAGAAGCTCCTAAGGGAGGCTTACAGCGAAAAATAAACGCTGATTCCGCTGAAGTAAAGGCGAAGAAGCTCCTAAGGGAGGCTTACAGTGAAAAATAAATGTCGACCTTCGGCAAATATCATTTTGCATAACATCACATCATTACATCATTTGCATAACATAACATCATACATCATAGTGCATCAACAACGCAAGAAGGGGTGTCTCAATATTGATATTCGAAGATCGTTTTGAAGAAAGAGTGACACGGCACAAACAATAGCCATTGAAGAGTTATATCTTCGTCAAACTCTGAAATGGAAAGATCTATTGATTATTGATTTTACGAGGATTGGCTACTGATTTTATGAGAACACGGATATTATTTACGAAGCATGAAAAGAAGGGAAGGTGTTTTTTCGTCGAAGGCTCAAAAACGGTATGTATATAATGTTTCATGCATCGCAAAGAATAGAACTATGAATAGCTAATATATTACACCCTAAGTTACATAATATTACACATGATGCTCAACAAACATTACATTCTAAATGTTTTTGCAAGAGCATCTAATCGTCCCTTAAGACTACTTCTGCAGCTTCATTTAGAAGCTGATCAACAACTCTATCCATGATGGCTTCGGCCATTTGTCTAATTTCGTCATCCCCCTTCGTGTGGGGGCCCGCAGAGGACTTAGCAGGTTCTGAGGGAAGAGTAGATACAGATTTATTACTATTACAAACCGTGAACAAGTTTGAAATCAAAAAATTACAACAAAAAGTCAAAAACCACTAGTTAATACCTATTTGCCCTTCGGGCTCTATGCTTTTCTCAACGGCCTCTGCTACTTTTCTAGCATCGTGAATGCCTTTTTCACTTTTTTGAATAATTTCTTGGGCCATTTCCCGGCCACCATTGTCCCAGATGTCGGTGAAAAATTTTCCACCAACCATGCTTGCTTCGGCCGAGGGGTCTTTTATATCTTCGGAGGATAAGGCAGTTTCGGATTGTGCCAAAGATTTTACATGCTCACAGCCTTTCCTCTCCAAAATAGTAGCAATCCCCCTGGCACCCGAAAAGGCACATATGTCTCCGCAGCTATTCAAAATTTCCTCAAAGGCCTCAGCTTCGTGATTGATCCATTCAATCGGGCCTTCGGGGTTACCCCTTGTGAAGTTTTCCTCGCTCAAGAATGCGCCAACGCTGGCGAAGCTAGTTTTTATTTTCTTAACGCATTCTATAGATTTGTCATAGCACCTTTTCTTGGATGCACGAAGCTCTTCAACGTTTCCTTCTAAATGATTTGCCCATTGATCGCTAAGTTCTCGTTTCGTTTCTTCAAGTATGCGTTCTTCTTTAGCTCGGGCTAACTGTTTCCGAAGATCCTCGATTTCGTGCTTCTGAGCTTCAGCTTGAGCTTTAGAAGTAGCTTCGTCTTCCTTTATCTTATCAACCAACGTTAGCAGAATTTTGTCTTTTTCCAAGGCTTCATTTCTTAGCTTGATAACCTCTGTTCGAAGGTTATTGAGAGCAATAGTGCAGCTCTCATCTTCAGCATTCTTTTGTGCCCTTAAGGCATTGCTGAGTATTAAGCCCTATACAAAAGAATGAATGGATTAACATAAGAACAAAAGACTAATTCAAAATTCATAAACTTTAAAATTCACAATTTTTGTACCTTCAGACTATTGTATGGAAGGCTATCCGCAAGATCGTCCTTCGTCATGGCGCAGAGGCCAGCTTCAAGCTTCGGGAACCCCATACTTCTAGCCATCTCCCGGCAGACGGATAATTCTTTGTTATCTGGGAGACAGTATAAGAAGTCGTCTTCGTCTGTGCCATTGAATACTAAGGCTCCTTTTGGATACTTCAGTTCTCGGGCATAGTGATTAGCTTCAAAAATCTCTTCTTCTGATAATCTTTTTCCCGAAGCATGTCGTACAATATAATCGAGGGCTTTGGAGGATACTTCGGGGGCAGCAGTGCCAGTTTCTTCAACCAAAATTGGCTCTATCATTTTTGTTTCTTCGGCTTCCAAGGATTTTACCTTGGTGGGCTCTGAAGGCCCAGCTTCAGTTTTAGATTGTTGCTTTGAAGCTTCGGCAACAAAGGCTTCAGTATGCACTTTGGAAGTTTCAACAATTTTCTTCGGAGTTGTGCTTGAAGACTTAATTGTCTCCAAAACATCCAGCACATTAACCATCCTTTTTCTTTTCGGGGTCACTGCTGGACCCTTTTGGCTTTTTGCTGCCTCAATTTTTGCTGAAGGACTTAAAATTTCTGATGTCTTTGTTTCTTCAGTCCTCGGTTCTTCTGTTTTTTCTGTTGCTGGCACTTCGGCCAGCTCTTCGATTTTTGGCAGTGGAGTTGGTTCTTTAGCTTTGGTAGCCGAAGAGGTCTCACCAATAAACTCAGGCACTGTGGCCGGTTCAATATAACGTGGCCGGTGTGTGAGAACGTTTACCTTTTTCCTCTACGGCGCCGGCTCGCTAGGAGCGGCTGAAGCAGTTTCCTTTGCAGAAGAAGTATTCTTTCTTTTTTGACCCCGTGTTGGATAATGGTAGTCGGGGTAAACAAACCCAATTGCATCAAATACTCGGTTGAGTCTCTTCTTCTTTCGGCCTCTGAAGGCCGCTGATAATGCAGTATCTTCGGCCTTTGAGTATACCCCAAGCAATTCGTCACTTATGGCCTCAATACTTTTCAACCAGTCATCGTCTGGCTCAACGAACTTATCTCCGTATTTGAATGTGTATTTTAGCCTGACTAGTCCACCTTCGTCAGTTTCTTTAATGGTCTCCTCCAGCATTTCCCACTTTTCCACAAGTGGCCATACTCTGAAAGCAATGTGTTCTTGGACCAAATCCCTTGTCCCAATAAAAGAGCAAACAACGCCGAAGGCTCTCTGGCATTCTTCGGCTGCTTCATTCATTTCCACCTTCGGTTTCCAGAGGCCGAAGCATTGCCAGATAGGGCGCATAATGATACCTTTAATATCTTCCCGTGATTTCAAGTCATTTTTCACATAAAACCATTCCATCATCCAGTCACCGGGCCACCTCTTTTGAAAGGTTGGCACGGGGCAGCTTGACCCAGACCGGGCGCCGAAGCTGTAGCAGCCAAAATTGTTGTGATACTGTTCTTTACCCCAGGGTTTTGTCTCATACAATAGCTCATGTATGTTGCAGAAGCTTTTTGCATTAGGTTCCAAACCTTGGCTCCTCATGGCCCACACAAAGATGTTCTTCCTTATGATTGCTTCGGGGGTAAGTTGGTGAAGGTAGATTTCAAATATCTTTAGTATTTCCACGACAAAACTGCTCAAGGGAAATCGCAGTCCAGCCTTTAAGAAGCTTCAGAATATCACGACTTCATTTTCCTCGGGAGTCGGACAAGTCTTCTCTCCTTCGTCAGCCCTCACAACAGACAAGTCCCGAAAATATCTGCCCCTCATATTGACAAGATGATTTTCTTTAATACTGGATTTACCGAAAACCGCATGGCTTGGTCACCAAGGTCGATCTTCGGAATCTTCACCGCCACTATCCACATCATAACTGTCACTGTCACCAGTATCTTCAGATAAACCCTCCAAAATCTCTCTAGTAATCTTCTCTGTATTAGTCTTTGATATTGATTCAAGCCTAGATGCATCCCCTCAGAAAGGCTTAGCTTTGAATCACCAACAACTTTTCTATCTTCAGACATCTTCGCAAATGCTGAGAAAGTGCTCTCGGAACCGAAGCTTAAAAATTTAAAAAGCCAAGTAAGTGTTGTTGCGCGTAGGCTAAAAGTTGGGTGAGTAAAAGCAGATGGCAAGGGAGCATGCCAAATAAACTGCTGGTGAGCTCTTATTTATACACCTAGTGCGTTGAAAACTAGAGGGTCCCGCTTGTCAAAGACTGTTGCTATTCTAGCAAAGGGAAGGTGTTTTTTCGGACCTTCGGCTTAAAGCCTTCGTCCATGTCGCAATATGAATTTATCATTCCAGCAAATTAATATTGCGAGGGGCTACTATTGGGGGCCTTCGGCTTCCGAAGGTCCTCAAAAACATGATTTGACAATGTTTTCCAAGTGAAATATGTGAACAGGTACCTTCGGAATCGGGTCACGAGTATACAATATGGTCAAGACGAAGCTTGAGTAGGACGGAAGGCGATCGTAACGAAGGATAAGATAATCACGAAGCTATGCGCAGAAAAAGCTTCGGTATGACAGCAGAAAAGGGGAACCGAGCTATATGATGAAAAGCCAAGTTAGACCTCGAAGAATCACTATAGAGTTATTGATAAATGTAAAGGGCATTAATGTAATTTTCCACGGACTGCTTCCTGTGCCTATAAATAGATGAACAGTACTCCCGTACTGTTCATGCTGATTTGGCATTTGCTTTTCGCATCACGCTTGTATCTTTACTCTTCGTCAATCCGAAGGTACATTTGTAATTTGTTATTATGATTCTGATAATGCAAAATGAAAATAAGTTGATGATAATATCTGTATTATTATTCGTATTTCGTATATGTATTCTTCTTCATCATCTATCGGACTTACGAAGGTTTCTTCTTTCATAACCTTCGTCCGGAATTCATTATATCCGAAGGGACATAGTGTCTTGAAGGAAGAAGGACTTTAACATTTAACACTTTTTATGTTGCCTTGTTCTTAACTCTTAGCATTTGAGAACAAGTCCCCAACAGGTTGATTCTAAGGTTCTCTAGGGGCTCTTATGCAAAGTCGCATCCGCGAAGGGGTATGGTGTAATTACAGTCGTTAGATTTGATCTAAGGACCCAGATTAGATCGCGGTCTATCCAAATCCCGATCGTCAGATCCAAATCCAAGGGCCCATATTAGATCGGCGAGCAGTGACGAGATGATATCTATCCTAACCGTTGATGCATGGGTCGACGACCTAGATTTTAAATGACTGAGCACTAATCTCACCCGCTCAATCGTAATCTGACGCTCCCAAACCACCCGACCGAAACGTTATGTGAGGTCTAGTCACAGCCGCCCGCGCCCGAATCAATGGCCAGAACCCTTCTTCCCTGACGTGACGCCTACAGCGGCGGCGGCGCCCCAATACACGGCGGAGGACATCGCTAGCTAGTACCTAAGGCTTGAATTCTGCCTGAAACTCCGACCCGACGGGTGTAAACCATAGTAGAGATGATCTCACCGAGTATTGGAGCATGGGCAGTCGGGGCAAAGTGCGCGCCCCCTCCCCCCGCGGCGGCAAAAGCTCCAGTGAGCAATTCTCGCCGCCTGAACGTCCGATTCTTCCTCTCATGCCCGCGAGCAGCACCACCATGCTCACGCGATGAGCACCGACCCAGCTTCAGTTCACCAGTGGCCCAGACACCTAGACGACCACGCGGCGGCCTTGATTCCTCCCTCACTCTACTCGCACGGCGTCAATGGGAAAAGGGAGAGGAAAGGAGGGGGTTGGCCTTAATATATAGAAGGTGAGGCACAGTCGGATGGCGATGAGCAGATTCCATCCAGGTCGTTGGTCCAGCTCGGGTTGAGGAGGGCGCGATTATGGCGGCGCGGATCCGATTTAGGCGGAGGTGGGTGATGACACGTGGGTCCCACGTGGCAGTGAACGTGCGCGAGACGGACGTAGCTGGCAAGTGGGTTCGGCACGCCGGTGAGGGAATCTGCCTAGTGGCACGCGTGACAGCCACTGACAGGCATGGCCCGCCTATCGGCGCGGTGCATAGCCCAGTTGGGCCGAGCTATTGAAAAGCGGTGGTGGGCCAAATTCAGGATTTTGGCCCAACCGAGGTTTTCTTTTGTTTGTCCTATTTTATTTTGAATTTCTTTCTCCATTTCAAAGTCTAGTCTTTCAATTTCAAATTTGTTTGTAAGTCTCATACCTAGATTTAATGCACAAATAGAAATACAAGCATGAGGAATCATTTTTCCTATACTACACATTTTTCTTTATAGTTTATATTGTTTTTCCTTTTTCTCTTCTCTTCTTTTCTATTTCATTCTGAAATTCTCGATTTCAATTTAGATTAAACTCCAATTTTAGCATTAGTATATTTTTATTATTATTATTTTTATTGTTAAGTGCACAAATAAATAACCTCCAACATGATGCATAGATTATTTATATTTCATTAGTTAATTTGTTCACTTTAAATATGATTATGCATATGTTCCAATGAGTAGAGGGTAATGCATATAAGGAGATTAAGTCTTCTCTTTTATGATCTACAAGTTGGGTATTACAGATCAAGATTCTTGTGAACAAAATCCGAAGCTATGGGAGCACAAGATGGATGGATGATCACATCGTTCGACTCAATGCTAAGGTCATTTACTGTTATTGATCCTCATCTTGTAAACCTTATTCTTGAGAGTCCCAGGTACACCAAAATGACACCCGAGGAAATTCTCGAAAAATTTGTTAGCGGGCGCATGATGGTAAAAGAAGCAAGATATGTGGATGATATTGTGAATGGACCACTGTCTATTTATGAGCCACAGCCCATTGCTCTCAAAGCAATAAACAACAAGGAGACGCTACCTAACAAGGTAGCACAAGTGGAGGCTACCGGGCTAAATGAGGACGAAATGACGCTTGTAATCAAGCATTTCAAGACCGCATTGAAGGGATGCAAGGAATACACAAACAAGAACAAGTCAAAGGGAAAGCGCTCCTGCTTCAAATGCGGTAAGTCCAGTCATTTTATTGCACAATGTCCCGATAATGAAAATGACTAGGGACAAGAAAAGAAATGGAAGGAGAAAAGAAGAACTACATGAAGGCGAAGGGCGAGGTGCACATTGGCAAGGAATGGGACTCCAACGATGAAGGACTAGTTGCCTCCGCCTTCAACAAATCCTCCCTCTTCCCCAACGAAAATCACACGTGCCTCATGGCTAAGGAGAAGAAGGTACATACACGAGATATCCCCAAGTATAGTTCTTCTAGTGATGAAGAATCTGGTGATGATATAGGTCATAGTGATCTCTTTAAGGTTTAAATAGATCTAAGGTAGATAAAATCATTGAATTAATTGATGCCCTTAATGAGAAAGATAGTTTGTTAGAAAAATAAGAAGTTATTCTTTATGAGGAACATGATAAATTTATTAATGTTCAAAAATCTCTTGCTTTAGAAACTAAGAAGAATGAATTATTGTCTTCTGAGCTATCTTCTTGTCATGATTCTATTTCTAGTCTTAAGAGTTTAAATGCTAATTTAAATGCTAGGCTAGAAAAAGTAAATGTGGCTAGTTCTTCTGTAGAGCATGTGTCTATTTGTAATAGGTGTAAAGATTTTTTATATTGATACTTGCCATGCACATGCTTCTACTATCTTTAAGTTGAATAATGATGTTGCTAATCTTAATGCTCAACTTAAAACTTGTAAGAGTGATTATGAAAAGTTAAAATTTGCCAAGGATGCCTAGACCATTGGTAGACACCCCTCTATTAAGGATGGACTTGGTTTCCAAAAGGGAACCAAGAACTTAACAAGCCAAAGGACCTCCAATCTCAACAAGGAGAAAGGGAAGGCTCATATGGCTAGTAGCTCTCATTCTTCACATGACAAAAAGAACCATGCCTATCTCCATGCTCATGTTAAGAATGCTTCTAGGATTGCTCATCTTGATAGGTGTTATAATCATGCAGTTTTACCTGTACGTCACGATGCTGCTTTTGATTCTCATGCCATGTTTGCTTTATCTAGCCCTTTTCATGCTCATGGTAGGAGTAGACCAAGGCGTCATGTTCATAATGTTGCTTCTCATGTGCCTAGGAATGCATCAAATGGACCAACCATGCTTTATCAAACTTATGATGCTCCATTCGTTCTTTTGTGCAAAATGACAAAGTAGTTGCTAGAAATTTGGGGCCTAAGTGCAAGAGAGACAAAACTTGCATCTGGGTTCCAAAGTCTTATGTGACTAACCTTGTAGGACCCAACCAGACTTGGGTGCCTAAAACCCAAGCTTAAATTACCTTATAGGTTTATGCATCCAGGGGCACAAACTAGATTACTAATAGTGGATGCACAAACCACATGACGGGGGAGAAGAAAATGTTCACCACCTACATCAAGAATAAGGATTCCCAAGACATGATCATATTTGGAGATGGGAATAAAGGCAAGGTCAAAGGTGTGGGTAAAATAGCCATCACTACCGAGCATTCAATTTCTAATATGTTCTTAGTAGAATTGCTCGGTTACATTTTGCTTTAGTAAGTCAATTATGTCATATGGGCTATAATTGTTTATTTACAAATATTGATGTATTTGTCTTTAGAAGAAGTGATAGTTCATTAGTGTTTAAAGGTGTATTAGGCAACAAGCTCTATTTCGTTGATTTCTCAAAAGAGAATGATGATCTAGATGCATGTTTAATAGCTAAGACCAATATGGGTTGGCTCTGGCACCGCCGTCTAGCACATGTTGGGATGAAGAATCTTCATAAGCTTCTAAAGGGAGAACATGTGTTAGGACTAACCGATGTCTGTTTTGAGAAAGACAGACCATGTGCAGCGTATCAGGAAAGAAAGCAGGTGGGAACTACTCATCAAAGCAAGAACGTGATGCCAACATCAAGACCACTGGAACTCCTACATATGGATCTCTTCGGGCCCGTTGCTTATCTTAGCATCGGGGGAAGTAAGTATGGTCTTTTAATTGTTGATGATTTTTCCCGCTTCACTTGGGTATTCTTTTTGCAGGATAAATCTGTAACCCAAGGAACTTTAAAGCGCTTCTAAAGGAGTGCTCAAAATGAGTTCGAGCTTAAGGTGAAAAAGATAAGGCACAACAATGGATCTGAGTTCAAG
This sequence comes from Zea luxurians, assembly GCA_029449295.1. NCBI lineage: Eukaryota > Viridiplantae > Streptophyta > Magnoliopsida > Poales > Poaceae > Zea > Zea luxurians. Next base: position 178,563 of record JAOPSE010000312.1, on the reverse strand, counting down.
AACCTTCAAGTGGAAGAATATCTTAAGGAGGAAGGCATCAAGCATTAGTTCTCCACTCCATATACACCACAGCAAAATGGTGTAGTAGCGAGAAAGAACAGGACGCTAATCGACATGGCGAGGACAATGCTTGGAGAGTACAAGACGCCTGAGCAGTTTTGGTCGGAAGCTGTAAATACAGCTTGCCATGCCATAAACCGGCTCTATCTTCATCGCCTCCTCAAGAAGACATCTTATGAACTCCTAACTGGTAACAAACCCAATGTTTCATACTTTCGTGTATTCGGGAGCAAATGCTACATCTTGGTAAAGAAAGGTAGACATTCGAAATTTGCTCCCAAAGCTGTAGAAGGGTTTTTACTAGGTTATGATTCAAATACAAAGGCATATAGGGTCTTCAACAAATCATCAGGTTTAGTTGAAGTCTCTAGTGATGTTGTATTTGATGAGACTAATGGCTCTCAAAGAGAGCAAGTTGATCTTGATGATGTAGATGAGGATGAGGTTCCAACGGCCGCAATGCGAACAATGGCGATAGGTGATGTGCGACTGTAGGAACAACAAGATCAAGATCAACCATCTTCCTCAACACTGGTGCATCCCCCAACTCAAGATGAGGAATAGGTACCTCAATATGAAGGCATGGACAAAGGGAGAGCACATGAAGAAAAGGATAAGGAGGAAGAAACATAACAAGCACCTCCAACTCAAGTGGATCAGATTCTGGGTGATATCAGCAAGGGAGTAACTACTCACTCACGTTTAGCTAAATTTTGTGAGCATTACTCATTTGTTTCTTCTATTGAGCCTTTCAGGGTAGAAGAAGCCTTGCAGGATCCGGACTGGGTATTGGCCATGCAGGAAGAGCTCAATAACTTCAAGAGAAATGAAGTATGGAGCCTGGTGCCACGTTCGAAAAAAAACATTATGGGAACCAAGTGGGTGTTCTGCAACAAGCAAGATGAGTATGGGGTGGTGACAAGAAACAAGGCTCGACTTGTGGCAAAAGGTTATGCCCAAGTCGCAGGTTTGGATTTTGAGGAGACTTTTGCTCCTGTAGCTAGGCCCGAATCAATACACATATTATTGGCCTATGTTGTTCACCACTTGTTTAAGTTGTTTCAAATAGACATGAAGAGCGCCTTCCTCAATGGACCAATCAAGGAGTAAGTGTACGTGGAACAACCCCCTGGATTCGAGGATGACAGGTATCCCAACCATGTCTATAGGCTCTCTAAGGCGCTCTATGGACTTAAGCAAGCCCCAAGAGCATGGTATGAATTCCTTAGAGATTTTTCTTATTTCTAATGCTTTCAAGGTTGGGAAAGCCAACCCTACTCTCTTTACTAAGACTTGTAATGGTGATTTGTTTGTATGCCAAATATATGTCGATGACATAATATTTGGTTCTACTAATCAAAAGTCTTGTGAGGAGTTTAGCAGGGTGATGATGCAGAAATTTGAGATGTCTATGATGCGCGAGTTGAACTACTTCCTTGGATTCCAAGTGAAGCAACTCAAGGAAGGAACCTTCATCTCCCAAACAAAGTACACTCAAGGCTTACTCAAGAGATTTGGGATGAAGGATGCAAAGCCCGCAAAGACACTGATGGGAACAGATGGACACATAGACCTCAACAAAGGAGGTAAGTCTGTTGATCAAAAGGCACACTGGTCAATGATAGGTTCTTTACTTTATCTTTGTGCTAGTAGACCAGATATTATGCTAAGCGTATGCATGTGTGCTAGATTTCAATCCGACCCCAAGGAATGACATCTTGTGGCCTTGAAGCGAATTCTTAGATATTAACTTAATTGGATATTCAGATTCCGACTATGCCGGGTGCAAGGTTGATAGGAAGAGCACATTAGGGACTTGTTAGTTTCTAGGAAGGTCCCTGGTGTCCTGGAGCTCTAAGAAACAAACATCTGTTGCCCTATCCAGCACTGAGGCCGAGTATGTTGCCACCAATCAGTGTTGCGTGCAACTGCTTTGGATGAAGCAAACCCTTCGGGACTTTGGATACAATCTGAGCAAAGTCCCACTCCTATGTGATAATAAGAGTGCAATCTGCTTGGCGGATAATACTGTTAAACACAGCTGCACTAAGCACATAGACATCCGACATCACTTTTTGAGAGGCCACCAGCAAAGGGGAGATATCGATATTTATCACATTAGCACCAAGAACCAGCTAGCCGATATCTTCACCAAGCCTTTAGATGAGAAAAAGTTTTGAAAGCTGCGTAGTGAGCTAAATGTCTTAGATTTATGAAACTTGGATTGATCTATAGCATACATGTGTTTTATGCCTTTGATCATGTTACTTTAAGCATTAATGTCTTTACTTGCTTATTTTTGGTGCTCAAGTTGTACAAGTCATCCCCAGACCTCACAAGTCCCTATGCACATGATGCACATGTTTAGGGGGAGGATGTACTACAACTTGATCCGTTTGAGACTAATGTGTTTGCTTGAGTAATGCTGATCTAGTGTCAAAGATGGCAATGAAAGGGAAAGGTGAACTTGGAAAAAAGGGGCTTCCACTTCATTCTGGTATCAATGTATCTTGTCCCATGTTCCTATTTGTGTTTTTTTAATGCCTTTGATCTTATTTGACATTTTTGTGTAGCAAAGAGGTTAAGGGCCTAATAGTTCTTCTGTTTTGGTGCTTAATGCCAAAGCGGGAGAAATTAAGGCCAAAGCAACTGGATCAGCCAACCACTTGTGAATTTCAAAATTGGGGGAGCTTTTTGGTATGATCAAAACTACACTTGAAAGATCTTTTGATTTGCCAAAACAAGTGTCTTTGACATAGAGATAGGAAAATGAATGTGTTTTGTGAAAATAAACCAAGTAGTGGCAAGAGTGATCCAAATATGCCAAATTCTATATGAGTTAATTGATCTTCAATGTACACTCTTTAGCTTATCTTTGAAAATGTTGTTGCATTTTGAGTTGATTTTGATGTGTTGGCATAAATCATCAAAAATGGGGAGATTGAAAGGGAAATGTTCCCTTGGGCCATTTCTATAAATGTTTTGGTGATTAGATGCTCAACACATAGTGTTTTGTGCTAAGTATCAAAGAGATGCAAATGGAAATGCATGGTATGACTCTAGCCTTAGTGAATTGTTTTTGGTACTAACATATTCTTCTAAGTGCTAGGAACCTTGTCAGAACGAGACAAATAGGATTGGAGAACTTGCACCAGCCTGTGGTACACCAGACTGTCTGGTGTACACCGGACAGTGTCCAGTGCCCAGGCTGGCGCCCCTACGAACTGGCTGCTCTCGGGAAAAACTCAGCGCGCCACGGCTATAACTCACCGGAATGTCTGGTGTGGCAACCGCGCCCACTCCAACGATCGGCCATGCGATCAGTGGGCGATACGTGGACTTCACCAACGGTCACTAGGTCGCACCAGACTGTCCGGTGTGCCACCAGACTGTCTGGTGTACCATGGGGGTTGTGGTTGCAATGGTCGGCTTCACCGGAAAAGGAAGGAAATTGTGCACCATTCACTGTCCGGTGGTGCACCAGACTGTCCGATGCGCCCACAGACAGAAGGCAACAATGGCCATCCAAATGGAGCTCCAACGGCTCCTAGCTGCCTTGGGGCTATAAAAGCGACCCCTTGGCGCATGGAGTAGTACACCAAGCACCCATTGGACATCCTAAGACACCGAGACTTCACATACATGAATTTGGTTCATCGTGTTAGAGATTCGAGCACATTTCTAGGTAGTAACTCTGTTGTGCTGTTTCGTGTGCTCGTTCTTGTCTTGCGTGTGTGTTGTTGCTGCAACTCTCGCTCTTATGTGTGTGTTTCTATTCTCCCCTTACTCTTGTGTTTACTTGAGATCATTTGTGTAAGGCGTGAGAGACTCCAAAATGTGGAGATTCCTCACAATGGGATATTATTGAGATAAAGAGAACATTGGTATTCATGTTGATCTTTGGATCACTTGAAAGGGGTTGAGTGCAACCCTCATCCATTAGGACGCCAGAACGTGGAGTAGGCAAGTATTCTACTTGACCGAATCACAGGATAAAAACAGTGTGTCAAGTGTCTTTGCTCCTGTGTGATTCTCTCTCTATCTCCACTCACTTCACCTGCATAATTGCTCTAAGTTTAATACTCATCTTGTGAAGGGCAATTAAGTGAAGAAGTTTACTCCGTTCATACTCCTCATTCGAACTTGGCTTTAGCATTCACTAATCCAATATTAGTCCAACTTTGTTTTGTTGACCTGTGTTTACAAGATCACCTATTCACCCCCTCTAGGTGCTCTTAAGTCCAGTGCACGCCCGACATGCACTGCTCATTGTCCGGTGCCCTGCCATGTCAGCCAACTATTAGGATATGTAGCAGTCGACCGTTGGATCTGACCATTATCTAGACTGTCTGGTGCACACCAGACAGTCCGGTGCTACAGCCCAAGAGCTCCTAGTTGTAGTCCTCTCTGCGCAGACTGCCCGGTGTCCCACCGGATAGATTACTGTTCATTGTCTGGTGCGCCACCAGTGCGCTGGCTTACTGTCCACTTCATGGATTTCTTTGTTGTTTCCTTAGGCTTCTTTTGTTCTTGAGTCTTGGACTTCTATGCTACTTTTATGTCTTCTTTTGAGTTGTTGCATCCTTAGTGCCTTTGTCCAATCCTCTTCACTTCATGTGAACTATAAAGATAAACACTAGCAAACATATTAGTCCACAAGTTATGTTGATCATCAAACACCAAAATCTCTTTAGCCAAATGGCCCGGTGTCCATTTTCCTTACAGATAGGAAGAGCACATCAGGAACTTGTCAGTTTTTGGGAAGGTCCCTGGTGTCTTCGAATTCAAAGAAACAAACCTCTGTTGCCCTATCCACTGCTGGGGCCAAGTATGTTGCCACAGGCCAATGTTGCGCGCAACTACATTGGATGAGGCAAACCCTCCGGGACTTTGGCTACAATCTAAGAAAAGTCCCACTCCTATGTGATAACGAGAGTGCAATTCGCCTAGAGGATAATCCCATTGAACACAACCACACTAAGCACATAGACATCTGGCATCACTTTTTGAGAGATCACCAGCGAAAGGGAGATATCGATGTTTGTCGTATTAGCATCGATCACTAGCTAGCCGATATCTTTACCAAGCTGTGTAGTGAGCTAAATGTCTTAGATTCGCAGAACTTGGATTGATCTATATCATATATGTCTTGTTATATATTGATCAAGTCATTTTAAGTTTAATTATGTATGTTGGTGTTCAAGTTGTAAAACATCATCCCGAACCTCACAAGTCCTTGTGCAAATGATGCATACGTTTAGGCGGAGGATATTTTAAACTTGGTCCTTTGAGACTAACATGTTTGCTTAATTGGTTTTGGTGTAGTCTCAAAGGTAAATGGAAAGAGAAATGGTGAACTTGAACAACGAACAAAGCTTCCACTGCATAACAGTATCATGTTCAAGTTGCCCTTGGTGTTCATTGCTTTCTTGCTCTTAATTTGCAATTTTTGGTGAGGCAATGAGGATTAAAGACCACTAGTTTCTCCGTTTTGGTGTTTAATGCCAAAGGGGGAGAAATTAAGGCTAAAGCAACTGGATCAACTACCACTTGTGAATTTCAAAAACTATTGTGTTAGCACTTGTCTTTTGATCAAAACTCTCTTATTGCAAAACTACGCTCTTGTGGGGGAAAATCGTATTTATGGGAAAAGGGGGAGATTTTTTATGTTTGATCAAAACTAGTCATGAAAAATGTTTTGATTTGCTTAAACAAAGTGTTTTTGACATAGAAGTAAGAAAATAAATTTGCTTTGCGAAAATAAACCAAGTGGTGGCAAAATGATCCAAATATGCCAAATCCTAGATTTACTTGGTTGGTGTTTCATTTTACTTCAATTTGCAAAAATTGACTCATATTCGATCATGTTAGTACCTTTTTTGTTTCTTTTAGGTGTGTTGGTATAAATAACCAAAAAGGGGGAGATTGAAAGGGAAATGTGCCATTGCACCATTTCTAGTTTGTTTTGGTGATTAAATGCTCAACACATTGTTTTTGGACTAACATCATCTTGTATGAGCATGAGCACATGTAGTTAAAGCAAATTGAGAAAAAGGCACTTTTAGACTTGAAAGTGGGCACACTACAAATCTATATGTTTCCAAATGAAAAAGGTATGCTTCTAGCACTTAGTCAATTGTTTTAGGTACTAATCATATTTGTCTAAGTGCTAGGGACTAAATGAAGTCAAGTCAAAAGGGGCAAAAGATAATTAGAATGAAAAAAGCAATTTGGACTAGTCTGTGTAGCATCGAATGGTTCGGTGCCACCCACCGGACAGTCTGGTGCATAGTCCGACCGAAAGGGCTGCTCTTGGGAAAACATACTTCGTCGGCTATAAATCATCGGGTGGTCTGCGAGGAGCACCGGATAGTCCGGTGTCACCAACCAGATAGTCTGGTGTGCCAGTCGACCAATGGCTACATGACACATCAGTCAGAGCCAACGATCAACAGGAGCATCGGATAGTCCGATGCCACCCACCGAACGGTTTAGTGCCCCCAGAAGCAGAGGTGACCAATCAGCGGTTCGTAGCCGTTGCACTGTGTGGTGTCCGGTGTGCACCGGACAGTCCGGTGCACCCATGGACAGAAGGCAACCAAAGCCTTCCAAATGGAGTTCCAATGGCTCCTAGGTCCCTTGGGGCTATAAAATGACCCATGTACATAAGCACACTTTGAGCAATCTACAACTCGTAGACTCCGCGACCACGTTGTTGATTCATTAGATAGAGATTTGAGCGTGCTTTTGAGCTGTGACTCCACTATTTTTATTCTTGTGCTCTCTTCTTGATTTGTGTGTGTGTGTTATTATTGCGATTGAGTTCTTGCATCTATTTCTACTCCCATCCTTACTTTGGTTTTGATTGTAAACATTTGACTTCAATTTGTGGAGATTCCTCACAACTAGGAATTGATATAAGGAAGACAATCGTGGTACTCAATTTGATCTTTGGATCACTTGAGAGGGTTGAGTGCAACCCTTGACCGAAGGAGGTCACCACAACGTGGAGTAGGCATTGGCGGAACCACGAGATAAATTTGTCGTGTCCCTTGTCCATTTACTTTATTGCAATTATCGTGTCCTTGAGTTCTCATATTCACTTGTATTATTTCTCCTAAGTTTAATATACATTTCAAAGGAGCAATCATGTCAAGAGTTCTCATCTCTCCATCTCTACTCATACCAACTTGGTTTTAGATTTCACTAACACTAATTATAAACCTAGTCTCTATTGTTTAGAGCTGATTTTTGCAGGATCACCTATTCTCCCCCCTCTAGGTGCTCTTAGATAGCCTCCTCAAGAAAACAACCCACAGACGACATTGTCAAACCCTAGATTTTCACCATACCCACTGGAGCAGCGAGACTAGATGGTCCCTCCTAAGTCTTTAAACGTCTTCTGTGATGAACAAGTGGGAGTTCTTCTTCTTATCCCTCTCCTCCTTACACTCCTCCATGACCACCCAAACCACGCAAGTCACCACAGTCTACCTAATCATCCAATCCCACAACCAAGGCCTCACCAAAAATAGTTGGCTCAACTCAAGTAGACAACAACCCCACATTTGTCATTTGTTGAAGCCTTATTTTCTTCTGCTTGACCATCGGGACATCAACCTCCATAGCTGGATTAATGAAGCACATGTGCTTGGATCTCACTAGATTATCTATGTTCTCCTTGGCAACGCTTGGTTTCTCAGGGACTTCACCTTTCGCATCAATTTCCCTAGTTTCAGGAGATTCCCCAGCAAGCATGTATAAAACGATTTCTATCTCAGAATGATTGGTAGGCTACAAGATTAGTATGTGGGACAATTTTTCTTCATCATGAGAGTTCTGGTAAACATCAATGGAAGACTCAATTTCATCTTCAAACAATCATGTTTTCCTACCAAGATTACTGCATTCCCCTCGCTGGGTGGGTCGGACACAAACTCAAAAATAGGTAGTACCGTCTTACCACCAGCGCCGTTGCCCACGCTGTAGCCACCGCCATCGCCATTGACACCGTTGTCACCCTCGTTGCTGCCCATGTCGTCGCCACTGTCATCGTCGCTGCCATCGTTGTTATTATTGCCACTGCCATTGTCGCCCATGCCTTTGCTGCCACCAACGGTACTATTGTTGCCCCACTGCTACCACTGTCCTCATCCTCTTATTCCTCCTCCTCCTCCTACTCGAAGTTCTCCACCTCGCACTTGTCTTACTCATTTGAGCTGGCGAGACCAGGACGCTCCACTACCCTGATGACTATCCGGTTTGCTAGGGTAAGCCCCAATGAGTCCTTAGAGTCGATGGTCGACGAGTGTCGAGGAGGAGGAAGGAGTTCTCGCCACTTGACCCGGAGTACTCCGAGTCATCGAAGGACTTCAATGGTGGGGTCGAAGGGCACTTTCTCTTGTCGTCTTTGCCCTTACTGCTCTTGCTGCCCTTGCCACTTTTACCTCCTACCATTGGGGTTTTCTGGTGGAGGAAGGTCTAGCAAGAAAATGGAGGCGAAGGCGAGTGAAGAAACATGCAGCGGATGGTTGGCATATTTAAAAACAAAAGGGTGCCATTTCGCTTCCCGCCCGTACAATGAATAGTCGTAAGTAATCAAGAGTCGTTTTGATTTCCAAGAAGCGGCATATCCCTAGCACAACACGGTGAACATGACATCAGAGGTCAGTAAATGGTTTGTTCACTGGCACACACGCATCATTACACTATGTCAACTTAGAGAACTGTTTAATGGAAAGGACAACAAAGACATCCATTGGGCGCATCATCAGATTTTTTAGAAAAATCCAACTCAGGGGACAAAAGCAAGAAATTTCCAATCCAATTTGCCACAGGCTAGTACAAACTCATCAAGCATAAGTCATATTTTTGAATGAGTATGCTTAATGGTTTTCAATTGACAGGGCCTTAGTCGATCAAGTTTTAGTTGGCCAGACTTTAGTTAGCTGGATTTCCTTCAAACAAAATCTAGTCGGCCAAATGCTCAATCAACACATCATCAAGTCAATGAAATGACCTTCCAAAGCAAGGTTTTCTGAGACCTTCGAGTCGATTGCTACCCAGGTCTACTCGAAGCTAGGGGGCTACATACATTGGGTGCACCTAGATTAAAATTTCGGCAGGAAACTACACTCAAGAAAAGTAATCCCCGAAAAGTGAGGGGATACTAGGTGCACTCTAGCTCAAAGAATTGGGACCCGCTCGCAGAGGGTTCAGATGTTAGGTTGGGAGCTCTAGAACAGCGCGAACGAGGATCTAGAGTAGCGAGTGTAGCTATTGAGCATTCCACATTTTGGGACACATGGCATCCCTAGACCTATTCCCATGCAGGTCACGGGTCCAAAGCCATCAAACCTGTTGATGGGGGTCTGGACTCACGAGTGCAGCCCCTTAACACCTCCTCCTCCGGGACACGTGGCATCCCTGGACCTATCCCCGTGCAGGTCATGGGTTCGAGGCCATCAGTCCTATCGAAGGGGTCTAGGACCCATGCATAGGGGTCTGGAGTCGCAAGTTTAGTCCCTAAGCACCTCCTCCTCTAGGACACAAGACATCCCCAGACCTGTCCCCGTGTAGGTCGTGGGTCCAAGGCATCAGTCCTGTCAAAGGGGTCCAGGACCCATGCATAGGGGTCTGGACTCACAAGTATAACTCCTGAGCAACTCCTCCTCTAGGACATGTGGCATCCTCGAACCTATCCTCATGTAGGTCATGGGTCTAAGGCATTAGTCCTATCGAAGGGGTCATGGACCCATTCAGCGTGGATCCTAAGCATCTCCTCCCCTAGGACACAGAGTAACATCAGACCTATCCCCATTCAACGGGCGGGTTCAGGGCTAGCAATCCTATTGAAGGTATCCATTCCTGTGGGTCCGGGTGCTTAGCCCCTTAGCATGTGGTTACAATGCACTATACCCTAATTACGGGGTATCGACAAAATTAACTCAGTAAAGGTACTTCATCGACCCTAGATTCATTTTCAAGAGTCTCGAGCCAATTATACTTAAAAATTGACTTGAGCCTAGGGGCTTGGGGGATGGATATCCCTTAGGTCACCACTGGGAAGATATGCTTCATGGTCTCCTATAAGGCCCCTGATGGGTCATCTATGGAACACGTCATGGGCCTCAACAGGATGCAACTGAAGTTGAGTAAAGCTGTCACACACAAAGTCAAGGGGATCCCCAAAGATGCATCCCATGCATGTAGTCATGCACAATCCTCGCGGGAAGCCAACTAAACTTCGGAAGATCTGGCGCATCTATAGTGGATATGGGTAGACGTGTATAGGATTTTGATCTATACAGGTGTTGGGGACTTGTTCTCAAATGCTATGAGTTAAGAACAAGGCAACATAAAATGTTAAATGTTAACACCCTTCGTCCTTCGAAGCATTATCTCCCTTAGGATATAATGATCCTTAGACGAAGGTCATGAAGGACTTACCTTCATCACCGCCGCATATGTTAATGAAAGAAGAAGCATATGAAACATAAAAAACAACATGAATAATCATATGATATTATTTACTATCTCTTCTTCATATTATTATGGATAAATAGAAACAATATTGAATTACATTTATACCTTCGGCTTGACAGAAGGTAAAAGTCCAAGCGTGACGCACGAGCGAATACAAGTCAGCGTGAACAGTACGGGGGTACTGTTGATATATTTATAGGCACAGGGCATAGCCTGTGTAAAATTACATTCATATCCTTTATGTTTACTATTGACTCAAGGACAATCCAACAAGGACTAGATAGCCTTTTCCCCTTTAAGTCGGTTCCTTTTCTTGCCGCTGAGCCGAAGCTCCTTTACGCGTAGCTTCGGAGCAGCACCAACCTTCGTCTCGACCAAGATTTTCATATTGTGTACAATTTTATTCCGAGTCCTAAGGTACCTGTACATACATTGCACTTGGGAAACATTGTTAAATCATGTTTTTAGGACCTTCGGAAGGCGAAGGCCCCCAACAGTAGCCCCTCGCAGTATTAATTTGTTATAACAACGAATTCAGATTGCGACTTGAACGAAGCCCTTAAGCCGAAGGTCCAAAGGTGGGCGCCAATGTTGGGGACTTGTTCTCAAATGCTATGAGTTAAGAACAAGGCAATAGAAAATGTTAAATGTTAACACCCTTCGTCCTTCGAAGCATTATCTCCCTTATGATATAATGATCCTCAGACGAAGGCCATGAAGGACTTACCTTCATCACAGCCGCATATGTTAATGAAAGAAGAAGCATATGAAACATAAAAGACAACATGAATAATCATATGATATTATTTACTATCTCTTCTTCATATTATTATGGTTAAACAGAAACAATATTGAATTACATTTATACCTTCGGCTTGACAGAAGGTAGAAGTCTAAGCGTGACGCACTAGCGAATACAAGTCAGCGTGAACAGTACGGGGGTACTGTTCATCTATGTAACACCCCTGGTGTTACTGCCACTAAAATTTGAGCATGACATCATAAGCATTGGCATATCATGTGTTTGTCACACCTAGAATGCATTCACTAGGCAAAATTTCAAACAAAGTTATATTGATGGGACATGCCATAAGTGAAACCCTAGGGTACACTGCTTAACCCTAGACTAGGCTTAAAAGAGTAAACAAAGCCTAATAAGAGAAAACTTCAATACTTAGTTGAAATGATCATAAAATATCACCATGGATGGACTTAAGTAGCATCCAAACCCTAGAAGCACCAAAAACCCTAAATAGACCCCTAGAAAACCCTGGACTGAAACCCTAAGGGGTTATATGAAAAATGTGCACATTTTTGAACCTAAGTGCAAAAATCATGGAAATAGGGTATCTTAAGTCATATGGTTCACATATTTGGAGATTTGCAAATGAAACCATAAGTTTTGGGCTTAATTGCAAAAAGGCCACATTTATGCTCCAATGCCTAAGTCTGAATTTCAGTGAATGGGACCAACTTTGAAGCCCTGTAATTTCAAAACCATAAGGATTTTGCCCTAGGTCAACACATCAAAAGTCTAGAGCTATTGTAGGAGAGTAACTTTGGTACAGTCAACTTCTTTGGTTGTTATACAAAAATTAAAGAAACTGCAGCCCAAAGTTGCTCTGTCAGAACTGTGTTGAATAACTGAAATTGAATCCTAGAACAGAAATGGTCACAGTGGAATGGGACTAAATTGGATGAGCCATATCTTTGAATTCACCCTGTTTTGACCCAAGTATCCTATAGTAAGTTTGAAGACGGTTGTTTAGAGAACAAACTTTACTAATGAAGTTTGCTCTGTTCTTAACAAGAATCAAGAGAAAAAGTAGGATGAAGGGGGTCGGTTCAGATGAACATTGAAGATCCAGTGCACTGAAAATATCTGAAACGAAGATCTGGGCACGGTTGAATTGGATGTGTTTGGATGAATCGGTGGGGGAATCGATCGCGGGGAAGGATAATCTCAGACGTGGCACCATCCCGTGTACCTAGCCGGGCGTGGCCGGAGATAGTCACCGACGGTTGCCGTGACTTAGTTATTTCCACCGCAGTGTCACCCATGCCTTGCTCCTCCCTCACTGTGTCTCTTCCCTACGTGCTAACCATGCGCTAACGATGCTATCCGTGGTCGTGGATAGTTAGCCGGACCGCCGTGGCTATAAATAGCGCCATGGACCACGGCGAGGCACTCACAGCTTCACCAGCGAGCTTGGGAAAAGCCAAAATTCGCACTGCCTTCTCCACCTCTCCCCAAATTGAGTGTGCACGGTGAATCAATAGCACTTTGCGACCGTATAGCCCCAATCTTACCTCCCAATTTCACCAGAGCCCGTCGCGATGCCATTTTCCCTTTTCTCAGTCATCGGCAAGTACAAATTCTCCACGCTCTGTGGCCGGACCATTCTGGTATGCTTCTGTGCTTCTCGCGTACTGTTTTAACAGCTCTTTGTAACCATGAAGCTCATCGTGGCAGTTATTTGACCAATTCGGGCGTAATCTTGTGGGAACGCGGGTTCGACGTTGTGGTTTCCGTCGTGCGCGTGGGTAGAACATTCTCTGAGTGTGCAAGCCAAATTGAAACTTGTTCTGGGTTTGCCTCGGGTCGGTGATGCTTGTCCATCAGTTAATTTGAGCTGCCAACGCCAGTCATGGCCAGTCTGTGCCGCATGGTGATCGACGACGAGCGCGCCGTGACCATGGGTCTGTTTGGAGAAGAAACAGAAGTCGGGGGACCTTTGTGTAACTGTTAGAGAGGCGATGAATAGTGGCTAGGGGTTCGTAATGAGTTATCCAAGCCGTTGGGGGCCTCTGTGCAAATCCATCAATGCAAGCGCGCGCGCGGGCGCGTCCCCGTTTTTCTGTTTCGGGTTGGGCCGGTTGGGTCAGTTCTAGCCCAACACTATTGAAAGATTTTCTTTTTCTTTTTCCGAGAAGCTTTAGAAATCCATAAAAAATTGTAGAAAAATGCTAAACATACCAGACCAATTTTGCTAGGCTTCTAATTTCTTATAGTATTTAATAAAAATAGTTTCCTGATTTTTAGTTCCAATAGGGAATTTTGGGACATTTAAAATAGCCAAAATCCATACTTCTGGAATTTTAGAGAATAGTTAATAATTCCAAAATTCACCAAACTTTTTAAATAAACTTTAAATATTATTTAGAAGTCTTGGGTAAAGTTTGGTATAATTTGGACCATGTTTGATACTAGAACCCAAAACTCTAGCCCCCTGCCCTATGAACTTCACTATAGACTCTGAAAACCCTAATTTCCCGAAGATCCGTGAAGGAAAGTTATATTCAAGACATTAGATAATATACTTTTATTATCTTTGCATCCTCATGAGCATTACATGAGCATTCATGATTATATATGGTTATATCTAGAAAACAAAGAAGAGATAGAGGTTGAAGAGGCAAGGACTACACCACCACCTGAAGAACCTCAGGAAGGAAACTGCTTTTACTTTGATACCTGTGGAGAAGTGCCAGATTCACCTATCACACAAGGCAAGCCCCGGTGCATTTGCCACACCCTTGTTATTTTGAAATCTTTCTCACTTACTTGATGCATTAGGTGATAGGAGTTCTGTGCTAAACCAGTTGTTGCATTTCCTTCCTTAGATTTGATTACTTCTCCTTAATCCCTAATTTACAAAAAGGACTTTCTTATGCTTAGCTTTGCTCTAAAGAAACAATTTGTTTTGTTTTCACAAAAGATGATGCTTCAAAGCGGGTGGGATGTTTTCAAAAATAAAATTTGATGGTGGATCCATCATGGCCATGATGGGTTCAACGTCGGAAAAGATGTACCTCTACCAGGTACCAAACTTTGGGTTTGAAATGATAAAGCTGAGACCGGGCGGGTGACTTGCACGAGAAGAGAGTCTCAGTGTAGTGTCTCCGTTTGAGTCGATTAAGGACCTTCTCAATGTAGGCTTGCTGATCGAGGACCCTTTAACTGGTCACATGCCTCATCATGGGTAAGCTTTGCCTCGGGCAGACTAATACCAGAATAAGATAAAACACAATGGGAGAGGAGAGATGGCGAGAGTAGCGTGTACCCTCCGTGGCAAGAGGCTAGACGGTGGTGTATCTGTGCTCTCGGTTGGCGTGAACCTGATCTGGTCTTAAGAACCCTTGTGGCGAGTTGACATATGCAAGGGTTAAGTGCTACATATGTCATGTGATCGGAGATCCTCAGCTGAGTATAATCAATTCGGATCGCCATAACTTCGCAGATATGAAGACTTGGTCACTGCCCTACACGTAGCATTCCAGTGAATAAGAAGGGTTGTTAAGAAATTGGCTAGTATAGGTCAAGTTATTGAACTAGGGTAGAAAGAACTCTAGATGTAGGTAACTTTACTTAACCTGACAATTAAAACTGGATTTTTAAGGATCCACTATTAGTAAGCATTTCGGCAAACAGAGTCTTTGACTATTGACAAGGCTTACCTTGACTCCCTTAAAAGCCAGCATATCCTTGAGAATCTTTTATTTTGACGGGTAAGACTTGTGAAAGTACACTTCATACTCAGGGCTTTGTCCCATGTTGTTTTAGGTGAAGAAGCAGCAAACTTTTGTTGCTTCTGTTCCAAGGTGGTGCCCAAAGAAGAAAATCAAGACTAAAGCTGCGGGAGAAAGGGTCCTTCGTTAAGAAAAACTTTTTACTATTTATCGGGAGGGGTTTTTGCCTCCCAGGTTATGTAATAATAATACTCAGCACTCTTATATTTGTTCTGGTCTGTAATAAATACTACTCTTTCTTACTTTTCAATAAAGTAAGCTATTGTAACTGCTTCTGCATTTTCGTACCTCCGATGTATTGTAATGTCTGCGTGACGGGTTAAACGGTCTTGGGCAAGGTAAGAAAATCAGATACCGAACTTGTCAAGTGATCAGGGGCACCTGCAGGGTTGTCTGAGGTCCGTTGGACAAGGACAACTATAGGTGGGCCTAATGACTTGGGAGGTTCTATCACAGCTGGTATCGGAGCGAAGCCCATCTCTGCAGATGTTATGTGGCATTTTCAAAAAGAATTTTCAAAGACTTATCTAGAAAATTTCTTTCCTTCTTATCTAACTACCTTCTGAAGTACAGATTTTAAAAGACTAGATAATAGAGTGCGATGTTTAGAAGGTTGTGAATCAACTAAGGTTGATTCTGTAATTATGCAAGCATCATGATAGAAACTATGTTAATAAGACTTTTCCCACTTAGAGATATGCCGCCGCGCACAAGGAAAACTGCGCGCAAATCCACCGGACCAATTGGTGTGCCTCGGCACCAACTAGCCCCAAGGCATGAGGATAGTAGTAGCAGTGGTAGCAATGATCCTATCGGAGATCTGGAAGCTCAAGTAGAGCAGCTTCGATCGGAGCTCTGTCACAGGAATGAAGTATGGGTCAAGGATGGTCAGTGAATAAACGAGTTGAGGACTGATATCCGACACTTGCAAGACCATCTTGCTGAACGGGATTTAGCGCTCGATTGGGTTGTTAACTCACGTTCACTTGCTTGGGCCAAGGAAGCCAAAGCTCAAGCCCGTGTGGAGGAGCTTAGCATAGTCGTGGACAACTTGCAGGTATATTGTAATACTCTACATGAGGAAGTTCATGTATTGTACTTGCAATTGCACCCTAACGTACCTGCGGATCTCGTTGGAATGGGAGCCGGACCTTCTAGAGTTGCGGGTGAAGCCCTTGGTGGGGAACTGGACCTTTTTAGGCCCCCTCCTTGTATGAACCTTGCTGATGAATGGTCTCCTACACCCGACAGTGAAGCTACCAAAAGTGACAAGAAGCTAGAGTAGCGTAGTATAGAAATAGTGTTAATGTACAATAAGTAATGTGGTCCTGTTGTAAATTCGAGTCTGTATCATTACCTTTTAAGTAATGTAAAATGGATGGTTTGCTTTGGCTTATTATATTTTCCAAATGTTCTTTACCTCAGATGTCGTCCAAGACTCATGCACAGGATGGTGCGGGAACCTCCCGTGGGAGGGAAACAACTCCTAACCCGCCCCCAGTACCTCCAACATTAGCTGAGGCCATCGCTGCCTTAGTTAATGCCACAGCCGACAACACCTGCTTTCTTCGGGAAATGGCGGGACAGCAAATGCAGCAGCAAGGCGGGCGAGCATATTCGCAAGGACCCTGCAAAACTTCATATTTGGATTTCTCCGAGACATGTCCTCCATTATTTGTTAAGGCAGAAGATCCTCTTGAAGCGGATGAGTGGATCCGGGTTATCGAACGAAAGTTTGGGCTTCTCCGATGCATGGAGACTCAAAAGCCCTTATTCGCGGCACAGTAGTTGCGAGGCCCTGCCAGCACCTGGTGGGGAAATTATGTGGCTGTCCAACCTGCTGGTCATCAAATTACCTGGGACGAATTTAAACTGGCTTTCCGGGAGCACTATATTCCTGAAGGGGTGCTCCATATGAAACAGGAGGAATTTATGAAGCTCAAACAAGGTGGAGACACTGTCACGCAATATCTCAACAAGTTCAACCACCTGTCCCAGTAGGCCATCGATCAGGTCAACACTGACCTGAAGAAGAAAAATTGTTTCATGAGAGGCCTCAATGACCGGCTGCAGCGGAAAATGGCCACCTGCCTCGACCTCTCATACAACAGGGCTGTCAGTACGGCACTAGTAGTCAAAGCCAAATATGCAGGCCCAATAAAATCAAAGGGCTATGGAGGCAACAGGTCCAATCAGGGGCCTGAGAAAAGACAAAGGTTGGTGATCTGACCTTTTAATCCGAATCACTCTTCACCACGTCCACCCTCCTACCCTTTCAAACAACTGGTCTTCATTCGTCTCGCCCCTACCCCCACCTCAACAACTCAGCCGAGTGCCCCTGGTACTCTTTTCCCCGCCCTCCCAAGCTCCTCAACAGGCTGCTTTAATTGTGAAAAGTCTGGACATTTTATCAAGGACTGCCCATATCCAAAGAAGAATAGATCAAATAATCAGCAGAGTTCAGGGAGTTCCACCCAAGGCAAGGGAAATCTGGCGAATAATACAGCGGGCAAAAATCTGAAGAAAACTGGGCGAATTTATTATACGCAAGTGGCCACAACGCCGGAAGGAGAACCAGTCATGATGGGTACGTTTCTCGTGGCCAATCACCCTGCAGTTATTCTTTTGATTCTGGTGCTTCACATACATTCATAAGCAAGAAGTTTGTGGAGCAACATTGCATTCCATACAATGAATCAAGGGAAGGGTTTATAATTCATTCGCCTAGGGGACAAATATTCACTAAAGAAGTGGCTTTCCATGTGCTCGTAACATTGGCCGAACGGAACTTTCCCACAAACATGATTGTTCTAAAAGGCCAAGATATAGATGTAATTCTAGGCATGAATTTGTTAGCTAAACATAAAGTTATCCTCAACACTGATCTGAGAACCATCAGGTCGAGTTATGGCCAAGAAGAGGTTCTCTTGTCTATCCCTGTAGCTATTCCAGCAAAACCAATTGGCAGAGTATATGAAGCCATCATACCGGAGATCCAAGATATTCCGGTAGTATGTGAATTCTCGGACATCTTTCTAGAAGATCTGCCTGGATTGCCTCTAGAAAGAGATGTAGAATTTGTGATTGAGTTGAAGCCCGGTACGGCTCCTATTTCTAGAAGGTCGTACCAAATGCCTCCGAATGAATTGGCAGAACTCAAGACCCAATTACAAGATCTACTAGAAAAAGGATTCATCCGGCCAAGCTCATTGCCATGGGGTTGTCCAGCCATCTTTGTCAAGAAGGACCAAACACTTCGGATGTGCGTGGATTACAGACCCCTTAATGAGGTCACAATCAAGAATAAGTACCCTCTTCCCCGGATTGATATCTTATTTGATCAGCTTACCGGAGCTCGGATATTTTCCATGATAGACCTCAGGTCGGGCTACCATCAGATTCGTATCTGACCCGAAGGTATACCCAAGACCACATTTACTACGCGGTATGGATTATTTGAATATCTGGTTATGTCTTTCGGACTAACAAAAGCTCCTGCCCACTTCACATATCTTATGAACTCGGTATTCATGCCCGAGTTGGATAAATTTGTGATGGTGTTCATTGATGATATCTTGATATATTCCAAGAATGAAGAGGAGCATGCTCGGCATTTGCGGATCGTGTTAACGCGCTTAAGGGAGCATCAATTATATGCTAAGTTCAGTAAGTGCGCGTTCTGGCTGGAGGAGATCCAATTTCTGGGACATGTATTATCTGCTAAGGGGATTGTGGTGGATCCCAGCAAAGTCATGGATATTTTGGAGTGGAAACCCCCAACCATTGTGCATCAAGTCCGAAGTTTCCTTGGACTGGCTGGTTATTATCGCTGATTTATTCCAGATTTTTCCAAGCTTGTGAAACCAATCACAAGTTTATTGAAGAATGGTACTAAATTTAATTGGTCTTCAAAATGTAATGAAGCCTTTGAGCAGCTGAAAGTATTATTGACCACTGCTCCGGTATTGGCTCAACCGGACATTGAAAAGCCCTTTGATGTGTATTGTGACGCATCAGGCAGTGGTCTAGGCTGTGTTCTAATGCAAGAAGGTCGAGTGATAGCTTATGCTTCAAGGCAGTTGCGCCGGCATGAGGAACATTATCCAACTCATGACCTGGAATTAGCTGTTGTGGTTCATGCCCTAAAAATATGGCGTCATTATCTGCTGGGGAATATCTATCATATTTATACAGATCATATAAGTTTGAAGTACATCTTTACCCTGTCAGAGTTGAATATGAGGCAGAGGAGATGGCTTGAGCTTATTAAGGATTATGAACTGGAGATTCACTATCACCCAGGCAAGGCTAATGTAGTGGCAGATGCGTTAAGTCGCAAGGCTTCCTGCCATTGTCTGACGATGAAGACTTCTGACATTACGTTATGCCAAGAAATGGAGAAGTTGAACCTGGGAATGATTCAACATGGAACTTCAGATCACTTGAAGCTTGAGTTAGTCCTCCTGCAAAGGATGATTGATGCCCAAAGAAATGATGAGGGTATGAAACACATTCATGAGAAAATAGAGATGATCAAGGTGTTGTATGGTTTAACAACCGCATAGTTGTGCCCAAGAATGATGAAATCCGCCAGCAAATTTTAGATGAAGCACATCTTAGTCGCTATTCTATTCATCCTAGAAGCACTAAGATGTATCATGATCTAAAGCACCATTATTGGTGGACAAAGATAAAAATTGAAATATCATGCTATGTGGCAAGATGTGACACTTGTAGACGTGTCAAGGCCATACACATGAAAGCTGCTGGTCCATTACAATCTTTACCTATCCCTACATGGAAATGGGAGGATATAAGCATGGACTTCATTGTGGGGTTACCCAAGACAGCAAAAGGGTATGATTCCATCTGGGTTATTGTTGATCGACTTACAAAGATCGCCCATTTCCTTCCAGTTAGGGTAAAGTATATAGTGGCCACATATGCAGAGTAATACATTACCCGTATTCCCAGTTTACATGGTGTTCTGAAGACTATAGTGTTGGATCGTGGACCTCAATTTGTATCCAAATTCTGGGAAGAACTCCACAAATCCTTGGGTACTAAATTGCTCCACAGTTCGGCCTATCATCCCCAAACTAGTGGTCAAACTGAAAGGGTAAATCAGATACTTGAAGACATGTTGCGAGCATGTGTTCTAGAGTTTCCGCAAAAATGGGATTACTGTTTACCATTAGCGGAGTTCTCATACAATAATAGTTATCAAGAGAGCATCAAAATGGCACCCTTTGAAGCTTTGTATGGGCAACAGTGTCGTACTCCGTTGAACTGGTCTGAACCAGGTGAAAGAAGTTTCTTCAGGCCTGATATGGTAAAGGAGACAGAAGAGAAAGTTCAACGAATAATTCATAATTTGAAAGAAGCTCAAGCTCGTTAGAAGAGTTATGCAGACAAGCGATGAAAACCCTTGTACTTTCTAGTTGGGGATTATGTCTACCTCAAAGTCTCACCGATGAAGGGTATATCACGTTTTGGGGTAAAGGCGAAGCTTGCACCTCGATACATTGGTCCTTTTCCTATCCTTGAAAAATATGGACTAGTGGCATATCGACTTCAGTTACCCGAAACCTTGTCTACAGTGCATAATGTGTTCCACGTGTCTCAATTGAAGAAGTGTCTTCGAGTTCCCGATCGAACCATTGAAGTAACAGATGTTGCCCTAGAACTAGACTTGACATATTCTGAAAATCCTATTCGAGTCTTGGATCAAAAGGACAGAATTACCCGAAGGAAAACTCTCAAGTTTTACAAGATACAGTGGAACCAACATACGGAAGATGAAGCTACTTGGGAAACTCAAGACTTTTTAGATAAGAATTTCCTAGGCTTTTTAGCTTCGTGTAAATTGTAAAGATATGTACGCCTGTTGTAATAAAGGAGTGAACCCCATATCACCCCTGCCTTGTACCAAAAATAAGGAAATAAAAGTATGACACATTTCCTTTTCCATTACTTGCCCTAGGACTTCTAATCTCGGGACGAGATTCTTTTATGAGGGGAAGGATGTAACACCCCTGGTGTTACTGCCACTAAAACTTAAGCATGACATCATAAGCATTGGCATATCATGTGTTTGTCACACCTAGAATGCATTCACTAGGCAAAAATTTCAAACAAAGTTGTATTGATGGGACATGCCATAAGTGAAACCCTAGGGTATAGTGCTTAACCCTAGACTGGGCTTAAAAGAGTAAACAAAGCCTAATAAGAGAAAACTTCAAAACTTAGTTGAAATGATCATAAAATATCACCATGGATGGACTTAAGTAGCATCCAAACCCTAGAAGCACCAAAAACCCTAAATAGACCCCTGGAAAACCCTGGACTGAAACCCTAAGGGGTTATATGCAAAATGTGCACATTTTTGAACCTAAGTGCAAAAATCATGGAAATAGGGTATCTTAAGTCATATGGTTCACATATTTGGAGATTTGCGAATGAAACCATAAGTTTTGGGCTTAATTGCAAAAAGGCCACATTTGTGCTCTAATGCCTAAGTCTGAATTTCAGTGAATGGGACCAACTTTGAAGCCCTATAATTTCAAAACCATAAGGATTTTGCCCTAGGTCAACACATCAAAAGTCTAGAGCTATTGTAGGAGAGTAACTTTGGTATAGTCATCTTCTTTGGTTGTTATACAAAAATTAAAGAAACTGCAGCCCAAAGTTGCTCTATCAGAACTGTGTTGAATAACTGAAACTGAATCCTAGAACAGAAATGGTCACAATGGAATGGGGCTAAATTGGACACGCCATATCTTTGAATTCACCCGGTTTTGACCCAAGTATCCTATAGTAACTTTGAAGACTGTTGTTTAGAGAACAAACTTTATTAATGAAGTTTGCTCTGTTCTTAACAGAGAATAAGTAGGTGGAAGGGGGTCGGTTCAGATGAACATTGAAGATCCAGTGCACTGAAAATATCTGAAACAAAGATCTGGGCACTGTTGAATCGGATGTGTTTGGATGAATCGGTGGGGAATCGGTCGCGGGGAAGTATAATCTCAGACGTGCCACCATCTCACGTACCTAGCCGGGCGTGGCCGGAGATAGTCACCGGCGGTTGCCGTGACTCAGTTATTTCCACCGCGGTGTCACCCATGCCTTGCTCCTCCCTCACTGTGTCTCTTCCCTACGTGGTAACCATGCGCTAACGATGCTATCCGTGGTCGTGGATAGTTAGCCGGACCGCCGTGGCTATAAATAGCGCCATGGACCACGGTGAGGCACTCACAGCTTCACCAGCGAGCTTGGGAAAAGCCAAAATTCGCACTGCCTTCTCCACCTCTCCCCAAATTGAGTGTGCACGGTGAATCGGTAGCACTTTGCGATTGTGTAGCCCCAATCTTACCTCCCAATTTCACCAGAGCCAGTCGCGACGCCATTTTCCCTTTTCTCAGTCACCGGCAAGTACAAATTCTCCGTGCTCCGTGGCTGGACCATTCTGGTATGGTTCTGCGCTTCTCGCGTACTGTTTTAACAGCTCTGTGTAACCATGAAGCTCATCGTGGCAGCTATTTGACCAATTTAGGCGTAATCTTGTGGGAACACGGGTTCGACGTTGCGATTTCCGCCGTGCGTGTGGGTAGAACATTCTCTGAGTGTGCAAGCCAAATTGAAACTCGTTCTGGGTTTGCCTCAGGTCGGTGATGCTTGTCCATCAGTTAATTTGAGCAGCCAACGCCGGTCATGGCCAGTCCGTGCCACGTGGTGATCGACGGCGAGCGCGCCATGGCCATGGGTCTGTTTGGAGAAGAAACAGAAGTCAGGGGACCTCTATGTAACTGTAAGAGAGACGATGAATAGTGGCTAGGGGTTCTTAACGAGTTATCCAAGCCGTCGGGGGCCTCTGTGCAAATCCAACAACGCGGGCGCGGGCGGGCGCGTCCCGGTTTTCTGTTTCGGGTTGGGCCGGTTGGGTCAGTTCTGGCCCAACACTATTGAAAGATTTTCTTTTTCTTTTTCCGAGAAGCTTTAAAAATCCATAAAAAACTGTAGAAAACTGCTAAAAATACCAGACCAATTTTGCTAGGCTTCTAATTTCTTATAGTATTTAATAAAAATAGTTTCCTGATTTTTAGTTCCAATAGGGAATTTTGGGACATTTAAAATAGCCAAAATCCATACTTCTGGAATTTTAGAGAATAGTTAATAATTCCCAAATTCACCAAACTTTTTAAATAAACTTTAAATATTATTTAGAAGCCTTGGTAAAGGTTGGTATAATTTGGACCATGTTTGATACTTAGAACCCAAAACCCTAGCCCCCCTGCCCTATGAACTTCACTATAGACTCCGAAAACCCTAATTTCCCAGAGATCCGTGAAGGAAAGTTATATTCAAGACATTAGATAATATACTTTTATTATCTTTGCATCTTCATGAGCATTACATGAGCATTCATGATTATATATGGTTATATCTAGAAAACAAAGAAGAGATAGAGGTTGAAGAGGCAAGGACTACACCACCACCACCACAACCTGAAGAACCTCAGGCAGGAAACTGCTTTTACTTTGATATCTATGGAGCAGAGCCTGATTCACCTATCACACAAGGCAAGCCCCGGTGCATTTGCCACCCCCTTGTTATTTTGAAATCTTTCTCACTTACTTGATGCATTAGGTGATAGGAGTTGTGTGCTAAACCAGTTGCTGCATTTCCTTCCTTTGATTTGATTACTTATCCTTAATCCCTGATTTACAAAAAGGTCTTTCTTATGCTTAGCTTTGCTCTAGAGAAACAATATGTTTTGTTTTCATAAAAGATAATGCTTCAAAGTGGGTGGGATGTTTTCAAAAATAAAATTTGATGGTGGATCCATCATGGCCATGATGGGTTCAACATCAGAAAAGATGTACCTCTGCCAGGTACCAAACTTTGGGTTTGAAATGATAAAGCTAAGACTGGGCGAGTGACTAATTGCACGAGAAGAGAGTCTCGGTGTAGTGTCTCCGTCTGAGTCGATTAAGGACCTTCTCGATGTAGGCTTGCTGATCAAGGACCCTTTAACTGGTCACATGCCTCATCTTGGGTAAGCTTTGCCTTGGGCAGACTAATACCAGAATAAGATAACACGCAATGGGAGTGGAGAGCTGGCGAGAGTAGCGTGTACCCTCTGTGGCAAGAGGTTGGACGATGGTGTATCTGTGCTCTCGGTTGGCGTGAACCTGATCTGGTCTTAAGAACCCTGGTGGCGAGTTGACATATGCAAGGGTTAAGTGCTACATATGTCGTGTGATCGGAGAACCTCAGCTGAGTATAATCGATTCGGATCGCCGTAACTTCGTGGATATGAAGACTTGGTCACTGCCCTACACATAGCATTCCAGTGAATAAGAAGGGTTGTTAAGAAATTGGCTAGTATAGGTCAAGTTATTGAACTAGGGTAGAAAGAACTCTAGATGCAGGTAACTTTACTTAACCTGACAATTAAAATTGGATTTTTAAGGATCCACTATTAGTAAGCATTTTGGCAAACAGAGTCTTTGACTATTGATAAGCCTTACCTTGACTCCCTTAAAAGCTAGCATATCCTTGAGAGTCTTTTATTTTGACGGGTAAGACTTGCGAAAGTACACTTCGTACTTAGGGCTTTGTCCCATGTTGTTTTAGGTGAAGAAGCAGCAAACTTTTTTTGCTTCTGTTCCAAGGTGGTGCCCAAAGAAGAAAATCAAGACTAAAGCTACGGGAGGAAGGGTCCTCCGTTAAGAAAAACTTTTTACTATTTATCAGGAGGGGTTTTGCCTCCCAGGTTATGTAATAATAATACTCAGCACTCTTATATTTGTTCTAGTCTGTAATAAATACTAATCTTTCTTACTTTTCAATAAAGTAAGCTATTGTAACTGCTTCTGTATTTTCGTACCTCCGATGTATTGTAATGTCTGCGTGACGGGTGAAACGCTCTTGGGCAAGGTAAGGAAATCAGATACCGAACTTGTCAAGTGATCAGGGGCACCTGCAGGGTTGTCTGAGGTCCATTGGACAAGGACAACTGTAGGTGGGCCTAATGACTTGGGAGGTTCTGTCACAATCTATTTATAGGCACAGGGTGCAGCCTGTGTAAAATTACATTCATGTCCTTTATGTTTACTATTGACTCAAGGACAATCCAACGAGGACTAGATAGCCTTTCCCCCTTTAAGTCGGTTCCTTTTCTTGCCACTGAGCCGAAGATCCTTTGCGCGTAACTTTAGAGCAGCACCAACCTTCGTCTCGACCAAGCTTTTCATATTGTGTACAGTTTTATTCCAAGTCTGAAGGTACCTGTACATACATTGCACTTGGGAAACATTGTTAAATCATGTTTTTGAGGACCTTTGGAAGACGAAGGCCCCCAACAGTAGCCCCCGCAGTATTAATTTGTTATAACAACGAATTCAGACTGCGACATGAACGAAGGCCTTAAGCCGAAGGTCCGGAGGTGGGCACCAATGTTGGGGACTTGTTCTCAAATGCTATGAGTTAAGAACAAGGCAACATAAAATGTTAAATGTTAACACCCTTCACCCTTCGAAGCATTATCTCCCTTAAGGATATAATGATCCTCAGACGAAGGTCATGAAGGACTTACCTTCATCACCGCCACATATGTTAATGAAAGAAGAAGCATATGAAACATAAAAGACAACATGAATAATCATATGATATTATTTACTATCTCTTCTTCATATTATTATGGATAAATAGAAACAATATTGAATTACATTTATACCTTCGGCTTGATAGAAGGTAAAAGTCCAAGTGTGACGCACGAGCGAATACAAGTCAGCGTGAACAGTACGGGGGTACTGTTCATCTATTTATAGGCACAGGGCGCAGCCTGTGTAAAATTACATTCATGTCCTTTATGTTTACTATTGACTCTAGGACAATCCAACGAGGACTAGATAGCATTTTCCCCTTTAAGTCGGTTCCTTTTCTTGTCGCTGAGCCGAAGCTCCTTTGCGCGTAGCTTCGGAGCAGCACCAACCTTCGTCCCAACCAAGCTTTTCATATTGTGTACAGTTTTATTCCGAGTCTGAAGGTATCTGTACATACATTGCACTTGGGAAACATTGTTAAATCATGTTTTTGAGGACCTTCAGAAGACGAAGGCCCCCAACAACAGGGTTATCTCTTTAGTCGGCTATATAAGGATTAGGTGGTAGCCATACCAAAATATTAGACACTCCGTGAGACACCATTAGACCTAGCAAGATCCACTCGTCACCTTCATCTTCTACCTTCAATAATCACATGTAATCCTCGAACTCATAGCAATACAACCACCAGAAAACTCATAGGACGTAGGGTATTACGCCTCTCGGCGGCCCAAACCTGTATAATTTGACGTGTTCCGTCGTGCCCTGCATGAACCATCGAGGTGCGATCGACATCGTCATCCTCCAAAAAGCAATGTGTGGTATGTCCCATAGTGCACCGTGGGTACCAAACATTGACACAATATATATAGCTAGAATGGTCTCTTATGCTATAATTTGACACATAAGACTATCTGCAGCGGCTTACCCATCCTATCTCCTATTCTATCTTCTCTCTACAAACAGTACAGTCTATAGTGTCAAACTGTGTTTTGGATGATCATATGGATAACCTCCTGGACATGATCTAAGGATATGATGCTTTAGCTAATGCACTAATGCATATTGGTTTGATCTCGATTTCACATATATGGAATAAAACTCAGACAAAAATATGATCCCACAAAAAACTGGCGTAATAGATCCTTTCTCTTTTCTGTTCCATTTTAGTTTTTTTCTGTAAATTTGAAAACGATCGAATCAAATGCAAAAATGGTACGATGGGGACCATATTTTACCCATCAGTTTTTAGTTTTCAACCCTACATGCAACTATGTGAGTGCTCTCTCGACTTAGTAAAACAACGCACACGAGACACCACAGCCACAAACCAGCCCACATAAAAACCTAGGTATATCTAAGGATGTAATTAGATCGAATATGGACGGATATCATTGGAACCATATTTGTTTTCACATTTTTATTCGGATTCAAATTCGAATACGGATAGCTTTGGATATGAATATGAATACAAATACAGATGTTCTCGGATGCAAATATGGATAGTCGCATGTCGAATATGGAACTAGTCGGACACAGATATCGTCGGTAATGATTTTTATGTCCAATGTTGTGTAAGACATCATTTCACACATATCATGATTATTGTAATCATTTAGCCACTTCTTGAGTACAGACAATTTTAGGATTATGTGTACATATGTCACACCTCCGTAAAATTTCATGAATTGTTTAGGCTATTTGTGTATTATTAATTTCTTTTTGCATAAAATCATCAAAATACAATTAAATTCATAAAACTGATAAACATTATATAAGAAGATAACCTCAAGTCCCCACATGAAAATGATAAAGTGAAGTATTGATTATGTTGAACTTGGATACTTAAAGTATTTTCATGTGTAACTCACATAATAAGTGGAAGTGAAATGAAAGAAACTCTGGTATATTGTAGACTTCATGGTCCAAACATTTTTAGGATTATTTTTGCACATATGTGTAACATCCTGAATTTGGGGGTATAAAATTTCTTTTCTAATATCCACCAAATTCAGGTGTTACCCTCTCATTTATTTACCTGCTTTTCTTCTCTTCTTTCTAAATAATAGAGAATTAGTTTGTTTTGTATAAATATCAAGCCTAGTTAAATAAAACCCTAGGGAAGTCTCGATTGTTGCATCATGCTGGAGTACATTCTTCTCTTGATTGATGAATTTGCTTGTTGTGAATTCTTCTCATTTGTGGGATTGCGCTCGAGCTTGAAATTAAATCAGAGGAAATAGAAACGAAATAGAGAGAGAAAAGAAAGGAAAATAGATAAAAAGGAAAAAGCCCAGCCTCTCCACCATCCCGGCCCACGTCCTTTCCTCCCCTCGCCCCGGCCCAACTCTCCCCCACCGACCCAACGGCCCACGCAAGCGTCCCTGACCCACCAGCGCGCACGCGCGCCCCTCCCCGTGGCCTGCCTCGCATCCACGGCCCAGTTCCTCCCCTCGCTCTCCTCCTTCTCGTGGCCCACGCGCCTCTCCCCTAGTCAGTGCGTGGCCCAGTGCGCCCGCGCTCCCTATGCCCTCCCGCGCGCGCCAGCCTTGCAGCGGTCCGCTCGCCGGCCTGCTTCCTCCCCACGCGCGCGCCTGGCCTAAGTCCTAGCCACGCGCCCCTCCCCCGGTTCGCCAATCGTGCAGGCTCGCACCTGCCCAGGACGCCAGGCCAAATCGGCCTAGCTCGCCTTCCCCTCTGCATGTGCCAGCCAGAGCAGCCGCCGCATGTCTTCTTCTCCAACCACCCGAGTTCCCCTGCGCCCACGCCGCCAAAAAAACCGCCCACACCAGTTCCTGCACCCACTCGCCCCTCTCTCCCTTCTCCTTGGCCACGGGCGTGGCCCAGCCACGCCAGCATGCCTGCCTAGCCGCGCCGCCCATCTCCCGGAGCTCGCCACTGTCGTTCATGCCGATTCGCAGCACCTCCTACCGTCGTCGTGCTGAGGTTCGTCGCCGTGGTGAGCCTCCTCCCTTGCTCTCTCCCCTCCTCCCCACGCCTCTCTCGTTTCTTCCGCGTCGAGCGCCTACGTGTTTGGCCCGGCGCGGTTCTTGGCGTGGTTGTGGGCGCCCCTCAGCGTGGCCAGCAGCCTGCGTGGCTCGCCCGTGCACGCGGCCAGCACGGCCGAGTTGGCGCGCATGGCGTGGCTGCACACGGCTAGCGCGGCCGGCATAGCCCTGCGTGCGCGGTTCATAGTCCGGCCCCTCCCCCGGTGCGGCTCTGTCCTTGTTGGTCCGTCCTAGCGCGGCTAGCGCTCCGCCGTGGCCAGCCCAGTCCTGCGCGCGGTCTACGCAGCACCCCGCACCGCACAGCCCTCGCGCCTTCATGCGACGCGTTTCCGTGCCCTCGCAGCGCGCCGTTGGGGTTTCGACGACGTTCGTCTACCCATAGATGACGTTCGTCTACCCCCTGCGTGTCCATAACCCCGCCATCGCACCCATCGTTTGTTTGCGCGTGCTATCTCGCGCGCAGCGCGCTCATCGCTCTCGTGCGTTGCACGTCTCATCGCGCTTCATTAAACCACTCCACCTAGAATCGCTCGTGCTAATTAACTACATATTAAAATGACGATTATTCGAGTAGCAACATAATCAGAGTTAAGTAATGATTTTATTGGTGCTTACAATAATTACTTGCTAATATGGCTAAGTCGAATAAAATAAAATATCATAATCAATATTCGCATAGCGCGTTTAAGTCAGCGCGTGTCGTTCGCACGCGTTGTTTCGCGTGCTGTTTCGAGCGCGTCGTCGTAGCTCCGCGCTCGTTTTCGTGCTCATGTCGCGGACGTACCCACATCCGTGTGTGCACAGTGTGTCGTTGAGGTTTAGATGACGTTTGTCTACTTGTAGACAACTCCCGTCTACCCCCCGGCTACCTCGTCTATTCCCCTGCGCTAATTAATTTCAAGCTTAGTTGTTGGTTAGTAAACTGAATACTCAATCGGATCAAATTTATGATTTTAGTTATGCGGTTGTAAATACATGGTAGTATGACTTTAACAACTTAAATGTCGTATTTAATATCTATTTAGTGTTTAGTATAAAAACAACTTTTAATTAGGGCTTCTCGCGTGTTTGCGTGCTGCTTCACGCGCCACGCGTCGCTCACGCATGTCACGTGTGTCCGCATCGCGCACCCGGAACAGCCCTACAGCCTCTTTGTCGTACGTCACCGTTAATTCACGATATACAAGCATAATATATTTTGTGTAGTAAGAAATCCATTTCGTATCGTTCCAGACATGTTAGTTTTATAATTAAGTCGTGTACACATTAAACATATAATTTGGTCGTAACTCATGTTTCAATTAACTAATTAATTATTTGGTTGTCCGATGGTTAGCTAAAATAGAACTTAGTTTATAAGTTGCGCTTTTATAAATGCAGGCTAATCGAAAACTAGATGGTAGATATTATTTATAGTTGATAATGTCAAACTAAATGTTATAGTTAATACCTGTTTGGTGTAAACGCGATAACCTCTTGACCGTAGCTTCGATCGTCACGTTCCTTATCCCCGCATGACCGTAGAAGCGCTCTCTTATTTTTTATAATGCTTGTTTTGATAATATTTTATCTTGTAGGGTGTAATGTTCTTATGCAAGTATATGTTTGCTCGTGCTTGTTTGTATTCGTTGCGCGTCGCGAATAGACTGCGATCCATTTCCAAGCTTTGAGGAATCGATGGTCAAGCTTCGGCGATCGTGGGATCAAGTTCTTCGAGTTCTACAAAGTTGAAGACCCTGAGCATCTGTTTGGTGAAGGCAAGTGTCCCTTGATCCATCTATGCCCTACTCATTTTATAATTCACTTCCCGCATTTACACAATTTATACCTAAAGATTGACTAGCATTTGTTTATCTTGTCCTTATTTACCTATTTGGGTTGGTTTATTTTGGTTTAGCTTTATGCTAGTGCTTCACATTAATCAATGAACATGATGAGATTATTTATGATACGTTGTTTCCCTTTTGATTATGATGATATACTTGTGGTATTTAAGGGGACTCGAGCTGTTTCTCGAGTGCCTCTCCGTAAGGACTAGTTTGTTGAATGATCGCCTGGGAAAACAGTGCAACCATGAGGGTGGTATGGGACGCCCTTAGCTGAATAATTAGAGAAACTGAGGTGTAGTTCGCTTCGCCGTCGTGCCGTCAATGGGGCTCGGTGTATGCGGCTCGCTCTGCCGAGGGTGGATTGCCCCTTGGGGAGGAGTGCGGTACATTTAGGAAACCTAACGGGTGGCTACAGTCTCAGGGAATCTTTGTAAAGGCTATGTAGTGAAACCCTGCATGTTCACCTTGGTAGTGTTCAAGGGTTTGATCGACCCAAGGCAAAAGGGAATCACGGCTTGTGGGTAAAGTGCGCAACCTCTGCAGAGTGTTATGAAACTGATATATCAGCCATGCTCGCGGTTATGAGCGGCCAAGGGAGCTCCATTGATTAGAGACACATTGATCAGAGATGTTTTGTTTACAGATGATGATGAGGATAATGTTGGTTTCTATTATGATTATGATTATGGTTTCTGGTATTCTTTCCGTTTGGAAAGAGTACTGTTGGGTTAATAACTTGGGTTAATGTTAAAACCTGGCTTAACTAGTAATAATGACCTGACCAACTAAAAGCTATAGGATCGTTAACCTAGAGTAGCATTGGCCGTTTTAAGGACTTATTGACTATTAATTCACCCCAGGGGCGGACTCACCACCCAGGCACCGCAGGCGGTGGCCTGGGCTGGCTCGCCGGCTGCAATGGAGGGCAAGGCGCGAGCACAGTGCACGGAAGCAAGCAGCATGTGGCACGAGCATAGGCGTGCGGATCACACCGTATTCTCGCCTAGGCTGTCATCAGTTCCTAGGTCCGCCACTGATTCACCCCATCCTTGATTCTACTTCAAAATATTAGTCACATCAACTAATTCTATGTTGTGCTCCTATATACCCCTTGCCAAAAGTATTTCATTCTAGTATGGTCTATACTTCTCTCAATCTATTAGATCTGATCTCACTCTTGTGCTTGCGACATCTTTGTAGATGCCACATGACCATAACCTTCTTGTCTTTTTGGGATTCTTTCGTCTTTCGTCATTAAATTGCTACCATTTGACCATATCTTTTCTATTGGTATTGACATGCTGTATCTTTTGGATTCTTCCATACCCATATCCCTTAGTTCAAATACTTAACCCTAAAAAAACTCTATTGCCTACTTAAACATTTTAGTTTATATTTTTGACAGAGGGGGACACCCCCTATTTCATTAAGAAATAGTAACAGGACAAAGGTCTTTACAAGGCCATAGCCTTAACCAACAACCAAAAGCCGACAAGACTAACGCAATTATCAGCTACGCAAGGGGATAAGCCCAAGTATGTAAACACAGCAGACCAGAAACACTTGAGAACAGACTCCAAGTGACTGACAAACAGCCAAAGTGACAAACTAGAGACAACCAAAAGCAGCCTAGACCAGCCACCAGCAGCGACGACCATAGCCAAGTTTTTATCTAACTATGAAGATAAGCTGATTACATCAAACAAGATAGAACTTAGAAAGATGTAACAGCAGCCAAAATGTCACTGAAGGCGCCTATCGATCGGCTTCCAACCATGGGCTTTGCTGTAGATGTCACTTGTTATCTTTCGGATTCTGCGGCTTCCTTGCTCCACCAGGTTTTTTCCCTTCTTTGTCTGCCGAATAGACCAAGCGTTAATCCAGTAACAGCAAGAAAAAACCACATTAGATGGAACATCGATCAGATTAGCATTGAAGCAACAATCATTTCGAGTTCGCCAAATTGCCCAAAGGGCAGCACCACATCCAAATAGAACCATTTTTTCAGCTTTATAGAAACTGTTAATCCAGGGACCAAAAAGATCTTCAGTGTCTTTGGGAGTAGAGGTCAGATTAAAGGCAATTTGGAAAATTCTCCAAATAAACCTGGCCACTAGACAATGAAAAAGTAAATGGTCTATGGACTCCAAAAGTCCACAAAAAGTACAGTCAAGGTTCCCTTGCCAGTGTCTTTTAAACAGGTTATCTTTTGTCAGAATCTTCTTATTTCTGACCAACCACAAAAACACCTTAATCTTATGTGGTAGCCTGGTTTTCCATAGAAAATTTGAAGGAGCATCAATCAGAGAATTCTTCATCTCTTTGTACAAGGAATTAACTGAAAAACCTTTGCTACCCAACAGCCACACAACAGTATCTTCTTCCCCAGAAAGCAATACATCACTGCAATGGGTAATGAGGCCATTATAAGCATCTCCTAAATCACCAATTAGTCTCCTTCTGAAAGTAAGCGTCTGAAAGTTGGAGGAGATGACATTATGAACTGTGATATCCTTATCATAAGCGAACTCAAACAAGTTAGAGTACTTGTCTGCCAACTTTTCAGTGCCACACCGGATGTTTTTCCAGAGACTGGAGCTCTTTCCATTACCAATGCTTTTTTGCAATAATTATAGAACTTGTCTCGAACTGAGAGGATACCTTTCCAGAAGTGAGAATTAGTATGTTTTCCCTCACAGAAATGATAGGCTTTTTTTAACATATTTGTGATGAAAAAGTCTACCACAAACCACTAGAATTTTCTAGTCTCCAAAACCACTTCGCCAGCAGTGCTTCATTCATTTTTTGTAAGTCCAGAACACCAAGACCACCCACATTTTTGGGAGAACAAACTAAATTCCAATCAACTAAGTGATATTTTTTATGATTATGGCCTCCCTGCCATAATAATCTTTTTCTAAAAATATCCATTTTTTCAACACACCCTTGGGGCATTTGTACAAAGAGAGCATGTACAGAGGGACATTGGTGAGACTGCTGTTAATCAAAACCAACCGGCCACCCAGACTAAGGAAACGACCTTGCCATGTGCCCAATTTACTCTCTATTTTTTCTACCATGGGAGCCAAAAAAAAGATTTGCACAACTTTTTATTATCAATCGGGACCCCTAAGTATTTCATAGGGAGACCACTGGGGGGCAAGTAAAGATGTCAGCATACAGATGCTCTCTATTTACAGAATTTCCCAAACAAATAATTTCACTTTTATGGAAGTTAATCTTAAGACCTGACATCTGCTAAAAAATACAGAGAATGAACTTCAGATTTCTAGCATTTTCAAGATCATCTTGCAGCAAAAAAATAGTGTCATTAGCATATTGTAAGCAGCAGCAACCACCAGAGATAATATGAGGAATGAGACCTTTAATAATACCTTCATCTTGAGCTTTTTGAATCAAACAAGCAAGACCATTAGCTGCCACATTAAAGAGGAGTGGGGAAAAAGGATCACCTTGGTGAACACCATTGTGTGTTTTAAAATAGGGGCCAACCACATCATTAGTTCTGATAGCCACTTTACCACCTTTCACAGTCTTCAACACCCAATCACTCCATTTATCACCAAAGCCATTCTTAATCATCATATTATGAAGAAATTTCTAGTTAACCTTGTCATAAGCTTTTTCAAAATCAACTTTAAAAATCACTCCATTCTGTTTCTTCCTCTTCACTTCATGAATAATCTCATGAAGTGAAAGGACACCATCCATGATATATCTGCCTTTGATAAATCCATACTGAAGATCACTAATCACAGAGGTGATGCAGCAAACCAACCTATTTGTTAGAACTTTGGTAATAATTTTATAACTGACGTTGAGCAAGCAGATAGGGCGAAAGGCTTCAATATCAATCGCATCAGGAATTTTAGGATAAGAGTGACTATCCCAAAGTTAAGTCTCTCAATATTAAGGGAACCATCGTGAAAGGATTTAAAGAGATTAAACAAATCACTTTTTATAGTGTCCCAGAAATCCTGAAAAAATTCAGAAGGGAAGCCATCCGGGCCTGGAGCACTGTTGTGTTTCAGAGAGAACACCACCTCTTTGAGATCCTTCCCTATTCTATTGTTAAGTCGCTATCTTTTGGCAATTTGTACTCTCTTCGTCATGGTATGCTCGTACCATTGGAATCTTACATGCTCTTATTTTTATATGTGCTTACATTTATATCTCAATATCTGTTTAAGACATTTCAGTTAACGTGCCCTTGACCACCCTTGTTTCTTAATGATCCATGAGCGGTCATTTTATTTTGCATATCCTTGGTAATCTCGTTGTCTCCTTGTAACTCCACTTGGTAATTAATTTTCTTTACTTCAACCATTTTGTTGGAACCTTACCTATCTTACCCCTGCTTGTTTTCTCCACTTTGTCAGTCTTGCCTTAACTCTGTCCATGGTTATGCTTTTCATCATTATCACCATTATCTTGTCACCTCTATATCTTACCTTGATGTTTATCTTACACCAGCCTTCAAAATATCCTCTTTTCCATCTCAATCTGAGCATTGTACTGTACCTATCCTTTGTTGTGTTTTGTTTGTCATCTCCTTTACCCTTCTCATCACTCTATCCTACCTTGTGATTACATTATGTCTATTATCTAAAATCTCTAATTTCCCATCTCAGTCCGAGAGTGGTGTTTTACTTATTCCGCCCTTGTTCGTAACCTCATCTTTGCCATGTGCAAGTCTTGTCGTGACCCCATTCTTAGTTGTACTTGTACCACTGGCTCTTCAATGCCTTCATCTTTTCTCTCATACCCTTATATGTTATCGCCTTTGACCCTTGCAATATTGATGTCTTCTACTTGAATGCTTACCTTGAACTTATCCTTTAAAAGCCTCCCCTTTCTTTCAACCCAGTTTGAGAGTTGCGGGTTACCTATCCCTCCCTTGATTTCTTTTTACTTCTTGTCACCTTACAAGTTTTGTCTTAATTCCATACTTTGCTATGTGTTTTATTTGCTATCACCATTTCCTTGTCATCCATCGATCTTGCCTTTATACTCATCTTTATTCTCGCTCTTTAAAATCTCCTCTCTTCCACCCTAATTGGAGAGTGGCTGCTTACCTATCTGGCCCTTGGACGTACTCTCTCCTTTTCCATTTGTAGGTCTTGTCTTAACTCCATCCTTTATGGTACTTATATCCTTTGTCTTATGCCTATTTACCTCCTCTCCTACATCCTTGTCCGTTATTACCTTTAAAACCCTCGTGATATCTATGTCCTTACCCTCCTGCTTATCTCGAACCTATCCTTTGAAGCCTCCTCTTTTCCATCCCTATTCAAGGATAATGCCTCATCTATCTCATCATTGACTGCTCCCCCTTCTCTGACACCTTGCAAGCTTTTCCTCAAATACATTCATTGGTTGTGTGTTTGTTTGTTATCACCTTAACCCTTGTCATCCATCGATCTTTACCTTGATTCTTATCTTGTACCCGTATTTTAAAGCTTCCTCTCCCATTTGAGTTCAGGAGTGTTGTCTTACCCCTCCTCGCTCTTGTTCATTCCCTATTCCTCTATCGTGTTGCAAGTCTTGTCTTAACTTGATCTTTTGGTGTGTTTTTACCTGTTACCTCTTGTACCTTTGTAATCACTAGATCTTTCCATGATGCTTATCTTATGCCTACCTTTTGAATCATCATCTTTCCCATACCGATTTGAGAATGGTGTTTACCTACCCTGCCCTTGGTTGCATTTTCTCCCTTGTCGATTACAATCCTTACTTAAACTCCATCCTTCATTGTGCTCATGTCCCTATCCTACACGTCTTGTTCTTCTCCTCATCCTTCGACAACCTTAGAGATTAGTTATTCCCTTTTCAGAGAACACCACTATCACACCCGGTTTTGGAAGGTAAACCGAATGCGAACCATGTACGTGCCAGGATCAGAACTCACGTACACAGCGATTACATAATTGGACATCATCACACAATGCTTGAATTAAATAGCAGAAAGGTAATTAGTTACATCAAGATGTCTGAGACATCCACAGAGTCTATTACATAAACATAGTGTTCAACATTAAATCAAAGCGCGGAGTATCGAAACGTAGAAGATAAGCCTACATAGGCAGCTAACTGGGGGTTTGCCACTAAATCAAAGTCATCCATGTTGCCAACTTCACCTCTTGAGCACTGAGAACAGTGCCGACAACCTGGGGTGGGGTGGTTTGTAAAGCAAGGGTGAGTACACATCAATGTACTCAGCAAATGTCCCATTTGGCTAAGGTGGACTAGCGGTATGTGGAGTTAAGGTTAAGCAGTTGCTTTTAGTTGGTCAAGTTTTATTATTATAAGTAGAGCCAAATTTTAATAATAACCTAGTTATTACCCAAAGGCA
The DNA here is from genome assembly GCA_029449295.1 of Zea luxurians. Classification (NCBI taxonomy): domain Eukaryota; kingdom Viridiplantae; phylum Streptophyta; class Magnoliopsida; order Poales; family Poaceae; genus Zea; species Zea luxurians. Next base: position 141,671 of record JAOPSE010000312.1, on the reverse strand, counting down.
CTCCCTCCAAGAGGAAATACCAGAGATCAGGATTATAATCACCATTGTTAATCATCATCATAAAAGTAACCATTGTTCTTCTAATCGAAGAGGAACCCAAGGCTGCTCATAACCGTGAGCATGGCTGATATACCAGTTTCTAACACTCTACAGAGGTTACCCACGAGCCGTGATTCCCATTCTGCCCAGGGTTCTAGCCTCCCCATTGATCACTACCAAGGTGACCTAGCAGGGTCTCACTATGTAGCCTTTACAAAGATTTCCTAGAGGTCATAGCCACCCGTTAGGTTTCTCCAGTTTGATAAACACAGTACATCTCCCCAAAGGAAGGTGACTAACAAATCCAAATCAAAGAACCTCTACAACCAACCTCGGCAGAGCAAGTACTGTGCCCGGACCCCATTGATGACCCTACGGCGAAGCCAACTACTCCTCTGGTTCCTCTAATTAATCAGCTAAGGGCGTCCTATTCCACCCTCATGGTTGCACTGTTATCCCGGGTTGTCACTCCCTAAACAGGTCCTTACCGAGAGGCACTCAAGAAAGAGCCTGAGCCCCCTAAAGTAATCACAAGGACCCCATCGGGATAACGTCATCGTATCATAAAAGATCACATCATGTTCTTTGATACAGTTTAAGCAATAGCATAAGCTAACCATGATTAACCCAAAAAGGTAAACAAGGGTAAGGGAAATACAAACTAGTCAATCCTTGGGTAATAATGTAATGCGAGACATTCAATTATAAAGTAAAGTAGGACATGATAGGTCTGAGGACACTTGCCTTCACCAGGTTGTTGCTCAGAGGGATCTTCGGCAACACACTCAGGAACCACGAGCTGCTCGTTGTCTAAGTAAAGCGAGCATACATTCAATACATTTGGAAGGTAAAAATGAACATTACATCAAACATGTACAAACATTGGCACACAACTCAAAAAGATATAGTATTAAGTACAGAGGAATGAGGTCAAGTTATAAAAATGGACTAATCCTAATTGGGGAATTGATTACTCTCTAAATGTTTGGAACATAGCTCAAAAAGGTTAAGTAGTGATTAAAACAAATGAAAGCTATAATTATAAGATAAACTACTCTCATTTAGAAATTTGATTATCTTTTAAGTATTATCCATAATTACATTCCTAATTCTATTTATGTCATTAAGGCCTATAGGTTAAGCCAAAAATGAATCCAAGTAATGCATAACACTAATCTCACAAGATTGAATATACTTTATTCCTAGGGTTCTCCTTTTATTTATTTCATTAAATAAGTAAATCAACATATACTTTAATTCTATATTCTAAGTGTAAAATTTAAAGTGTACATATTACAGTTGGTCATATTTTATTTGAATATACAATAATTTGGTGAACATTTTGCAATTTGAACCACTAAATTTGGAGTTCATATGAAAAAGATATGAAATAAACAAGTTTTGAAGTTTGAAATATGAAATTAGGGCTAAATCTGTGATTAAATAAAAGTCCAGGGGTCTAATTAAAACAAACCAGGGACCTATGCTCTAAAACAGAGGACGGCGGGTTGATTTCCTAAAACCAGGGGGTTTCTTAAGCAAAATAGCCACGTGAAGGGGTATCAGGCTCTCTCAACCGTTGGATCAGAAACCGATGGCTGAGATTAGATCGTGTGGGCGCGGGCACGCAGGCACGGCTGACAAGCGGGGCCAGGGCGTCAGCGGGTCAGGGCGGGCTGACCGGTCGGGCCCAAGGACAGAGACGCGGGTGAGGGGAGAGAGGAGGGTAGCTAGATCTAGATCGGAGTGCTGGGATTAGATCCGCTCGGGTTAAATCTAAACTGTCCGATCTCGGACGAACGGCCAGGATCTAACGGCCAAGGGTGGGCATGGGCGCGACGGCGGCACTCGGTCCCATGGCGAGAACTCGCCGGAGACGAGCAGACCGGCCACGGCAGGGCACCAGAGGCTTGGGGGTTGGCCCAGGTGCGCATAGGGGGTTCTAGCGGACTCAGCCGAGGGCACCACGCCGGCGCGGGAGCAACAGACGGCGCTGCACACGGTGAGGCGGGCTAACGATGGCGCGGGGCAACTCCGGTGAGCAATTGCACAGGCTGTGGGGCAATACTTGGCGAATTAAGGGCATGGGAAGGTTGCTCACCTCGAGTGTGAACTTCGGGACGCTTGGAGAACGGCGGGGGTGCGGTGAAGCCTCGGGTCGATGGCGGCGGGGCTCCGACTGTGCAAGAACGGCTCCGGTAAGCATGGACCGGGCACAGCAGGGAGGGAGAGGGCACACCGAAGGGTGTCCCGAGTAGCTGACGGCAAGGCCGAGCTCACCGTGGCACTGGACGGGGCACGGGCGCAACGGCGGCCACGGAACAGGTGGCGGACGTCGGCGGGCGGTGGCGGAGGTTCTCGGTTCGCGTGGGCAGAGCGAGAGAGAGAGTGAGAGAGCTAGGCAGAGGGCGCAAATGGAAGAGGGGAGGTGGGCGAGCAGGGCACGGGGGTCAAAAGGGGCTTAATGGGCTGTCTTGGGCTAAAATGGCTTTTCCATTTTCTAGGGAATTTTCAATTGCTTTTCTATTTATTTTCTCTAGGATTTTCAATTCAAATTCAAATCAAGTTTCAAATTCAAACCAAATCAAATATGTGCAACAATTCAAAGAATATTTAGGGTCAATATGATGCAACATTCCATGACTCATATGTTTTGGGCAAAATAAAATAAATAATCCCTCACTAATACAACTAGCTCTAATTAAAAGAGAAAGAGAGAGACAACTAGAGAGAGAGAAACTAGAGTGAGATAGAGAAGAGTAACACATGAATTTGGGTGATCATTAGAAAGAAATTTTATACCCCCAAATTCAGGGTGTTACAGACCTATCCCCCTTAAAAGAATCTCGCCCTCGAGATTCAGGGCTGGCTAGCAAAGAGTTCAGGGTACTTGGCTCTCAGATCATCTTCTCTTTCTTAGGTTTCTTCTTCTTCTGAGTGATGGCCCCATTGGAATTTGCACATTCTGATGGTGTTCCTCCGGGTGACCCGATCTGTTGTCTCCAGAATTTGAGTTGGCTTCTCAATATAAGTCAGATCTTCTTGAACTTCAAGATCCTATGCTGGCAATTGCTCTTCTAGCACTCTTAAGCATTTCTTTAACTATGACACATGGAACACATCGTGCACAGAGGACAGATTCTCTGGTAAGCTGAGTTGATAAGCCACTTCTCCGCGTCTGGCTTGAATCTGATACAGGCCGATATAGCGAGGTGCTAACTTACCTTTGACTCCAAACCTCTTGGTTCCTCTGATGGGCGACACTTTCAAGTAGACATAGTCTCCCACTTCAAAACTGAGTTCTCTTCTTCTGGTGTCAGCATAGCTTCGCTGTCTGGACTGTGCTGCCTTCAGATTTTCCCGAACCATACTGATATTCTCTTCGGCTTCAAGCAAAATCTCTGGACCGAATACCTGCCTTTCACCGGGTTGGTCCCAATGCAATGGAGTTCTGCAATTCCTCCCATAAAGCGCTTCGAATGATGACATCTTCAGGTTGGCCTGATAACTGTTGTTGTAGGAGAATTCTGCATATGGTAGCCTCTTGTCCCAACCTGACTAATCTTGCAAAGCACAAGCTCTCAACATATCCTCAAGAATCTGGTTGGTTCTCTCAGTCTAGCCATCTGTCTGCGAGTGATAAGCTGAACTGAATTTCAAGTGTGTACCGAAAGCTTCATGTAGTTGTTGCCAAAAGTGCGAAGTAAACTGGGTGCCTCTATCTGATATTATCTTCTTTGGAATACCATGCAAGCACACAATCCGAGTCATGTATAGTTCGGCCAACAAAGCACTGTTGTAGGTGGTCTTGACTGGTATGAAATGGGCCGCTTTTGTCAAACGGTCGACTACTACCTAGATGGAGTCATAACCAGCTCGAGTGCGGGGTAGACCAACTATAAAGTCCATCCCAATCTCATCCCATTTCCACTGAGGAATCTGTAACAGCTGCAACAAACTTGCGGGTCTCTGATGCTTGGCCTTGATCCTCTGACAACTGTCACATCTGGCCACATACTCTGATATCTCTCTTTTCATACCATACCACCAGAATCTCTTCTTCAAGTCTTGGTACATTTTATCACTACCAGGGTGTATAGAGTATGCTGTCTCATGAGCTTCCTTGGGAATCAGTTCCCGAATCGAGGTGATGTTGGGAACGCACAGCCTATCCTTGAACCATACCACTCCTTCTGCATCTTCATGGAAATCTAAACCTTTCCCATCAATTATAAGCTACCAGATCTCATTGATCTTCTCATCATCCTTCTGACCTTTTCTGATGTCTTGCTCTAGAGTGGGCTCTAGCTCAATTGTCACTCCTTGAGTGTTGTTCAGAAATCCAAGACTCAACCTATCGAATTCCTTCACTAGCTCAAACGGCATCAGGTGAGCGGCCAACATATTGACTTGACTCTTCCTGCTCAGAGCATCTGCAACCACATTTGCTTTGCCTGGGTGATAATGAATATCCAGTTCATAGTCTTTGATCAATTCTAGCCATCTTCGTTGCCTCATGTTTAACTCTGACTAAGTGAATATGTACTTGAGGCTCTTGTGGTCCGTGTAGATATCACATTTCTGCCCATAAAGATAATGTCTCTAGGTCTTCAATGCATGAACCACTGCTGCTAGCTCCAAATCATGAGTGGGGTAATTCTTCTCATGAACTTTCAACTGTCGGGATAAGTATGCCACTACTTTCCCTTCCTGCATTAACACACATCCTAGTCCGGTGTACGAAGCATCATAGTATACTGAGAATGGCTTGTGAACATCTGGCAGGACTAACACCGTTGCTATTGTCAACTTCTACTTCAACATCTCAAATGATTCTTGGCATGCTAGGGTCCACTTGAACTCAACCTTCTTTGCTAGCAGGGCTGTCATTGGTCTGGCAATCTTGGAGAAACCTTCAATGAAATGCCGATAATAACCGGCCATTCCAATGAAACTCTTGATTCCTCGGACATCTTTTGGTGCTTTCCAGTCCAGAATCGCTGCTACTTTCTTTCGATCCACAGCTAGTCCATCTCAGTTTATAATATGACCCAAGAATAGAACTTTGCTGATCCAGAACTCGCACTTGCTAAGCTTGGCATACAACTGGCAATCTCGTAGCCTCTGAAGTACTTTCCTCAAATGTTCCTCATGCTCTTGCTCATTCTAGGAATATACAAGAATATCTTCAGTGAACACTACTATGAACTTGTCGAGGTAGTTCATGAACACACTATTCATTAGGTACATGAAGTAAGCTGGTGCATTCGTCAATCCGAATGACATAACCATGAACTCATATAGTCCATACTTAGTGATGAATGCTGTCTTCGGTATATCTGCAGGTCGGATTCTAAGCTGATGGTAACCTGACCTCAGATCTATCTTTGAGAACACACTGGCTCTTCTCAACTGATCAAATAGGTCTTCAATTCGAGGCAGAGGGTACTTGTTCTTGACAGTGACTTCATTCAAAGCTCTATAATCGATGCACATCCTCTTCATGCTATCCTTCTTCTCCACAAATAACACTGGGGCTACCCAAGGTGAGGTACTTGGTCTGATGTAGCCTTTCTCTAACAACTCATCAATCTGCTTCTTGAGTTCCACCAACTCTGTTTCGAACACTCGATAAGCTCTCTTGGAAATAGGGGTGGTGCCTAGGATAAGCTCTATGGCAAATTCAACTTTCCTTTCAGGTGGCATGCCTGGTAACTCTTCAGGGAATACATCGGGGAATTCTGACACAATCCTAATTGCCTCAATCGGATTGGACTCCTTGTCATCTACTGATAAATGGTGATAGGCTCCTTCTAGTTCAGGTAAGTACAGCTTGGTTACTACTTCCTTTCTAGATGGGGACACCAACTTAACTGTTCTCTTGTCACAACTGACAGTGGCTTGATTTCTGTGTAGCCAATTCATCACTAGGATGACATCTAACCCTTGAGTTCCCATGACTACTAGGCTAGCGGGGAAGGCTATCCCCCTTATTTCAATCCTTAGATTCGGACAAATCCTATCGGACTGAACTTTCCCCCAACTGAATTAACTCTCAAAGGTGGGATCATTGGTTCTATGGGGATGTTATGTGGTTCTACCCAAGATGTAGAAACAAAAGAATGTGTGGCACCAGTATCAAATAGTACTTTTACTGGGTAGGATTCGACTGGAAACATACCTACTGCCACGTCTTGAGCATCCTGGATTGCTTCGGCCTCCAGGTGATTCACCTTTCCACGGTTGTAGGCCTGACCACAGACTCCTAGTGCTTGCTGTGGTGCTCCTTGTCTTGTTGGGGCATTGACTACTGGCGGTTGTTGGGCTGCTTTCTTTGGACAATTCTTCACCCAGTGATTTTGTTCTCCACAGTAGAAGCATGCATGACCTCCTACTTGTGCTGGGGCTGCTTGGCCATTCTGGTTGGTTGCGGGGGCAGGAAGACGAGCTACCTGGTTGTTCTGACATTGGTACTGATTTCCTCTTGGCTGAGTGTTCTGATGGTACTGTTGCTGCTGTTGTTGAGGAAACTGCCTCTGGTACTAGTGCTGACGCTGGTGCTGGTGCTGGTGGCCTTGCTTGAATTGCTATGGTGAGTTGCCTGAGTAGACGGGACGACTGCTACTCCCAGCCTGAGGTCCACCAATCTTGCGCTTCCTATCCTCCATCTCCCGACGCTTCCTTTCAGTCATGATTGCTATGTCTATCAAGTGCTGGAAGGTGGGGAAAGTGTGGTTCATAAGCTGGTAGTGGAGGGGATCAACCAATCCTCTCAGAAAGCGGTACTGCCTCTTAGCATCTGTGTTGACATCTTCTAGGGCATAACATGACAGCTGCAGAAACTTATCCTTGTACTCACTGACGGACAGGGGACCTTGCTTCAAGGCGAGAAACTCCTCCTTCCTCACTATCATCAGTCCCTCGGGCACATGGTAGCGACGGAAGTTGTCCCTGAACTCCTCCCAAGTAATGGCTTCAGGGTTGGCATGGGTGGCAAGGTAAGACTCCCACCAAGACTGTGCTACTCTCCTCAGTTGTCGGGGACCATACAACACCTTCTCACGGTCGTTGCACTGGTCAGTGTGCAACTCACGCTCCATGGTACGCAGCCAATCTTCCACGTCCATGGGGTCAGCAGAGTGGGCAAAGACAGGGGGATGGCCCCTCATGAATTCTGTCCGCTTGTCTCTGGGCACTTGTGGAATCTAGACTTGCACTGGAGGCTGAGGTGGTGGTGGCTGCTGCTAAACTTGCTGCATCGCTGCTAATGTCTGACCAATTGCCTGAACTGCCTGGGTCTGCATCAAGAACATCTGCTCAATGGTCATCGGGGGTGGCAGTGGCAAATGTTGTACGGAGCTGCCTCCTCTTGGGGTGCCTGCTGCTCTGGCTGTGCACGCCTCGCACCTCTGTGCCTGTTCTCAGACATCTGTAGAAATCACACACATATCAGATCTGACTCTGCAGTCTTTCAGCATAAGAAAAGATATACGGAAATCTTCAAAGCACTGAACAATTGATCATATTCACTGACAACTTCTCAGATAAAGAGGAAAGTGGAAATAAATGGATTACCCAACTAAATAACTGACTTCATTAATAACTACACTAAGTTGCAGGAGATACCCACCCCTTGGTGACAATCATTACAAAGATCCAACTTCATTACATGTTCATCATGACAAACATTCCAACATACGATAAGTAAACTAACTCAAACTAAGACTAACTAGACTAAGACACTGAATTCATTATTACAAACTCCGACTCTACCGATCTATGGATCTAAATCTATGCGGGTCCTGCAGTCAGCGAGGCTTTGATACCACTTATGTCACACCCGGTTTTGGAAGGTAAACCGAATGCGAACCATGTACATGCCAGGATCAGAACTCACGTACACAGCAATTACATAATTGGATATCATCACACAATGCTTGAATTAAATAGCGGAAGGGTACTTAGTTACATCAAGATGTCTGAGACATCCACAAAGTCTATTACATAAACATAGTGTTCAACATTGAATCAAAGCGCGGAGTATCGAAACGTAGAAGATAAGCCTACACAGGCAGCTAACTGGGGGTTTGCCACTAAAGTAAACTAGAACTCGTCGTATTCCTGGAACTCCTCGAAGTCATCCATGTTGCCAACTTCACCTCCTGAGCACTGAGAACAGTGGGGACAACCTGGGGTTAGGGATGGCAATTTAATCCGTGGATTTGGATATCCGGGGGATATCCGACCCGATGGATTAGGATATGGATATGTTTTTTGACTCGCGGGTTAGACCTGTATCCGATTCGAGATAAAGTGGACATGGATTTGGATATTAAATCTTACCCACGGATAATCCGTTGGATATCCAAAATGAACCACTAGTCCATTATTAAGCCCAGGCGCCAGCCCACCAAAGTAACATTCAGCCCACCAAAGCACCAAGCCACCAGCCAGGATGAACATGATTCTACTATCATTGACTAAAAAAATTTAAATACGGCTACTATAGCGCTAGCTCAAGTGCTCAACACAACACTACACTCGGATCGGATCAGAATCAAAAGGCAAAAGGCTTAAGGCCAAAAGCAGACATGTATTTGTTGTCATGTATTTGTTTTCATGTTGAGACATGTAGACATGTATTTTTGTCATGTTGAGAATGTTGCTTGTTGAAGGACATGTATATTTAAATTTTTATTCAATTTTAAGTTGTGTATGATGTTGAATTGGGAAGAAGTTTGATTAATTATGTTGTTCAATTGCTGAAAATGGTTTTATCATATCCGATGGATATCCGAAACCCGATGGGCATGGATATGGATATGAATTTCTACCCGTGGATATAGTTGCGGGCGGATATTATCTATGACCATGGATATGACTGTGGGCGGATATTTTCAACACCCGATCCGAATCCGACCCGTTGCCATCCCTACCTGGGGTGGGGTGGTTTGTAAAGCAAGGGTGAGTACACATCAACGTACTCAGCAAATGTCCCGTTTGGCTAAGGTGGACTAGCGGTATGTGGAGTTAAGGTTAAGTAGTTGCTTTTAGTTGGTCAAGTTTTATTATTATAAGTAGAGCCAAAATTTAGTAATAACCCAGTTATTACCCAGAGGCACTCCCTCCAAGAGGAAATACCAGAGATCAAGATTATAATCACCATTGTTAATCATCATCATAAAAGTAACCATTGTTGTTCTAATCGAAGAGGATCCCAAGGCTGCTCATAACTGTGAGCACGACTGATATACCAGTTTCTAACACTCTGCAGAGGTTGCACACTTTACCCACAAGCTGTGATTCCCATTCTGCCCGGGGTTCTAGCCTCCCCATTGATCACTACCAAGGTGACCTATCAGGGTCTCACTATGTAGCCTTTACAAAGATTTCCCAGAGGTCATAGCCGCCCGTTACCTTTCTCCAGTTTGATAAACACAGTACATCTCCCCAAAGTAAGGGTGACTAACAAAACCAAATCAAAGAACCTCTGCAACCAACCTCGGCAGAGCAAGTACTGTGCCCGAACCCCATTGACGGCCCTACGGCGAAGCCAACTACTCCTCTGGTTCCTCTAATTAATCAGTTAAGGGTGTCCCATTCCACCCTCATGGTTGCACTATTATCCTGGGTTATCACTCCCCAAATAGGTCCTTACGGAGAGGCACTCAGGAAAGAGCCTGAGCCCCCTAAAGTAATCATAAGGATCCCATCCAGATAACATCATCGTATCATAAAAGATCACATCATGTTCATTGATTAAGTTTAAGCAATAGCATAAGCTAACCATGATTAGCCCAAAAAGGTAAACAAGGGTAAGGGAAATACAAACTAGTCAATCCTTGGGTTTCAATAATATAATGCGGGACAGTCAATTATAAAGTAAAGTAGGACATGATAGGTCTGAGGACACATGCCTTCACCAAGTTGTTGCTCAGAGGGATCTTCGGCAACACACTCAGGAACCACGAGCTGCTCGTTGTCTAAGTAAAGTGAGCATACATTCAATACATTTGGAAGGTAAAAATGAACATCACATCAAACATGTACAAACATTGGCACACAACTCAAAAAGATATAGTATTAAGTACAGAGGAATGAGGTCAAGTTATAAAAATGGACTAATCCTAATTAGGGAATTGATTACTCTCTAAATGTTTGGAACATAGCTCAAAAAGGTTAAGTAGTGATTAAAACAAATGAAAGCTCGAATTATAAGATAAACTACTCTCATTTAGAAATTTGATTATCTTTTAAGTATTACCCATAATTACATTCCTAATTCTATTTATGTCATTAAGGCCTAGTGGTTAAGCCAAAAATAAATCCAAGTAATGCATAACACTAATCTCACAAGATTGAATATACTGTATTCCTAGTGTAAAATTTAAAAGTGTACAGATTACAGTTGGTCATATTTTATTTGAACAGAGAATAATTTGGTGAACATTTTGCAATTTGAACCACTAAATTTGGAGTTCATATGAAAAAGATATGAAATAAACAAGTTTTGAAGTTTGAAATATGAAATTAGGGCTAAATCTGTTATTAAATAAAAGTCCAGGGGTCTAATTAAAACAAACCAGGGACCTATGCGCAAAAATAGAGGACGGCGGATTGATTTCCTAAAACCAGGGGGTTTCTTAAGAAAAACAGCCACGTGAAGGGGTATCGGGCTCTCTCAACTGTTGGATCAGAAACCGACGGCTGAGATTAGATCGCGCGGGCACGCGCGCGGGCGCGGGCACGCAAGCGCGGCTGACAAGCGGGGCCAGGGCGTCAGCGGGTCAGGGCGGGCTAACCGGCCGGGCCTAGGGGCAGAGACGCGGGTGAGGGGGGACAGAGAAGGGCGGCTAGATCTAGATCGGAGGGCTGGGATTAGATCCGCTCGGGTTAAATCTAAATTGTCCAATCTCGGACGAACGGCCAGGATCTAACGGCCAAGGGTGGGCATGGGCGCGACGGCGGCGCTCGGTCCCGCGGCGAGAACTCGCCGGAGACGAGCAGACTGGCCACGGCGGGGCACCAGAGGCTTTGGGGTTGGCCTAGGCACGCACAGGGGGTTCTAGCGGACTCAGCCGTGGGCACCATGCTGGCACGAGAGCACCAGAGGGCGCTGCACACGGCGAGGCGGGCTTACGGCGGCGTGGGGCAACTCCGGCGAGCAATTGTGCTGGCTGTGGGGTGATACTTGGCGAATTAAGGGCATGTGAAGGTTTCTCACCTCGAGTGCGAACTCCGGGACGCTTGGAGAACGGCGAGGGTGCGGTGGAGCCTCGGGTCGACGGTGGCGAGGCTCCGACTGCGCAAGAACGGCTCCGGTGAGCATGGACCAGGCACAGCAGGGAGGGAGAGGGCACACCGAAGGGTGTCCCGAGTAGCTGACGGCAAGGCGGAGCTCACCGTGGCACTAGACGGGGCACAGGCGCAACGGCGGCCACAGAACAGGTGGCGGACGTCGGCAGGCGATGGTGGAGGTTCTCGGTTCATGTGGGCAGAGCGAGAGAGCTGGGCAGAGGGCACAAATGGAAGAGGGGAGGTGGGCGAGCAGGGCGCGGGGGCTCGATCGTGGCCAGAGAACGCGAGGGCGTGGGCGCGTCCACGGCGGGGAGATCGTGGGCAAGAGGTTAGGGACACGCTGACAAGTGGGGTCAGTGGTGCAGAGAAAGGGAATGCGGGCGTGGGCGAGAGCAACGGTGCCGATAGGTCGGTCCCATGCGACAAAGAGAGAGCGAGGGAGAGAGGGCGCTCAAGTTTGCGTCGATAGGCGAGGCCCGCCTGTCAGGCACAGAGGGCGCGCGGGCGCGGGCGCGGGCTGGGCTTAATGGGCTATCTTGGGCTGAAATGGCTTTTCCATTTTCCACGGAATTTCCAATTACTTTTCTATTTATTTTCTCTAGGGTTTTCAATTCAAATTCAAATCAAGTTTCAAATTCAAACCCAATCAAATATGTGCAACAATTCAAAGAATATTTAGGGTCAATATGATGCAACATTCCGTGACTCATATGTTTTGGGAAAAATAAAATAAATAATCCCTCACTAATACAACTAGCTCTAATTAAAAGAGAAAGAGAGAGAGACAACTAGAGAGAGAGAGAGAAACTAGAGTGAGATAGAGAAGAGTAACACATGAATTTGGGTGATCATTAGAATGAAATTTTATACCCCTAAATTCAGGGTGTTACAACCACCATCTAGCTAACATTAACGTGTAGCAACGAGATGCTTGTTGCTGTGTGCTTGTGCTGTTTGTCTTTGTGTGATGACTGATTTGCTTCTTTGTGATGAGTGTTGATGTGTTGTGGCCCTAGGTCCGCAATGGCATCCATTTACTAGCTGAGTGTTGTTGAGTTAGGTAGCTGGGTCCTCTCCCTTCTCTATTTAATCCATATATGCTTACCTTTTCTATCTTACCTTTTTTGTCTATACCCTTTCCTCTTGCACCTATCCATTTGGCAACCTCCAACTCCTCCAAATCAGTCAAGATCAGAGTCGGCAACATCTTCACCAAATGCATATCAACGCTTCTGTTAAGGGGGTTAGCCGCTAATCCCAATAAAGACAATGCGATCAACATCTACCAACAAGATCAGAGTGGCGTAGTGAAAGCGTGTGTGGGCCTAACCCACATGTCCAAGGGATCCTCAAGAATTGTATCAATTGGTCTCAAGCATCCGAATGTCAAAGCAACCAGTCCACAAGTCAAGCTCGCAGAGTCAAAGTTAACTCAAGAAAGCTTTGGACAACCGATGAATCGGCTTGTTGTTCTTGCTGGCCTCTTCTTGAATCTCGGGGGCGAGATTCTGTTAAGGGGGTTAGATTTTTAACATCCTGAATTTGGGGGTATAAAATTTCTTTTCTATTATCCACCAAATTCAGGTGTTACCCTCTCATTTCTTTACCTGCTTTTCTTCTCTTCTTTCTAAATAATGGAGAGTTAGTTTGTTTTGTTTAAATATCAAGCCTAGTGAAATAAAACCCTAGGGAAGTCTTGATTGTTGCATCATGCTGGAGTACATTCTTCTCTTGATTGATGAATTTGCTTGTTATGAATTCTTCTCATTTGTGGGACTGTGCTCGAGCTTGAAATTAAATCGGAGGAAATAGAAACGAAATAGAGAGAGAGAAAAGAAAGGAAAATAGATAAAAAGGAAAAAGCCCAGCCTCTCCACCATCCCGGCCCACGTCCTTTCCTCCCCTCGCCCCGGCTCAACTCTCCCCCGCCGACCCAACGGCCCACGTCGGCGTCCTTGGCCCACCAGCGCGCACGCGCGCCCCTCCCCACGGCCTGCCTCGCGTCCACGGCCCAGTTCCTCCCCCTCGCTCTCCTCCTGCCCATGGCCCACGTGCCTCTCCCCCAAGTCAGCGTGCGGCCCAGCGCGACCGCGCTCCCTTTGCCCTCCTGCGCACACCAGCCTTGCAGCGGCCCGCTCGCCGGCTTGCTTCCTCCCCGCGCGCGCCTGGCCCAAGTCCTGGCCACGCGCCCCTCCCCCGGCCTACCAAGCGCGCAGGCTCGCCCCTGCCCAGGCTGCCAGGCTAAATCGGCCCAGCTCGCCCTCCCCTCCACGTGTGCCAGCCAGAGCAGCCGTCGCACGTCTTCTTCTCCAACCACCCGAGTTCCCTGCGCCCACGCCGCCAAAAAAAACCGCCCACGCCAGTTCCTTCACCCACTCGCCCCTCTCTCCCTTCTCCTTGGCCACGGGTGTGGCCCAGCCGCTCTAGCATGCCCGCCTAGCCGCGCCGCCCATCTCCCGGAGCTCGCCACTGCCGTTCGTGCCGATTCGTAGCACCTCCTGCCGTCGTCGTGCTGAGGTTCGTCGACGTGGTGAGCCTCCTCCCTTCCTCTCTCTCCTCCCCACGCCTCTCTCTTTTCTTCCTCGCCGAGCGCCTGCGTGTGCGGCCCGGCGTGGTGCTTGGCGTGGTTGTGGGTGCCCCTCAGCGCGTCCAGTGACCTGCGCAGCTCGCCCATGCACGCGGCCAGCGCGGCCGAGTTGGCGCGCGCGGCGCGGCTGCACGTGGCTAGCACGGCCGGCATAGCCCTACACGCGCGGTTCGTAGCCCGACCCCTCCCTCGGTGCGGCTCTGTCCTTGTCGATCCGTCCTAGCGCGGCTGCCGCTCCGCCGTGGCCAGCGCAGTCCTGCGCGCGCTCCGCGCAGTCTACGCAGCACCCCGCACAGCCCCTCTACCTTCGTGCGACGCGTTTCCGTGCCCTCACAGCGTGCCGTTGGGGTTTCGACGACGTTCACCTACCCATAGATGACGTTCATATACCCCCTGTGAGTCCATAACCCCGCCATCACACCCATCGTTTGTTCGCGCGTGCTATCTCGCGCGCAGCGCGCTCATCGCTCTTGTGCGTTGCATGTCACATCGCGCTTCAGTAAACCACTCCACCTAGAATCGTTCGTGCTAATTAACTACGTATTAAAACGACGATTATTCGAGTAGCAACACAATCAGAGTTAAGTAATAATTTTATTGGTGCTTACAATAATTACTTGCTAATATGGCTAAGTTGAATAAAATAAAATATCATAATCAATATTCGCATAGCGTGTTTAAGTCAGCGTGTGTCGTTCGCGCGCGTTGTTTCGCGTGCTGTTTCGAGCGCGTCGTCGTAGCTCCGCGCTTGTTTTCGTGCTTGTGTCGCGGACGTACCCACATTCGTGTGTGCACAGCGTGTCGTCAGGGTTTAGAAGACGTTTGTCTACCCGTAGACAACTCCCGTCTACCCTCCCCCCCCGGCTACCTCGTCTATTCCCCTGCGCTAATTAATTTCAAGCTTAGTCGTCGGTTAGTAAACTGAATACTCAATCGGATCAAATTTATGATTTTAATTATGTGATTGTAAATACATGGTAGTATGACTTTAGCAACTTAAATGTCGTATTTAATATCTATTTAGTGTTTAGTATAAAAACAACTTTTAATTAGGGCTTCTCGCGTGTTTGCGTGCTGCTTCGCGCGCCACGCGTCGCTCACGCATGTCACGTGTGTCCGCGTCGCGCATCCGGAACAGCCCTGCAACCTCTTTGTCGTCCGTCACCGTTAATTCACGATATACGAGCATAATATATTTTGTGTTATAAGAAATCCATTTTGTATCGTTCCAGACATGTTAGTTTTATAATTAAGTCGTGTACACATTAAACATATAATTTGGTCGTAACTCATGTTTCAATTAACTAATTAATTATTTGGTTGTCCGATGGTTAGCTAAAATAGAACTTAGTTTATAAGTTGCGCTTTTATAAATGCAGGCTAATCGAAAACTAGATGGTAGATATTATTTATAGTTGATCATGTCGAACTAAATGTTATAGTTAATACCTGTTTGGCGTAAACACGATAACCTCTTGACCGTAGCTTCGACCGTCGCGTTCCTTATCCCCACGTGACCGTAGAAGCGCTCTCTTATTTTTATAATGCTTGTTTTGATAATATTTTATCTTGTATGGTGTAATATTCTTATGCAAGTATATGTTTGCTCGTGCTTGTTTGTATTCGTTGCGCGTCGCAAATAGACTGCGATCCATTTCCGAGCTTCGAGGAATCGATGGTCAAGCTTCGGCGATCGTGGGATCAAGTTCTTCGAGTTCTACAAAGTTGAAGACCCTGAGCATCTGTTTGGTGAAGGCAAGTGTCCCTTCACCCATCTATGCCCTACTCATTTTATAATTCACTTCCCGCATTTATACAATTTATACCTAAGAATTGACTGGCATTTGTTTATCTTATCCTTGTTTACCTATTTGGGTTGGTTTATTTTGGTTTAGCTTTATGCTAGTGCTTCACATTAATCAATAAACATGATGAGATTATTTATGATACGTTGTTTTCCCTTTTGATTATGATGATATACTTGTGGTATTTAAGGGGACTCGAGCTGTTTCTCGAGTGTCTCTCTGTAAGGACTGGTTTGTTGGATGATCGCCCAGGAAAACAGTGCAACCATGAGGGTGGTATGGGACGCCCTTAGCTGAATAATTAGAGGAACTGAGGTGTAGTTCGCTTCGCTGTCGTGCCGTCAATGGGGCTAGGTGTATGCGGCTCGCTCTGCCGAGGGTCGATTGCCCCTTGGGGAGGAGTGTGGTACATTTAGGAAACCTAACGGGTGGCTACAGCCTCAGGGAATCTTTGTAGAGACTACGTAGTGAAACCCTGCCTGTTCACCTTGGTAGTGTTCAAGGGTTTGATTGACCCGAGGCAAAAGGGAATCATGGCTTTGGTAAAGTGCGCAACCTCTGCAGAGTGTTATGAAACTGATATATCAGCCGTGCTCGCGGTTATGAGCGACCAATGGAACTCCATTGATTAGAGACACATTGATCAGAGATGTTTTGTTTACAGATGATGAGGATAATGTTGGTTTCTATTATGATTATGATTATGGTTTCTAGTATTCTTTGCGTTTGGAAAGAGTACTTTTGGGTTAACAACTTGGGTTAATGTTAAAACCTGGCTCTAACTAGTAATAATTACCTGACCAACTAAAAGCAACTGCTTGACCTTAACCCCATATAAAGCTAGTCCACTACAGCCAAACAGGACATTTTCTGAGTACGTTGATGTGTACTCACCCTTGATTTCACAAAACACCAGGTTGTCTTTGGTGCAATCTATGCTCAGGTAAAGAAGAAGGTGTCGAGGCGGATCTCTAGGATTTCCAGGACTCGACGAGTTCGAGGATTAGGCTAGCGACCTCCCCCAGTCAGCTGCTTGTGGTGGGTCGTTTACGTTGGCTACATTTCGAATATGTGTACTTTGATTTATATTATGTAAATGGCTCTAGTCTGTAATATTATTACTTACTTTTTATTGTAATTCGAAGCATTGTGCTATGATGAGTCATTTATGTAATCGCTGTGTACATGAATTACTGATCCTGGCACGTACATAGTTCGCATTCGGTTTACCTTCAAAACCGGGTGTGACAATATGTTCCGCTTGCATATAATTTCATAGAATTTTAGGCTATTTGTGAATTGTTAATTTCTTCTTGCATAAAATCATCAAAATGCAATTAAAATTCATAAAGTTTTCTATAAGTTATCAAGACTAGTAAACATTCTATAAGAAGATAACCTCGTGTCCTCACATAAAAATGATAAAGTGAAGTATTGATTATTTTAAAACTTGGATATTTAGAGCAATTTCACGTGTAACTCAACAAGTGGAAGTGAAATAGAAGAAACATTGGCATATTATGAATCTTATGATCCAATTATTTTTAAGAATTATATGTCGACATATGTCGCATCTGTGTAAAATTTTATGAATTTCTGAAGCTATTTGTGTATTGTTAATTTCTTTTATGAAAAATCATCAAAATGCAATTAAATTCATAACATATTCTAATGTGGGCCAAAAATTGTAAATAAATTACCAAGACTAATAAACATTCTATAAGAAGATAACCTAAAGTTTCCACATGAAAGCGATAAAGCAAAATATTGATTATATTGAAAACTGGATACTTAGGGTGATTTCACGTGTAATTCAGCCAAAAGTGAAAGTAAAATGAAAGAAACTTTGGCATCTTGTAGATTTTATGGTCCAAATATTTTTAATGATTATATATGGACATATGTTGTGTCTCCATAAAATTTCATAAATTTTTAGGCTATTTGTGTATTATTAATTATTTTCTGCAGCAAATCATCAAAATGTACATAGTTGTCTGGCAAGATATTCAGATATCCGAGAAGATATATTAGGAAAGATATCTGGAAATCCAACGAATATCAGGCATATTGTATCCAAATCCTCTATTTGAACCAAATATTCGTATCCGTTATCTGATAAAACGTCTAGATATCCAAAAATAGCATCCAAACTAATGTTCACTTTCTTCAAATTCAGATCCAGATAGATATTTTTCGAACCATTTTACATCCCTACTAGGTATATACCCCGGTCCTCTGTTCTCCATGACTACAGGGCGCAGCCTCCCATGTACCTCCCTCGCCCCCCGGCGTCGCCACGCCGCCACTCTCAAGTCTCAATTCGTCCTCTCTCATAAACTCGTTGTTCGGTGCCCACATCGCTGCGCTGCATTGCCCTTCTCGGGTGTGTCGGTGTCCAGTTCGTCCCCTCTGAGCCCAAGTATCAAGGCTCCCAGCTCTGTTTTTTGCCTGTAGCCTCTCGGTCTCTATAGTCGCTGCTTGGAGCCTCGGCCTCTACCGTGTTGTGCCACATTTATTTTTTTTAAACAAACCAAGCAAAACTTGCCGATTATATTGAAAAAAAGGAGAAACACAGACTGAGCATTGACATAGTTTTAGAGGAAACCAGGCCCAAAACCTATACGAGGCGCACAAACAACCCAGACAAAAGCAACCCCACACACAATTGTCCATCCTAAGTCATCGTTGTGGAGCTCAACACAAGTGACAAGTAGCTCTAACTCCCCAAGATGGGCAACACATGGCCAAAGAAAACACGATGACCACTACAAACACCAGCACGTGAGAAGGTAGACTGCGGTGCACCATCATTGCCAAGCCACGAGACATCCCACTCGAGACCGCTCTGATTTTTCACCAACGAGACTTCCAAAACCTTGATCCTTTGTCCCGCCTCCGCCAAATGCCTCACCAACGAAGCAAACCAGCCCATGAAAAGGGGGGCCTCCCCATGTCATCGTTGCCGAGCTACATACCCAAACGTAGCAGCTTCGACTTCACAAAGCAAGCCCCACCTCCACACGCAAACCTGGCCCCAAAAGACGAAAGCAACCAGCGAAGGCGACGACGTGGCCGAGACGAACTTCAATAGCGACCCCTTCAAGAAGGTAGTGACATCGGGGATGCCACCTGTGACGGAACCTCCCAAGTCATTAGGCCCACCTACAGTTGTCCTTGTCTAACAGACTTCAGACAACCCTGCAGGTGCCCCTAAATCACTTGACAAGTTCGGTATCTGCTTTTCTTACCTTTCCCAAGAGCGTTTCACCCGTCACACAGACATTACAAGCATCGGAGATACGAAAATGCGGAAGCAATTACATTAACTTACCTTTGTTAAAAAGTAAGACAGAGTTATATAGTTACAGACCAGAAAAAAATATACGAGTGCTGAGTATTATTATTACAAACCATGGGAGGCAAAAACCCCAACTGATAAGTATTAAACAAAAGTTTTATGGAGGATCCTTTCCTCCCACAGCTCTACTCCTGGTGCTCTTCCTTTTGTACCACATTTGAACAAAAGCAACAAAAGTTTGCCGCTTCTTCAGCTAAAACAACATGGGATAAAGCCCTGAGTATGGAATCACTCAGCAAGTCTTACCCGACTAAAGAAAAGACTCTCAAGGGTATGCTGGCTAGAGGGAGTCAAGGTAAGGCTTATCAATAATCAATGACTCTGTTTGCAAAAATGCTTACTAAAAGTGGATCCTTAAAAATCCATTTTTACTGGTCAGGTTAAGTAAGTTACCTGCATCTAGAGTTCTTTCTACCCTAGTTCAAGCACTTGGCCTGTACTAGCCATCTTTTCATCATCCCTTTAGTTCACTAGATTTCTACGTATAGGGCAGTGACCAAGTCTTCATAAGCGTGAAGGTACGGCGATCCGAATCGATTATACTTAGCTGAGGATCTCCGATCACACGACATATGTAGCACTTAACCCTTGCATATGTCAACTTGCCACCGGGGTTCTTAAGACCAGATCAGGTTCACGCCAACCGAGAGCACAGAGACACCACCGTCCAGCCTCTTGCCACGGAGGGTACACGCTACTCTCGCCATCTCTCCACTCCCATTGTGTGGTATATTATTCTGGTATTAGTCTGCCTGAGGCAAAGCTTACCCTTGACGAGGCATGTGACCAGTTAAAGGGTCCTCGATCATCAAGCCTACATCGACACGGTCCTTAATCGACACAGATGGAGACACTACACCGAGACTCTTTTCTCGTGCAAGTCACCCGCCCGATCTCAGCTTTATCATTTCAAACCCAAAGTTTGGTACCTGGCAGAGGTACATCTTTTCCGATGTTGAACCCATCATGGCCATGATGGATCCACCATCAAGTTTTATTTTCGAAAACATCCCACCCACTTTGCAACATCATCTTTGAGAAAGCAAAACATTTTGTTTTTTTAAAGCAAAGCTAAGCATAAGAAAACCTTTTGTAAAACAAGGATTAGGAAATAATCCAAGGAAGGAGATGCAACTATAGTTTAGCACACAACTCCTATCACATAATGCATCAAATAGGTGAGAAAGATTTTAAAAGGAACAAGGAGGTGGCAAATGCACCGGGGCTTGCCTTGTGTTACTGGTGAATCAGGCTCAGTTCCGCAGATATCAAAATAGAAACAGTTGCATGCCTGATTTTCCTCGGGTGGTGGTGGTGAAGTCTTCTCTTCTTCGACTTCTACTTCTTCTTCGTTTTCTAAATATAACCATACATAATAATGAATGCTCATGTAATGCTCATGAGAGTGCAAAGATAATAAAAGTTTATTATCTAAAGTCTTGAATACAATTTTCCTTCACGGATCTCCGAGAACTTAGGGTTTCCGGAGTCAATAGTGAAGTTCACATGGCAGGGGCTAGCATTTTGGGTTCTAAGCATCAAACATGGCCCAAATCATACCAAACTCTACCTAAGGTTTCTAAATATTATTTAAATTTTATCCTAAAAATTTAGTGAATTTTGGATTTATTATTTATTTTCTAAAAATCCAGAAGCATAGTCTTAGGCTGTTTTAAATACTCTATAATTTCCTATTTGGACTAAAAATCAAGTAACTATTTTTATTAAATATTATAGGAAATTAGAGACCTAGCAAAATTGGTTTGGTATTTTTATCATTTTTCTACAATTTTATAGAATTGTTTTAGTTCTGGCAGAAAAGGAAAAAGAAAAATGATGAATAGTATTGGACCTAATTCGGCCCAGTCAGCCCAATAACAGCAGAAACGCGTCCGCGCGCGCTCGTGGTGGTAGGTTTGCACAGAGGCCCTCGCTGCTTTGAATATCCGTTAAGAACCCCTAGTTACTATTCAACGTCTCACTGACAGTTTACGAAAATCCCACCGAGCTTCTATTCCTTCACGAACCTAGTCCCTGATGGTGGACGGCGTCACGCAGAGCTCCGGCGAGCTCGTGTACTGGCCAATACACTCAAAGACCAGCGCCCTATCTTAGCCGAGATCGAATTCAAGACCTAATGAGTGTTTCCCCTCACTTAATTTCACGAATGGCTACCCAAATGGTTTTGGCCACGGTGACAGCGCAGACAATCAAAGGAACAACATGTTCTCGGTGATCCACGGTGGTCTAGTTCAATCAGAGGGGTCGAGGAGCTTGAGGAGAACTTAAGGACGCTAGAACAAACGATCGGGGAGCTTGAATTAACCTGGAATAAGCTGGCCGCGGTGAGGCTAAACCGAGCGGTGTTCTTGAGTGTTTTGGGGAGAATCCAAAATTGGAGCTCTCTAGAGGAGGATTTGAGGTGTGTGTGGGTGCGCTAGTTGCTTGATTACATAACGGAGTCGAGGGCGTGCTCAATTTATAGAGCCCGCAAGCGGTGGCTGGTGAATCAGACGACGACGCGCGGC
The DNA here is from genome assembly GCA_029449295.1 of Zea luxurians. Classification (NCBI taxonomy): domain Eukaryota; kingdom Viridiplantae; phylum Streptophyta; class Magnoliopsida; order Poales; family Poaceae; genus Zea; species Zea luxurians. Next base: position 120,056 of record JAOPSE010000312.1, on the reverse strand, counting down.
AGCCGGAGGAGTGGGAGGTCACTGCGTAATGAATTCGTGGCATCTACCGTGGCAGCCCTCACTGGTGATGATCAGATAGCCAAAGAGAGTCACGGCGATGCGGTGAATGTGCCCAGGTACGTGGCGCAAGGTCGTGAGGCGGCTGTCACCGGCGAGCTCATCCGAATCCGCCGTGGCAAGCTCGGTACGGTGGCCGGAGTAGTTTAATGGCTGGAGTATATCCACGGCGGTGATACTTACTCAACCTCGAGAGTTATCCAATTGATCCGAGCACGAATCACGGCAGCAAAATCGTGAATCCGTGCGCAGCTCACCGGCGGCGAGATGCACTGCATCAGTGATCTTGTGCAGTTCACTGTACCATTGGAACCTCTGACAGAGCGTCTGACAGACGATGTTTAGGGTAAATTTTCTCCCAATTCTCTATGGAAACATATCCAAGGCTCTGCATCAAAGTTGTAGACCTTTAAACCGTCTTCATCTTTATTATAGCGTCCCTAATCAAATTTGTTGGGGACCATAATTAGGGGTACCCTCAAGGCTCCTAATTCTCAGCTGGTAACCCCCATCAGCACGAAGCTGCAAAGGCCTGATGGGTGCGATTAAGTCAGGGATCAGTCCATTCGAGGGACACGATCACGCCTCACCCGAGCCTAGCCTCGGACAAGGGCAGCCGACCCCTGGAGGATTTCCGTCACGCCCGAGGCCCCCCTTCAGCGGCGAACATATTCCCAGCTCGCCCGAGGCCCTGCCTTCGCTAAGAAGCAACCCTGACCAAATCGCCGCACCGACCGACCCAGTCGCAGGAGCATTTAATGCAAAGGTGGCCTGACACCCTTATCCTGGCGCGCACCCCCCAGCCGGCAAAACCGAAGTGACCGCCGTCACTTCGCCACTCCACTGACCGGCCTGACAGAAGGACAGCGCCGCCTACGCCACACGACTGCAGCGCCACTGGACAGAGTAAGACTGACAGGCAGTCAGGCTCTACCGGAGGCACCATGGGAAGCTCCGCTCCGCCCGACCCAGGGCTCAGACTCGGGCTAAGTCCCGGAAGACGGCGAACTCTGCCCGACCCAGGGCTCAGACTCGGGCTAAGCCTCGGAAGACGGCGAACTCCGCCCGACCCAGGGCTCGGACTCGGACTAAGCCCCGGAAGACGGCGAACTCCGCCCGACCCAGGGCTCGAACTCGGGCTAAGTCCCGGAAGACGGCGAACTCCGCCCGACCCAGGGCTTGGACTCGGGCTAAGTCCCGGAAGACGGCGAACTCCGCCCGACCCAGGGCTCGGACTTGGGCTCGGCCCGAGAAGACGACGATCTCCGCCTCGCCCGACCCAGGGCTCGGACTTGGGCTCGGCCCCAGAAGACGACAATCTCCGCCTCGCCCAACCCGGGGGCTCGGACTCGACCTCGGCTTCGGAGGAGCTTCCACATCGCCCAACCTAGGGCGTAGACCAGCCACGTCAACAGGAGGCGCCATCATCACCCTACCTCGAGCTGACTCAGGCCGCAGGGAACAAGACCGGCGTCCCATCTGGCTCGCTCCGCCGGATAGGCAATGATGGCGCCCCGCATGCTCTGTGACGACGGCGGCTCTCCGCCCCCTTACGGAAGCAAGAGGACGTCAGCAAGGACTCAACCGCTCTGACAGCTGTCCCTCCGCCAAGCTCCATCGCTCCTTCGACGGCCACGACATCACACCAGCTGGGTGCCAAGATCTCTCCGGCTGCCACAACGGCATGTACCTAGGGCGCTAGCTCACCTCCGCTAGACACATAGCACCCTGCTACACCCCCCATTGTACATCTGGATCCTCTCCTTACGCCTATAAAAGGGAGGACCAGAGCCCTCTTAGAGAGGGTTGGCCACGCGGGGACGAGGACGAGAACAAGCGCTCGCTTGGAGCCGCTCGCTCCCTCTCCCGCGTGGACGCTTGTAACCCCCTACTGCAAGCGCACCCGACCTGGGCACGGGACGAACACGAGGGCCGCGGGATTCCCACCTCTCTCACGCCGGTCTCTGGCCGCCTCGCTCTCCCCCCTTCGCGCTCGCCCTCGCGCTCAACCCATCTAGGCTGGGGCACGCGGCGACATTCACTCGTCGGCCCAGGGACCCCCCGGTCTCGGAACGCCGACAGTTGGCGCGCCAGGTAGGGGCCTGCTGCGTGTTGACGAACAGCTTCCCATCAAGCTCCAGATGGGCAGTCTCCAGCAACCTCTCCAACCCAGGACGGTGCTCCGTTTCGGGAGTCTTGAGTTCATATCCCTCGACGGCAGCTACGACATGATACACCTTCCACCGCCGTGCGACAACAACGGTGGCGGCCGACAACCCGCCTGCTAGCGGCAGAATCGGCGACGTCTTCCCCGCATAGTGGAAGAGCAACCTTCGAGGTCACCCTGTCCTCTCCCCCGTCGACGGAGGAGGAGGCGGGGCAACCAAGGCCAAGCAGGAGGCAGCGCCTCGTCGGCTGTCGAGCGAGTCGACGGTCCCGGCACCCCAACGGGGGGCGCACCAGGCGTCGACCTCGCGTTTGAGACGAAGGCGAGCGCCGTCTCCCCGCGACACGCCAATCCCGAGCAAGCGGACGACGCCAGCACGCTCGCGAAAAGCTTGCTGGACGTCACCCTCGTACCTGAGACGACGGCGTAGTCAGTCCCCGACGCGACCTTATCGCCGCCCGTCGACCAAAAGGTACCGATCGATTCCCATCCCGCGTCTTTCGGGTTCAGCCTCAACCCGTCTAGCGACTTCGCTTTGGCGGGCGCTCTCGTAGAGGCAAATCCAGACCCTCTGGGGTTTCGTGTGCGGTCACCTTGGGACCGGCTGACGGACGTCTCGACCTACGGGCCCTCTGGGTCTGAGGAAGACGACGAACCCAGCGTCTGTTGGGATTTCTCTGGACTTGGTAACCCCAGTGCCATGCGGGACTTCATGACCGCATGCGACTACTGCCTTTCTGACTATTCCAACGGTAGCCGAAGCCTCGGCGACGAGGATCACGGCCCAAGTCGCGAATGCTTCCACGTCGATCTAGGGGGTCCCCCCGAAGGCAGCCATTTCGGCATGCCGGAGGACGGTGACCTCCCTAGGCCGGTGCCTCGCGTTGACATCCCACGGGAGCTAGCTGTGGTCCCCGTTCAGGCGGGGGGTCATGACCCACAGCTCGAGCAAATCCGCGGGGTGCAGGCCAGGCTCGACGAGGGAGCAGGAGCGCTGGAGCCGATCCGTCAGGACGTCGGGCAGGCATGGGCGGGCCAACCTCCAGCTGGAGAAATACGTCATCTACCCCAGGGTTTCCAGCACCGCATCGCCGACGATGTCAGGCTCAGGCCACCACCCGCATCCAGTGGGGTCGGCCAGAACCTGGCGGCAGCAGCAATGCTTCTTCGCGCGATGCCAGAGCCATCAACCACCGAGGGGCGACGAATCTAGGGAGAACTCAAGAATCTCCTGGAAGGCGCCGCGGTCCGACGGGCCGAGAGCTCTGCCTCCCGAAGGCAGGGGTACCCCTCGGAACCTCATGCTGCGACTTCCCAATCCATGCGGGAAGCCTCGGTCTACACCGGGCGCACTCGCAACACCGCACCTGCGGCCCCGGGTCGCCTCGGCAACGAGCACCACCACCGCGACCGACGGGCCCACCTCGACGAGAGGGTGCGCCGAGGCTACCACCCCAGGCGTGGGGGACGCTATGACAGCGGGGAGGATCGGAGTCCCTCGCCCGAACCACCCGGTCCGCAAGCCTTCAGCCGAGCCATCCGACGGGCGCCGTTCCCGACCCGGTTCCGGCCCCCGGCTACTATTACAAAGTACTCGGGGGAGACGAGACCGGAACTGTGGCTCGCGGACTACCGTCTGGCCTGCCAACTGGGTGGAACGGACGATGACAACCTCATCATCCGCAACCTCCCCCTGTTCCTCTCTGACTCCGCTCGCGCATGGTTGGAGCACCTGCCTCCGGGGCAGATCTCCAACTGGGACGACCTAGTCCAAGATTTCGCCGGCAATTTCCAGGGCACGTATGTGCGCTCCGGGAATTCCTGGGACCTCCGAAGCTGCCGACAGCAGCCGGGAGAATCTCTCCGAGACTACATCCGGCGATTCTCAAAGCAGCGCACCAAGCTACCCAACATCACCGACCCGGATGTCATCGGCGCGTTCCTCGCTGGCACCACCTGCCGCGACCTGGTGAGCAAGCTGGGCCGCAAGACCCCAACCAGGGCGAGCGAGCTGATGGATATCGCCACCAAGTTCGCCTCCGGCCAGGAGGCGGTCGAGGCTATCTTCCAAAAGGACAAGCAGCCCCAGGGCCGCCCATCGGAAGGTACTCCCGAGGCGTCAACTCAGCGCGGCGCCAAGAAGGGCAAGAAGAAGTCACAAGCGAAACGCGACGCCGCCGACGCGGACCTTGTCGCCGCCGCCGAGTACAAGAACCCTCGGAAACCCCCCGGAGGTGCCAACCTCTTTGACAAGATGCTCAAGGAGCCGTGCCCCTATCACCAGGGACCGGTCAAGCACACCCTTGAGGAGTGCGTCATGCTTCGGCGCCACTTCCACAGGGCCGGGCCACCCGCGGAGGGTGGCAAGGCCCGTGACGACGACAAGAAAGAAGATCACCAGGCAGGAGAGTTCCCCGAGGTCCGCGACTGCTTCATGATCTATGGTGGGCAAGCGGCGAACGCCTCGGCTCGGCACCACAAGCAAGAGCGCCGGGAGGTCTGCTCGGTCAAGGTGGCGGCGCCAGTCTATCTAGACTGGTCCGACAAGCCCATCACCTTCGACCGAGACGATCACCCCGACCATGTGTAATACTCAAAGTTGTATACCAAGAGTAATAGAGAGAGCTCCTCATTTTGTGTGTCTCATATGCATCATAAAAAGAGCACCTATGTAATTGAGAGTGACTAAATAAAACAATGAATCTAAAATAAAAGAAAGTGCATATGTTGGAGTTTATATGTTTGTGCATTAAATAAAATAATAATGTTAAAAGATAATAATATAAGAATTGCTAGAAGTAGAATTAAAACCCTAAGTTTGAAAATTAGGGTTTGAATTAAGAGAAGGGAAGAACTAAGAAAAATACTACATAAAATAAAATAAAAATTTGAATAAACATCCTTCACACTTATGTTATTAAATTATACATTTCAAACTGAGGACAAGTTATTCACAAAGTTTGAATTTAAACTTGAACTCAAATTAGATTTGAAAATGGAGAAAAGAAAATGGAAAGAGAAAAGAATAAAGAAGACCTAGCTTAACTGGGCTTCGTACCCGAATTCAGCCCACACCAGGAATTGCCTCCGCGCGGCCCACAAAAAAACCACTCATCGCGCACTCGTGCTTCACCTGGTGCCGACAACACGGGCCCACTTGTCATTTGCTCCACCTCATGCCTTCCTACGCTGTTCCACTGGCACGCGGTCCCCCGCTTGTCAGGTCGTCTTCCCCCTCGCAACGGAATCTCGAGCTTGACGGAGCCGTGCGCTCGCCGCGGGGGTGGTTGCGACGCCCGGACTCGGTCCGAACCTATTTAGGAGGCCACGGCTCCGGTGCCGTTCTATCGTTCCCTAGTGCATCCTCACTTCCACTAGAAAAGCGGGCGCTGTGAGGGAGAAGCGGTGGCGGTGAGGAGCTCAACTCGGACCGCACCGCCGGGGAGCGTGGATAGACGTCGCCGCTGCTCCAATTACCGTGAGTTTACGCTCGAATCTACCCCTGCTCCCTCTCTCTCATTCGCGCCAGAAATCTCTCGATATAGGACGTGTGACCGGCGTCAATCTCTCGTCGGAATTGGGGCTCCGCCGCGGAATCATGGCGCGCCGTGGACAGAGCCCTGTGCTCGACTACAATAGAAATTGGTTGGGGGGTTGGGTTCGTCACATCGTCGATTAGGCGGGGAACAACGGAATTTGGAAATGGTGTTCGGGTCGGCCGGAATCGCCGCGCGCTGGTCATGGCGCCGCTACAGTGCGTGATTGGGTCCCCTGCCGTCTCGATTTAAGGTATGGGATCCACCAAACAATTCGCCGTCTCCATGACTCCGTGTAGCACTAATCTGCTTGGGTAGAGGGGCGCTAGGTCGTCGGCTGGTCGCACGCCGGCGTGCGCTCCGGCGAGGGCGCGGGTGCTCTGGTCGACTTCGGTCGCGGGGGAGAAGATAGGCGATGGCCGTTGGATCGTGAATGTGCGGCCCAGATTAGCTTAGGCATAACCCTTCGCGTGTGTTAGATCGGGGCCCTAGATTTTTGATCGGACGGATCGAGTGATGGGGTGATGAGCACCGTCGGATCTAGATCCGAGGAACCACAATGCGTATCGGTTCATTATATGGTCCGATTTAATCTCGGCCGTCCGCGCTTGATCGGATGGCTGTGCTCGGCCGATACCCCTTCGGCTTGCACATTTGCTAAAGAGTCCCTGAGTTTTAGAGAAATGAACCCGCCGTCCATGCCTGGGGTTTTCTGAGTCTTAGGAATTTTTACGCGCCAGCCCCTGCGGTTTCCTGTATTTGAGGCCCAATCCAGAGAACTTGGAAAATCAGAAATTAATATTAGAAATTAATTTTTAGTGCATAAATAAATGTTAAAACTTGTTTAATTCATAGTAAATGCATATGAACTCCAAATTGGTCCATTCCAGTTCCTAAATTTTTGTAATAATATTGTCTACCCATTAGTGCCTCTGTTTTGACATGACAAACACATTAAAATTATTCTTCCACTTAATCTTGTATTAAGCACATAAAACCTTAGAAAATCCATAACTTAAAATATATAACTCTAAATTTTGATAATTCCAGTTCCTGTAATCTTATTTTAATGTCTAGTTTATTACTGTATATTCTATTTGCATGTTTGATGTGATGTTAATTTATGATATGCCATGTATGTATTGTATTGATGCGAGTAGACGAGCAACCCACTGTGGAACCTGAGCTTCAACAAGTTGAAGCAGCTGAGCAGGAGCTCGTGGAAGGCAAGTTGTGCCCTCGATCACTTCTTTTACCCATTCATGTTCTTATTATTCATAATGATCTGCATAGGATAATTTTGCTGGGACCCAATAGGATACCCTAGATTTTGACTATCTTTATACCTTGCTTCACCACTGGTTTTACTACTAAAGTTTTGGGTAGTACATGCTATTGCTTTATGTGGATTTGGGTATAGAGATATTCATCACTCATTGTTATACCATTTATTGTTATCTATTTTATTCTTCCTTGTTCATGTTAAGATCATTATGTTAATGGGAACATGGAGAACCACCCGGGAAAACAGTGCTACCACAAGGGTTTAATGGGACGCCCTTGGCTGATTAACTAGGAAAGCTAGGGGAGGGCTACCTTACCCGAAAGGGGCAAGGGCAGTAGGGGAGAGGTCAGTGCAGGGAGGTCCCTGGTTGATTTTGCTGCGATGGCGGTCAGCCAGGAACCCTGTACTGGATCTTCCTATAAACTGTAGCGGGTAGTCTGAAGCTAGTGGAACTTTGTAAAGGCCTCGTAGTGGTACCCTGCCTCGCTTCCTAGGTAGAGGTGTATGGAGTCTGATCAACTCTGTGGCAAATGGGTAACACGACTTGTGGGTAAAGATGCGCAACCTCTGCAGAGTGTAAAACTGGTATACTAGCCGTGCTCACGGTCAAGAGCGGCTCGGACACTCACATGATTAAATTATGGAACTTAAACTTAACCTGTCATTTCATTGCATTTGGGATTATTTTATTATTACTTTTACTTATTATTACTATGGTTTGGTATTTACTTACACTTAGTAACTGCTAATAAAATTTTGACCAACTTATAAAAGCAATGCTCAGCTTCAGCCTTTATTTCATTGATCAGCCTTACACTTCATGAACTCCCACCTTTGGTGAGTTCATGCCACATTATTCCCCACGACTTGTTGAGCTATGAACGTATGTGAGCTCACTCTTGCTGTCTCACACCCCCCCCCCACAGGAGAAGAGCAGGTGGTTCAGGAGGAGCCGCCTAACACTGAGGAGTTCGATCTGATCTAGGTGGCGTTTCTCAGTCGACATTGGCGCCATCGATCCTTAGTTCGTTTTACATTTGTCTTTATTTTTGTAATAAGTCTTCCGCTATGTAATAAATACTCTGATGTTTATGACATTTATCTCTATACACTCTGTTATTATATATGTTGTCTTCTTGGCGCATGTATGAGATGCACCCGGCTTTGTCCTTTAAAACCGGGTGTTACAGAAGTGGTATCAGAGGAATGTTGACTGTAGGACGAAACCTAGATAGAAATGGACACAACCCTTACCTACTTATCTTATTCTGATTCATTCTACACTTACCTTACTCTGATTCTCTCTATACTTATCTTAATCTTGTCTCACCTTCTACTGTTCTACTCTGATCATTCTTATCTTCTCTAATCTAAGACAAGATGGATTTCAAACTTTGGAATCCCTACCCCCATGACATTTTTAAGAGATAGGAAGCCTAAGACAAAATTAAAACTATTTTCTCTATTAAAAATGATGGTTGATTGTTCTGATGATCAATGTCTGATTTGCTTCTTTGGTTGATTGAAATATTCTATATGGACATCCTAGCATGTACCACTATAAGGTATTGTATTAGCTTTAGTAGGTAACACACTAATCTACTTAGCTAATAAATCCCCCAAAGTAACATGATTGTAATTACTGCCTTGTCTACTGCTCTTTCTTACCATATGTATCTAACTCAGATGGTCAATACCAGGAGGGGTGGTGGAATTGACTTGCCTCCTAACCAACACACTCGAAGACAGCCTCAGCCACAACCTGCTGGGATGAATCCTCCCAATCCTCCACCAGGCGGAGTTGACCCACTGGTTGCTGCTCAGATGGCGGTGATGCAGCAGATGGCAGACACCATGGCTGATATGCGTGCCCAGATGCAGCAAGAACGCCAGGAGATGTGTCAAGAAAGAGAAGATATACGCCAGGAGCTGCGCCAGGAGAGAGATGAGATACGCCAAGAAAGGAGGGCGCAACAACAGCAGCTGCAACAACAACTTCAACAACAGCAGCAACAGCAGCAAGTGCCATTGCCTCCACCACCACCACCAGTCCCACCTCGTGATAAGCACCGGGAGTTTATGAGTCATAAGCCACCTACATTCGCCAGCTCGCCAGATCCACTTGATGCAGATGATTGGCTGAAAGCAATAGAGAAGATGCTCAACATTGCACAATGCACTGACCGGGAGAAGGTTTTATATGCTTCTGGACGTCTGACTGGTCCTGCTGCTGATTGGTGGGATTCTTATACTGCTGCCCATGATGCTGCTGATACTATTACCTGGGCAGAGTTCAGTACACAATTCAGGAACTACCATATTCCAGCTGGTATGATCAAGATCAAGAAGAAGGAGTTTCTGTCATTGAAGCAAGGCAACATGTCAGTCAGCGAATACAGAGACAAGTTTATTCAGCTATCGAGATATGCTCCGGAGGAAGTCGCTGAGGATGAGAGGAAGCAGGAGCACTTCATTGAAGGACTTAATGGACCCTTGCAGTATGCACTGGTTGCACACACCTTTCCATCATTTCAGAGGCTACTGGATAAAGCTCTTGCTATTGAACACAAGCGTGTTCAACTAGGTGATTTGAAGAGGAAGGCTATCTCGCAAGGACAGGGTAGCAGCAGTGTTCGTCCTCGCTACAGTTCACCACAGGGTACACCGACTCGACCCGGAGGACCACGCCTAGTTCAGCAATCACCACTGAGGACTCCACCTCCTCGACAGGCTACTCCCACGGGCACCCCGACGAAGTTTGCAGGACAGAGTCCGGGCACTCAATGTTTCAAGTGTGGGAAGATTGGTCATTATGCAAATGTCTGCCCACAGAGGATTGCTACTACTCCAGCTCAGAACAAGCAACAGACCCCTGGCAAGGGATATTCTATAGCCAGGGTGAATCAAGTCAGCGTTGATGATACTCCTGATGGTGGTGACCTCGTGATTGGTATGTTCTATGTTAATGCAATTCCTGCAACAATATTATTTGATTCTGGTGCTACACATTCATTCATGTCTGCTAGATATGCTAACACAAATGAAATACCACTGCTAAATATGAGAAAACCCCTGATAGTAATTACACCTAAAGGGCCTGTTGAGGCGAATCAAATGACACGTAGATTGACCTTGACCATTATGGGTAGAGAATTTGGAGCTACTGCTATAATATTAGAGTCAAGCAGTATAGATTTGATCCTTGGTATGTCATGGCTAAGGAAGGCAAAGGCCGTTATAGCATGTGGTAGAGGTACCATAGAACTCACTACTACTAAGGGAGAAAGATTTCAAGTTAATATTGCAGTAACCTCCTCATCCATGCGTGCAATGTTCTTTATGCCTGAGGAGTTTGTTGGTGACAACATCCGGGTGGTTAGGGATTTTCCGGATGTCTTTCCCGAGGAGTTACCAGGGATGCCACCTGATAGAGAAGTTGAGTTTGTTATTGATCTCTTACCTGGAACCGCCCCTATTTCTAAACGGCCATATAGAATGTCCGTAGAGGAGTTGAAGGAACTTAAGAAGCAGTTGACGGAGTTACAAGAGGCTGGTTACATTCGTCCAAGTTCCTCACCTTGGGGAGCACCGGTGTTATTTGTGCAGAAGAAGGATGGATCGCAACGGATGTGTGTGGATTATAGATCTCTTAATGATGTTACGGTGAAGAACAAGTATCCGTTGCCCCGTATTGAGGATTTATTTGATCAGATGCGAGGTGCTAGAGTATTCTCGAAGATTGATCTCCGATCTGGTTACCATCAGATGAGGATTAGACCATCGGATATTCCTAAGACGGCTTTCTCGACTCGATATGGATTATATGAGTTTACTGTTATGTCGTTTGGATTGACCAATGCACCAGCTTACTTCATGAATTTGATGAATAAGGTGTTTATGGAGTATTTGGACAGGTTCGTCGTGGTATTCATCGACGATATTCTTATCTATTCTAAGAATGAAAGTGATGATGAACAACATCTAAGGTTGGTGCTACAGAAGTTACGAGATAATTAGCTCTACGCTAAGTTCAGCAAGTGCGAGTTTTGGATTGACAAGGTGCCATTCCTTGGTCATATTATTTCTAATGGAGGAATAGCAGTGGATCCTGCTAAGGTGAAGGAGATTATGGAGTGGAGAGTGCCCACTACAGTTACGGAGATTCGAAGTTTCTTGGGACTCGCAGGATATTATCGGAGATTTATTGAGGGATTCTCTAAGATTGCCAAGCCTATGACATCGCTTTTGGAAAAAAGAAAAGAATTTAAGTGGGATGAAAAGTGCCAAGAAAGCTTTGATCAGTTGAAGGAGAGATTGATGTCACCTCCAGTATTGATTATGCCAGATCTGCAGAAGGGATTTGACATTTACTGTGATGCATGTGGCCAAGGACTTGGATGTGTGCTCATGCAAGATGGACATGTGATTGCCTATGCATCTCGTCAGTTGCGGAAGCATGAACTGAACTACCCCACCCATGACTTAGAGCTGGCTGCAGTTGTGCATGCACTGAAGATTTGGAGACACTACATCATGGGAACTAAGTGCCAAGTATACACGGATCATAAGAGTTTGAAGTATATATTCACTCAGAAGGATCTCAATCTTAGACAACGTCGTTGGTTGGAGCTCATCAAGGATTATGATTTGGAGATTCACTATCACCCGGGCAAGGCGAATTTGGTTGCAGATGCCTTGAGCCGGAAGGAGCATGTTCACTCCGCTTTCGTTGTCCAGCTACCTGATGAATTAGCAAAAGACTTTGAGAGACTCAATTTGGGAATTGTTACTCATACTGAAGGAGTTACCATTGAGTTGGAACCTACCTTGGAGCAAGAGATTCGTAAAGGTCAGGTTGGTGATGCTAAGATTCAAGAGATTAAGGATCTAATCACGGATGGTCGAGTTCCGGAATTCACGGAGGATGAGCAAGGTACTATATGGTTCAAAGATCGGATATGTGTTCCAGAGATCGATAGCCTCCGTGAGGCTATATTGAAAGAAGCTCATGATTCTGATTACTCCATCCACCCTGGAAGCACTAAGATGTATCAAGATTTGAAGCGAAAGTATTGGTGGTACGGACTAAAAAGAGATGTGGCTGCTCATGTGGCTAAGTGTGATGTATGTCAAAGAGTCAAGGCCGAACATCAAAGACCCGCTGGATTATTGCACCCATTGAAGATACCCGAGTGGAAATGGGAAGAAATTGGTATGGATTTTATTGTTGGACTACCCCGCACTCCAGCAGGATATGACTCTATTTGGGTAATTGTAGACAGATTGACAAAGGTGGCACATTTTATACCTGTGAGGACTAATTACACGGGAGCCAAGCTAGCAGAATTGTATATGACTCGGATAGTTTGTTTACATGGAGTGCCTAAGAAGATCGTGTCTGATCGAGGATCACAGTTTACTTCTCGATTTTGGAAGAAGTTGCATGAGAGCTTGGATACAAAGTTGAATTTTAGTTCAGCCTACCATCCCCAGACTGATGGACAGACAGAGAGGACTAATCAAGTGCTGGAAGATATGTTAAGAGCTTGTGCTCTCAAGCATGGTGGCAGTTGGGAGAAGAGCTTACCATATGCTGAGTTTTCTTATAATAATAGCTACCAGGCCAGTTTGAAGATGTCACCATTTGAAGCTCTGTATGGTAGAAAATGCAGGACTCCACTATATTGGGATCAGACTGGAGAAAGACAGTTCTTTGGGCCTGAACTTATACAAGAGGCAGAAGAACAAGTTCGGATGATAAGAGAAAATTTGAGAATTGCACAATCCAGGCAAAAGAGCTATGCTGACAATAGGAGAAGATTACTGGAGTTTAAGGAGGGTGATCATGTCTATTTGAAGGTGTCACCACTTCGTGGTATGAGGAGATTTAAAGTTAAGGGAAAGTTGTCCCCTCGCTTCATTGGACCTTTCTTGATCTTGAAGCGAGTGGGTGAAGTTGCATATCAACTGGAGTTACCCGATCATCTGTCAGATGTACATGATGTATTCCATGTGTCTCAGCTGAAGAAGTGCCTCAGGGTACCTGAGGAACAACTACCAATGGAAGACCTTAGTGTTCAAGAGGATTTGACTTATGCTGAGTACCCTATCAAGATTCTGGACACTTTGACTCGAGTTACAAGAAACAAGGTGATAAAGATGTGCAAAGTACAATGGAGTCACCATGGTGAAGATGAAGCCACTTGGGAAAGAGAAGAAGAACTTCGCATAGATTTTCCCCATCTTTTCCCTAGATCTTCTTAAATCTCGAGGACGAGATTATTTTTAAGGGGGGTAGGATTTGTAATACTCAAAGTTGTATACCAAGAGTAATAGAGAGAGCTCCTCATTTTGTGTGTCTCATATGCATCATAAAAAGAGCACCTATGTAATTGAGAGTGACTAAATAAAACAATGAATCTAAAATAAAAGAAAGTGCATATGTTGGAGTTTATATGTTTGTGCATTAAATAAAATAATAATGTTAAAAGATAATAATATAAGAATTGCTAGAAGTAGAATTAAAACCCTAAGTTTGAAAATTAGGGTTTGAATTAAGAGAAGGGAAGAACTAAGAAAAATACTACATAAAATAAAATAAAAATTTGAATAAACATCCTTCACACTTATGTTATTAAATTATACATTTCAAACTGAGGACAAGTTATTCACAAAGTTTGAATTTAAACTTGAACTCAAATTAGATTTGAAAATGGAGAAAAGAAAATGGAAAGAGAAAAGAATAAAGAAGACCTAGCCTAACTGGGCTTCGTACCCGAATTCAGCCCACACCAGGAATTGCCTCCGCGCGGCCCACAAAAAAACCACTCATCGCGCGCTCGTGCTTCACCTGGTGCCGACAACACGGGCCCACTTGTCATTTGCTCCACCTCATGCCTTCCTACGCTGTTCCACTGGCACGCGGGCCCCCGCTTGTCAGGTCGTCTTCCCCCTCGCAACGGAATCCCGAGCTTGACGGAGCCGTGCGCTCGCCGCGGGGGTGGTTGCGACGCCCGGACTCGGTCCGAACCTATTTAGGAGGCCACGGCTCCGGTGCCGTTCTATCGTTCCCTGGTGCATCCTCACTTCCACTAGAAAAGCGGGCGCTGTGAGGGAGAAGCGGTGGCGGTGAGGAGCTCAACTCGGACCGCATCGCCGGGGAGCGTGGATAGACGTCGCCGCTGCTCCAATTACCGTGAGTTTACGCTCGAATCTACCCCTGCTCCCTCTCTCTCATTCGCGCCAGAAATCTCTCGATATAGGACGTGTGACCGGCGTCAATCTCTCGTCGGAATTGGGGCTCCGCCGCGGAATCATGGCGCGCCGTGGATAGAGCCCTGTGCTCGACTACAATAGAAATTGGTTGGGGGGTTGGGTTCGTCACATCGTCGATTAGGCGGGGAACAACGGAATTTGGAAATGGTGTTCGGGTCGGCCGGAATCGCCGCGCGCTGGTCATGGCGCCGCTGCAGTGCGTGATTGGGTCCCCTGCCGTCTCGATTTAAGGTATGGGATCCACCAAACAATTCGCCGTCTCCATGACTCCGTGTAGCACTAATCCGCTTGGGTAGAGGGGCGCTAGGTCGTCGGCTGGTCGCACGCCGGCGTGCGCTTCGGCGAGGGCGCGGGTGCTCTGGTCGACTTCGGTCGCGGCGGAGAAGATAGGCGATGGCCGTTGGATCGTGAATGTGCGGCCCAGATTAGCTTAGGCATAACCCTTCGCGTGTGTTAGATCGGGGCCCTAGATTTTTGATCGGACGGATCGAGTGATGGGGTGATGAGCACCGTCGGATCTAGATCCGAGGAACCACAATGCGTATCGGTTCATTATATGGTTCGATTTAATCTCGGCCGTCCGCGCTTGATCGGATGGCTGTGCTCGGCCGATACCCCTTCGGCTTGCACATTTGCTAAAGAGTCCCTGAGTTTTAGAGAAATGAACCCGCCGTCCATGCCTGGGGTTTTCTGAGTCTTAGGAATTTTTACGCGCCAGCCCCTGCGGTTTCCTGTATTTGAGGCCCAATCCAGAGAACTTGGAAAATCAGAAATTAATATTAGAAATTAATTTTTAGTGCATAAATAAATGTTAAAACTTGTTTAATTCATAGTAAATGCATATGAACTCCAAATTAGTCTATTCCAGTTCCTAAATTTTTGTAATAATATTGTCTACCCATTAGTGCCTCTGTTTTGACATGACAAACACATTAAAATTATTCTTCCACTTAATCTTGTATTAAGCACATAAAACCTTAGAAAATCCATAACTTAAAATATATAACTCTAAATTTTGATAATTCCAGTTCCTGTAATCTTATTTTAATGTCTAGTTTATTACTGTATATTCTATTTGCATGTTTGATGTGATGTTAATTTATGCTATGCCATGTATGTATTGTATTGATGCGAGTAGACGAGCAACCCACTGTGGAACCTGAGCTTCAACAAGTTGAAGCAGCTGAGCAGGAGCTCGTGGAAGGCAAGTTGTGCCCTTGATCACTTCTTTTACCCATTCATGTTCTTATTATTCATAATGATCTGCATAGGATAATTTTGCTGGGACCCAATAGGATACCCTAGATTTTGACTATCTTTATACCTTGCTTCACCACTGGTTTTACTACTAAAGTTTTGGGTAGTACATGCTATTGCTTTATGTGGATTTGGGTATAGAGATATTCATCACTCATTGTTATACCATTTATTGTTATCTATTTTATTCTTCCTTGTTCATGTTAAGATCATTATGTTAATGGGAACATGGAGAACCACCCGGGAAAACAGTGCTACCACAAGGGTTTAATGGGACGCCCTTGGCTGATTAACTAGGAAAGCTAGGGGAGGGCTACCTTACCCGAAAGGGGCAAGGGCAGTAGGGGAGAGGTCAGTGCAGGGAGGTCCCTGGTTGATTTTGCTGCGATGGCGGTCAGCCAGTAACCCTGTACTGGATCTTCCTATAAACTGTAGCGGGTAGTCTGAAGCTAGTGGAACTTTGTAAAGGCCTCGTAGTGGTACCCTGCCTCGCTTCCTAGGTAGAGGTGTATGGAGTCTGATCAACTCTGTGGCAAATGGGTAACACGACTTGTGGGTAAAGATGCGCAACCTCTGCAGAGTGTAAAACTGGTATACTAGCCGTGCTCACGGTCAAGAGCGGCTCGGACACTCACATGATTAAATTATGGAACTTAAACTTAACCTGTCATTTCATTGCATTTGGGATTATTTTATTATTACTTTTACTTATTATTACTATGGTTTGGTATTTACTTACACTTAGTAACTGCTAATAAAATTTTGACCAACTTATAAAAGCAATGCTCAGCTTCAGCCTTTATTTCATTGATCAGCCTTACACTTCATGAACTCCCACCTTTGGTGAGTTCATGCCACATTATTCCCCATGACTTGTTGAGCTATGAACGTATGTGAGCTCACTCTTGCTGTCTCACACCCCCCCCCCCACAGGAGAAGAGCAGGTGGTTCAGGAGGAGCCGCCTAACACTGAGGAGTTCGATCTGATCTAGGTGGCGTTTCTCAGTCGACATTGGCGCCATCGATCCTTAGTTCGTTTTACATTTGTCTTTATTTTTGTAATAAGTCTTCCGCTATGTAATAAATACTCTGATGTTTATGACATTTATCTCTATACACTCTGTTATTATATATGTTGTCTTCTTGGCGCATGTATGAGATGCACCCGGCTTTGTCCTTTAAAACCGGGTGTTACACCATGTGCCGAGCCCGGGGAAATACCCGCTCGTCGTCGACCCCGTCATCGGCGACGTCAGGCTCACCAAGGTCCTCATGGACGGAGGCAGCAGCCTCAACATCATCTACGCCGAGACCCTCGGGCTCCTGCGTGTTGATCTGTCCTCTGTCCGGGCAGGCGCTGCGCCCTTCCATGTTATCATCCCCGGGAAGCGCGTCCAACCCCTCGGACAGCTCGACCTTCCCGTCTGCTTCGGAACACCCTCCAACTTCCGAAGGGAGACCTTGACGTTCGAGGTGGTCGGGTTCCGAGGAACCTACCACGCGGTACTGGGGAGGCCATGCTACGCGAAGTTCATGGCCGTCCCCAACTACACCTACCTGAAGCTCAAGATGCCGGGCCCCAACGGGGTCATCACCGTCGGCCCTACGTACAAACACGCGTTCGAATGCGACGTGGAGTGCGTGGAGTACGTCGAGGCCCTCGCCGAGTCCGAGGCCCTCATCGCCGACCTGGAGAGCCTCTCTAAGGAGGTGCCAGACGTGAAGCGTCACGCCGGCAACTTTGAGCCAGCGGAGACGGTTAAGTCCGTCCCCCTCGACCCCAGCGGCGACACCTCCAAGCAGATCCGGATCGGCTCCGGGTTCGATCCCAAATAGGAAGCAGTGCTCGTCGACTTCCTCCGCGTGAACGCCGACGTCTTCGCGTGGAGCCCCTCGGACATGCACGGCGTACCGAGGGATGTTGCCGAGCACTCGCTGGACATCCGAGCCGGAGCCCGACCCGTCAAGCAGCCGCTGCGCCGATTCGACGAGGAGAAGCGCCGAGCCATAGGCGAGGAGATTCACAAGCTAATGGCGGCAGGGTTCATCAAAGAGGTATTTTATCCCGAATGGCTTGCCAACCCTGTGCTTGTGAGAAAGAAAGGGGGGAAATGGTGGATGTGTGTAGACTACACTGGTCTCAACAAAGCATGTCCGAAGGTTCCCTACCCTCTGCCTCGCATCGACCAAATCGTGGATTCCACTGCTGGGTGCGAAACCCTGTCTTTCCTCGATGCCTACTCAGGGTATCATCAAATCAAGATGAAAGAGTCCGACCAGCTCGCGACTTCTTTCATCACACCCTTTGGCATGTACTGCTATGTCACCATGCCATTCGGTTTGAGGAATGCGGGCGCAACGTACCGACGGTGCATGAACCATGTGTTCGGCGAACACATTGGCCATACAGTCGAGGCCTATGTCGATGACATCATAGTCAAGACGAGGAAAGCCTCCGACCTCCTTTCCGACCTTGAAGCGACATTCCGATGTCTCAAGGCGAAAGGTGTCAAGCTCAATCCCGAAAAGTGTGTCTTCGGGGTGCCCCGAGGCATGCTCTTGGGGTTCATCGTCTCCGAGCGGGGCATCGAAGCCAACCCGGAAAATATCGCAGCCATTACCAGCATGGGGCCCATCAAGGACTTGAAAGGCGTACAGAGGGTCATGGGATGCCTCGCGGCTCTGAGCCGCTTCATCTCACGCCTCGGCGAAAGAGGTCTACCTCTGTACCGCCTCTTAAGGAAGGCCGAGTGCTTCACTTGGACCCCTGAGGCTGAGGAAGCCCTCTGGAACCTGAAGGCGCTCCTCACAAAGGCGCCTATCTTGGTGCCCCCAGCTGTTGGAGAAGCCCTCCTGGTCTACGTCGCCGCGACCACCCAGGTGGTTAGCGCCGCGATTGTGGTCGAGAGGCAAGAAGAGGGGCATGCATTGCCCGTTCAGAGGCCAGTCTACTTCGTCAGCGAGGTACTGTCCGAAACCAAGGTCCGCTACCCACAGGTTCAGAAGCTGCTGTACGCGGTGATCCTAACGCGACGGAAGCTGCGACACTACTTCGAGTCTCATCCGATAACTGTGGTGTCATCCTTCCCCCTGGGAGAGATCATCCAGTGCCGAGAGGCCTCGGGTAGGATTGCAAAGTGGGCGGTGGAGATCATGGGCGAGACCTCGTTCGCTCCTCGGAAAGCCATTAAGTCCCAGGTCTTGGTGGACTTCATGGCTGAATGGGTCGACACCTAGCTACCAACGGCTCCGATCCAACCGGAGCTCTGGACCATGTTCTTCGACGGGTCGCTGATGAAGACAGGGGCCGGCACAGGCCTACTCTTCATCTCACCCCTCGGAAAGCATCTACGCTACGTGCTACGCCTCCACTTCCCGGCGTCCAACAATGTGGCCAAATATGAGGCTCTGGTCAACGGGTTGCGGATCGCCATCGAGCTAGGGGTCCGACGCCTCGACGCTCGTGGTGACTCGCAGCTCGTCATCGACCAAGTCATGAAGAACTCCCATTACCGTGACCCGAAGATGGAGGCCTACTGCGATGAAGTTCGGCACCTGGAAGACAAGTTCTACGGGCTCGAGCTCAACCACATCGCTCGGCGCTACAACGAGACTGCGGACGAGCTGGCTAAAATAGTCTCGGGGCGAACG
This sequence comes from Zea luxurians, assembly GCA_029449295.1. NCBI lineage: Eukaryota > Viridiplantae > Streptophyta > Magnoliopsida > Poales > Poaceae > Zea > Zea luxurians. The sequence continues at coordinate 100,828 of JAOPSE010000312.1, read as the reverse complement.
ACGGTTCCCCCGGACGTCTTCTCCCGAGACCTGTATCAACCCTCCGTCAAGATCGACGACACGTCCGAGCTCGAGGTACCCTCAGCCCAGTCCGAGGCACCCACGGCTCAACCCGAGGCACCCTCGGCTCGACCCGAGGCGCTCTCGGTTCAGTCCGAGGTACCCTCGGCCCCCGAGGGTGAGGCACTGCGCGTCGAGGAGGAGCGAAGCGAGGTCGCGCCTAATCGAAACTGGCAGACCCCGTACCTGCAATGTCTCCACCGAGGAGAGCTACCCCTCGACCGAGCCGAGGCTCGGCGGGTGGCGCGGCGCGCCAAGTCGTTCGTCTTGCTGGGAGATGAGAAGGAGCTCTACCACCGCAGCCCCTCAGGCATCCTCCAGCGATGCATCTCCATCGCCGAAGGTCAGGAACTCCTGCGAGAGATACACTCGGGGGCTTGCGGCCATCACGTAGCGCCTCGAGCCCTTGTCGGGAACGCTTTCCGGCAAGGCTTCTACTGGCCAACGGCGGTGGCCGATGCTACCCGAATCGTCCGCACCTGCGAAGGGTGCCAATTCTACGCGAGGCAGACTCATCTGCCCGCTCAGGCTCTGCAGACGATACCCATCACCTGGCCTTTTGCGGTGTGGGGTCTAGACCTCGTCGGCCCCTTGCAGAAGGCGCCCGGGGGCTACACGCACCTGCTGGTCGCCATCGACAAATTCTCCAAGTGGATCCAGGTCCAACCCCTGAACAGCATCAGGTCCGAACAGGCGGTGGCGTTCTTCACCAACATCATCCATCGCTTCGGGGTCCTAAACTCCATCATCACCGACAACGGCACCCAGTTCACCGGCAGAAAGTTCCTGGACTTCTGCGAAGATCACCACATCCGGGTGGACTGGGCCGCCATGGCTCATCCCATGACGAATGGGCAGGTGGAGCGTGCCAACGGCACAAGGGCTCAAGCCTCGGATCTACAACGACCTCAACAAGTTCGGCAAGCGATGGATGAAGGAACCCCCCTCGGTGGTCTAGAGTTTGAGGACAACGCCGAGCCGAGCCATGGGCTTCACGCCGTTCTTTCTAGTCTATGGGGCTGAAGCCATCTTGCCCAAAGACTTAGAATACGGCTCCCCGAGGACGAGGGCCTACACCGACCAAAGCAACCAAGTCAGCCGAAAAAAACTCGCTGGACCAGCTGGAGGAGGCTCGGGACCAGGCCTTGCTACACTCGGCGTGGTACCAGCAGTCCGTGCGACGCTACCACGCCCGAGGGGTCCGGTCCCGAGACCTCCAGGTGGGCGACCTGGTGCTTCGACTGCGACAAGACGCCCGAGGGCAGCACAAGCTCACGCCTCCCTGGGAGGGGCCATTCGTCATCGCCAAGGTTCTGAAGCCCGGAACATACAAGCTGGCCAACAGCCAAGGCGAGGTCTACGACAACGCCTGGAACATCCAACAGCTACGTCGCTTCTACCCTTAAGATGTTTTCAAGTTGATCATATACCTCGCACCCACGCAAAGTTTAGTCATCAAGGAAGGGTCGGCCTCGCCTCGGCAAAGCCCGACCCTCCCTCGGGGGCTAAAAGGGGGGGAACCCCCTCTGCGTCGAAATTGAGGGACCTCTTTGCATCCAAGATTTTCAAATTAAAGAAGCTTTTTGCGTTCCCCCCGGCTATGTCGGAAGCAAGGCCCCAAGGAGCGAACGCGGGTGCATGTAAGCGGCAAGGCCGACTGAGCCGAGGGACTCCTACGCCTTCGGGTTAGGAACACCTCACTCGTCGCCCGCCGCGAAAAGTGACCCCTACTTGGGAAAACCACCCTGTTACTAAACAGGCGAAGCCGGACAGGCAAAAAGGAAAGGAGTACGACTTCATGCAACGGTAACAAAGTGTTCAGGCCTCAGCGGCCGCAGAAGGACACACGTGCATCCGATAGAAACTGATCCAACAGAGTTAGGCGTCGCCTTGGGAAGGAGGCGCACCTTCGGCTTCATCCCCACCATCGGCAAAGTCCATCCCGGCTTCCGGCGACGGCGCAGGTGGGAGGATCTCTGCCTCAAAGGTGGTCGCCAGCACTGCGCTCGGACCCGTGGCAGCCGCGTCGAGCCTCTGGACTTCTGCCAGGGCGGCTTCATCTTCGTCGGGAAGGCAATACCCCTCGCTAACCCGCTCCAGGTCCACAACGTAGTGGGAAGCGAGTACGGCGAAGGCCCGCCTGACGCCATGGTGCAACGCCTCGCGGAGCCTGCCGCGCACATGATCGCCCAAGACTTGAAGGCGGCTTCGAGGGGAGCTTCCTGAGGGGACGTCGCCGGAGCCAAGGACCCGGTAAACGTCCGAGACGGCCTCGGACATGGCCGCGTGGTCGGTTTCCCTCTGCTCGGCCGCCCCGGCAAGCGCCTCAGCAAGCGCCTTGGCGGACTCATCGAGGGCGGACTCGAGCTCTGCGAACAGCCAAAGGAAGGATCTCAAACACAAACAGAGGAAACAAGCAGAAACGAAAACCGAAGATGGCCAAGGCGTACCTCCGGCTCAGGTACGCTGCTCCGAGGCTGCGACCTGGGCTGCGGCTAGGTCGGCCGCAAGGGTTTCGGCCCGGGTTTCGGCCTCGGCAGCCCGGCCCCGAGACTGGTCCCGCTCCTTGACGACCCGGGCGAACTCCGACTGCTGTCATTGCGCTTCTGCACGCGCCGCTGCCGCCTCGGCTCTCAGATCGGTGCAGAGCAACCGAAGGTCCGCCACCTCGGCACCCTGCTGGGAGAGGCGCGCAGTAGCCCCGGCAAGCGAGGTCCTCAGGGATCGCAGCGAGCCCAGACATCGACCTCGCGGTGGATGAATGACGACTTGGCGGCGCTCCGATCCGTCAGATCCTAAGGGAAGGAAACGGGGCGTCACGAAAGACGCCTTGGCCACGAAAGAGAAAAGGTATGCCTGAAACCGTTACCTGGAGGATTTTGGGGACGTCCCTGCAGAAAACCTCCAGCGACGACCGGAGCGACCCCACCGTTGCTTCGGCGCACTCACGGAGCTCGTCCCAGGACTGGTCCTCCCGCTCATCGTCGAGAACAAAGCCGGGATCCGAGGCCTCACGGGTCCGGAACCGGAGCAACTGGCGCCGGCCCTCGGAGCTCCACCGCACAGCGACGAGGCTGCCGCCCGGCGGGACGGGTCGCGCCTCCACGCCTCCCTCTTCCGAGGCACCGAGCGCCGACGCCTCAGCCGTCTCGACGTCGGCGGCGGCCGATCGCTCCCCGACTGGGACGGCGGCGACTTCGGTAGCGACAGGTGCCGGCATCGCCGGCACGTCCGGTGGGCCCAGGGCCATGACCGCGCCGGCCGCCACCCCCATCACGACGGTCGCCCCAGCAGAAGCGCCAGCCTCGGAAACCCGCTCCATGGCGACTGGTGCCGCCTGAGCCCCCTGCTGTGGAGCGCCTTGCGAGAAGGTCACCTGAACGGCAGGGCCCGGAGCGGCGCTGGCCATGCGAGCCGGTGTCGTCTTAAGGGCCTTCCGGGGTGCCAGGTCAGTCAGCCCATGGTTTCGCTTGCTGGGGAAAAAAGAAAAATCACGGCCAGTACATACGGAAGAAAAACCAGGGCGAAGACATTCCAGGATACTCACCCGCTTCGGGCCATGATCAACCGTGCCTGGGGGGAGGTCTCTCGAACCTCGACCCCCGGCAACGCCGCCGAGGTCCGCTTCGCCGGTGGCTTCGGCATCACCCTTGCTTTGGGCGCCCTGGACGCCTGGGAGGCGGGCTGCTCAGGCACCACCACGACGACCTAGGGGCCGCTCCCCTGCGCTGCCGGCGTGGGCGGCGGCTCTCGGGGAGCAGACGCCCCGGCCTGGCTCCCCGGGGTCGCTTCGGCTCCTCCAGCCGAGGGGTCAAGTACCCTCCCGGATTGCCCCCGCTCCTCGGGCCGGGACCCCGGTGTCCCGGCTCCGAGGACCGACGGCGTCAACTCGCTCGGGGGCTGGATTGATGGCTCCTGGCCTGACCCCAAGCCGGGGCTAAGGCCAAGGCGGGCAGCCATGTCGTCTTCATCGTCATCATCTTCGTCATCGTCGTCGGGCGTTTTCGGCGACGGCTCCCTCGGGAGCCCCTCCCTCTCCTGCCGGCGACGAAGCTTTTCCAAGGCGTCCCGAGCCCGCCTCCGCTCGCGAGCCCGGGCCTTCTCCGCGTCCTTCTTTTTCTTCTTCTCCTCCGCGGCGACCCGCCGCGCTGCTCGGTCAGCCGCATCTTGCAGGACCCGTGGCAGGGAAGACTTGTGCCACCCTACCTCCTGAAGACGGGTGGAAATCCTGGCCTTAGAAACCAGGGGCGACCCGACACTAGAAGAAAGAAGTGGACACTCACCAGAGTCACACACCCTTGGTCAGGGCGCATCAAAGGCTGGGAGAGGGCGCTGGGGTCCGGCTTCCCCAACGCAACGGACACCCGCCCGTGGAGGACGTCGGGGGGAAGAGGATCAGAGGACATCCGCGAGCCCTCCAACTCCGCCTCCGGTGTCATTTCCCAAAGCGGCAGCCGACGCTCCGCCAAGGGAAGCACCCTCCGGCGGTGGATGGCGGCAATAACCCCGGCAGCGGTGAGTCCCCCCTTCCGCAACACCTCTAAGGCCTTGAGGAGGGGTTCGAGGTTCTTCTGTCTTTCATGAGGGGTCCCGTGCCGCCAAGCATCAGCGGCGGCGGTGACTACTCGCTGAGAGAACGGCGGGAGCAACTCGCCGTCATCCCGGAGGTAGAACCACCGGCGCTGCCACCCCTTGTTCGAGGATGCGAGGATGGCGGGAATATACAGCGACGCCCGCGACTGCCTCAGCAGGAGGGTGCAGCCGCCGGCCCGCACCGCTGCACGGACCTTCCTCTCCCCTGTCGGCGAGGCAAAAAGCTCCGCGAAGAAGAGATGGGTCCACAGATCCCAATGGGGGGCAATCCCCAAGTACCCCTCGCACACCGCTATGAAGATGGCGGCCTGCGAGATGGAGTTGGGGCTGAGGTTGTGCAACTCCACCCCGTAGTGGTGCAGGATCGCTCGCATAAAGCGGCTCGCTGGCACACCAAAGCCCCGCTCGTGGAAGGAGACGAAGCTCACGATGTACCCCGGCGGTGGGGACGGAGCGGCTCCGCCCACAGGGGGGATCCATTCCGGTCGCTGCTCATCGGTGAGAGGGCGAAGTAAACCCTCGCCAACGAGATCCTCCAGATCACTCGCTGTCACCGTGGAGAAGAGTCATGGGTCGCGCGGCGAGATGATGGTCACCCGGTCAGCCATCGCCGAACGGAAGGAGTGGCGGCGCAAAGGACATGGAGGGCGGTTTCCTTTTCTCTAGCTAAGTCTCTCAGGCTGCGAAAAACCCAAGAGGGAAACAGGAAGCGGAGCAAAGAACCATCGCCCGGCCCTCTCCCGAGTATATGAAGACCAAGGCATGACCGGTTCAAACGTTCCGCCCGGACCGGACGTGGGATTCAAAAACGCGAAGCGAAACAGCCGTTCCTCGAGCGGCTCGCGCACGCGCAACGGTCGCCCCTCCAACCACTCGCCCCGTCGCATTAACTCCGCGACGGGACACGCGGCGCCTCTAGCAGGAGAAGCGGGCGACGCTTCCCCTTCGCCAAAATGAACACGTCCAAAAAGGTACGCTGCGTCGTTCGATTTCGTATCCTTTTCCGTTTTTCCTTTTTCTCTCTCTTGCAACAGGGACCGGGAAAGGGGGATACCCCGAAAAGGATCCTTCCCCGAGAAGGAACCAGGCTCCGAGCCCCCCTACTGATCAGAGGTTCGAAGGCTGGCCCCCCGGAAGGGTTCAACAGCCGCCTCAGATCGCGTGGGCCCTACACCCACTACTGGTCAGAGGTTCAAAGGCCAGCCCCTCGAAAGGGTTCAACGACCGCCTCAGGCTACTCGGGCTCCGCGCCCAATACTGATCAGGGGTTCGAAGGCTGGCCCCCGAAGGGTTCACAGCCGCCTCAGACGCCGAGCGAGGGATGACCATGGGTACATTCGATACATAACCAAGGCTTAGGCTACGCTCCCGAGGTACCCTAGGACATTTCCGAGACCGGCGGGAACGATCTTGTAATAGAGTCCCACCAGAGGGAGGCATCGAGCCCTCGGACCCCATCGCCAGGGGACCGGGTCTGGCAGATCACCCGCAGGTACTTTTGGGCGTGCCTCTGGGCCCCTAGCCGACCCCTAACGAACGGGGCACAGACGTCCACTCGGATTACCCGCTTGCAGCTCGTCGGAGACACCATGTTCGGCGCCCATCGAGGGCAACATGGCGCTTTCCCCCCCTCCTAATTGCGGAAAGGCGACGCAGGGGCGTATGTAAAAAAGCCGAGTCTACCCATGACCACCCTCTCGCTCTGTGCAGAGGCTCAGGGGCTGCTCTCGCAAACCCGGCTCCGGCCGAACCGTTGACAGCATCAACATACCAGCCCGAGAACTTGGGACCCGAACGTACACCTGGGCTACGGCCAGCTCGCATGAAGGAACGACCAGACCAGCCGAAGCACTACGTGAGGCAGTAAGACCTCGAAGGAGTGAAACCACTCCTCCGAGGCCTCGGGGGCTACACCCGGCGGGTGCGCTCGCGCGCACCCACCGGAACAAAACGCAACCGAGAAAGGCTGGTCCCCTTGCAAAAAAGTGCGACGAAAGCCTCCAAGCGAGTGCAAACACTCCCTTCGAGGCTCGGGGGCTACTGTCGAGGACCATAATTAGGGGTACCCTCAAGGCTCCTAATTCTCAGCTGGTAACCCCCATCAGCACGAAGCTGCAAAGGCCTGATGGGTGCGATTAAGTCAGGGATCAGTCCATTCGAGGGACACGATCACGCCTCACCCGAGCCTAGCCTCGGACAAGGGCAGCCGACCCCCGGAGGATTTCCGTTCGCCCGAGGCCCCCCTTCAGCGGCGAACATATTCCCGGCTCGCCCGAGGCCCTGCCTTCGCTAAGAAGCAACCCTGACCAAATCGCCGCACCGACCGATCAAGTCGCAGGAGCATTTAATGCAAAGGTGGCCTGACACCCTTATCCTGGCGCGCACCCCCCAGCCGGCAGAACCGAAGTGACCGCCGTCACTTCGCCGCTCCACTGACCGGCCTGACCGAAGGACAGCGCCGCCTACGCCACACCGACTGCAACGCCACTGGACAGAGTAAGACTGACAGGCAGTCAGGCTCTGCCGGAGGCACCATGGGAAGCTCTGCTCCGCCCGACCCAGGGCTCGGACTCGGGCTAAGTCCCGGAAGACGGCGAACTCCGCCCGACCCAGGGCTCGGTCTCGGGCTAAGCCCCGGAAGACGGCGAACTCCGCCCGACCTAGGGCTCGGACTCGGGCTAAGCCCGGAAGACGGCGAACTCCGCCCGACCCAGGGCTCGGACTCGGGCTAAGTCCCGGAAGACGGCGAACTCCGCCCGACCTAGGGCTCGGACTCGAGCTAAGTCCCGGAAGACGGCGAACTCCGCCCGACTCAGGGCTCGGACTTGGGCTCGGCCCCAGACGACGACGATCTCCGCCTCGCCCGACCCAGGGCTCGGACTTGGGCTCGGCCCCAGAAGACGACAATCTCCGCCTCGCCCAACCCGGGGGCTCGGACTTGACCTCGGCTTTGGAGGAGCTTCCACATCGCCCAACCTAGGGCGTAGACCAGCCACGTCAACAGGAGGCGCCATGATCACCCTACCCCGATCTGACTCAGGCCGCAGGGAACAAGACCGGCGTCCCATCTGGCTCGCTCCGCCGGATAGGCAATGATGGCGCCCCGCATGCTCTGTGACGACGGCGGCTCTCCGCCCCCTTATGGAAGCAAGAGGACGTCAGCAAGGACTCAACCGCTCCGACAGCTGTCCCTCCGCCAAGCTCCATCGCTCCTTCGACGGCCACGACATCACACCAGCTGGGTGCCAAGATCTCTCCGGCTGCCACAACGGCATGTACCTAGGGCGCTAGCTCACCTCCGCTAGACACGTAGCACCCTGCTACACCCCCCATTGTACACCTGGATCCTCTCCTTACGCCTATAAAAGGGAGGACCAGGGCCCTCTTAGAGAGGGTTGGCCGCGCGGGGACGAGGACGAGAACAGGCGCTCGCTTGGAGCCGCTGGCTCCCTCTCCCGCGTGGACGCTTGTAACCCCCTACTGCAAGTGCACCCGACCTGGGCGCGGGACGAACACGAGGGCCACGGGATTCCCACCTCTCTCACGCCGGTCTCCGGCCGCCTCGCTCTCCCCCCTTCGCGCTCGCCCTCACGCTCGACCCATCTGGGCTGGGGCACGAGGCGACATTCACTCGTCGGCCCAGGGACCCCCCGGTCTCGGAACGCCGACAAAATTCTTACTGGATCATGCTTAAATTCGAGCACTAACTCCATGCTATTCCACTGTCAGTCTGAATTTTAGATTCCAAGCAGTCTGACAGTCCAACTTCAGGCTCATTTATTTCAAATTTTTCATGGTACCAGGGCATGATTTCTATAGCAAAGTTATTCTCCTTCCATAGATCTACAAAGTTGATGTGGTGACCTAGGGCAAAATACTCATATCATGGAAGATATGAGGCTTCAAAGTTGGGCTAATGTCACTGATTTCAGACTTAGCCATATGAGTATTAGTGTGGCTATTTTGCAAATTAGTCCAAAACTTAAGGTTTAACTTGCAAATCCACTCATTTGTGAACTATATGATTTAAGACATCTTACTTTTATAGTTTTTGCACTTTAGTCCAAAAGTGCACTAATTTGCACTTAGCCCCCTAGGGTTTAGGTTTAGGGCTTTCTAGGGTTCTTTTTGAAGTTTTTGATACTTCTAAGGTTTGGATATCCCATAAGTCTATTCAAGGTGACCCTTTTATGATCATCTCTAATAAGTTTTGAAGTTTTTTCTTGTTTAGGCCTTGTTTTCTCTATTAAACCCAATCCAGGGTTGAGTACCCTACTCTAGGGTTTTATTCACAAAATGTCATATCAACACAACTTGTTTGAACTTTTTGCCTAGTGAATGCATTCTAGGTGTGACAAACACATGATATGCTATGCTTATGATGTTATGCTCAAGTTTTAGTAAAAGTAACACTAGGGGTGTTACATCCTTCCCCCCATAAAAGAATCTCGTCCCGAGATTAAAAGTTCTAGGGTAGGTAATGGAAAAGGAAATGCTTCACTCTTTTATTTCCTTATTCTTGGTACAAGGCAGGGGTGATCTGGGGCTCACTCCTTTATTACAACAATTATATACATATCACAAATTCATGAGGCTAGAAAGCCTGGGAAATTCTTTTCTAAAATGTCTAGAGTTTCCCATGTAGCCTCATCTTTTGAATGTTGGTTCCACTGTATCTTGTAAAATTTGATAGTTCTTCTTCGGGTAATTTTGTCCTTTTGATCCAAGACTCGAATAGGATGCTCTGAATATGTCAAGTCTGGCTTTAAGGAAACATTTGTTACTTCAATGGTTTGATCGGGAACCCGAAGACATTTCTTTAGTTGAGACACGTGGAACACATTATGTACAGCAGACAAGGTTTCGGGTAGTTGAAGTCGGTACGCCACTGGTCAACATTGCTCAAGCATAGGGAAAGGACCAATGTACCGAGGTGCAAGCTTCCCTTTTACCCCGAAACGTGTTACCCCCTTCATTGGCGAAACTTTCAGGTAGACATGATCTCCAACGAGAAAGTACAAGGGTTGACGTCGTTTGTCTGCATAACTTTTCTGTCGAGTTTGAGCTTTCTTCAAATTATGAATTATTCGCCGAACTTTCTCTTCGGTCTCTTTTACCATATCTGGCCTAAAGAAACTCCTTTCACCATGTTCAGACCAATTTAGCGGAGTACGACACCGTCACCCATATAAAGCTTCAAAGGGTGCCATCTTAATGCATTCTTGATAGCTATTATTATATGAGAATTCCGCTAATGGTAAACAATCATCCCATTTTTGTGGGAATTCCAGAACACAAGCTCGTAGCATGTCCTCAAGTATTTGATTTACCCTCTCAGTTTGACCACTTGTTTGAGGATGATAGGCCAAACTATGGAGCAATTTAGTACCCAAGGATTTGTGAAGGTCTTCCCAAAATTTGGATACGAATTGAGGTCCACAATCCGACACTATGGTCTTTGGAACACTGTGCAAACTGAGAATACGAGCAATGTACAGTTCTGCATATGAAATTACTGGATATTTTACTTTGACTGGAAGGAAGTGGGCGATCTTTGTGAGTCGGTCAATGATAACCCAAATGGAGTCAAAGCCTTTTGCTGTTCTGGGTAATCCCACAACAAAGTCCATGCTAATATCTTCACATTTCCATGTTGGTATTGGTAGAGATTGTAATGGACCAGCAGTCTTCATATGTATGGCTTTGACACGTCTACAAGTGTCACATTTTGCCACATAGCGTGCGATCTCATTTTTCATCTTTGTCCACCAATAATGTTGTTTTAGATCGTGATACATCTTAGTGCTTCCGGGATGAATAGAATAGCGACTAAGATGTGCTTCATCTAATATTTGCTGGCGGATCTCTTCATTCTTTGGCACAACTATGCGGTTATTAAACCATACAATGCCTTGATCGTCTTTTCTGAAACATTTGGCTCTTCCGGCCTCTATTTTCTCACGGATGTGCTTCATACCCTCATTATCCTTTTGAGCATCAATTATTCTTGGTAAAAGGACTTACTCAAGCTTTAGTTGATTTAAGGCTCCTTGTTGGATCATTCCCAGGTTTAATTTCTCCATCTCCCGGCATAGTGTATTGTCAGAGGTCTTCACCGTAAGATAGTGACAGGAAGCCTTACGGCTGAGTGCATCTGCCACTACATTGGCCTTACCTGGGTGATAATGAATTTCCAATTCATAGTCCTTAATAAGCTCAAGCCATCGCCTCTGTCTCATGTTCAACTCTGACTGGGTGAATATGTACTTCAAACTTTTATGATCTGTATAAATGTGACAGATATTCCCCAGTAGATAATGACGCCAGATTTTTAGGGCATGAACCACTGTAGCTAACTCTAGATCATGAGTTGGATAATGTTCCTCATGCCGGCGCAACTGCCTTGAAGCATAAGCTATTACTCGGCCTTCTTGCATTAAAACACAGTCGAGACCACTGCCTGATGCGTCATAATACACATCAAAGGGCTTTTCAATATCCTGTTGAGCCAATCCGGAGCAGTGGTTAATAATACCTTCAATTGTTCAAAGGCTTCATTACACTTTGAAGACCAAATAAACTTAGTGTCATTCTTCAATAAACTTGTGATTGGTTTCACAAGCTTGGAAAAATCTGGTATGAATCGGCGGTAATAGCCAGCTAGTCCAAGGAAACTTCGGACTTGATGTACAGTGGTTGGGGGTTTCCACTCCAAAATATCCTTGACTTTGCTGGGATCCACCGCAATCCACTTGACAGATAATACATGTCCCAAAAATTGGATTTCTTCTAGCCAGAATGCGCACTTACTGAACTTAGCATATAATTGGTGTTCTCTTAAGTGCGTCAACATGATCCGTAAGTGCTGGGCATGCTCCTCTTCATTCTTGGAATATATTAAGATATTGTCTATGAATACCACCACAAACTTATCCAGCTCGGGCATAAATACCGAGTTCACAAGATAGGTGAAGTGGGCAGGAGCATTTGTTAATCTGAAAGACATTAGATATTCAAATAATCCATATCGTGTGGTGAATGCGGTCTTTGGTATATCTTCGGGCCGGATACGGATCTGATGATAGCCCGATCGGAGGTCAATCTTAGAGAAGACCCTAGCTCCAGTTAGTTGATCAAATAGAATGTCAATCCATGGAAGAGGGTACTTATTTTTTATGGTAACCTCATTAAGGGGTCTATAATCCACGCACATTCGTAGTGTTTGATCCTTCTTCTTAACAAAGATGGCTAGACAACCCCATGGCGATGAGCTTGGCCAGATGAATCCCTTCTCCAGTAGATCTTGTAATTGGGTCTTGAGTTCTGCCAATTCATTCGGAGGCATTCGGTACGACCTTCTAGAAATAGGAGCTGTACCAAGCTTCAACTCAATTACAAATTCTACCTCTCTTTCTTGTGGCAATCCAGGCAAATCTTCTGGAAAGACGTCTAGGAACTCACATACTACCGGAATATCTTTGATCTCCAGTATGATGGCTTCATATACTCTGCCAAATGGTTTAGCTAGAATGGCTATGGGGATGGTCAAGAGAACCTCTTCTTGGCCATAACTCAATTTGATAGTTCTCAATTCAGTATTGAGAATGGCTTTATGTTGGGCCAACCAATTCATGCCCAGAATTACATCTATATCTTGGCCTTTCAGAACAATCATATTAGTAGGAAAGTCTCGTTCAGCCAATGTTACGGGCACTTGGAAAGCCACTTCTTTAGTAAATATTTGTCCCCCAGGCGAATGAATTTTAAACCCTTCCCTTGATTCATGGTATGGAATGCAATGTTGCTCCACGAACTTCTTGCTTATGAAAGTATGTGAAGCGCCAGAATCAAAAAGAATAATTGCAGGGTGACTGGCCACTAGAAACATACCCATCATAACCGGTTCGTCGTCCGGTGTTGTGGCCACTTGAGTATAATAAATTCGTCCCGTTTTCCTTGTATTTTTGCCTGCGGTATTGTTTACCGCATTTCCCTTTCCTTGAGCGGAATTCCCAGAACTCTGCTGATTACTTGATCGATTCTGCTTCTGATATGGACAGTCCTTGATAAAGTGTCCATACTTTCCACAGTTGAAACAGCCAGTTGAAGAGCTAGGGAGGGTAGGGAAACGAGTGCCTGGGGTACCCGGCTGATTTGTTGGTGTAGGGGCAGTGGCGGGACGAATGGAGACCGGTTGCTTGAAAGGGTAGGAGGGTGGATGTGGGGAAGAGCGATTCGGATTGAAAGGTCGGATTACCAACCTTTGCTTTTTCTCAGACCCCTAACTGGGCCTATCGCCTCCATAACCTTTGGATTTTCCGGAACCTGCATATTTAGCCTCAACTGCCAGCTCTGTGCTGACAGCCCTTCCGTAGGAAAGATCAATGCAGGTGGCCATCTTCCTTTGCATTCGATCATTCAGGCCTCTCATGAAGCAATTCCTTTTCTTCAAATCCGTGTTGACTTGATCGATCACATATTGGGATAAGTGGTTGAATTTATTGAGATACTGGGTGACAGTATCCCCGCCCTGTTTTAACTTCATGAACTCTTCCTGCTTCATGTGGAGCACCCCTTCAGGTATATAGTGCTCGTGGAAAGCCAGCTTGAACTCATCCTAAGTTATTTGATGACCAGCCGGTTGAACGGCTACAAAATTTCCCCACCAGGTGCTGGCAAGGCCACGCAATTGTTGTGCTGCGAATAGGGGCCTTTGAATCTCCGTACATCGGAGAAGCCCGAACTTCTGTTCAATGACGTGGATCCACTCGTCCGCTTCCAAAGGATCTTCTGCCTTGACGAACAATGGAGGGCGTGTCTCGGAGAAATCCAAATACGATGTTTCACGGGGTCCTTGTTGATATACTCGCCCGCCTTGTTGTTGTAACTGTTGACCCGCCATCTCCTGTAGAAATCGGGTATTGTCTGCTGTAGCGTTAACCAAGGCAGCGATAGCCTTGGCTAACATTGGTGGTACTGGGGATGGATTCGGGGTTGCTTCCCTCCCACTGGAGGTCCCTACTCCATCCTGTGAACGAGTCTTGGAAAGCATCTGAGGCAACAAACATTTGGAAAAAATATAATATGCCAAAGAAAACCATCCATTATACATTACTGAAAAGGGTAATGTTACAGACTCGAATTTTACAACAGGATTACATTACCTATTATACATTATTACTACTTCTACACTATACTACTCTTGCTTCTTGTCACTCTTAGTAGCCTCGCTGTCGGGAGTAGGAGACCATTCATCCACCAACTTCGTAGAGGGAGGAGGCCTGAAAAGGTCTAGTTCACCACCAAAGGCTTCTCCTGCTGTCCCAGAAGGTCCAGCTTCTATCCTGACAGGATCCGCAGGTACGTTGGGGTGCAGTTGGGAATACAATACATGAACTTCTTCATGTAGAGTATTACAATAAACCTGCAAGTTATCTATGGCTGAGCTAAGCTCCTCCACGTGGGCTCGAGCTTTTGCCTCCTTAGCCCAAGCAAGCGAACGAGAGTTAACCGCCCAGTCGAGCGCTAGATCTCGTTCCGCGAGCTGATCTTGCAGGTGGTGGATCAGTGGATGTCTGTTCTTAGTTCGTTTATTCTTTCACCATCCGTGACTCATATATCGTTCCTGCGACGGAGTTCTGTTCGAAGCTGATCCACTTGGGCTTCCAGATCCCCGATCAGATTGTTGCTACCACTGCTACTATCTTCATGCCGTGGGCAAGTTGATGACGGAGTACGCCAATCGGCCCAGTAGACTTGTGCGCGGTCTTTCTTGTGCGCGACAACATTTCTTAAGGGGAAAAGCTTATTAGCATAGTTTTTAACATGATGCATGTGTAATTACAGAATCAACCTTGGTTGATTCACACCTTCTATACATTGCACTCTACCATCTGGTCTTTAGATAAGTCCTTCAGAAGGAAGCTAGATAAGAAAGGAAGAACTTTTCTAGATAAGTCTTTGAAAATTCTTTTGAAGATGCCTCATAATATCTGCAGAGATGGGCTTAGCTCCGATACAAGCTGTGACGGAACCTCCCAAGTCATTAGGCCCACCTACAGTTGTCCTTGTCTAACAGACTTCAGACAACCCTGCACGTGCCCCTGAATCACTTGATAAGTTTGGTATCTGCTTTTCTTACCTTTCCCAAGAGCGTTTCACCAGTCACATAGACATTACAAGCATCGGAGATACGAAAATGCGGAAGCAGTTACATTAACTTACCTTTGTTAAAAAGTAAGACAAATTTATATAGTTACAGACCAAAACAAAATATACGAGTGCTGAGTATTATTATTACAAACCATGGGAGGCAAAAACCCCTCCCAATAAGTATTAAACAAAAGTTTTATGGAGGATCCTTTCCTCCCGCAGCTTAACTCCTGGTGCTCTTCCTTTGGTACCACCTTTGAACAGAAGCAACAAAAGTTTGCCGCTTCTTCACCTAAAACAACATGGGATAAAGCCCTGAGTATGGAATTACTCAGCAAGTCTTACCCGACTAAAGAAAAGACTCTCAACGGTATGCTGGCTAGAGGGAGTCAAGGTAAGGCTTATCAATAATCAATGACTCTGTTTGCAGAAATTCTTACTAAAAGTGGATCCTTAAAAATCCATTTTTACTAGTCAGGTTAAGTAAGTTACCTGCATCTAGAGTTCTTTCTACCCTAGTTCAAGCACTTGTCCTATACTAGCCGTCTTTTCATCATCCCTTTTGTTCACTGGATTTCTACGTATAGGGCAGTGACCAAGTCTTCATAACCGCGAAGGAACGACGATCTGAATCGATTATACTCAGCTGAGGATCTCCGATCACACAACATATGTAGCACTTAACCCTTGCATATGTCAACTTGCCAACGGGTTTCTTAAGACCAGATCAGGTTCACGCCAACCGAGAGCACAGATACACCACCGTCCAGCCTCTTGTCATGGAGGGTACACACTACTCTCGCCATCTCTCCACTCCCATTGCGTGGTATCTTATTCTGGTATTAGTCTGCCCGAGGCAAAGCTTATCCATGACGAGGCATGTGACCAGTTAAAGGGTCCTCGATCATCAAGCCTACATCGACATGGTCCTTAATCGACACAGACGGAGACACTACACCGAGGCTCTCTTCTCGTGCAAGTCACCCGCCCGGTCTCAGCTTTATCATTTCAAACCCAAAGTTTGGTACCTGGCAGAGGTACATCTTTTCCGATGTTGAACCCATCATGGCCATGATGGATCCACCATCAAGTTTTATTTTCGAAAACATCTCACCCACTTTGCAACATCATCTTTGAGAAAGCAAAACATTTTTTTAAAGCAAAGCTAAGCATAAGAAAACCTTTTGTAAAACAGGGATTAGGAAATAATCCAAGGAAGGAGATGCAGCATTAGTTTAGCACACAACTCCTATCACCTAATGCATCAAGTAAGTGAGAAAGATTTTAAAAGGAACAAGGAGGTGGCAAATGCACCGGGGCTTGCCTTGTGTTACTGGTGAATCAGGCTCATTTCCGCAGATATCAAAATAGAAACAGTTGCCTGCCTAATGTTCCTCGGGTGGTGGTGGTGAAGTCTTCTCTTCTTCGACTTCTACTTCTTCTTCGTTTTCTAAATATAACCATACATAATATGAATGCTCATGTAATGCTCATGAGAGTGCAAAGATAATAAAAGTTTATTATCTAAAGTCTTGAATACAATTTTCCTTCACGGATCTCCGAGAACTTAGGGTTTCCGGAGTCAATAGTGAAGTTCACAGGGCAGGGGCTAGGGTTTTGGGTTCTAAGCATCAAACATGGCCCAAATCATACCAAACTCTACCCAAGGTTTCTAAATATTATTTAAAGTTTATCCTAAAAATTTAGTGAATTTTGGATTTATTATTTATTTTCTAAAAATCCAGAAGCATGGTCTTAGGCTGTTTTAAATACTCTATAATTTCCTATTTGGACTAAAAATCAAGTAACTATTTTTATTAAATATTATAGGAAATTAGAGACCTAGCAAAATTGGTTTGGTATTTTTATCATTTTTCTACAATTTTCTAGAATTGTTTTAGTTCTGGCAGAAAAGGAAAAAAAATGATGAATAGTATTGGACCTAATTCAGCCCAGTCAGCCCAATAACAGCAGAAACGCGTCCGCGCGCGCGCCCGCGGTGGTAGGTTTGCATAGAGGCCCTCGTTGCTTTGAATATTCGTTAAGAACCCCTAGTTACTATTCAACGTCTCACTGATAGTTTACGAAAATCCCCCGAGCTTCTATTCCTTCACAAACCTAGTCCCTGACAGCGGACGGCGTCGTGTAGAGCTCCGGCGAGCTCGTGTACCGGCCAATACACTCAAAGACCAGCGCCCTATCTTAGCCGAGATCGAATTCTAGACCTAATGAGCGTTTCCCCTCACTCAATTTCACGAATGGCTACCCAAATGGTTCTGGCCACGGTGACAACGCGGACAATCAAAGGAACAACGTGTTCCCGGTGATCCACAGTGGTCTAGTTCAATCAGAGGGGTCAAGGAGCTTGAGGAGAACTTAAGGACGCTAGAACAAACGATCGGAGAGCTTGAATTAACCTGGAATAAGCTGGCCGCAGTGAGGCTAAACCGAGCGGGGTTCTTGAGTGTTTTGGGGAGAATCCAAAATTGGAGCTCTCTGGTGGAGGATTTGAGGTGCGGGTGGGTGCGCCAGTTGCTTGATTACATGACGGAGCCGAGGGCGTGCTCAATTTATAGAGCCCGCAAGCGGTGGTCGGTGAATCAGACGACGACGCGCAGCGGCCGGAGGAGTGGGAGGTCACTAGCGTAATGAATTTGTGGCATCTACCGTGGCAGCCCTCACCGGCGATGATCAGACGGCCAAAGTGAGTCACGGCGATGCGGTGATTGTGCCCAGGTACGTGGCGCAAGGCCGTGAGGCGGCTGTCACCGGCGAGCTCATCTGAATCCACCATGGCAAGCTCGGTACAGTGGCCGGAGTAGTTTAATGGCCGGAGTATATCCACGGCGGTGATACTTACTCAACCCCGAGCGTTATCCAATTGATCCGAGAACGAATCACGGCGGCAAAATCATGAATCCGTGCGCAGCTTGCCGGCGGCGAGATGCACTGCATCAGTGATCTTGTGTAGTTCACTGTACCATTGGAACCTCTGACAGAGCGCCTGACAGACGATGTTTAGGGTAAATTTTCTCCCAATTCTCTATGGCAACATATCCAAGGCTCTGCATCAAAGTTGTAGACCTTTAAACCATCTTCATCTTTATTATAGCATCCCTAATCAAATTCTTACTGGATCATGCTTAAATTCGAGCCCTAACTCCATGCTATTCCACTGTCAGTCTGAATTTCAGATTCCAAGCAGTCTGACAGTCCAACTTCAGGCTCATTTATTTCAGAATTCTTCATGGTACCAGGGCATGATTGCTATAGCAAAGTTATTCTCCTTCCATAGATCTACAAAGTTGATGTGGTGACCTAGGGCAAAATACTCATATCATGGAAGATATGAGGCTTCAAAGTTGGGCTAATGTCACTGATTTCAGACTTAGCCATATGAGTATTAGTGTGGCTATTTTGCAAATTAGTCCAAAACTCAAGGTTTAACTTGCAAATCCACTCATTTGTGAACTATATGATTTAAGACATCTTACTTTTATAGTTTTTGCACTTTAGTCCAAAAGTGCACTAATTTGCACTTAGCCCCCTAGGGTTTAGGTTTAGGGCTTTCTAGGGTTCTTTTTGAAGTTTTTGATACTTCTAAGGTTTGGATATCCCATAAGTCTATTCAAGGTGACCCTTTTATGATCATCTCTAATAAGTTTTGAAGTTTTTTCTTGTTTAGGCCTTGTTTTCTCTATTAAACCCAATCCAGGGTTGAGTACCCTACTCTAGGGTTTTATTCACAAAATGTCATATCAACACAACTTGTTTGAACTTTTTGCCTAGTGAATGCATTCTAGGTGTGACAAACACATGATATGCTATGCTTATGATGTTATGCTCAAGTTTTAGTAACAGTAACACCAGGGGTGTTACACCACCGTCGTTGGTCCGAGATGGATCGGGCTTTCGTCCATGGAAGACAGTGCTGGAGAACACGACGCCCTCAACAGGGGAAGCGGCGCCTAGGGGCGTCGCTGTCGCCAAGGCTTTCGTCCAAGAAACCCCCCAGCACAACACCCACCCAGAACCCGAGGACAACAAGTTATCTCCGTCGTCGTTGCCACCCAGACAACCCACACAGACCCATCTAGAGAGTCATCGACGCGTCGTCTGCCACAACAACCACAAAACTGCGTCGACTGCCACCACCTCTGGTTGGGCCCACGGCCGCGGTCGAGGGGCGGCAGCACCTCGTGCCACACCACCGCACCTTCCACCTCACTACACCAAAATCATACACTTCCTACGGTTTTTTAACTTCCTATAGCTTTTATAACAAACCGTAGGAAATAAATAACTTCCGAGAGGCAACTGGTAGCTCTAGGAAATAAACATAACTTCCTACGGTATTTTATAAAAGCCGTCGGAAGTTAAAAAACCGTAGAAAGTTAGATAACTTCCTACGGCCTCCTCTAGAAAGTTAGGTTTCAGCTGTTTACGAGTCAAACGAAAAGCTAACTTCCTACAACCTCCTCTAGGAAGTTAGGTTTCAGCTGTTTACTAGTCAAACGAAAATCTAACTTCCTACGGCCTCCTCTAGAAAGTTAGGTTTCAGCTGTTGACAAGTCAAACAAAAATCTAACTTCCTACGGCCGGCTCTAGGAAGTTAGCTGCCCAGCTAACTTCCTACGGCCTCCTCTAGGAAGTTAGGTTTCAGCTGTTGACCAGTCAAACGAAAATCTAATATCCTACGGTCGGCTCTAGGAAGTTAGCTGCCCAGCTAAATTCCTACGGCCTCCTCTAGGAAGTTAGGTTTCAGCTGTTGACCAGTCAAACGAAAATCTAACTTCCTACGGCTGGCTCTAGGAAGTTACATAACTTCCTAGAGTAAATGTACAAACTCTAGGAAGTTACGTAACTTCCTACGGCTTTACTCTAGGAAGTTATGTTTTTTATTTTAAACCTCTCCTCAACCCTATCTCTTCTCTCACCTTTCTCAACCGGTCTCTCTCTATCTCTTGTAGCCGCCCCCGTCGCTCACTCCACCCGCGGCCGCCCCTGCCACGCCCGGCCGCCCCCGTCGTGCCCTCGGCCCCAGCCGCCCCCGCCCCCGCCCCGCCGTGGATGCCCCTGCCGCGCCCGGCCACAACTGCTGACGTCCCCACCGCGGACGCCCCCGCCCTCGGCCCCGGCCGCCCCCGCCGCGGACACCCCCGCCAACAAGTACGCCAGGTGCCATTTCCCGGCGCATGATTGCCCTGCACTAGCTGTGGCCTGTGGGGGAGTGGGCACGCGAACGCGCAACGCATGAAGGTTGGAGATGTGAGCCTATAATAAAGCGGTCTCTGTGTACGTGCTTATCGCTGGGGCCTGGGGAGCTGGAGGCTGGAGCTGGATCGGCATGCAGGCGAAGTCGTTCTCACGCTAGTGGCGTTGCTGGTTGGGGTGGGGTGGACGACGTGAGCGTATATATCAGCTGGGCTCAACTACGACAACATGATTTCTGTCACCTTTTCTGCCTGTCGCAACGAGCTAAGCTAATCATCCCTCACTGCCATGCCGCGCATTGTGTTTTTGCCTTTCAATAAGAACATCATACATGGTCTAGTAGCAGATGTGTTGGACAAAATTTATTTAACGTTTAAATTTAAATCGCTCGGTTGTAGTAATAATCAAGAGATATGTTTTTTGTGTAATTAATTTCATAATAGTTTACAGGCCGTTTAGGTAAACGTGAACTTATTTTTGACACTTTCTGTGTAACATCTCCAGCCTTCATGATGAACGTGAACTTATTTTTAGGTAAACGTGAACTTATTTTTAACTTATTCATGTTGTCCGCCTTGAAGGACAACCTCTTACTCATGATGAAGCCCTTCTTTCAAGGGACATCCACCTTCTCCAGGTAAATATTTGAGCCCCATCTGTTCTTTTGATTCAAAATTCTGCATCGCCTCTCACTGAACCAAAAGGTAGCAAGGCTGATGTTTTTTAATTAACAGAATGGTTATTATATAGCTCTTATGATGTAGTGGCTTCATAAAGTTACGCTTATAGGCTCTTTGACATATAAATTGTCATGTAAGCTCAGAAATGAGGCTTGTTGATATTTAGTTAAGTTTTCTCTTTTACTGTGCACGAAATGAGATCTGGCTACTGATTTTGGTTTCACAACAGGCACATGTTTGTTTAGCGATCCTAATTGGGGTCTTGAATAAAGAAATAGATCAAGGTTCTAAAAGAGATTATCTTTAGCAATTTGTACCAAGACCATGATTTGCTAACCAGTCACTTGTTTTAATTTTCAGCTTTGCACTGGGATATATGAGAAATCTGTGGGTTCCTCCTTCCAGCTTGTGTTTGCACCGATTGATGAGCATTTTTCGGATGATGCTCCATTGATTTCCTCTAGCTTTCGTGTCATACCACTTGATATGAAAATAGTTAAGCATCACTAACAACATTTCCATTTCTTTTTCGTTGCTTGGGCGGTCGCTTCATTTCCTTGTCTATTATGTTTACGATTATCCTTAGGACTATCTCCAGTAGTTTACTCGTCTTATCTCCTATTTTAAACTTCACTCTGTAAACAGTGCAGTCTATATTGCACAACAGTGTTTTGCACGGCCATATATGCACGATTTTCTAGCAAAGCCTAACATGTCACTTGGTTTGGAATTTGTATCAAGAGTATAAGTGTTCATCTGACACTTTGCATTATGTTAGAATGATTGTTTGTTAGCCATATTATCATACATTCAAGACTTCTGTTTTCTTCGTTTTTCAGCATGATATTATTTTTCCCTTCTGAAATAACGCTCACATTTCCACCATGGCCTAATGTATGGAGGATTGTAATATTTTTAACGAACATATGGCTTTATGTTCTAGCTAGCTATGATTTGTTACCTAGTCATTTAGCTGTCTGCTGCTAAAATATGTATTCTTGAATGCATTTCTTGACCATTATATCTCATGCAGGATGGTGTATCCTCTGGTAGGACACTAGATTTGGCTTCTAGTCTTGATGTGGGTTCTGCTGCACCCCAAGCCTCAGGGGATGCACCTCCAGATGACAGTAATTTGAGATATGTGCTGACAATCGCCTTTCAATTCCCTTATGAGACGCACCTTCAGGACAGTGTTGCTACTATGGCCCATCAATATGTGTGTAGTGTTGTTTCTGCTGTGCAAAGGGTGTCAATGGCTATATCTCCCTCCGAATCTGGTCTAAATGCTGGGCAAAGGATGCTTTCCGGCTTCCCTGAAGCTGCCACACTTGCTAGATGGGTTTGCCAGAGTTATCTGTAAGTAAAGTTGTAATTTTCTTCCCATGTTGTTTCTGATATCTCACATAAATGGTTTGATTCTTATTTATTTATTGTAATCTCATGGCTATTCTTTTGGGGCCCAATACAGCTACCATCTAGGTGTGGAAACCCTCTTCGCTAGTGGAGGTATCGACCATCACTCGTCACTGTAACACGATAGTGATCGACGATCGTGAGTTTCCATGTTATGTGTTCTGATACTTGAGACTTTTATTATGACTATGTATGAGATATTGTCTCTTATTAGTACTGGATGAGATGTGTCTTATTATGACTATGGATGAGACTTTTGTGATGTAATTGATGAGACTATGGATTTAAATATTGTTATGTGATTGTGTGTGAGATGTTTTATGTGAAAATATGTTGTGCTATATAGCTATTGATATATTTGTTATGTTGTGGAATGTGGTGTAAAATAAAAATAAACAGCATTTGTAATGCTGGTCAAATTAACTTTCTAGAGGCTTATTATGTCGTAGGAACAGTAAGCTGTAGGAAGTTATCCAGCTAACTTCCTAGGGTCTACAGTCAGCCGTAGGAAGTTAGTCATAGGAAGTTAGTCAGCCGACGGCGCTGACAGCGTGAAGCTACTAACTTCCGAGAATCTACTAACTTCCGAGAGGCTTTTTTGGCCGTAGGAAGTTAGCTAACTTACTAGAGGGCTCTAGGAAGTTAAGCTAACTTCCGACAAAAAATTTCCGAGAGCCAAACTTCCGACGGGATGGCTTAACTTCCGAGAGTTTAGCTAACTTACTAGAGTTTAGGTCTAACTTGTTAGGGTTTAGGCTTTAGAAAGTTTACTATTTTGGTGTAGTGCCTGCCACCCCTAGCAGCGGTCACTGCAACGCGCCAGATCCGCCAGCACGCACAACACCTGCAGACGCCGCATTTCTATTTCTTCGTATCTTTTGCAGTTAGTATTTTTTATAGGCAATTTCTTTTGATTGTGCATTTGTGCTGGGCTGCTGACAGTTATACGTTGCCAGAGGTTCAAAACTGACTGCAGGTATTCTTTAGTATTTTATTTGTTTCATATTGTTGCCGTGTCAAACCGTCAGTTTCCAGTTTTGAACCCTACGAGCGGCGGTGCGGTGCGGGTGCTCTCGCCTGGGCTGATTGCCGGAACAACGTCCACCCCGCACGGCCGCACCACGCTTCATCATAAATATGGGTTCACCCGACGTGCGTACTTCCTGTCTCTCTCCCCCTCACCGCGACCACTACGGCCGCCGACGCCGCCCTACACCAGGTGCCGAGGCCTTCGTTGGCTCTTGGCCGGCGACGAGCACCTGCCAGGTATTCCCACCCTTTTTCTTCTCTTCCTGCGGCGCGAAACCGATCACACAAACCCTAACTGCTATTTGATGCCTACAAGGCCTACTAGGAATTTCTTCGTTTTTTTTGCAAAAATTACTGGCTCCGCTCCTGATCCCTCCACCTCCCTTCTTGCTGCGCGAAACCTAGCATATCCGAACCCTTACTTAACTCTTTTTAGCTACTTGATCTGATCTAGTTACAAGTTTGTACCATCTAAAAAAAGTACAAGTGTATACCTGTATTATGTATTATGCCTACTAATTTCGTTTTTTTTTCCGGCAAAATTATTTGGTGCTCATGATCGAGTACACAAATGTCTGCTTTTATGCTCCTAGACTATCCGGTACCACCAATTCCTGTATTTCCAGACTGCATCTTTACTGTTACGTTTTCTCTTTGCAGACTAGGAGCAAACCTCTCACCATGTCGTGGGCTGCAATAGAGAATGATCCTGGTAGATATATTTTCTGTTGCCAAAAAGTTATACATTTGTTTAGTTATACATTGCAAGATTGGTTTTCTTTTTTTAACACACGTTCCAAGTATGGCACGAATGATATGGTAATCATTAATTGGCCCTGATTGAATGATTGGCCTTTTTTAACCAATTGCTCTTAAAAGAAAAATCGACTCTAAGACTGCATTTTGTATACACTATAGAGGATCCATACCAGTCACGTTGATTGATGATTGCCTAATATCATTTTATTTTCATTGGATTGATATTATTGGTTTGGACCAACCTGCATTAGCAGTGTTTCATGCTGCAGACGCAATGCTGCTGCATTACAAAAATAAGCTTTTCGTAACAGTACATTCAAGTTGGGACCTGCTTTAGCAAGGTTAGAAAATTGAGATGTATATGCCTGCTTGCATTCACCTGTTGCACCTGAGCGCCCATGTCTTTTAGGACACTGCCTCGAAGTAATACAATGGTATTTTCAAATTTGTATTCACAGAATTTGTGCATTTTTATTTTTTGTGGTGTCAGACAGTCAGAGTAACACAATATATAGTCATTCTCAATTTAGAATTCCATGCATTGCTGCCTTTTCATATTGAGCTGTGACAAGAAATCCATGTCTTTGGCATTTGCAATGGAGTGGGAGGAAAACAAAATTCTAGAACCTAGACTTCTCTTCCTTCATATACTATACATATTTGAACTGGCTCACACTGTTAATTTCTTTCTCACCTTGTAACCGTTTGCCCTTTTTTTCTGGCAAAGGAAGAAATAATTCATGACCTTTCATATCTTGTATATTCAGGTGTTTTTACAGAACTGTTGCAGCAGATGCAACTGAAGGGTCTTCAAGTAAGTAAATCAACTATCTTCACTCTGAGTCTATTTCTGGGTTAAGGGGGACTGTTAGCACTTAGCAAACAATCAATCCCACCTTTTAACTTACATACAGTAAGATACTAAGATTGTGAGTCTGTTGAAATGATATACGTTTACGCCTTACGGAAGTGAGCATACAATGCACATTTTCTTCATTATCAGGTTGATGAACTCTACTCACTTGACCTGGATGCTCTCAATGATCTTCAGTATGTTATCCTCATCTAGCACTAATGTGAATGGCAATATTTTTCTGAGGTAATGGAACCTAATTTGTGTTGTCATTTGCCAGGCCAATATATGGGCTAATAGTGATATACAAATGGCGACCTCCAGAAAAGGATGAGCGTCCTGTCATCAAGGATGCAATTCCAAACCTTTTCTTTGCCAACCAGGTCAGAAGCATTCAAATTAGCAAGCAACTCCTCCCACCTTTATTGATTTGCATATCTTAAAATCAAAGATGTTCTTCACTTGAAGATAATTAACAACGCGTGTGCAACCCAAGCTATCCTTTCGGTTCTGTTGAACTCTCCTGGCATCACCCTCAGTGATGAACTTAAAAAGCTGAAGGAATTTGCAAAGGATTTGCCACCCGAGCTCAAAGGATTGGCTATTGTTAATTGTGAAAGCATTCGCATGATAAACAACTCGTTGGCAAGGTCAGAGGTATCTGAGGAGCAGAAACGACCTAGCAACGGCGACGATGTTTACCATTTTATAAGCTATGTTCCAGTGGATGGTGTCCTGTATGAGCTTGATGGGCTAAAGGAAGGACCAATATGCCTGGAAAAATGCCCAGGTGGTGTTGGTGATGCAGGGTGGCTTAGGCTAGCGCAGCCTGTCATTAAAGGGCACATTGATCTGTTCTCTCAGAATGATGTAAGATGCAGTGTGATGGCAATCTTAAAGAACCGGAAGGAGATGTGCACGGTGGAACTCAAAGACCTAAAGAGGAAGAGGGAGAGCCTCTTGCAACAGACGGGCTATCCTTCTGCAATTAGGCACGTGCCATCTGTTGAGCAGTCACTAGCGGAGGTGTCAGCTCAGATAGAGGCTGTGACGGAGAAGATGATAATGGAGGAAGAGAAGGTGAAGACGTGGAAGACGGAGAACTTGAGAAGGAAGCATAATTACGTGCCCTTCCTGTTCAATTTCCTCAAGATTCTTGAGGAGAAGCAGCAATTGAATCCCCTGATAGAGAAGGCAAAGGCGAAGCAGAAGTCGCACGGCCCTGGTCCTAGGTGAAAGATGTCGTTTGATTCATATATTAGTAATGTAATGAGTAACCGATAACTTTAAATTATGTTTGTTTAAGTTTAACCGTAATCAATATCACACTAGAAATAGATATCGGCTTATTCAAATTTGTTACCGTCGGTATTTCAATGTGAATTATTACTATTTACATTACATTTCGTGAACAAAACGACACCTTACTGTCTCATTTAGTTGAGTCCTTGTTTTCTTGACCAGTATTTGAACCTTATGTTTATCTCTACTAGTTTTATTAGGTAGTTTTATTAGGTAGTGCACAAGGCAAGTTTGACCAGTTTGTATTATTCAAAAATTTTGTTAAAAAAAAATCAACGACATAGTAAAAAATAACAATAATCGTGATTTTTTTTGAACAAGGCGAGTTGGTTAAACTTTGAATAAAAAAGTCAAATGAATTATAAATTGGAACGTAGGGAGTAATAAATAGAAAACCACTTCTGAAGCTATCCAAAGGGCCAAATTTACTCTATTTCGATAGTTAAAGAGTGTTCGTTACCCTGTTCATAGTTTATTAACGAGAATCGGACTGACGTATAACTTGGTTAAAAATATACTTTACGTTTCAAATGGGAGAGAGAAAAGAAAAAGAGAAACTAGAGTATTTATACCTAGGTGAAAGGGAAATAGGGTTAACCTTTTCCTACAATTAATTTTGGTGGTTGAATGTCCAACACAAATATATGGACTAACTAGTTTGCTCTAGAACTCATGTATTACAGGTGCATAAGGTTCAACACAAACTAATAAATATTCAAGTTAGGGACCCAATTCAAAAGGAGCAAAAAGGACTTGAATGTGCTGTGGTCTGGCGCACCGGACTGTCCGGTGTGCCATCGGACAGTATCCGGTGCACCAGGACCGTACAGGTTTGAACCAGCCACTCTCGGGAAAACTGAGCCGCGCTTCGTTATAATTCACCGGACTGTCCGGTGTGCCAGCGGAGCAACGGCTAACTCGCGCAACGGTCGACTGCAAAAGCCGCTCACAGAGCAACAGTGAAGAACAGTGCGCGCAGAGTCAGAGCCGCAGAGTCAGAGGCGCACCGGACAGTGAACAGGACCTGTCTGGTGTGGCACCGGACTGTCCGGTGCCGCAAGAAGACAAAGCCCCAACGGTCGACTTCGCTCCGAACCCTAACGGTTGGGTGACGTGGCAGCGCACCGGGCAGTGCACAGTACCTGTCCGGTGGCTCACCGGACTGTCCGGTGCGCCCATCGCCAACAGCCTCCCCAACGGCTTCTTTGGTAGTTGAGGTCTATAAATACCCCCCAACCACCACAACTCCAAGCATCCAAGTTTTCTGAAGTTCTCATTTAATACAAGAGCTAGTGCATTCACTATTAGACACAATTCAAAAGATTAAAGCCTCTCCAAGTCCCAAATTCATTCCAACCACCTAGTGACTTGAGAGAGTGTGTGTTCGTGTTCATTTGCGCTCTTGTTGCTTGGATCGCTTTCTTCCTTCCTCATTCTTGTTCCGAAGTGACTTGTAATCAAAGCAAGAGACACCTAAGTGTGTGGTGGTCCTTGCGGGTCTAAGTGACCCGTTTGATTAAGGAGAAGGCTCACTCGGTCTAAGTGACCGTTTGAGAGAGGGAAAGGGTTGAAAGAGACCCGGTCTTTGTGACCACCTCAACAGGGACTAGGTTCTTTGGAACCAAACCTTGGTAAAACAAATCACCATGTTCATTTGCTTGATTCCCATTTGATTTGTTTTCCCCCTCTCTCCCTGTCGGTGTTTTGGGTCTGACCGCGCACCCAGGGTTGCCCCTCAAGGTGCTTCTCGGAGTAGGACGGTGTCACCGACTGTAGCTCGATGGTTCATGCCTGATGCATGAGAAACAGTGGACAATCTTGTACAGGTTCGGGCCGCTTTGAGATGTGTAATACCCTACGTCCTAGAGTGGATCTTTTTTGTGGTAGGTTACAAGAGAGTTCTCTAGTACGAAGGATACCAGAGAGTTGGGTGTATGGCTGAAGGGTGAGATCTGTTCTGAGGGGGTGCTCCCTAGGCCTTATATATTCGACCATGGGGCGTTACATGCGAATATGATAACCACGTGTTCCTAAGTAATAGTGAACCGACTGAGTTTATCTTCCTATAATCTCGCCGACTCATAGTCCTTCGGCTCCGACGTCTGAGGGCACCGTGCGGGAAAGTCGGATCAATGCTACAGATAGCGTTTAAGCTTGACGAACCATACGGGCTCAAGTTGATCCATCCTTATGTTGATCCGCTCTGTTGAAAGTTCCTCCCCTGGCCCACGAAGGGACGGCCTCGCGGAATAATGGGCCTGGGGTCTTCCGTGAGGCCTTCTTGCCTTCTAATGGACCCAGGGGATATCTGTCCCCCACAAACCCCTAATCTTTGTGTTGATTTTGAAATAATCGGCCCAAAGATTCCAGGTCCAGCTTGCGATTTTGAAACATGTCTACTGAGTTGTTACCTCCAGCTCCGGGTAACTTGGTAAGAATGGTCTTCTGTCATCTTTTTCTGGCTTCGTTCTTCAGTTTTTTGCTTTTAATCTTCAGTGATCGGTACTCTATTCGTGCCTTAGAGGTCGACGCTTTGCTCTCAGGGGTTAAGGATTCATTGGGTGCTCCAAAGGTGCACCCAATGGGTGTAGCCCCTGAGCTTTGAATGGATTACTGAAAATAATCCATTCAAAGGTCCTCATCTCATACTTCTTTAAGAATCGTAGTTTCTGACTTAGACAGATGCTTTAGAAATCAGCATTTTGTCACCATCTTATACTTTAGAAATCAGCATTTGTTCTTCGGGATGTCATGATTCATTGGGTGCACCGGAGGTGCACCCAATGGGTGTAGCCCCCGAGCTTTGAGTGGATTACTGAAAATAATCCACTCAAAGGTCTTCATTCCATGATTTTTCAGAAACCACTGTCTTTGACTTAGACTCATGCCTTAGAGATTAGCATTGTCTCCTCAGTTTATGCTTTAGAGATCAGCATATAGTTTTGTCTTTTGTGATCATCAATACGACCTGCCCATGCACCGGCATGAAATTTACTTGATCGGCGATGGATTGGACATCCGGTAGATGGCCCTTGGCTAGTCATTATTTCGCTCTATGCTTTAATGATCCTGTTGATTAGACTTGTACTTCATCGGCTATTTTTGGCTTTCCTTTGATCTTTGTCGATATCTTCCTTCTGTCTTGACGTATTCATTGCGTATACTGTATGGATACGACTGCTTGGGAAAATCTATTGAAAATTCCTAGATATCCCCCCCAATGGGTGTGGGCAAGGGACGGCTTAATGCGCTGAGCGTTTAGCGAACTGTCCCTGAGTAGTAATCAATGTGACCGCGGGTGTAATCATATCATCCATGCAGTTGACTTGAGTCCCAATGGGTGTCGTGTTACGTGAAACGGCGCCAGCCGCCTAACATGTTTCCAGACGATTTGAATTGCATATTGAATTTTTGCGACTGTTCAGTGGCCGTGGTAGGAGGTGAGCGGTTGCCTTCTTCTTCTATAAATAGTATGCTTGCTTCTCCGTCATCTTCACACATCTTATTGCCGCTTGTTGCTTACTCTCTTTTCTTCTTCTTCTACTCCACCATGGGCAAGAGCAAGAAAGGCGGGAGCTCTTCACACCATTCTGGCGATAAGCGGAAACGCGAGCCGACTCCTCCCTCGGAGGACTTCGGCGATTCCGAGTACTCGGAGGAGGAGTTCTCCTCCGGGTCCGAGGGATCGCCGATCCCTGCCTCTCCTCCGGTGTCGTCTAATGACTCAAACGACTCCCAGGGGATCGCCGTGGAGGTGTGGACCTACATCTGGGCCGTCGAGCGCGCCGAGCTCGAGGGCTCGGATGAGTCGGAGGTCTCCTTGGACGAGGAGAACTCCTCGGACTCGTCCGAGGAGAGCGGCGGTGGTGGCGATGTCGAGGGCGACGACGACGGCGATGGCGACAGCGGCGAAGGTGACGGCAAGGGCGACGACGGCGACGGTAGCGGCAAGGTCGACGGTGGCGACGGTAGCAGCGGCAGCGCCAGCGGCAGGGGCAGCAACAAGGCCAGTGGCTAAGCGCCACTGGTTTAAATATTAGTATAGATAGGTAGTAGTAGAAGTAGTATTAGTAGAATAATGTAGTGGTAGTTAGTAGTATAGTGTAGTGAAATGTAATGTAGTAGTGTAATGTATCGAACAGTGGGGAGAAAACCGACTCATAATGAGTTGGTTTTTTAAGTTTGGTAATACTCCCCCTCCTTTTATAATGAAGAAGACTTCATCCCATTCAGTGTTTCTTTGCTTTGTCGTTGTTCCTTTTTCAGTCGGTCGATGAATCGTGTTTATGCTTTAACGTAGCCGTTGTTCTCGGAAGTAATGCTTGAATAACGACTTGGAATCGTCGAGTTGTTTTTAGATCTGCCTGCATATTCGTAGGGAAAAAACGGCTGATTTACTGTTAGTATCTTCAGAGGTAGTCACCGAGTGGTTTTTTTGCGACGTCGGCGTTTTAGAGGTAACAGCCGAGTCCTTTTGAGCTCGCCAGCGTTTTAGAAATAATGGCTGAGTGATTACTGATGACGTCGGCGTTTTAGAAATAACAGGCGAGTGATAACGGGCCACGTCAGTGTTTTAGAAATAACGACCGAGTGAAGACTGGTAACGTCAGCGTTTTAGAAACAACGGCTGAGTTATATTGGGCCATGTCGGCTGTTTTGGAAATAACGGCCGAGTGACGACTGGGCACTTTTTTAGGAATGGCGTCTGAATCGGGAAAACCCCATTTGTATCGCGCCGTCATGTGCCTCTGCATTCTGAGCCCTAACTCTGCTTTTTGTCTCCAAACCTTCTCTATTTCCCGGTGATCTCGCTTCCGCTCAGTTCACCGACGAGACTGTGATGGCGCCCAAGCGAAAGAGCCAGAATTCCGCTGCTGTGAGTATTCCCCCCATCGATCCCAACAGTCAGTTGCCTTTCGCAGGTAATCACATGTATGTTGTTTCTGAATCTGACCTTCTCCGTCTTGTCTCTGTCGGAGTTCTTCCTCCAAGAGAGCTTTGTTCTTGGCGGATCTGTTGTGAGGTTACTGTCCCAATAGAGGATACCCACGAGTCCGTTATTTATGTTCCTTTCCTCATCCGCGGCTTTGCTCTTCCTATTTCTCCTTTTTTCCGCGGTCTCCTTGATTTCTAGCATCTGAATCTAACTCATCTGAATCCCAATTCTGTTCTGCAAGTTTCTGTTTTGTTTATTTGTGTGAAGCCTACCTTGGTATTCTACCACACTTTTGCTTGTGGAAGTACTTGCATCACTGTCGGCCTGGAATGGCCGGGGGGGCAGCATTAGCTCGTGGGTGGTGCAAGTTTGGAGATGCGCCGTGGGAGGAAGACAGAGTACCTCGATATTCCACTCAAAGACAGCATCAAAGGATGGCGCCTAGAATGGTTTATTGTTGAGAATCATGGAAAATCCCTCCCCCTCGGTCAGGGAGACAGCTTGATGTTCATGCTCCAAGTTGGACTGAATCCCCCACAGACTTGGAGATAACTGAGGCCAGGGTTCTGCTTGCTGAAATTGGCTTGTTCAAGGAGAAAGGTCTGACTGCTGAAGCTGTAGTCGTAGACTTTGTTTTCAAGAACATTCAGCCACTGAAGGATAGAGCGTACCCAGCCTATTTGTATCGTGGTGTCACTGACTCAACCTGGGTTACCAATAGGAGGATCCCTGCTGTGGATCTGGTAAGCCGGCTGGATATGATTCTTAGAGGCAAGGTGTCGAATGTCGGTGCTCCTGTTGCGTATTCTGCCTGGAATCTGCCACCTTCCAAGACTTTCATCAGTTTTGTGTCAAATCCTCCTGCTGGTGACAGTGGTTTGGGTCTTATAGTATGACCCTCTCCCGAAGAGGTTGTGGCTTTGGTTGCTTCGCTTGGTGATATCCCCAATGATGAGAGGCAGGTTCATTTTGAGGTGCCTATAAACCCGAGTGATGCAGAAATAAGTGCTATGCTGGATATGTTGGCTGAGGATTCCTCTGACCCGGTCCCTGCTGAAACACTAGCTGTGGCAACTATCCCAGAGCCTGAAAAGACCCTGGACATTCAAAGATCTGATAGCACTCGCCCGAAACATCCTCGTCAAGCCAGTCATCCAACTTCCCTGCTGAAGGGAAGAAAAAGAAAAAGAGACGGCTTCGGCGAGTGTCATGTTTGAATCAGGATGCCGGCCCTTCTGCTCCTGCTGCCGAGGAAGTGCCAGTGGAGCTTTTTATTGGAGCTGATCCCAATGGGTGTGACCCGGCTGACGCTGACCCTAATGGGTGCTATCCGGCTAGAGCCGACCCCAATGGGTGTGCCTTTGATGACGCTGATCCCAATGGGTGTAATCCGGTCAGAGCCGACCCCAATGGGTGTGTTGTTCGTATTATTGACGAGGATGAGGAAGAGGAGGAGGAAGTCCCCTTAATCCGAAAAAATGGTCGGCGTTATATAGTCAGTGGGGAGAGTAGTGACATTCCTTCTCTAGCTTTGTCTGCTCTCATTGGTCTGCAAGAATTGTCTCTAGCAAACTTTGATCAAACTCTCGAGGATGTGATCCCTGAAGATCTGCTGTCCGAGCCAACAGACGGTGGTATGATGGACATTTGCACTGGCATGCCTGACGTGGGGTTAGAGTTTTCCCGAGCAGCGTCCCGTGCCTCATCGACCTTGGAGTGTGGTCTTCAGAGCCAGGAAGCTGATCCAGATTTCTCCATTCCTATGGAGGTGGCTGAGAATCCTTCAGCCTTAGAGGTGGCTGCTGCAGAGAACCTAACTTCCAAGGATGGTGCAAGCGGTTACCCAGCCCCCGAGGGTGTTGCCGGTGGTGATCCGGCTCCATTGGGCAGTGCAGGCTGCGACCCAGCCCCTAAGGGTGTTGTCGGTAATGATCCGGCTCAGGTGGGTAGCACGAGCTGCAATCCAGCCCTCGAGGGTGTTGCCGGTGGTGATCCGGCTCCATTGGGCAGTGCAGGCTGCGACCCAGCCCCCGAGGGTGTCCGAGTGGGCTCTTCTTCTCATACCTACATGGATGTCCACGTGGGGT
The DNA here is from genome assembly GCA_029449295.1 of Zea luxurians. Lineage (NCBI taxonomy): Eukaryota > Viridiplantae > Streptophyta > Magnoliopsida > Poales > Poaceae > Zea > Zea luxurians. The sequence goes on along the minus strand of JAOPSE010000312.1, from coordinate 67,747 downwards.
CTTCTCCCCCACATACTGATTGTATGGCGGCGGCACGTGCTTTGAATCAGGAAGTCGCCTTAGAGGTCGGCGCACCTGACGCCAGAGTTTTGATTCCTGCTGGCGACGTTGAGTTGATCCCCAATGATGCTCTTCAGATTGCCTCGGTTGATAATCCTTCGTCAAGTCACCAACCGACCTCTCCTGATTTGGGGCTTCCTTCATTCCTTTCCAATCTCCTGGTAATTCGGCTCTTTCCCGACCTGGCTATGATCCGTGTGAAATACTGTCCTTGCACTCATTCGTTTTCAATGTCAGGCTTTGGTTGACGAGATGGCTAGTCAGCTAAGATCGCAGGGTGCTTCTGTCCCGGAAAAAGTTTTGTCTCTGTCACATTGGAAACCGATGCTGCTTCGGAGGCGAATATCTGAGCTAGAAATGACAAATGCTGGTTAGTGCCCTTTGTTTTCTCCTTGGCTACTTGATTGATCTTCTTTCTGACTGAATATCCTTGTTTAACTGTTTCTTGCTAGATATGGCCCAACAATACTCTGATCTTGAGAAAAAATATTCTCAAGGTTAGATGGACCTGGCTCGGCGGTGTTCTGATCTCGAGGAGAAGTATTCCCAAAGTCAGATGGACTTGGCTCAGGTTTCTGCTTCTCTGAATGATGCCAATACGTTGAATTCTTCTCTCAGTGCTCAGCTTGCCTCCGAAAGGGAGGCCAATGAAGTAAGCTTACTCGGGTTTCTCTGCTATGTTCTTACTGCTTGCTTGATGTTTGAGAGCAGATTCTTGTTTGCAGGAAGAAAAACGTGCCCTCAGCTTCTCGTGATAACCTCGATAGGTTGTATCGCGACGCCAGTAATTCTTTGACCATCTTGGAGAGGGGCCATCGCTTTACCATGGCAGACTTGGATAATCACCATTACAAGCTGCAAGAATCTCTGGATGAACTCATTCGTGTTAGACAATTGGTGTCAGGCAAAGACTCTGTCATCAAGGATCTGCGTGCTTCCAAAAGATCAGTCATCCAGGAGCTAGAAGCTGCTCGGCTGGCTATCAAGGCGGCTGAAGATACTTCCGCTACTTTGAAGGCCCAGCACGACAAGGCTATGGACAAAGCCGTTCGCGCGGGGCGAATCTTGATGAGAAGACCCGGTGTGATTGTTCCTGATGACATAGTTGCGGACGTCAATGCTGCTCCTGATTCTTCGAGTCGCCCTTCTTCATCGGTCGCTCGTGAGAAAAACATTTCCAAGTAGAGACACTGAATGTATTGTGCTTGTGATTAGTGTGCTTGAATATTCTGTTAGAAAGTATTTTCAGTATTGAATGCCATTATTATTTTCCTATTGTTTGAATTCAACAGTGGTTATAATTGCAGAAGTAAGTGCAGTGTAGTGGTTTTGAAGCTTCTTTTTATTTCACGAGGCATAGAGATCGTCTTAAGACGAGTAATTGCAAGCTCGCTTGTGTTGGATCGTGAGCATGTTGCGCCGATTTAAGTTATTACTGATTAAAAACCGACCGCTCTATTAGTTGGGTATAGTGGTCACCCTGAGTTAAGCGTGAGCATGTCGCACCGCCTTAAGTCATCGCCAATTTAAGCCGATTGCTCCGTTAGTGGGGTATAGTGGTCACCCCGAGTTAAGTAAGCGTGAGCATGTCGCACTGCCTTAAGTCATTGCCGACTTAAGCCGATTGCTCCATTAGTAGGGTATAGTGGTCACTCTGAGTCGAGTAAGTATGCAGATGTTGGGGGCCTTCGTCCTCCGAAGGTCCTCAAAAACATGATTTGACAATGTTTTCCAAGTGGATTATGTGAACAGGTATCTTCGGACTCAGAATTATGAACATGAAGTACGGTCAGGACGAAGCCTGAACCAGACGAAGGGGGATTAAAATGGAGGACGGGCTGATTACCAAGCTCCACGAAGGATGGTGCACAGCCGAAGCTGTGCGCTGGGAAGCTTCGTCGCGATAGCAGAGAGGGGAACCGACTTAAAGATGAAAAGACTACTTGGGCCTTGACAGATTTCCATAAGTCATTGGCAAATGTAATGGACATGAATGTAATTTTACGGGGGTTGCGTCCCGCATCTATAAATAGATGAACAGTACTCCCGTACTGTTCACGCTGATCTGGCATTTTACTTTTGCGTCATCCGTGTACTTTTGTCTTTCTGCAACCCGAAGGTACACTTGTAATTTGAAGTCATTTCTATTGATATACGATAATAAAATAGAAATGACATGGTAATGAAGTTTAAATGTTTATATTACTTTTAATGTTGCTCATAAGTCCTTCGTCATAATTTATCGCACTTACGAAGGTATATTATTTGTGACCTTCGTCCGGAGTACATTATATCCCGAAGGGAAATAATGTTTCGAGGGACGAAGGACCTCATCATTTAACACTTTTTATGTTGCCTTGTTCTTAATCCGAAGCATTTGAGAACAAGTCCCCAACATTGGCGCCCACCTCCGGTGAACTCACTTCCATTTCGAGTTTTTCGAACACCTTCGGAAGCTATAGACCCTCGCTATGGCGCCGAAGAAAGCTTCAGCGACTGGGGCCGCAGCACTGCAACCGCTGGACCCCAACCAGGAGACCGTCTCTCTTCGGGAGGCCCGAAGCCAGAAGAGGAAGGCCGTCAGCCCGACGCTTCAGGAGGATGAACTAGACCAAGAGATCAGGGATATGGAGATGCTTCATCAACAGGTGCAGAGGAAAAAAGAAAAGATGGCCAGGCTAGCTGAGCTGCAAAGGCAGATAGACGAAGCTTCTGAAGAAGTCCGTCATCTTACCCACGATGAGCAGAACCGAAGGCCTCAACAAAAAGACCTTCGTCAGGAGGGCTTCTTCAACGAAGATGACTGGTATGACAATTTCCATCATGGAAATTTTGTTTTCGATGATGCTTCTCCTCTGTCCGCTGAGCTGCAGGCTACACCTTGGCCTCCGTCCTATAAGCCACCCCAGCTTCCCATGTTTGATGGCCATTCAGACCCGAAGCAGTTCTTGATGAGTTTCGAAGCAACAGTGTCTTCGTATGGTGGCAATGCTGCAGTCATGGCAAAGTCTTTCGTTATGGCCATCAGGAATGTTGCTAAGACCTGGTATTCCTCCCTTCGACCAGGAACGATCACTTCATGGCAGAAGCTGAAGGATATGTTGTTAACCAGCTTTCAAGGATTTCAGACGAAGCCGATCACTACCCAAGCCTTGTTCCAGTGCACTCAGGATCATGAAGAATACCTTCAGGCGTATGTCAGAAGGTTCTTGCGTTTGAGGGCGCAAGCACCAACGGTGCCCAATGAAATTGTCATCGAAGCCATGATCAAGGGGCTGCATCCTGGACCTGCAGCTCAATACTTTGCTGGGAAGCCTCCTCAGACTCTGGAGAAGCTGCTCCAAAAGATGGACGAGTACATTCGTGCCGACAATGACTTTCGCCAAAGAAGGGAGGAGGCTTTCAGATTTTCTGAAATGACCAGGGGCTTCGGAGGAAGATTTTATCCGAGGCATGTCAGGTCCATCCACAATTCCACTCAAAATGATGATAAGGGGAGTCAGCAAAACAGACCGCAGAGCTCCTCACAGGCTTCGGGGCAACAGCAAACTTTCTTCCGGCCACCAGCTCCAAGAGGCAGAGGCGCCAGGGGCTTCGGCGGAAGATTTGGAGATCAACCAAGGAGGGTATTTTGCTTATTCTGTGGTGAAAACAAGGGCCATACCACCAGGATGTGCCATGTTACCATCCAGAAACAAAAGGAGCTAGCAGAAGCTGCAGCGCAACAGGGCCAGCCGAAGCAGGTCATGCATACTGCTTCGTACCATCAGCCTTACATCCCGGAATACGTGGGCAACCACCCTGCAGTTTCCGTAGCTTCGGCGAGTCAACCTCAAGCTTCATGGCAACAGCCCCCGCCCCCACCTCCGCTGCAACAAGGCCAACAGCCAGAAGGGAGCCAATATGTTCCGCACCAAAGGGATCTCCGAGAGCAATCTGAAGCTCGCACAGTCAATAGTACTGTGCCAGAGTCGAAGCACATTTATTGATAAATATCCTACTTTGATAGCAGTCTTTTCCGTTCAGTTCTATTTTCTGTGTAATAAAGAACATTTCAGTTTTCATGTAATAGTTTCGTGGTTGGTTATCAGGAAAATCTATCTTCTCCACAGGCTTAAGTTGCTGAAGCTTAAAAATTTGCGGTAACAAGGAGGACCCTCGAATTATTAAAAATCCTTCGAAGCAACAAAAAGTCGTTCTAAGGAACGCAGAGTAAGTTGCCGAAGTTACAAAAAGCCGTTCCAAAGGGAGCGTAGTGTAAGTTTTTTGCTCCAAAGACGTTCCTAAGGGAATGCAGAGCTTACAGCGAAAAGTCAACGCTGATACCGCCTAAGTAAAAGGCGAAGAAGCTCCAAAGACGTTCCTAAGGGAATGCAGAGCTTACAAATATATTTTGTGTGTATCTTCGGAACAAACGTCATTTGCATAACATAACATCATCACATCATTTTGCATAGCATAAGCATCATACATCATTTTGCATATGGCAAAAGAAGGGGACACAGTATCAACCTTCGAAAGGACGCTTTGAGAAAGCGAAAATTGTGTAAAGTCACGAGGGAATACAATGATAATCTTCGGAATACAGCTTCGGAGAATGTTTTCACAAAGCATGGACGTGCTTCATCAGAGTAATATCGAAATTGCACAGCTTCGGAGAATGTCTTCTTCACGAAGCATGAAAAGAAGGGAAGGTGTTTTTTCACCGAAGGCTCAAAAATGGTATGTATGTAGAATTTCATGCATCGTAGAGAATTGAATGATGAAAAGAGACTTGTATATTACATTCAAATGTACAAAATATGACATAGATCACATTTCAAATGTTTTTTCTAATAACACCTAGTCTTCTCTTAATACTACTTCGGCAGCCTCATTTAGAAGTTGTTCAACAACTTTATCCATGATAGCTTCGGCCATTTGTTTGATTTCGTCATCCTCTTTTGTGTGAGGGTCAACAGACAATCCAGCAGGTTCTGAGGGAAGAGAATATTTTTGCATTACTATTACAAACCGCGAGCAAAGTTTGAAATAAAAATTACAACACAATAAGAGCGACTAATTAATACCTATTTGCCCTTCGGCAACTTCTGTCACTTTCCTAGCATCATGGATGCCTTTTTCACTCCTTTGAATAATTTCTTGCGCCATTTCTCGGCCGCCGTTGTCCCAGACATCAGTAAAGAATTTGCCACCAACCATGCTTGCTTCGGCCGAGGGGTCTTTGATGTCTTCGGAGGATAAGGCAGCTTCGGACTGAGCTAAAGATTTTACATGTTCACAACCTTTCTTCTCCAAGACAGTAGCAACTCCCCTGGCGCCCAAAAAAGCGCAGATGTCACCGCGGCTACTCAAGATTTCCTCGAAGGCCTCTGCTTCGTGACTGATCCATTCTATTAGACCTTCGGGATTGCCTCTTGAGAAATTCTCTTCACTGGAAAATGCGCCCACGCTGGCGAAGCTGGTTTTAATTTTCTTTACGCATTCCATGGATTTTTCGAAGCATTTTTTCTTAGAAGACCGAAGCTCTTCCACGGTTGCTTCCAAATGATCAGCCCATTGGTCGCTGCATTCCCGTCTTGTTTCTTCAAGTATGCGTTCTTCTTTCGCCCGGGCCAATTGCTTCTGAAGATCTTTAATTTCGCGTCTCTGAGCTTCGGCCTGAACCTTTGCAGCAGCTTCGTCCTTTTTTATTTTGTCTACTAATGTAAGCAGAATTTTATCTTTTTCTAGAGCTTCGTTTCTCAGTTAATAACTTTTGAGCGTAAATTGTTGAACGCAATTTCATAGCTCTCATCTTCAGCACTCTTTTGTGCTCTTAATGCGTTGCTTAGGATTAAGCCCTATACGAAAAAGAATCCATATAAGAATAAAAGAATGAATTATGTATTAAAAAAAATTTTCAAGCGTCTAATTCCCATACCTTTAGGCTATTGTACGCAAGACTGTCCGCGAGATCCTCCTTTGTCATAGCACATAATCCAGCTTCGAGCTTCGGGAACCCCATACTTCTAGCCATCTCTCGGCAGACAGATAGTTCTTTATTATCAGGAAGGCAGTACAGGAAGTCATCTTCATTTGTCCCATTAAACACTACTGCCCCCTTCGGATATTTTAGCTCTCTGGCATAGTAGTTGGCTTCGTAAGTCTCTTCTTCAGATAATTTCTTCCCCGAAGCATGTCGTACGATGTAATCACGTATGCTGGAAGGAGCTTCGGGGGCGGCAGTGTCAATTTCTTCAACCAAATTTGGTTCTGATATTTTTGTTTCCAAAGATTGTTCCTTGGTGGGCTCTGAAGGCCCAGCTTCAGCTTCAGGTTGTTGCTTCGAAGCTTCAGCAACTACAGCTTCGGTAGACACTTCAACAACTTCAATAGTCTTCTTTGGAGTTGTGCTTGAAGACTTAATTGTCTCCAAAACATCTAGCACGTTCACCATTCTTTTTCTTTTCGGGGTCACCGACGGGCCCTTTTGATTTTTTATTGTTTTGACATTTGCTGGAGGACTTAAGATTTCCGATATTTTTGGCTCTTCAATTTTCGGTTTCTCTGCTTTTTCTGCTGAAGGCGCTTCAGTCTTTTCTTCCATCTTCGGCACTGGAGCTGGTTCTGTAGCTTCAGAGGCCAAAGAGACTTCACCAATAAATTCTGGCACTGTGGCCGGCTCAATAAAACGCGCTCGGTGAGTGAGCACCTTTATCTTTTTCCTTTGCGGCGCTGGCTCGCTAGTGGCACTCGTGGTAGCTTCTGTCGCAGGAGAAGTATTTTTTCTTTTGCGACCCGACACCGGATAGTGATAGTCAGGGTAGACAAACCCGACTGCGTCAAATACTCGGTTGAGCCTTTTCTTCTTTCGGCCTCCGAAGGCTGCTGATAACGCAGTGTTCTCGGCCTTCGAGTACACCCCAAGCAGTTCGTCACTTAATGTTTCAATGTTTTTCAACCAGTCGTCATCAGGTTCAACAAATTTATCCCCGTATTTGAATGTGTATTTCAGTCTGACCAGTCCGCCTTCGTCGGACTCTTTGATGGTCTCCTTCGGCATTTCCCACTTTCCTGCAAGTGGCCACACCCTGAAGGCAGTATGTTCTTGAATCAAGTCCCTTGTCCCAATAAAAGAGCAGACTACGCCGAAGGCTCTTTGGCATTCCTCGGCTGCTTCATCCATTTCAACCTTCGGCCTTCGGAGTCCGAAGCGTTGCCAGATGGGGCGCATAATGATACTCTTGACATCTTCTTGCGCTGTTAAGTCATTCTTTACATAGAACCATTCAGTCATCCAGGCTCCGGGCCACCTCTTCCGAAAGGTCGGCACATGGCGGCTTGACCCGGAGCGGGCACCGAAGCTGTAACACCCAAAGTTGTTGTGATATTGTTCTTTCCCCCAGGGCTTCGTCTCATATAACAACTCATGAATGTTGCAAAAGCTTTTAGCATTTGGTTCTAAACCTTGGCTTCTCGCAGCCCAAACAAACATCCCCATTCTTATGATAGCTTCGGGAGTAATTTGATGAAGGTAGACTTGAAATGTCTTCAGGACTTCAACAACAAAGTTGCTTAGGGGGAATCAAAGCCCAGCCTTGAGAAAGCTTCGGAAGATTACGACTTCATCTTCTTCGGGGGTGGGAGAAGTCTTTTCTCCAGCATCAACCCTCACAATAGATATATCTCGAAAATACCTCCCCCTCATATTATCAATATGATTCTGCTTAATAGTGGTTTTCCCGAAAACCGTGTGACTTGGCCGCCATGGTCGATCTTCGGACTCTTCCCCACCACTTTCTACATCATAACTGTCGCTGTCACCAGTATCTTCAGACAAACCTTCAAGAATCTCCTTAGTGATTTTCTCCGTATTGGTCTCCGCCATCGCTATAAGGAACCCCAAGTTCTTCTCTTCGTCGAGACTCAACTTCGTCTCAGCAGGGATCTTCTTACCTTCAGACATCTTCGGAAACGCTAAAAAACTGTTTTCAAGGCCGAAGCTTCAAAATCAAAAAGATCAGCAAATCTTAGTGCACAAGAGCTAAAAATTTAGTGGGCCGAAGCAGATGGCAAGTGTGCGTACCAAATAAGTTTGCGGTATGATCTTATTTATACCCCCAGGGCGTTGAAAATTGAAAGACCCCGCTTGTCAGTGAATGTTGCTATTCTAGCAAAGGGAAGGTGTTTTTTCGGACCTTCGGCTCAAGGCCTTCGTCCATATCGCAATCTGAATTTATCATTAACAAATTAATATTGCGAGGGGCTACTGTTGGGGGCCTTCGTCCTCCGAAGGTCCTCAAAAACATGATTTGACAATGTTTTCCAAGTGGATTATGTGAACAGGTATCTTCGGACTCAGAATTATGAACATGAAGTACGGTCAGGACGAAGCCTGAACCAGACGAAGGGGGATTAAAATGGAGGACGGGCTGATTACCAAGCTCCACGAAGGATGGTGCACAGCCGAAGCTGTGCGCAGGGAAGCTTCGTCGCGATAGCAGAGAGGGGAACCGACTTAAAGATGAAAAGACTACTTGGGCCTTGACAGATTTCCATAAGTCATTGGCAAATGTAATGGACATGAATGTAATTTTACGGGGGCTGCGTCCCGCATCTATAAATAGATGAACAGTACTCCCGTACTGTTCACGCTGATCTGGCATTTTACTTTTGCGTCATCCGTGTACTTTTGTCTTTCTGCAACCCAAAGGTACACTTGTAATTTGAAGTCATTTCTATTGATATACGATAATAAAATAGAAATGACATGGTAATGAAGTTTAAATGTTTATATTACTTTTAATGTTGCTCATAAGTCCTTCGTCATAATTTATCGCACTTACGAAGGTATATTATTTGTCACCTTCGTCCGGAGTACATTATATCCCGAAGGGAAATAATGTTTTGAGGGACGAAGGACCTCATCATTTAACACTTTTTATGTTGCCTTGTTCTTAATCCGAAGCATTTGAGAACAAGTCCCCAACAGCAGATTAACGATAAACAACTTGAGTGCCTTTGAGAATGAAGTCTTTTTATTGATGATGAGTTTCCTAATTTACAGAATACAATGCCATCCCAGTAGCTCTTGAAATCTAGCCAAGGATAGAATTTCCTGAGATGTTCTATATTCCATGAGTTCCCAATTTCCGTGTCGTCCATTTGAGTAAGACGGTATGACCCAGGCCGAGTGACCTCTGCTACTATGAATGGTCCTTCTCATAGTGGCGACAATTTGTGTCGTCCCTCGCCCGTTAGAATTCGGTGGAGGACAAGATCTCCCACTGTGAAGGATCGGTGTCGTACGGCTTTATTAGGGTAGCGCCTCAAAGTTTGCTGATATCTGGCTAACTGAATCACTGTGTTCAATCGTTCTTCTTCCAATATATCAACATCCTCAAGTCTAGTTGTCGGTGTTTCGAAACCCGGGGGATGGGCTGGGGCACGCGGTTCTTCTTCCAATATATCAACATCCTCAAGTCTATCAACATCCTTAAATCATCGCCGCGTGCCCCAGCCCAGATGGGTCGGCGCGAGTCGGAACGCGAAGGGGGGAGAAGAGCAGCCGGAGGGAGACAGGCGTGGGAGGTGGAACCCGCGGCCTTCGTGTTAGCCCCGCGCCCAGGTCGGGTGCGCTTGCAGTAGGGGGTTACAAGCGTCCACGCGGGAGGGAGTGAGCGGCCTTGCGCGAGCGTCGTCCCGTCCTTCCCCGCGCGGCCAACCTTCTGTAAGAGGGCCCTGGTCCTCCCTTTTATAGGCGTAAGGAGAGGATCCAGGTGTACAATGGGGGTGTAGCAGTGTGCTAACGTGTCTAGCGGGGGAGAGCTAGTGCCCTAAGTACATGCCATTGTGGCAGCCGGAGAGGTCTTGGCACCCAGTTCGCATGGTGTCGTGGCCGTCGGAGGAGTGCTGGAGCCTGGTGGAAGGACAGCTGTCGGGGCTGTCGCGTCCTTGCTGACGTCCTCTTGCTTCCGTAAGGGGGCTGAGAGCCGCCGTCGTCACAGGGCATGCAGGGCGCCATCATTACTCGTATAGTGGAGCGAGCCGGATGGGACGCCGGTCTTGTTCCCCATAGCCTGAGTCAGCCTGGGGTAGGGTAATGATGGCGCTTCCTGTCAACGTGGTCGGTCCGCGCCCTAGGTTGGGCGAGATGGAGGCTCCTCCGAGGTCGAGGTCGAGTCTGTCTTTCAAGGTCGACGTCGAGTCCGAGCCCCCGGGTCGGACGAGGCGGAGACCATCGGCTGAGGCCAGGGCCGAGTCCGAGTCCGAGCCCTGGGGTCGGGCGAAGCGGTGTTCGTCGTCTTCCGGGGCTGAGCCCGTGTCCAAGCCCTGGGGTCGGGCGAAGCAGAGTTCGTCGTCTTTCGGGGCCGAGCCCGTGTCCGAGCCCCGGGATCGGGCGAGGCGGAGTTCGTCGTCTTCCGGGGCTGAGCCCGTGTCCGAGCCCTGGGGTCGGGCGAGGCGGAGTTTGTCGTCTTCCGGGGCTGAGCCCGTGTCCGAGCCCTAGGGTCGGGCGAGGCGGAGTTCGTCGTCTTCCGGGGCTGAGCCCGTGTCCGAGCCCTAGGGTCGAGCGAGGCAGAGTTTCCTATGACGCCCGAGGCCGGACTTGGCTGCTGTCAGCCTTACTATGTCGGGTGGCTCAGTAGTCGGAGCGGCGCAGGCGGCGCTGTCCTCTTGTCAAACCGGTCAGTAGAGCGGTGAAGTGACTGCGGTCACTTCGGCTCTGTCGACTGGAGGGCGTGCGTCAGGATAAAGGTGTCAGGCCACCTTTGCATTAAATGCCCCTGCGGTTTGGTCGGTTGTCGTGGCGATATGGCCAAGGTTGCTTCTCAGTGAAGACTGGGCCTCGGGCGAGCCGAAGGTGTGTCCGTTGCTGGAGGGGGGTCCTCGGGCGAGACGTAGGTCCTCCGGGGTCGGCTGCCCTTGCCCGAGGCTAGGCTCGAGCGAGGCACGATCGCGTCCCTTGATTGGACCGATCCTTGACTTAATCGCACCCATCAGGCCTTTGCAGCTTTGTGCTGATGGGGGTTACCAGCTGAGATTTAGGAGCCTTGAGGGTACCCCTAATTATGGTCCCCGACAGTAGCCCCCGAGCCTCGAAAGGAGTGTTAATAATCGCTTGGAGGCTTTTGCCGCACTTTTTTGCAAGGGGATCAGCCTTTTTCGGTTGCATTTTGTTCCGGTGGGTGCGCGCGAGCGCACCCGCCGGGTGTAGCCCCCGAGGCCTCGGAGGAGTAGTTTTACTCCTTCGAGGTCTTAGTGCGTTTCACAACACTTCGGCTGGTCTAGTTGTTCCCTCATGCGAGCTGGTCGTAGCCCGGGTGCACGGTCGGGTCCTAAGTTCTCGGGCTGGTATGTTGACGCTGTCAACGATGTGGCTGGAGCCGGGTTTGCGAGAGCAGCCCCTGAGCCTCTGCACAGGGTGAGAGGACGGTCAAGGACAGACTCAACTTTTTTTACATACGCCCCTGCGTTGCCTTTCTACAAAGAGGAGGGGGGAAAGCGCCATGTTGCCCTCGGAGGGCGCCGAACATGGTGTCTCCGGTGAGCTGCTGGCGGGTAATCCGAGCGGACGCCCGTGCCCCATTTGCTACGGGTCGGCTAGAGGCCCGGAGGCGCGCTCCAAAAGTACCTGCGGGTGATCTGCCGGACCCGGTCCCCTTTGACGGGGTCCGAGGGCTCGATGCCTCCCTCTAATGGGATTCCGTTACAAGATCGCTCCCGCTGGTCTCGGAAATGTCCTAGGGTACCTCGGGAGCGTAGCCCGAGCCTCGGTTATGTATCGAACGTACCCAGGGTCATCCCTTGCTCTGTGTCTGAGGCGACTGTGAACCCTTCGAGGGCCAGCCTACGAACCCCTGATCAGTAGTGGGCGCGGAGCCCGAGTGACCTGAGGCGGCCGTTGAACCCTTCCGAGGGGCCGGCCATCGAACCTCTGACCAGTAGCGGGCGCAGAACCCAAGCGCTCTGAGGCGGCCGTTGAAACCCTTCCGAGGGGCCAGCCTTTGAACCTCTGATCAGTAGGGAGGCTCGGGGCCTGTTTCCTTCACGGGGAAGGATCCTTTGCGGGGTATCCCCCTTTCCCGGTCCCTGTTGTAAGAGAGAGAAAGAGGAAAAGGAAAAGGATACGAAATCGAATGACGTGGCGTACCTTTTTCGACGCGGTCATTATGGCGAAGGCGAAGCGTCGCTTGCTTCTCCTGCCCGAGGCGCCGCCTGTCCCGCCGCGGAGTTAATGCGACGGGGCGAGTGGTTTGCAAGGCGGTCGTTGCGCGTGTGCGAGCCGTTCGAGGAACGGATCACGGGCACGCCGTCTTCACGCCGTGAGAGAGGGTTCCCTCGCTGCCCCTGGATGGGACGTAAGCTTGGCTGACGACATGACCGCTGCTCCTGCCCGCCTGCCACCACCATTAATGCCGGCCCATTTTTGACCGTATTTGACCGTCGCGCCTGGCTAGCACTGCTGGGTCACACGCAGGGTTGCCTCGAGTCGCGGTACTGGCCCTGCAGTCGAGGAGGCGCGGCAGTGGTGTGAGTGGCGGTGCAGTTGCTCGCACGTAGCAACCGGCGCGCCAGTTGCATGACGTGTGGGCCTGGGCCTCCATGCTGGGTGCGTTGGAAGTCGAAGGGGCACACCCACTTGGCACAGTTGCATGCCGCCTGCATGGCTGTCCGCTCTTTCACCCGCTGGTCTGGGCGAAAGTGGAGGAGTGCTTGTAACCGCCGGGCGGTTGCATGCACCGCGCGCGGCGGTTTGGCTTCTTCTGCCCTGGACCGGCTTGCGTGACGCGTGGGACCCAGCCCCCGTGCCGTAAGGGGGAGAACCTTGGAGCGTGTTGGAGAAGACTCAGCCCGCAACGGCTGAGGACGCAAGTGGGGAGAGTTGCCTTTAAAAGGAGGGCGACCCCCTTGGAGGGCAACCATGTCTTCGCGCTCCCCTTATGCATCGCGTCTTTCCACCTTCCGAGCCCCCGGATGGGGGACGCCCGCAATCCTTCCGTCTTGTCGTCGGAGGGACGCAACTTCGAAGAAGTTGGTACCTTTCAGCCATCGTTCGGCTTCAAGGATTTTCATCACGCGGCCCGGCTGCATCCCCTCGCCGGTGGTCACCCAAGACGGTGACCACCAGCCCCTGGATGGGGAGAAGCAAGCCGGGCTGCGATCTTGGTTCCGCCCTCAGCTTCAAGGATGTTCATCATCCTTGCTGGGGCGGAGGCCGGGCTGAGCTGGAGCTCTACCTCCCGCGCGGGCCGGCTGGTCACCTCCTCTTCCAGCTTCTGGTGGTGGAAACCATCCTCCGGCCCTGCAGAGGAGGCATCCTCCAGCCATGCCGGGGAAGGCGAACTGTTGCTGTCCAGCTAGGATGCAACATTCCGTCCTTCTCCTCCCTTTCGCGGCGAGGACGGGAGTGAGGACCTGCCGGTGCGCCTTGCTGACTGTCGGCGTTGGTGGAGAGGTGGACGCCGCCGTCCGTGCTGACGTGGTGGCAGCCAGAGGAAGCTTCCCCCCGTTGAGGCCGTCAGCGCCGCCTACGGACCGACCCCCGGCTCCTTGGCTTTAATATCTGGTTCTCGTCCCTTGAGTGGGAACGCGAACGAGGGCCTTCTGGTGGCCGCGTCCGTCCTGGGACCATAGCTGCTGCTGCGGGGACGGAACCGGAATTCCGTTTGTATTGGCACCTTGAGTGCCGGTGTCTTGTTCATTGTGGCTGTCGAGGCCCAAACATGTATGTATCTTTGGCACGGAGCCGTGTTTTTTCTTCATTTCGAGCACTAAGACTCGCCTGTTGAATATCTGAACCGCTTCACCGAGCGTGAGTCGCCTCGTGCAAAGGTGACGAGTGAGGTATCCGTATCCCGGAGGCGTAGGAGTCCCTCGGCTCGGTCGGCCTTGCTGTCCGAGGCTTCTCTTGCTTAGTTAAAGGAACCCTCGGCTGCTCTTTGATGAGTCGAAGCCAGAGGTAGTGGTGTCAGCACGGACAGAGGCAAGGTTGGCTCGAAAAGAAGATGTCATCGGCCGGAGCCTGGCTGGGTCGTCCACTGGCGGGACTGACGCCGGAGTTGAGTTGCCGAGGCCTCAAGCCGGGCTGGTGTCTTCGGAGGACAGCTAGCCGAGGCCTCGGGGTGGCCGGCCGAGCTGTCTGCTCGAGCCAGATTCTTGGAGAAGACCCTGGCGGCGATGGCCCGGGTGTGGTGCCGATATCGTCCTTCAGAGTGGGGATCCTCCGACCGCGTCGCCGTCCGAGGCTAGGTCAGACCCCGCCGAAGGTGTAGTTGACGCCGAGGGTGCTGTTGCCCCCTTCAACTGTTGACGTCCGAGCCTGCAGGATCGGGTTATTTTGTAGTGTGTGTATGTTTCCTGCGGCCGCCGAGGCCCAAACACACCGTCGTCATGTTGTAAAGCTGCGTTTCTTTTCCTCTTGTTTGAGCATTCGGACTTATTTGTCGGTAACAGAATTGTTTGTGCGGGCGAGAGTTGCTTTTCACGGAAGGCGATGAGTGAGGTATCTGTATCCCGGAGGTGTAGGAATCCCTCAGCTCGGTCGGCCTTGCCGCTTACGCGCACTCTTACTCGTCCATAGGGTTCTATCACCGACGCAGTCGAGAAGGTCCGAAAAATCGTTCCGGCAGAGTAGCTTTTGAGCGTGAAGACTTGTCCGGTCCGCGGAATCACTTATCCGAGCGCGAGTTACTTATCGCAGAAGGTGATGAGTGAGGTATCCGTATCCCGGAGGCGTAGGAGTCCCTCGGCTCGGTCAGCCTTGGCTGCTTACGTGTACTCTGTCGTTTTTAGGATCCACTTTCAAAGTGGTCGAAAAGCACGAAAGGCATTCTGGCAAAAAAGATTTTTTTCTTTTTTTTCGAGGAAAATTTCGACGCAGAGGGGGTTCCCCCCTTCTAGCCCCCGAGGGAGGGTCGGGCTTTGCCGAGGCAAGGCTGACCCTTCCTTGACGACCAGACTTTGTGTGTGAGGTATACGAACAACTTGAAAGCATCTTAAGGGTAGAAGCGACGTAGCTATTGGATGTTCCAAGCGTTGCTGTAGACCTCGCCTTGGCTGTTGGAGGTGCTGCGTGATGGCCGCAAGCCCCGAGTGTATCTCTTGTAAGAGCTCCTGACCTTCGGCGATGGAGATGCATCGCTGGAGGATGCCCGGGGGGCTGCGGTGGTAGAGCTCCTTCCTATCTCCCAGCAAGACGAACGACTTGGCGCGCCGCGCCACTCGCCGAGCTTCGGCTTGTTCGAGGGGTAGCTCTCCTCGATGGAGATATTGCAGATTCGGGGTCTGCCAGTTTCGATCAGGCGTGACCTTGCTTTGCTCCCCCTCGACGCGCAGTGCCTCACCCTCGGGGGCCGAGGGTACCTCGGGCCGAGCCGAGGGTACCTCGGACTGCGCCGAGGGTGCCTCGGGCTCAGGCGTGTCGTTGGCCTTGACGGAGGGTTGATGCAGGTCTCGAGAGAATACGTCCGGGGGGATCGTTGTTCGCCCCGAGGCTATTTTAGCCAGCTCGTCCGCAGTCTCGTTGTAGCGTCGGGCGATGTGGTTGAGCTCGAGCCCGTAGAACTTGTCTTCCAGGCGCCGAACCTCATCGCAGTAGGCTTCCATCTTCGGGTCGCGGCAGTGGGAGTTCTTCATGACTTGGTCGATGATGAGCTGCGAGTCACCGTGAGCGTCGAGGCATCGGACCCCTAGCTCGATGGCGATTCGCAACCCGTTCACCAGAGCCTCATACTCAGCCACGTTGTTGGACGCCGGGAAGTGGAGGCGTAGCACGTAGCGCAGGTGCTTCCCGAGGGGCGAGATGAAGAGCAGGCCCGCGCCGGCCCCCGTCTTCATCAGCGACCCGTCGAAAAACATGGTCCAGAGCTCCGGTTGGATTGGAGCTGTCGGGAGCTGGGTGTCGAGAGGGACGGACTTAACCGTCTCCGCTGGCTCGAAGTTGCTGGTGTGGCGCTTCACGTCTGGCGCCTCCCTAGAGAGGTTCTCCATGTCGGCGATGAGGGCCTCGGACTCGGCGAGGACCTCGGCGTACTCCACACACTCCACGTCGCACTCGTACGCGTGTCAGTACGTGGGCCCGACGGTGATGACCCTGTTGGGGCCCGGCATCTTGAGCTTGAGGTAGGTGTAGTTGGGGACGGCCATGAACTTGGCGTAGCATGGCCTCCCCAGCACTGCGTGGTAGGTTCCTCGAAACTCGACCACTTCGAACGTGAGGGTCTCCCTTCGAAAGTTGGAGGGCGTCCCAAAGCAGACGGGTAGATCGAGTTGTCCGAGGGGTTAGACGCGCTTCCCGGGAATGATCCCGTGGAAAGGCGCAGCGCCCGTCCGGACCGAGGACAGATCGATCCGCAGGAGCCCGAGGGTCTCGGCGTAGATGATGTTGAGGCTGCTACCTCCGTCCATGAGGACCTTGGTGAGCCTGACGTTGCCGATGATGGGGTCGACAACGAGCGGGTATTTCCCCGGGCTTGACACGTGGTCGGGATGGTCGGCCTGGTCGAAGGTGATGGGCTTGTCAGACCAGTCTAGGTAGACTGGCACCGCCACCTTTACCGAGCAGACCTCCCGACGCTCTTGCTTGCGGTGCCAAGCCGAGGCGTTTGCCACTTGCCCGCCGTAGATCATGAAGCAGTCGCGGACCTCGGGGAACTCTCCTGCCTTGTGATCTTCCTTCTTAGCGTCGTCGAGAGCCTTGCCACCCTCCGTGGGTGGCCCGACCTTGTGAAAGTGGCGTCAAAGCATGGCACACTCCTCGAGGGTGTGCTTGACGGGCCCCTGATGATAAGGGCACGACTCCTTGAGCATCTTGTCGAAGAGGTTGGCCCCTCCGGGAGGTTTCCGAGGGTTCTTGTACTCGACGGCGGCGACAAGGTCCGCATCGGCGGCATCGCGTTTCGCTTGCGACTTCTTCTTGCCTTTCTTCTTGGTGCCGCGCTGAGTTGACGCCTCGGGAACATCTTTCGGTGGGCGGCCCTGGGGCTGCTTGTCCTTCCGGAAGATGGCCTCAACCGCCTCCTGGCCAGAGGCGAACTTGGTGGCGATGTCCATCAGCTCGCTCGTCCTGGTGGGGGTCTTGCGACCCATCTTGCTCACCAGGTCGCGGCAGGTGGTGCCGGCGAGGAACGCACCGATGACATCCGAATCGGTGACGTTGGGCAGCTCAGTGCGCTGCTCCGAGAATCGCCGGATATAGTCCCGGAGAGACTCTCCCAGCTGCTGGCGGCAGCTTCGGAGATCCCAGGAGTTTCCAGGGCGCACGTACGTGCCTTGGAAATTGCCGGCGAAGGCTTGGACCAGGTCGTCCCAGTTGGAGATCTGCCCCGGAGGCAGGTGCTCCAGCCAGGCTCGAGCGGTGTCGGAGAGGAATAGGGGGAGGTTGCGGATGATGAGGTTATCATCGTCCGTTCCACCTAGTTGGCAGGCCAGCCGATAGTCCGCGAGCCACAGTTCCGGTCTCGTCTCCCCCGAGTACTTTGTGATAGTAGTCAGGGTTCGGAACCGGGTCGGGAACGGTGCTCGTCGTATGGCGCGGCTGAAAGCCTGCGGACCGGGTGGTTCGGGCGAAGGACTCTGATCCTCCCCGCTGTCGTAGCGTCCCCCACGCCTGGGGTGGTAGCCTCGGTGCACCCTCTCGTCGAGGTGGGCCCGACGGCCGTGGTGATGGTGCTCGTTGCCGAGGCGACCCGGGGCCGCAGGCGCTGTGTTGCGCGTGCGCCCGGTGTGGACTGAGGCTTCCTGCATGAATCGGGAAGTCGCGACGCGATGTTCCGAGGGGTACCCCTGCCTTCGGGAGGTAGAGCTTTCGGCCCGTTGGACCATGACGTCCTCCAGGAGATTCTTGAGCTCTCCCTGGATACGTCGCCCCTCGGTGGTTGATGGCTCCGGCATCGCGCGGAGAAGCATTGCCGCTGCAGCCAGGTTCTGGCTGACTCCACTAGAATCCGGTGGCGGCCTTGTCCTGACTTCGTCGGCGATGCGGTGCTGGATGCCTTGGGGGAGATGACGCGCTTCTCCGGCCGGAGGTTGGCCTACCCATTCCTGCCCGATGTCCCGGCGGATCGGCACAAGCGTTCCTGCTCCCTCGTCGAGCCTGGCCTGCATCTCGCGGATTTGCTCGAGCTATGGGTCAGGACCCCCCGCTGGGACGGGGACCACAGCTAGCTCCCGAGGGATGTCGACGCGAGGCACGGGCCTAGGGAGATCACCGTTCTCCGGCATACCAAGATGGTTGCCTTCGCCGGGACCCCCTAGATCGACGTGGAAACATTCGCGACTTGGGCCGTAGTCCTTGTTGTCGAGGCTGCGGCTACCGTCGGAACAGTCAGAAAGGCAGTAGTCACATGCGGTCATGAAGTCCCGCACGGCACCGGGGTTACCAAGTCCGGAGAAATCCCAACAGAGGTCGGGCTCGCCATCTTCCTCAGACCCCGAGGGCCCGTAGGTTGAGTCGGCCGTCAGCCGGTCCCAGGGTGACCGCACACGATACCCCAGAGGGTTTGGACTCGCCTCTATGAGAGTGTCCACCGAAACGGAGTCGCTTGGCGGGTCGAGGCCGAATCCAAAAGACGCGAGATGGGAATCGGTCAGTACCTTTTGGTCGACGGGCGGTGACGAAGTCGCGTCAGGGACTGACTGCACCGTCGTCTTAGGTACGAGGGTGACGCCCAGCAAGTCCTTCGTGAGCGTGCTGGCATTGTCCGTTTGCTTGAGATTAGCGTGTTGCGCGGAGGCGGCGCTCGTCTTCGTCTCAGACGCGAGGTCGATGCCTGACGTGCTCTCCGTTGGGGCGCCGACGCCGTTGGCTCGCTCGACAGCCAACGAGGTTCCGCTTCCCGCTTGGCCTTGGTTGCCCCGCCTCCTCCTCCGTCGGCGGGGGAGGGGACGGGACAAGCCTGAATGTCGTCCTTCCACCACGTGGGGAAGGTGTTGTCGATTTCCCCGCCGGCGGGCGGGTTGTCGACCGCCATTGTCGCTGTCGCGCAGCGGGGGAAGGAGTATCATGTCGTAGCTGCCGTCGAGGGACATGAACTCAAGACTCCCGAAACGGAGCACCGTCCCGGGTTGGAAAGGTTGCTGGAGACTGCCCATCTGGGGCTTGACGGGAAGCTGTTCGTCAACACGCAGCAGGCCCCTACCTGGCGCGCCAACTGTCGGTGTTTCGAAACCCGGGGGGTCCCTGGACCGACGAGTAAATCGTCGCCGCGTGCCCCAGCCTAGATGGGTCGGCGCGAGGCGGAACGCGAAGGGGGGAGAAGAGCAGCCGAAGGGAGACAGGCGTGGGAGGTGGAACCCGTGGCCTTCGTGTTAGCCCCGCGCCCAGGTCGGGTGCGCTTGCAGTAGGGGGTTACAAGCGTCCACGCGGGAGGGAGCGAGCGGCCTTGCGCGAGCGCCGTCCCGTCCTTCCTCGCACGGCCAACCTTTTGTAAGAGGACCCTGGTCCTCCCTTTTATAGGCGTAAGGAGAGGATCCAGGTGTACAATGGGGGTGTAGCAGTGTGCTAACGTGTCTAGCGGGGGAGAGCTAGTGCCCTAAGTACATGCCATCGTGGCAGCCGGAGAGGTCTTGGCACCCAGTTCGCGTGGTGTCGTGGCCGTCGGAGGAGTGCTGGAGCCTGGCGGAAGGACAGCTATCGGGGCTGTCGCGTCCTTGCTGACGTCCTCTTGCTTCCGTAAGGGGGCTGAGAGCCGCCGTCGTCACAGGGCATGCGGGGCGCCATCATTACTCGTATAGTGGAGCGAGCCGGATGGGACGCCAGTCTTGTTCCCCGTAGCCTGAGTCAGCCTGGGGTAGGGTAATGATGGCGCTTCCTGTCGACGTGGTCGGTCCGCGCCCTAGGTTGGGCGAGATGGAGGCTCCTCCAAGGTCGAGGTCGAGTCTGTCTTTCAAGGTCGACGTCGAGTCCGAGCCCCCGGGTCAGACGAGGCGGAGACCGTCGGCTGAGGCCAGGGCTGAGTCCGAGTCCGAGCCCTGGGGTCGGGCGAAGCGGTGTTCGTCGTCTTCCGGGGCTGAGCCCGTGTCTGAGCCCTAGGGTCGGGCGAAGCAGAGTTCATCGTCTTCCGGGGCCGAGCCTGTGTCCGAGCCCCGGGGCCGGGCGAGGCGGAGTTCGTCGTCTTCCGGGGCTGAGCCCGTGTTCGAGCCCTAGGGTCGGGCGAGGCGGAGTTCGTCGTCTTCCGGGGCTGAGCCCGTGTCCGAGCCCTGGGGTCGGGCGAGGCGGAGTTCGTCGTCTTCCGGGGCTGAGCCCGTGTCCGAGCCCTGGGGTCGGGCGAGGCGGAGTTCGTCGTCTTCCGGGGCTGAGCCCATGTTCGAGCTTGGGGTCGGGCGAGGCGGAGTTTCCTATGACGCCCGAGGCCGGACTTGGCTGTTGTCAGCCTTACTCTGTCGGGTGGCTCAGCAGTCGGAGCGGCGCAGGCGGCACTGTCCTCTTGTCAGACCGGTCAGTAGAGCGGTGAAGTGACTACGGTCACTTCGGCTCTGTCGACTGGAGGGCGTGCGTCAGGATAAAGGTGTCAGGCCACCTTTGCATTAAATGCCCCTGCGGTTTGGTCGGTTGTCGTGGCGATATGGCCAAGGTTGCTTCTCGATGAAGACTGGGCCTTGGGTGAGCCAAAGGTGTGTCCGTTGCTGGAGGGGGTCCTCGGGCGAGACGTAGGTCCTCCGGGGTCGGCTGCCCTTGCCCGAGGCTGGGCTCGGGCAAGGCACGATCATGTCCCTTGAATGGACCGATCCTTGACTTAATCGCACCCATCAGGCCTTTGCAGCTTTGTGCTGATGGGGGTTACCAGCTGAGATTTAGGAGCCTTGAGGGTACCCCTAATTATGGTCCCCGACACTAGTAGCCTCAACCTCTGCTATGTTTTTGAAGACTAATCTTGGTGCTCCAAACTTGAGATCAGCTGGTAGCACTGCCTCCGAGCCATAGACCATAAAGAAGGGAGTATTTCCATGCAAAGCTCGGCTAGGTTGAGTTCTTAGGCTCCAAACCACGTATGACAATTCTCTGATCCACTTCCCTGTGAACTTTTCATTCTTATCGAAGACTTTCTTTCTAAGTGCTTCCAATATCATCCCGTTGGCTCTTTCTACTTGCCCGTTGGCTCTTGGGTGCGCCACCGAGGCATATTTGATCTGAATGCTTTTTTGTTCACAGAAATCAAAGAACTATGAACTAGTGAAATTGGATCCCAGGTCAGTTATGATGCTATTCGGTATCCCGAACCTAAATATTATGTCTTGTATGAACTCCGCTGCCTTAGCTGAAGTTATAGAAGCGATGGGCTTGTACTCTATCCACTTGGTAAATTTGTCAATAGCAACCAGTACATGGGTGTATCCTCCTTGAGCTTTCTTGAAGGGTCCAATCATATCCAGTCCCCAGCACGTGAATGGCCATGTTACAGGTATGGTTTGCAGTTGCTGTGCTGGTAGATGCTGCTGTTTTCATAAATACTGACAAGTTTCACATCTCTGGAATAACTCGGGGGCGTCACTCTTTGCCGTTGGCCAGTAGAAACCAGACCTGAAGACTTTCCCAACTAGAGTCCTGGATGCTGCGTGTATTCCACATTGCCTAGCATGAATTTCATCTAGCAGTTGCTTCACAGTAGCCGAAAGAATGCACTTCATGAGGACTCCTGTTGTGCCCCTTCTGTACAGTGCTTCCCCGATGAGAGTGTAATGAGCCAACTACCTTGCAATGCGCTCTGCTGCATTTCTGTCATCCGGTTCCTCCTCGTTCCTTTTGTATCTGATGATTGGTTCCCTCCAGTCATCAGAATCTGACTCTGGTTGGCTCAGAACATTGCACTCTTCTGCTTGATCTAATGAAATGCTCGGGCGTAGTATTTCTTGGACGAAAACTCCAGGCGGGACTTGAGCCCGACTGGATCCCAGTTTTGACAACGCATCTGCCGCCGCGTTGTGATCTCCCTCCACATGATGGAATTCCAGCCCTTCGAATTTGTCTTCTAGTTTTCGAACAGTCGTGTAGTACTTGCCCATGGAGTCATTCGAGCAATCCCATTCTTTGTTTATCTGACTTATGACCACCAGTGAATCTCCATACATCATCAGTCTCTTGATGCCCAGTGATACGGCAATGTTCAGTCCATGAATCAAAGCCTCATACTCTGCTTCATTGTTAGATGCTGAGAATAGTAACTGAAGAGCATATTTGAGTTGTTCGCCTCTGGGTGCCACGAAGAGGATTCCTGAGCCTGTCCCCTGCAGCTTTAGCGAGCCATCAAAATACATCCGTCATACTTCTGCAGTCTCTGGGTTATCCAGCACTTGTTGCTCAGTCCATTCTGATACGAAATCCACCAGTGCTTGAGTCTTGATGGCGGTGCGAGGTCGAAACTCAATGTCATGAGCTCCCAGCTCGCAGGCCCACTTCTTTGTTGTGGAGAATATCCCCTATTGGAAATCCAGTGACTACTATGACTTTGTGGTCATCAAAGTAGTGATGGAGCTTGCGCGCAGTTAGAAGTACTGCATATAATAGCTTTTGAACTTGAGGATATTTTTTCTTCGAGGGTCCCAGAACTTCACTGATAAAATAGACGGGATGCTGTACCAGGTAAGCATGTCCTTCTTCTGCTCGCTCGACTACCAACGCGGTGCTCACCATGTGAGTCGTGCAAGAGATATATAATAGTAGGTCTTCGTCCGGTTGGCTCGGCGTGCTTCGGCGTGGCGGCTTCAGCATGGGTGGTGTCGTCAAGAATTTCTTTAGTGCATCTAGGGCTTCCTGAGCCTCTGAGGTCCACTGGAATTTGTCCACCTTTTTGAGCAACTTGTAGAACGGCAGTCCCTTTTCTCCCAATCTCAATATGAACCTGCTTAGAGCTGCCATGCATCTAGTAAGTCTTTGTACTTTCTTCTGTGACCGTGGTGCTTCCATCCTCATGATAGCCTCAATATTTTCTGGGTTAGCTTCAATCCCTCGGTGGCTGACAATAAATCCAAGCAATTTTCCAGCTGGCACTCCAAAGACACATTTTTCAGGATTGAGCTTCCATCGATATCGCCGCAGACTATTGAAGACCAACTGTAAATCTTCAATGAAATTTTCTGAGTTCTCCGTCTTGATCACCACATCATCCACATAAGCTTCCACACGCTTGCCCCAGTGGTCGGCTAAGCATGTCTGCATGGCTCTCTGGTAAGTCGCTCCAGCGTTCTTGAGACCAAACGACATGGAGGTATAGCAGAAAGCTCCAAACGGGGTTATGAATGCGGTTTTTTCTTCATCTTCTTTTGCCAGACTGATCTGATGATACCCAGAATAACAATCCAAGAAAGACAACATAGAGCACCCGGCGGTTGAATCTACCACCTGTTCTATTCTAGGAAGTCTGAAGGAATCCTTCGGACAGTGCTTGTTGAGATTTGTATAATCGACGCACATGCGCCAATCCACTTTATTCCTTTTGAGTACAAGAACAGGATTTGCCAACCATTCAGGATGTAACACTTCTCTAATGAAGCCGGCTCCGACCAAGCGAGCCAGCTCTGTACGGATGGCTTCTCTCTTGTCGGGCGTGAAACGTCGTAATTTTTGTCGGATCGGCCTCGCCTGGGGGTAGACCTTCAGTTTGTGCTCGGCTAGTTCTCTCAGGACTCCTGGCATATCCGCAGGTTGCCATGCGAATACGTCCCGGTTATCTTGCAGGAACTGGACGAGCGCGCCTTCCTATTTGTCATCCAGGCTGGAGCTGATGATGGCGGTCTTGCGTTCATCAGCGAACTCGAGGTTGATCCTCTTGGTTTCTTCAGTCGATTGCATAGAGGTCACGACTTGAGCTTCGTTCGTGGGCACCGCGAGGTCTTCCTTAGGCTTTGAGTTTGCCTGCATAGAAGAAGTCGCCGATGGTTTGGTGGTGAGGGCCACCTGAATGGCCACTCAGAAACACTCTGCGGTGCCTTGGAAGTCAGCACGCATAGTTAGGATTCCTTGTGGTCCTGGCATCTTCAATATCATGTACGTGTAATGTGGGATGGCCATGAACTTTGCCAATCCAGGCCTGCCGATGATGGCGTTGTATCCGTAGTCGAAATTCGCCACCTCGAACCTTAGGTACTCAGTCCTGTAGTTCTCCAGAGTTCCGAAGGTGACCGACATGTAGATGTGCCTGAGTGGATATTCTCCTTCAGTCGGCACGATGCCGAAGAAAGGAGTGTCTGACTCGTGGAGCTCTTTGAGGGTGACTCCCAAGCCTCGAAGCGTCCGTGGGAAGGTGACGTTTATGCTGCTTCCCCCGTCCACCAAAACTTTCTTCACCCGGCTCTCTTGGATCACCAGATCGATGAGAAGCGGGTACTTGCCCGGGTGATCGAAGTTGAGCCACTGATCCACCCGAGTGAAGGTGATCTGGTGCTCGGACCATCGATACGGAGCGGGAGGACCAGTGGTCGCCACCAGTATCTGACGGTCGTTGAGTTTCTGTTGCCTCTTGCTTTCCTACGACCCATGTCCGCCGAAGACGACGTTGACTTCCCCGTCGACGTGCGAGAACGCTCCGCCTCCTCCCCCTTCCGGTTGTTGGGGCTGTCGAGGTTCTCCGGGCGCTCCTCGAGGTGGGGGAGGTGGTAGAGGTTGGAAGGGTCGTCCGTGCCCAACGGAGTGCTTGAAATCCCTGCAATTCCGGAGGGTGTGGCGCATGTCCTTGTGGTACGGACACTGGGCGTCGAGGATGTCGTCCAGTTTTTGTTCGCCCCCGTGAGGTCCTCCTCGGGTGCGAAAGGCAGGTGGTCCGGTGGCGTGGACTTCCTCACGAGGCCTCTTCTCCCACCGTTTGTCGGGTTGTTGGTTCGTGTCGCGTCGCGGTGCCACCGGTGTAGGCTTTGCTCCTCTGATGAGGTCCTGGGCCCATTCGTCGGCGGTGATGTAGAGGTCGGCTTCCCGGAACAGCTGCTCGGAGGTAGTCGGTGCCTTCTGCAATATGGTTCGGACGAAAGCCGAGTCATTAAATCCTCGGTAGAAGTCCTCGATCACTGCTGCTTCCGCAACCTCGGGGATTCGATTCCTCATGGTCTGAAATCTTTTGAGGTATGATCGAAGAGTCTCATCCCCTCGGCGCTTGATGGTCTTGAGGTCCCATGGCTACGCCGGCTTGTCGGAGAGGGATTGGAAGTTGGCGATGAAGCGCCGACTGAAGTCGCTCCAGTCGTTGATGTAGTGTCGGGGTAGGTGCCATAGCCACTGCAGTGCATCTTTCTTGAGGACGATGGGCAGGTACGCGGTGATCACGTCTTCAGTCGCTCCAGCGGCCTGGGCAGCGATGGTGTAGACGGCCAGCCAGCCTCCTGGATCCTGCTTAGGCTCGTACTTGTCGACGTTGGAGACCTTGAAGTTAGGGGGCCACTGAATGGCCCTAAGACGTGGAGTGAGCACCGATACCCCACACGTGTCCTCCTGTCGGTGATGATGATGTCTGTCCTGGGGAGGGGAGTTGTTGTCATGGTGCCTCGACCATCCCCGGGTTGTGCCGCTGGTTGAAGTTGTTGCTGACTCAACTCTGGTAGCCTGATTCCGCGCAGGGACACCATGATCCCGATCATATTCTTCTCGGCGCCGGATCTCATTCTCGTGCCATCGCTCACGCGAAGCATTGATGGAGCTCCGCGCATCTCGCCGACTGTTGATGGCATGCCGTAGGTCACCCGGCGGATGAGCGAGAGGTAGAAGATGATTCGCCACCCGAGTGAGCAGCCACCAATAGCCCTCGGCGTTTGGAGTTCAGGGGAGACCGTCGGCTATCCAAGCCAACACTCCGCCAACTTCACTCGGCGTGTTCATGGCTCAGGCAAAGTCGGGGTTCAGGTTCCGTCCGAGAAGAGGGTTCTCCCGGCGTTGTCTTGCTTCCTGCTCAGCTTGCTCTTGAGCTTGCCGACAGTCGCGTCGTCGGGAATTCCTCCTTTCCCTGAGGACCCATTCATCCGGAGTTTCTCCTACCTACGAGATTTCATCTCGCGATACAGGCTGTGCTGGATCACGCTCTCCGGCCGCATGATGTCGTCAGATATTTTGGCGCCGATTCCTGCATTGGCGGGCTTCTCGTTGAGGAGATTCTTCCCGGGCACAGTTGGCTCATCGTCAGAGACGGGAGACGACTCTGCTCTCTCGTCGGGATAGAATGGAACTATCGTTGTGACGAGCTTCTTCCTGTTCTCCTTTGAGGGCGGAGGTTCCAGAAGAGCAATTTGACAATCCTTCACCTTGTTCGCCTCATTTTTCCTTGTGATCCGTGTCCATTTTTCCGTCGAAGAAGTGGACAGCGGAGTTCTTCGGGTAGACGGACCCTCAACTCCTAGCTTGCTGAAGGTGGTATTTGCTCGGAGTGCTGGAGGTTGCACTTTTTCCTACCTCGCTCCGACTTTTCCGGAGATTGTTGAGGAAGACTTTCTCTCTGGCAAATCCGCGATGCGATGCATAGTTCCTTCCTCATCTGCTATGGATGAAATGGTCCCGAAGCAGAACGTGGACCCAGGGCGAAGGCTAATCTTGTGCTGGAAAGTGACGGCCATTGAGCTAGCTTGGATCAGTAACACACCCCTACCTGGCGTGCCAGCTGTCGGTGTTTTGGGTCCGATCGCGCACCCGGGGTTGCCCCTCAAGGTGCTTCTCAGAGTAGGACGGTGTCACCGACTATAGCTCGATGGTTCGTGCCTGATGCACGAGAAACAGTGGACAATATTGTACAGGTTCGGGCCGCTTTGAGATGCGTAATACCTACGTCCTGGAGTGGATCTTTTTTGTGGTAGGTTACAAGAGAGTTCTCTAGTATGAAGGATACCAGAGAGTTGGGTGTATTGCTGAAGGGTGAGATCTGTTCTGAGGGGGTGCTCCCTAGGCCTTATATATTCGACCGTGGGGCATTACATGCGAATATGATAACCACATGTTCCTAAGTAATAGTGAGCCGACTGAGTTTATCTTCCTATAATCTCACCGACTCATAGTCCTTCGGCTCCGACGTCTGAGGGCGCCACGCGGGAAAGTCGGATCAATGCTGCAGATAGCGTTTAAGCTTGGCGAACCATACGGGCTCAAGTCGATCCATCCTTATGTTGATCTGCTCTGTTGAAAGTTCCTCCCCTGGCCAACGAAGGGACGGCCTCGCGGAATAATGGGCCTGGGGTCTTCCGTGAGGCCTTCTTGCCTTCTAGTGGACCCGGGGGATATCTGTCCCCCACACTCCCGGACTTGAATTTAATTCTAACGCTAACCCCAGCTTGTAGTGTGTTTTAAGTTATAAATTTTAGGTTTCGCCTATTCACCCCCCCCCCCTCTAGGCAACTTTCAATTGGTATCAGAGCCCGGTGCTTCATTAGAGTCTAACAACTCGAAGTGATGTCGGAAGATCACGCCAAGAGGGAGATCATGACCGGCGACAAACCCACGAGCTCGGGGAGGACTCTCTCAAGGGAGTCCGGCAACAAGCACAAGGAGGAATCCTCTTCCTCCATCAAGTCCCATCGGAGAGGCAACAAGAAAAGAAGATGAATAAAGTGGTCTACTACGAGGCTGACTCATCGTCGCCCTCCTCATCGAGCTCCGATTCGTTCGTCACTTCTAAGCGCCATGAGCGGAAGAAGTATAGTAAGATGCCCCTACACTATCCCCGTATTTCTAAACGTGCTCCATTACTTTCTGTTCCCCTAGGCAAACCACTATATTTTGATGGTGAGGATTATTGTATGTGGAGTGATAAAATGAGGCATCATCTAACCTCATTCCACAAAAGTATTTGGGATATTGTTGAGTATGGAGCGCAGATACCTAAGGTAGGGGACAAGGACTACGACTCGGATGAGGTCGACCAAATTAGGCACTTTAACTCCCAAGCCACAACTATACTCCTCGCCTCCTTGTGTCGAGAGGAGTATAATAAGGTGCAAGGGTTAAAGACCGCCAAGAAAATTT
This sequence comes from Zea luxurians, assembly GCA_029449295.1. Classification (NCBI taxonomy): domain Eukaryota; kingdom Viridiplantae; phylum Streptophyta; class Magnoliopsida; order Poales; family Poaceae; genus Zea; species Zea luxurians. The sequence goes on along the minus strand of JAOPSE010000312.1, from coordinate 39,777 downwards.
GGGACGTCCTCAAAACGGCGCACGAAGGGGACAAGGTGACCAAGATCACCAAGCGTGAAACGATCGAGGGAGAACTCGGTCGGTTCGTCCTCAACCAAGGTGAAGAGCGGCAAGCAATGTACAACCGGCTAAAGACCATGGTGAACCAAGTGCGCAACCTCAGGAGCACCAAGTGGGATGACCATGAAATGGTCAAGGTTATTCTAAGATCCCTTGTTTTTCGCAATCCTACTCAAGTTTAATTAATACGTGGGGATCCTAGATATAAACTAATGTCTCCCAAGGAGGTGATTGGAAAGTTTGTGAGCTTTGAGCTAATGATCAAAGACTCCAAACACATCGTCAACTTGGAGCAAGGTGCCACCTCAACACCCGAGGTGCAACCCATCGCATTCAAGGCGACGAAAGAAGAAAATAAGGAGTCTACACCAAGTAGGCTTCCAATCGATGCCTCCAAGCTCAACAACGAGGAAATGACGCCCATCATCAAGAGCTTCCGCCAAATCCTCAAGCAAAGGAGGGGGAAGGACTACAAACCCCGCTCCAAAAGGGTGTGCTACAAGTGTGGTAAGCCCGGTCATTTTATTCCTAAATGTCCAAATTCAAGTGACAGTGATAGGGGCGACGACAAGAAGGGAAAGAAGAAAGAATAGAAGAGGTATTACAAGAAGAAGGGCGACGATGCCCACATGTGTCGGGAATGGGACTCCGACGAGAGCTCCACCGACTCTTCCTCCAATGAGGACGCCACCAACATCGCCGTCAACAAGGGCCTCCTCTTCCCAAACGTCGGCCACAAGTGTTTCATGGCTAAAGATGGCAAAAAGAAGAAGGTACAATCTAGAACCACCCCCAAGTATACTACATCTAGTGATGAGGGTAGTTCTAGTGATAGTGAAGATGATTTAATGTCTCTTTTTGCCAACCTTAACATAGAACAAAAGAAAAAATTAAATGAACTAATTGAGACCATTAATGAGAGGGATGATCCCTTGGAAAGCCAACAGGACTTCCTTATTAAAGAAAATAAAAAACATGTTAAAGTGAAAAATGCTTATGCTCAGGAAGTAGAAAAATGTGAAAACTTGACTAAAGAGCTTAGCATTTGTCATGATTCAATTTCTAGTCTTAGAAATGAAAATGCTAGTCTAGTTTCTAAGATTAATGAATTAAATGTTTGCAATGATGCAATTTCTAGTCTTAAAACTGAAAATGCTAGTTTAGTTTCTAAGATTAAAGAATTGAATGTTTGCAATGATTCCATTTCCTGTCTTAGAAATGAGGATGTTAAATTAAATGCTAAGATAGAAGAATTAAATGCTTGCAAACCCTCTACATCTACTGTTAAGCATATTTCTATTTGCACTAGATGTAGAGATGTTAATGTAGAAGCTGTCGATGATCACATTGCCATGATTAAACAACAAAATGATCATATAGCTAAATTAACTACTAAAATTAATAAGCATGAACTTGAAAATGAAAAATTTAAATTTGCTAGAAGCATGCTCTATAATGGGAGATGCCCTGGTATTAAGGATGGCATTGGTTTCCAACAGGGAAGTAATGTCAAGCTTAATGCCCCTAAAAGATTGTCTAATTTTGTTAAGGATAAGGCTCCCATGGTTCAGGATAATGAGGGCTATATTTTATATCCTACTAATTATCCTGAGCACAAAATTAGGAAAATTCATGGTAGGTAATCTCATTTTGTTTCTCACCATGCTTTTATGTATAAGAATGAGGCATCTAGCTCTAGGCATACCACTCATATTAAATTGCTTAGAAAGAAAATTCCTGCTGCATCAAATGATCATAATGTTTCTTTTAAGACTTTTGATGCTTCATATGTGTTTACTAACAAATCAGGCAAAGTAGTTGCCAAATATGTTGGGGGCAAACACAAGAGTCCTAAGACTTGTGTTTGGGTACCCAAGGTGCTTGTTTCTAATGTGAAAGGACCCAAGACCGTTTGGGTACCTTAGAACAAGGCCTACATTGTTTTGTAGGTTTATGCATCTGGGGGCTCAAGTTGGATAATTGACAACGGATGCACAAACCACATGACAGGGGAGAAAATGATGTTCTCCTATGAGAAAAACGAAGATCCCCAAAGAGCGATCACATTCAGGGATGGAAATCAAGGTTTGGTCAAAGGCTTGGGTAAAATTGCTATATCTCCTGATCATTCTATTTCCAATGTTTTTCTTGTATATTCTTTGGATTACAACTTGCTTTCAGTTTCTCAATTATGCAAAATGGGCTACAACTGTCTATTTACAAATATGGGTGTTACTGTCTTTAGAAGGAGTGATGACTCATTAGCATTTAAGGGAGTGTTAGAGGGTCAGCTATATTTAGTAGATTTTAATGATAACCAAGCTGAACTTGACACTTGCTTAATTGCTAAGACTAATATGGGCTGGCTCTGGCATCGCCGACTTGCCCATGTTGGAATAAAGAATCTTCACAAACTTCTGAAGGGAGAGCACATTTTAGGACTAACAAATGTTCATTTTGAGAAAGATAGGGTTTGTAGCGCATGCCAAGCAGGAAAGCAAGTTGGCACTCATCATCCACACAAGAATATAATGACAACGGACAGGCTGCTCGAGCCACTCCACATGTATCTATTTGGCCCGATCGCTTACATAAGCATCGGTGGGAGTAAATACTGTCTAGTAATTGTGGATGATTATTCTCGCTTCACTTGGGTATTCTTTTTGTAGGAAAAATCTCAAACCCAAGATACACTCAAAGGATTCTTGAGATGGGCTCAAAATGAGTTTGGATTGAGAATAAAAAAGATAAGAAGCGACAACAGGACGGAGTTCAAGAATTCTCGAATAGAAGGATTTCTTGAGGATGAGGGCATCAAGCATGAGTTTTCTTCTCTCTACACGCCTCAACAAAATGGTGTAGTGGAGAGGAAAAATAGAACTCTACTGGACATGGCAAGAACCATGCTTGATGAGTACAAGACACCGGACCGGTTTTGGGCCGAGGCAATTAACACGGCCTGTTACTCCATCAACCGGCTCTACCTTCATCGAATCCTCAAGAAAACATCGTATGAACTCCTCACTGGTAAAAAGCCCAATGTTTCATATTTTATAGTCTTTGGGAGCAAATGTTTTATTCTTATTAAAAGAGGTAGAAAATCTAAGTTTGCTCCTAAGGTTGTAGAAGGCTTTTTACTTGGTTATGACTCAAACACAAGGGCATATAGAGTCTTCAACAAATACACCAGATTAGTTGAGGTTTCATGTGACATTGTGTTTGATGAGACTAATGACTCCCTAGTAGAGCAAGTTGATCTTGATCAACTAGATGATGAAGAGGCTCTGTGCATCACGCTAAGGAACATGTCCATTGGGGATGTGTGTCCTAAGGAACTTGAAGAGCCTCCACAAGCACAAGATCAACCGTCATCTTCCAACCAAGCATCTCCACCAACCCAAGATGAGGATCAGGCTCAAGATAATGAAGATGAAGATCAAGAGAATGAGCCACCTCAAGAGGAGGACAATGATCAAGGGGGAGATGAAGAAAATAAAGACAAGGAAGATGAGCAAGAGACACAGGGTCAAAGACCGCCACACCCAAGAGTCCACCAAGCAATTCAACGAGATCACCCCATCAACTCCATCCTTGGTGATATTCATAAGGGGGTAACCACTAGATCTCGAGTTGCTCATTTTTGTGAACATTACTCTTTTGTTTCCTCTATTGAGCCATACATGGTAGAGGATGCATTAAGAGATTCGGATTGGGTGGTGGCTATGCAAGAGGAGCTCAACAACTTCATGAGGAATGAGGTATGGCATTTGGTTCCACGTCCTAATCAAAATGTTGTAGGTACCAAATGGGTATTCCGCAACAAGCAAGATGAGCATGGTGTGCTGATAAGAAACAAAGCCCGACTTGTGGCCAAAGGATATTCACAAGTCGAAGGTTTGGATTTCGATGAAACTTATGCACCCATAGCTAGGCTTGAGTCAATTTGTATATTACTTGCCTATGCTACTTACCATGGCTTTAAGCTTTATCAAATGGACGTGAAAAGTGCCTTCCTCAATGGACCAATCAAGGAAGAGGTCTATGTTGAGCAACCTCCTAGCTTTGAAGATAGTGAGTACTCTAACCATGTTTATAAATTCTCAAAGGCGCTTTATGGGCTCAAGCAAGCCCCAAGAGCATGGTATGAATGCCTGCGATATTTTCTTATCACTAATGGCTTCAAAGTCGGCAATGCCGATCCTACACTCTTTACTAAAACTGTGGAAAAAGACTTGTTCATATGCCAAATTTATGTTGATGATATCATATTTGGGTCTACTAACAAGTCTACCTGTGAATAGTTTAGTAGGATCATGGTTCAAAAATTCGAGATGTCTATGATGGGGGAGTTGAGATATTTATCAGGATTTCAAATCAAGCAACTCCAGAATGGCACCTTCATCAGCCAAACCAAGTACATTCAAGACATACTTAAGAAGTTTGGAATGAAGGATGGCAAACCCATCAAGACACCCATGGGAACAAATGGGCATCTCGACCTCGACACGGGAGGTAAATCCGTAGACCGAAAGGTATACCGGTCGATGATAGGATCTTTACTCTATTTATGTGCATCTTGACTAGATATTATGCTTTCTGTATGCATGTGTGCAAGGTTTTAGGCCGATCCTAAGGAAGTTCACCTTAGGGTCGTGAAGAGAATCATGAGTTATTTAGTCTACACTCTTAAGTTTGGACTTTTGTACCCCAAGGGATCCACCTTTGATTTAACAGGATATTCCGATGCCGATTGGGCAGGGTGTAAAATTGATAGGAAGAGCACATCAGGAACTTGTTAGTTTCTGGGGAGATCCCTGGTGTCTTCGGCATCAAAGAAACAAAACTCCGTAGCTCTTTCTACCGCCGAAGCCGAGTATATTGCCGCAGGTCATTGTTGTGCGCAATTACTTTGGATGAGGCAAACCCTCAGGGACTATGGCTACAAATTGAGCAAAGTCCCTCTCCTATGTGATAACGAGAGTGCAATCCGCATGGCGGATAATCCCGTTGAACACAGCCACACTAAGCACATAGACATTCGATATCACTTTCTGAGAGATCACCAGCAAAAGGGAGATATCAAAATTGCGTATGTTAATACCCAAAACCAATTAGTCAATATCTTTACCAAGCTACTAGATGAGAAAACCTTTAGTAAACTTAGGAATGAGCTAAGTATACTTGATTCTCAGAATTTTGATTGAAACATTGCACACATAACTCATTTAGATACCTTTGATCACATCTCTTTCTTTTGGTACAATTGTATATTTCTTATTCTTCTTGTGCCAAAACTATGACTAATATGTTTTCAAGTGTATTTCTATACTAAGTCATAGATAGAAAGGGAAATGGAGTATTTGGCAAAGACAACGCTTCCACTCAACTCTAATGGTATTATCTACCCTTTGCCCGTATTCCACAAAATCTCAATGGTATGACCTTTCACTCATATTTATTTTACCATTTGGGAAGTAATGATAGGCCCCCGAAGGGGGAGAAAATGTAAAGGGCTCCAAAGTTCTCCATTTTTGGCGATTAATGCCAAAGGGGGAGAAAATATTAAGCCTAAAGCAAAAGGACCGCACCACCATTTCAAAATTTTCGAAATGAAGATTTAATTGGCTTTCACAAATGTTTGGTTTTCAATTGATATCAATTGGTATCTATGCTTATGAAAATAAGATTTCAAATTGGTATCCATTTAAAAACCCTCTTGAAAGATAAGGGGAGAATTTCATTTAGGGGGAGCTTTTATTTAGTCAAAGGAAAAGCATTTGAAATAGGGGAGAAATTTCAAATCTTGAAAATGCTTCTCGCAATCTTATTCATATACCTTTGACTATTTGCAAAAAGACTTTGAAAAGATTAGTTGTATACTCTCAGAATGAAGAAGCACATGAAGATCATCTGAGACTAGTTCTGCAGAAGCTTCGTGACAATCAGTTGTATGCAAAATTTTCAAATTGTGATTTTTGGCTGAAGGAAGTCGCTTTCCCAGGCCATATTATCACAGATGGAGGAATTAAGGTAGACCCGGTAAAATAAGTGAAACATTAAATTGGAAGAAACCAATAGATGTGTCCAAGATTAGATGTTTTTTTTGGATTAGCATGATACTACAGAAGATTCATTGAAGGCTTCTCCAAGATAGTGAAACCCCTTACTTCACTGCTAGAGAAAGGAAAAGAGTTTAAGTGGGATGAAGCATGTCAGAAATGTTTTGACGAGTTAAAGGAAAAGCTAACCACTGTACCAGTTTTGATAATGCCTGATATTCACAAAGGATTTGATGTGTATTGCGATGTATCACATCTAGGACTTGGATGTGTATTAATGCAAGAAGGAAAAGTAATTGCTTATGCCTCAAGGCAGTTGCGGAAGCATGAAAAGAATTATCCTACGCATGATTTGGAATTAGCTGTCGTAGTGGACGCTTTGAAGATTTGGAGGCACTACATGATTGGAAATAAGTGCAAAATCTTCACGGATCACAAAAGCTTGAAATACATATTCACTCAGAAAGAACTCAACCTAAGACAACGAAGATGGCTTGAGTTAATCAAGGATTATGATCTAGATATACAGTACCACCCAGGAAAAGAAAATGTAGTGGCAGATGCTTTGAGCCGTAAAGGTCAAGTGAACAATCTTACTACCTATTTAATGCCATAGGAATTATGTTGGCAAATGGAACAACTCAACCTTGGTAGGATCAATAATATGGAAGCAACAATTATGGAAGTGGAATTTACTTTGGAACAGGAGATTCGTAAAGGACAGGAATCCGATGAGAAAATCAAGGAAATTAAATCCAGATTAGTTTGGGTGAAGCCTTAGATTTCATAGAAGATGAACAAGGCACAATATGGTTTAAAAAGAAAATTTGTGTACCAGAAATCGAGCACCTATGCCAACTTATTTTAAGAGAAGCTATGATTCATCATACTCTATTCACCTTGGAAGTACTAAGATGTACTAGGATCTGAAGGAAAAGTATTGGTGGTACGGTTTGAAAATAGATTTTGCTACTTATGTTGCACTTTGTGACATGTGTCAACAAGTTAAGGCCGAACATCAAAGACCAGCAGGTTTGCTACAACCTCTTAAAGTACCAGAATGGAAATGGGAAGAAATCGATATCGATTTCATAGTTGGATTAGCCCGTACTCGTGATGGCTATGATTCCATATGGGTTATAGTTGACAGGTTGACTAAAGTTGCACACTTTATACCTGTGAAGACAACTTACTCAGGAGCCTAGTTAGCAGAACTATACATGTCGAGGATTGTTTGTCTGCATGGTGTACCAAAGAAGATCGTATCAGATCAAGGAACCCAATTTACCTCGCGCTTTTGGAAAAGATTACATGAGTCCATAGAAGTCAAAGGCAAGGGTTCCTCCAAGCCTACTCTGGCGGAGGAGAAAGGGAAACAGATGTATGCTGCAACATGGCCAACAATATTGGCTTCCCGAGGCCAGAAGCCATGTTGTCGACAATGTCCGACGAGGACTTTTCTGACTGTTTAGCCTATACTCATCTCAAGGTAATTTTGTTATCCTTTGCTTTTTAGCTTCGGGTTGGTTTTGACGAAAAACTCATCCTTTATCTTCACAGGGCTTGTTCCTAAGCAAAGCCTTGAAAAACAAAAAAAGTTGAGAACGAAGCTGCGCAGAAAGAAATCCTAAAGCTTAAACCCGAAGTATCTGGGCTTCGGTTTGACTATGCTGAAAAGGAGAAATCTTTCAAGATACTAGAGAAAGACTTTATTGAGAGCCGGACCCAAGTCCAGAGGCTCAAAACTTGAAATGCTGAACAGAAAAATTGCATTGCAACTCTCGAAGCTGAAATGGAGTGGATAAAGAAAGAGTATGAATTTGAAATGACAAAGTTGAGGTAGTCGTCTGTCGAAGTGGCTGTCAACCTTAGTGCTGCCCAAGTGAAAATAGATGACTTGAAGGACAAAATAAACCATACAAGGAGCCTAAATGAAAATTATCAGATCCTAGTGGCCAACTATCATACTCTAGGCAACAGATGCCATAAAGAAATGTTGAAGACATTCTCTACTGCCAGAGCTTTATCGAAAGAAAGAAAATTTTCAGATTTTGACTTAGAGGGTTTAATGCGATGGGTACTCAGCGAAACCTGGGCATTCAAAGGCGTCCTTTCTGCTCAAGAAGACTACTGTGCTTGGATAGGCGCCCGAAGCACTGATTCGGTTCTACTAAAGTCCGGGTGCAAACACGTAAAGACCTGCACAGACCCCAATTTCATAGTTTCAGCTGATGATGTCCGAAGGTCGACTGTTGAGGCTTCTGAATGGTTGAAGAAATTTCTGTCTGAAATTTGGAGAAGGGGCGAAAAAGAACTAAGCATTGAGGAATACATAAAGAATAGAGAAATGGTACATGCTTTGTCACCTCTCTGTTTTACCTTCGTGTGCTATGCTTATGCTAACTACAAAAAATTCTTATAGGCAAGGCAAACAGCCGAAAAAGGCTGTAGATATCAGAAAAAGATTTCAGAGCAAAAAATATGAAGGTTTTTAACTTTCCATCTTTTCTAAATTCCAATAAACTTGTATCGAATATCTGCTTTCTAACCTTTGTTAAAAAGTTCCCACTTCTCAGGTTGTGATTGAGGTGAAACGTACCAAAGCTGAAGCTAAAGATGTTGCTGCCAAAGCCGAATCCATCTTTGTCAGAGCCATAAAGAATGCTAAAGATGATGAGATCTTAAAGATCTATGAACAAATTTATGAAGAAGCCATGCGAAGCGACCTAGGAAACTGATTTGTGTATAGAACAATGTTGTTGTATTGTAATAGTTTGAAGTTTAAAACTCCTGTCGAAGCTTCTTCGGCTTGTTTTGTAATATATTTGTGTTTATGTTTCACCTTTTTGTTCCTTTTTCTTTTGAGATGTGTGAAATCTTTAATCATGAGTTTTTGAGCCAAAGGCGAAAAACACCTTCCCTTCTTTTCACAGATTTCAAAAGAAAACTTATGCAAATATTTTTTGAATGTAACAGCTTGGTATCCACTTAGGAACGACTTCAACATTTTTCTCGTCATTACTTCGAATAAAACAAAGCGTAGCTCTGTAATCCCTTGGGAACAACTTTGGAGCTTTTCACCATTACTTAGGTAAAATAAAACTTAGCTCTGCATTTCCTTAGGATCAACTTTGGAGCTTTTCACCATTACATATGTCAAATAAAACATAGCTTTGCATTCCCTTAGGAATGTCTTTGGAGCTTTTCACCATTACTTAGGTGAAATAAAACATAGCTATGTATTCCTTTAGGAACGACTTCGAAGCTTTTCACCATTACTTAGGTGAAATAAAACATAGCTCTACATTCCCTTAGGAACGTCTTTGGAGCTTTTCACCGTTACTTAGGTGAAATAAAACATAGCTCTGCATTCCCTTAGGAATGTCTTTGGAGCTTTTCACCATTACTTAGGTGAAATAAAACATAGCTCTGCATTCCTTTAGGAACGTCTTTGGAGCTTTTCACTATTCACTCTGTTGGGCTCGAAGATACTGGATCATTATTGTATTGACTTGTAAAGTGCCGAAAATATTTGTGAAAGTAAATGGAAAGATATAATAATAGCTTGCTGATAACTTCGGGGTCGTTTACCTAGCCCCTTGGGGTACTCAATATATGCTTCGTCTCTAGGCCCAACTTATTGACGGTACAAGTTTCAGATCCCTCCCTTTTGTGCCATTGTTGCAGGTCTTGCATTGGGAATTTGGGTTGGTTAACGGGGACTTGATCATAGGGAGGCGGTCCTCGGATGAAGGAGGCGGCTAGTGACCATGCACTTGTGGCATTTGAGGCCGAAGGCAGACTTGGCCTTTGCTCTTGTGGTTGAGTTTGAACATACTCTGGGATGTACGGTGAATGGTATGATGATGTGCTAAACACCTCTTTCATCTATGATGGTTGAGCGGCTGATGAAGCATGCCCTTTATGCTTGCTAATGGTGTGATGGCATGTCCTTGTAGTGTGGCCTTTGTCCTCACCACAAAACAAATAGAATGATTTCCTTGGAGGTGCACCAAATCTACCACCAAAGCTTCGTCCTCCCCTTCCTCTCGGAGCAGGTAGGCGGAATGTGCTTTGCGAAGGCTGGTGCTGAGAGCTTGCCTGTTGTCCTAATTGACCCTGCGACTGGTTCATTCTTTCCCTCACCCTATGTTGGGTTATGGATGCTTTGGGCATGGCTTTGATGAAATCTTCCTCTAAAGCCCCTGGCGACTTCGGTGTACCTATGGAACTCTTCTCTCCTTTGACGGAAATCATTATGAGCTCTTATGTAGTCATCCATCTTTTGCAATAACTTTTCAAGAGAATGAGGAGGCTTACTTGCAAAATATTGAGCTGCTAGTCCTAGCCTGAGCCCCTTAACCATTGCTTCGATGACGATATAATCCTGAATAGCTGGTGCCTGAGCCTGAAGCCTAAGGAACCTTCGAACAAATGATTGGAGATATTCATTTGGCTCTTGTGTACACTAAAAAAGGGCTTGCGCAATGACAAGCTTGGATTGAAAACCCTGGAAGCTTGTGAGGAGCATCTCTTTAAGCTTCGACCATGAGGCAATAGTTCTTGATTGAAGCGATGAGTACCAGATTTGAGCGACACTTTGGACCGCCATGACAAAGGACTTCGCCATGACTACCGAGTTTCCATCGCACGATGATATGGTGGCTTCATAGCTCATGAGGAACTGCTTTGGGTCTGTCAGGCCATCATAGATGGGTAACGTAAGAGGCATGTACAGTGGTGGCCATGGTGTAGCTTGCAACTCTGGTGTAAGTGGGGAGGCTTCATCATAGAGGAAATCCTGGTATTGTATACCTCATTACGAAGATTGTCATGGTCTCTCCCATCGTAGTCTTCATCCTTGAAGTTGTTCAGGTTTTCATGTGCTTCGATATTGTGCATTTCTTTAGTTGCTTCGTCAAATTTTCTTTGGAGCTATGAAAGACCAAGCATCTCTCTGCGCTTCTCCACTTGCTGGTGAATAGCTTTGAGGTTGCTGATTTCCTCATCAAGCTCTTCTTCCCGAGGGGGCAAGCTGATGGCCTTCTTTTTCTAGATCCTTGCCTCTCTAAGGAGAGCTTCGTTCCCTTGATTAGGATCGATTGGTGCGAGGATGGAGCTAGTTGCTGCTGCTTTCTTCGATGGCATGGTGTGTGTTGGTGTGGTTGTGAAATCATCGGAGGTGGGCGCCAATGTTGGTCATTTGTTTTCAATTGCTGTTTATAATAAAAAACAAGGCAACACAATGTTAAGAAGAAAGAACCTTCGTACTTGAAGTGTTATCTCTTTGGGATAAATATTCAAGGACAAAGGTTGAATGTAATTGAATGGAATACACATTAGCTTAACACCCAAAACCACATATAGCAATAGCAGAAACTACCAAAAGGTTCAGCGGTAAACAAGGTATAAAGATGACCAAACTAGGGTGACCTATTAGGTCCCATTAAAATTAAGCCCAACATGCCAAAGTGATTATAGAGAATATTATTGGGTAAATAAAAGTGGTCAAGAGCACAACTTGCCTTCCACGAGCTCCTGCTCAGTAGTTTTCACCTATTGAGTACCGGGGTCCTCGGTTGCTTGCTCGTCTACTCGCAACAATACAAACAAACATGGTATAGAAAAAATTAACATCACACCAAACATGAGAATAGAATGCATGATAATAATCTATGCATCGCAACGAGATCCTAGGTTCGAGAACCACTCAATTCGGAGTTACGGTTATAAAGCTATGATTTTCCGAAGGTTTAAGTGTTAACTATAAAACAAATGAGGTACATGATTTAAACCATAGATTTCATGATAATACAAGGTTACTAGATGATAAACATTATTAATATAAGTTTAATGCAACTAGAATGGGTCAAAAAGGGGTTAAAATGAATAATTTATGCAGTTTCTAAGGTTTTTAGAATTACTTTTAGCATTAAAATCAATTTCCAATTAATTTTCTCATTGTCCGAAAATTCATGGACCGCAGTCACTATTTTATAAAATACCAGGGCTTACTCTGTAAATTTCAGGGCCTGGCTGAAATGGTTCCTAACTAGGGCTGGACTGTGGGTTATTTCTTATACAGTACAGGGACTCACATGCAAAATTCCTTAATCGAATGGACACAGGTTTGCTACATCCGCCCGATCTAAAGCAAACGCCTCGTATTAGATCTATTATCAAATGAACCGGTACACAATGCCGACCCCTGGATCTGAAATCTACGACGCAGATTTTTAATTACCCCAGAGTCGTCCCGATCAGATCTCGATGGCTCTGATCCCCCTACGTGAATCAGTATGACAAGATCTAATCTTAGCCACTTGTCTTCAGATCAACAGCCCGAACGTTTCCTCTCCCCATTCCCGTCACATGACGGCGGCGCCGCCTAGGTGTCGCGGTGGCCCATCGCCGGAGCTATGTAAACCAGCGATTAGAAACGAGATTCTTCACTACGAGGCCTGCTACGCGATGCGAGGAACATAGCGATCCAGGGAATAGGGTACTCATTGTAGTTCGTATACGCAGAGGTGCTACCCACGACACAAGGTGTCACCGCGGCACCCACGGTCTCTGGTGAGCGATTCCCCGTGTCCCACGAACACCTTCACTTTCCCTAGGGCACGGATGACTTCCCTAGGTCCTAGCGACTCCACCCAACCACAAATCCAGAGATGGGGCACAGGCGCTGTGGGATCCTATTGTCGACAGCCGCTCCACCTCGCCACACTCTTTCCTCTAGGTCACGGCGGTCGAATCCCGATGAAATTAGGGAATAGGGGATCGGTGAGCCGCTATATAAACTCCCATACCACAGATTAGGGGAAAGGATCGACCTAACTTATGAATTTCGCGAGGATGATGCGGAGTTCGGGTGGTCTGTTGAAGGAGCTCCAGCTGATAGGGCGGGTCCGTAGTCCGGTGATAGGGAGGCAGTGTCGCACGCGCGAGTCTTGGTCATGCAGACAGGTGTGTCCCACCTGTCACCCAGCAGACGCGACGCGTGGGCATAGCTGGGCTGGCAGCGCACGAATGGCGTTTGGGTCGGGCTGTTCGAGTTGGGCCGCAGGTGAAAATAGTGGCCCAGGTGACCCGCCTGTTCTCAATTTCTTTTATTTTTCTTCTCTTTTATGTTTTCTTATTCTATTTCAATTCGTCCACTTTCAAATTTGAATCCCACTAAGGTCAAACTCCAAAATTAATTCCTCCAATCAGTGCACAATATAATAAACTCTGGCATGATGCATTATTTCCTTTATTTAATATAATTATTAGTAGTCAACTTGTCCCTATGATTTGAATATGCAAAGCGGAGAAAACAAAACAAGTAATCACATGAAACTTTTATAATTCCCAATACTTATACATTTTTATAAATCTAAATATTTGGGTATTACAAAAAAACCCTAATTTAGACACACTTCTCTAATTAATTCAAAGCCTAGGGTTCTCTCTGCAAGATCCCAGGGCTCGGTTGCAAGGGCTGAGGACGACAGGTTCTAATTTAGACACCCTATTTTTGGTCAGTGGAGTTTCCCTTACCCTGTCGAAGCCTGTCCAGGCCTTAGCTCGCCCGAAACCCCCTCCCCGCGGCCGCGATTCCTCACCGGAGTCGCCCGCCCTGCCCGGAGCGCCTCCCCTTCGCAGTTCACCCATCTCTGGTCTCGTTCTCGCGGCTGGAGTCTTGCCAATGAGTTCGTCGGACCTTCCTAGCCCGTTCTAGCCCTCACCGGCGACCCCAGATCCCCCGGCGACCACGTCTACCTCGTCTCCAGTGACTTCGCTGCCGCAGAGAGGCAACACTGGTCACCGCGTTGCAAAACCCCGTGCACCCCATCGCAACAGTCCATCCCAGATCCAATGGTTTGGATCTGCGGATATTGGTCCACGTCCGCGCCGAGCCCTCGCTCGAGCCACCGACCTTGTTTGCGCCTCGCCCGAGCCTGCTGACCCGTTGGCCCCGCGCGTCAGTGTCTTGACCCGCCCTGAGCCTCGCCTGTCAGGCGCTCGCGTCCACGTGCTCGCTCACCAGATCTAATCCTGGCGGTTGATCTGAGATCTAACGACTGACAGAACTCGTACCCCTTCGGTTTGCAGCTTTATAAAAAGAACCCCCGGCTTCCGAGAAATAGGACCCACCGTCCCTGGAGTTTGTGACCGAGCCCATGGGTTTTGCAGAAAGGACCCCAAGCTTATATTTAATCGCAGAAATAGGTCTAATTTTTTTATTTTGAATTCCAAAACTTGTTTATTTCATATCTTTTGCATATGAACTCCAAATAGAGTGATTCAAATTGCAAAATGTTCATAAAATTATTATCTATCTGGTTAATTTATAATCTTCCACTATCTGCATGTATTAATTTTATGGCTAGGCTATAGGTGCATGTAGAATAATGGTTTATTTAATAAAAGGGAAACCCTAATAGTCATTAGATGATTAACTTTGTGAGTTTAATATCATATGAACCCATCCCTGGTATAATTTTGGTAATCCATTTAGATAAATGAATTTAAGTTATGTGATCCTCGAGATAGACACTACTTAGAGAACCACAAACCTCTAGGTGTATTAGTCCACCCTAGACTTCGCTTTCGAGTTTGTTATTTTCTTTTGAATTCGCGTTCACTTGATTGTATATGTTTGGTGTATTGTTTCTTTGTAATTATCCAAATGTGTTGAATGCATGATCGCTTTGCATAGACAACGAGCAGCCCGTGGTTCCTGAGTATGTTGCCGAAGATCTTCCTTAGGAACAACCTGGTGAAGGCAAGTGTCCTCTAACCTATTATGTCCTACTTACTTTATAATTCAATGTCCCGCATTACTTTATTGAAACCTAAGGATTGACTAGTTTGTATTTATCTTGTTCTTGTTTACCTTTTTGGGTTATCCTGGTTAGCTTCATGTTATTGCTCTATTTTAATCAACGAACATGATGTGAATATATATGATATGATGCTATCCTTATGATTATGATGATGTTTTTATGGCACTTTAGGGGACTTAGGTTGTTTTCCTGAGTACCTCCTCGTAAGAACCTGTTCGTTGAGTGACCACCCGGGATAATAGTGCAACCATGAGGGTGGAATGGGATGCCTTAACGGATTAATTAGATGAACTTCAGGGTGTAGTTGTCTTTACCGGAGGGCCATTAATGGGAGCTAGGACATAGTGCTCACTCTGCTAAGGGTGGGTGCTGAGGTTCATTAGATTTGGTTTTGTTAGTCACCCACCATAGGGAGGTGTACTGTGTTTGTACGACTAGCGAAACCTAACGAGCAACTATGCACCAGGGGAGTCTTTGTAAAGGCTATGTAGTGTATCCCTGGCCAGTCACCTCAGTAGTGAAGATTGGGTCTGTACAACCCAGGCTGGAAAGGGATCACGACTCATGGGTAAAGTGTGCAACCTCTGCAGAGTGTTAGAAACAGGTATATCAGTCGTGCTCATGGTTATGAGCAACCTTGGGATCCTCACTAATTAGAATAACTATGGATACTTATATGATGATGATAATGGTGTTCTTCGATGAGGAGATGATTCACGGGTTGGTTATTGCTAAAACTTGGCTTCCACTAATAATAAATACCTGACAACTAAAAGCAACTGCTTTGACCTTAACTCCACATACAGCTAGTTCACTTTAGCCAAATGGCACATTTGCTGAGTACGTTGATATGTACTCACCCTTGCTTTAAAAACCACCCCACCCTAGGTTGTCCCCATTGCAATCAGTGCTCGGGAGGACAAGCAGGCAACATGGAGGACTTTGAGGAGTTCTAGGACTACGATGAGTTCTAGTTATGTTAGTGGCAAACCCCCAGTCAACTGTCTGTGAAGGCCTTATCTCTATGTTTCGTTTTTCGCACTTTGATTATGTTAATGACTCTATGGATGTCTTGGACATCTTGATGTAATAAAGTACCTATTCCGCTATTTATTTTGAGCAATGTGTGATAATTTTCAATTATGTAATCGTTGTCTATGTGAGTTTTTGATCTTGGCACATACATGGTTTGCATTGGGTTTGCCTTCCAAAATCGGGTGTGACATAAGTGGCATCAAAGCCTTGATGACTGTAGGACCGCTAACCTAGACTAGAATGGTCGCCCTAAGGACTATAGGCCCTTATTCTCACCTTGACCTTTGGTGTCACTTCAAAAGTTGGTCATTTTGACCAATTCAATATTATATTGCTATTTATATACTTATCTTACAAAATTTTTGTCTCCCTTTGGTTTATGTTTACTTGCTGGTCATATAGTTCTATTCTCACTCTTGTGCTTATGATGTCTTTTGTAGATGTCCCGTCTTAGATGCACTACACATAAGTCGATGATCCCTTTTTTGCCCTCTCGCCTTGCAGAGCGTTGAAAGGGAAATGTGCCCTTGGGCCATTTCTATAAATGTTTTGGTGATTAGATGCCCAACACATATTGTTTTGGTTGATATGTGCTAAGTGTTAAAGAGATGCAAATCAAGAATCGAGGTATGACTCTTGCCTTAGTGAATTTTTTTCTGGTACTAACATATTCCTCTAAGTGCTAGGAACCTTGTAAAATCAAATGAGATTGGATTGGAGAAGTTTGGCTAAGTCCAGCCAGACTTGCACCAGCATGCGTTGCACTGGATAGTGTCCGGTGCCCAGGCTGGCTCAGCGACGAACTCGCTGCTCTCGGGAATCACCGAGGGCGCTGCGGCTAAAATTCACCAGACTGTCCGGTGTGCACCGGACTGTCCGGTGAGCCAACAGCACCCATGCCAACTGTCGACAGCACGATCAACAGGCAACGCGTGGCCAGAGTCAACGGTCACCAGGCCACACCGGACTGTCCGGTGTGCACCAGACAGTGTCCGGTGTGCCAAGTGGACTGAGGGTTCAACGGTTGGCTTCGCCAAAGAAGGGAAGAAATCATGCACTATTTATGTCTGGTGGTGCACCGGACTGTCCGGTGTGCCAGCGGATAGAAGGCAAGAATTGCCTACCAAATGGAGATCCAACGGCTCCTAGCTGCCTTGGGGTATAAAAGGGACCCCTAGGCACATGGATCGGTATACTAAGCCTCCATTGAACATCCTAAGATGCCTAGACTCCACAAGCACACATCTGGATCATTGTGATTGAGATTTGAGCACTTGTTGAGTTGTAAACTCGTTGCGCTGTGTTTGTGTGCTCATTTCTTGACTTGTGGGTGTGTCATTGCTGCGACTCTAGCTCTTGCGTGTGTTTCTTTCCCACCCTTACTCTTGTGGTTTTCATTGTGATTAATATTGTAAGGGTGAGAGGCTCCAACTTGTGGAAATTCCTCACAAAGGGAAACATCTGCTATAAGGAAGAAAACCATGGTATTCAAGTGGATCATTGGATTGCTTGAAAGGGGTTGAGTGCAACCCTCGTCCATTGGGATGCCACAACGTGGAAGTAGGCAAGTGTTCTACTTGGCCGAACGACGGGATAAAAATCGTTGTGTCACCTATTGTTATTCATGTGCTATTCTCTCTTCTTCTACTCACTTGATAATTGCTCTAAGTTTAACACTCACTTTGTGAAGAGCAATTAAGTGAAGAAGTCATCTACTTCTCTCTAGACATAGCACCTTGGTTTTGATTTCACTAACATTTCATAATCCAAGTTTGTGCCATTTAGTGTTGATTTTTATAGGATCACCTATTCACCCCCCTCTAGGTGCTCTCAATTGGTATCAGAGTCGTATTCTTCATTTAGGGACTAACTTCCCGAAGAGATGGATCCTAAAGGTAAGGGGATGGTGATCAACGACAAGGAGAATGAGACCCTCTACGTCGACGAGCCAAAAGGCGACAGGGCCACTGACTCAGGTTCAAGTCACAAGAAGAGGGATGGGAAGAAGAAGAGGCACATAAAGAAGATCATCTACTACAACAGCGACGCCTCCTCCTCTTCACCAAGGGATGACAACGACAAAGATTCTTCGTCGAAAATGAAAACGGTTAATCAAAACTATTCTTTTGATTACTCTCGCATCCCTTATAATTTGAATGCCCATTTACTATCTATTCCACTTGGAAAACCCCCACACTTTGATGGAGAGGACTATTCATTTTGGAGTCATAAAATACGCAGTCACTTATTTTCCCTCCATCCTAGTATTTGGGAAATTATTGAAAATGGAATGCATTTCGATAGTACTGACAATCATGTATTTATCAATGAGCAAATATATAAAAATGCCCAAGCTACTACTGTGTTGTTAGCATCTCTATGCAGGGATGAATACAACAAAGTGAGCGGCTTGGACAATGCCAAGCAAATATGGGATCCCCTCAAGATCTCTCATGAAGGCAATGACACCACCATGATTACCAAGATGAACTAGTGGAAGGTGAGCTAGGGAGGTTTGCCATGATAAGGGGAGAAGAGCCAACTCAAACTTACAACAGGCTCAAGACCCTGGTCAACAAGATTCGAAGCTATGGGAGTACAAGATGGACGGATCACGACGTCGTTCGACTCATGCTAAGGTCATTTACCGTAATTGATCCTCATCTTGTAAATCTTATTCGTGAGAACCCCAGGTACACCAAGATGACGCCCGAGGAAATTCTCGAAAAATTCGTGAGCAGGCGCATGATTGTGAAGGAAGCAAGGTATGTAGACGATGCCGCAAATGGACCACTTCCTCTCTACGAGCCGCAGCCCGTTGCTCTAAAAGCAACAAGTAGCAAGGAGAAGCTACCTAGCAAGGTAGCACAAGTGGAGGCTACTAGGCTCAATGAGGGCAAAATGGAGCTTATAATCAAGCGCTTCAAGACCGCCTTGAAGGGACGCAAGGAGTACCCCAACAAGAACAACTCAAGGGGAAAGCGCTCCTGCTTCAAGTATGGTAAGTCTGGCCATTTCATATCACAATGTCCTGATAATGACAATGACCAGGCACAAGAAAAGAAAGGGAAGAAGGAAAGGAAGAAGAACTACAGGAAGGCGAAGGGTGAAGTGCACATTAGAAAAGAATGGGACTCTGACTGTTCTTCATCCAACTCCGATGATGAAAGACTAGCTGCCTCGGCCTTCAACAAGTCATCTCTCTTCGCCAACGAACATCACACGTGCCTTATGGCTAAGGAGAAGAAGGTACGTATACGAGATACACCTAAGTACACTTCTTCCAGTGATGAGGAATCTTCTGACGATGAAGTAGATTATAGTGATCTATTTAAAGGATTAGATAGATCTAAGGTAGATAAAATAAATGAATTGATTGATGCTCTTAATGGAAAAGATAGGCTTCTAGAAAAGCAAGAAGATATTCTTTATGAGGAACATGATAAATTCATTAATGTTCAAAAATCTCTTGCTCTAGAAATTAAGAAAAATGAACTATTGACTTCTGAGTTGTCTGCTTGCAATGACTTTATCTCTAAGCTTAAGAATTTAAATGTTGATTTAAATGTTAAGTTAGAAGAAGTAAATTTTGCTAGTTCATCTGTAGAGCATGTTGTTATCTGCAATAGGTGCAAAGATTTTAACATTGATGCTTGTAATGAACATGCCTCTACTATTCTTAAGTTAAATAATGATGTTGCAAGTCTTAATGCTCAACTTAAGACTTGTAAGGATAATTATGAGAAACTAAAATTTGCCAGGGATGCCTACACCATTGGTGACACCCCTCTATTAAGGATGGACTTAGTTTTCAAAAGGAGACCAAGAACTTAACAAGCTAAAGAACTTCCAATCTTGGTAAAGAGAAAGGAAAGGCTCCTATGGCTAGTAGCTCTTATTCTTCAAATGACCAAAAGAACCATGCTTATCTTTATGCTCATGTCAAGAATATTTCTAGTGCTGCTCATCATGATAGGTGTTATAATCATGTTGTTTTTCCTACTCGTCATGATGCTGCGTTTAATTATCATGCCATGTTTGCATCTAGCTCTTCATATGCTCATGGTAGGAATAGACCTAGGCGCCATCATGTTGCTTCTCATGCGCCTAGGAAGGCATCAACTGGACCAACTATGCTTTATCAAACATGTGATGCTTCATTTATTCTTATATGCAAAAATGGGAAAGTAGTTGCTAGAAGTTTGGGACCTAAGTGCAAGAGAGACAAAACTTGCATTTGGGTTCCAAAGTTTGTTGTGACCTAAGTGCCATGAATTGATTGGTGCTCTTAATGAAAAGGATAGATTGCTAGAAAAGCAAGAAGATATTCTATATGACGAACATGATAAATTTATTAATGTTCAAAAATCTCTTGCTCTAGAAATTAAGAAAAATGAACTATTGTCTTCTGAGCTATCTGCTTGCAATGATTCTATCTCTAAGCTTAAGAATCTAAACGATGATTTAAATGCTAAGTTAGAAGAAGTGAATTTTGCTAGTTCATCTGTAGAGCATGTTGTTATTTGCAATAGATGCAAAGATTTTAATATTAATGCTTGCAATGAACATGCTTCTACCATTCTCAATTTAAATAATGATGTCGCAAGTCTTAATGCTAAACTTAAGACTTGCAAGGATAATTATGAGAAATTAAAATTTGCTAGGGATGCCTACACCATTGGTAGACACCCCTCTATTAAGGATGGACTTGGTTTCCAAAAGGGGACCAAGAACTTAACAAGCCAAAGGACTTCCAATCTCAACAAGGAGAAAGGGAAGGCTCCCATGGCTAGTAGCTCTTATTCTTCACATGACCAAAAGAATCGGGCTTATTTTATGCTCATGTCAAGAATGTTTCTAGTGTTGCTCATCATGATAGGTGTCATAATCATGTTGTTTCTCCTGTATGTCATGATGTTGCATTTAGTTATCATGCCATGTTTGCATCTAGCTCTTCATATGCTCATGGTAGGAATAGACCTAGGCGCCATCATATTGCTTCTCATGCGCCTAGGAGAGCATCAACTGGACCAACTATGCTTTATCAAACATGTGATGCTTCATTTGTCCTTATATGCAAAAATGATAAAGTAGTTGCTAGAAGTTTGGGACCTAAATGCAAGAGAGACAAAACTTGCATCTGGGTTCCAAAGTTTGTTGTGACTAACCTTGTAGGACCCAACAAGAGTTGGGTACCTAAAACACAAGGTTAATTACCTTGCAGGTTTATGCATTTGGGGGCTCAAGCTAGATCATTGATAGAGGATGCACAAGGGCTTAGGCAAAATTGCCATCACAACCGAGCATTCAATTTCAAACATGTTTCTAGTAGAATCGCTCTGATACAATCTGTTGTCTGTAAGCCAATTATATCATATGGGTTATAATTATTTATTTATAAATATTGATGTATCTATCTTTAGAAGAAGTGATGGTTCATTAGCTTTTAAGGGTGTATTAAATGGCAAGCTCTACTTAGTTGATTTCTCAAAAGAGGATGCCGATCTAGATGCATGCTTAATCGCTAAGACTAATATGGGCTGGCTCTGGCACCATCGTCTAGCACATGTTGGGATGAAGAACCTTCATAAACTTCTAAAGGGAGAACATGTGTTAGGACTGACTGATGTCTGTTTTGAGAAAAACAGACCTTGTGCAACGTGCCAAGCAGGGAAGCAGGTAGGAAGTACTCATCAAAGCAAGAACGTGATGACAACATCAAGACCACTGGAACTCCTACATACTGTCACACCCGGTTTTAGGGGGCAAAACCGAATGCATAGCATATGTGTGCTAGGATCTATTTCCACACATATGTTGACGTCACAAGTGTAACATACCAAAAGAACAATGCATAAAAGCGTAAATAAAGATTTTATTAACATATTACACTTCAAACAGACATAATGTCTTAACCTTTATTCATCAAAGTACAGCGAAACATGGACTTCCATCTACATGAAGATGATCGGGGGTATCACTAGACTAGCATCCATGGAGCTCAGCATCATAACTTCATCTGCAAACTTCTGATCAAAATTAAGCAAGGGTGAGCTCACTTATGGTCGAGGCTCAGCAAGAGGGGGAAAATGCAAGGTAACAAGGTAAGGCTAAAGTTTAATGCGATTGGCATTTTAGTTGGTCTACATTTTATTATCAACACCTGATTACTAGGTATAAGTATATACCAATCCCAATTAAGCACAAGCAATAATCTTCAGCATATATATCACCAACATAAATATATCACCAGCATAAGCTTAGAACCACTTGAACCAAAAAGGACCATAATTTATTTTCGTCTTCAAGTTCAATTATCATGTGAGGTTCCAGGCTGCTCTTAACCGTGAGCACGGCTGATATATCAGTTTTACACTCTGCAGAGGTGGCGCATCTTTACCCATGAGCCACGATCCCCTTCTAGCCCGGGTTAGCTAGACCCGTATTCACTTCCGAGGTGAATGGCTAGGGTCTCACTACGAGGCTTTTCCTTAGATTCCTCATTATGCAAATGCTGGGAATGGTCAAACTGCATAAAGCACACCTGACGTAACCAACTTATAGACTAGTCTGCAGGGTAAAGCTTGGGAACTATGCCCGTATCCAATCTGCCTGAGCCAGAAATATAAGCGCTTGGCAAATGCCCCCGTTCCGGTCGACCACGACCAGCACCCAACACAAGACTTCCCTAGTTATTTAGCCAAGGGCATCACATACCACCCTCATGGTAACACTGTTTTCCTGGGTGGTCACTCCATGTTCCAATTAAATCATATGATCTTGCTTAATCGTTGGATTAGCAACAATAATGTAAACTTATCATTTGGAAAATTAATATCACAAACAGGAGTGACTGCATAAAGTTAAGTTGTAGCAATAGCATAGCTACGAAGGTAAAGTATAATACCCAAGTTTGATCAAGGAATACGGTAGAAAAGGTTAGGTGTATCCAAATAGGTAACCCATCAAATTATGCATATATATCCAAGAATAAACTTTATTAAATGTATTGTTTGGGATCAAACAGAGTATGCAGAGGGAGAAGTCCACTTGCCTTGCTTATTGAAAACTTGAGGTTCTTCCACGGATAGGAATAGATCTTGATTCTTAACTACTAGATCAACCATTGAATATCACACAAAAAACAAGAAGCAAACACCACTCAATAACATGCAACATTCACCATACGCAAAGTTAAAAGAAAGCTTAACGAACAGAGCATTCGTTTGTCAAAAGCATCGCAAGTAATGGTTATAATAAGAGGGTATTCTTTTCAAAGATGTGTGATCTATACTTTATAAAACTAGACATGAGCTTAAAAATATCTTAATTAAGATATACAGATATTAGGTTCACCAATTTAATCTTTTATAAAACGTCATATGTGATATGTCTAAGATTAAGGGTTTATAAGATGATAAAACACGTTATAACAATATTAAACCTGTTTAACCTTTTAGAAAAGATATATGTTATATATCTAAGGTTAATGGGCTACGAATCACGTTATTAATTTTAGAAGCATTATGGAACATATTATAAATCATTGCTAAACATTCACTTATGATAAACTAAGATATAAGTCTAAATAGGTTTATGTGAAAAGATCATTATTATTAAACACCTATTTTATGAAAAGCTAGGTTATAGGCCCTTAAGTGGATTTTCTTGCAAAAGATAATGAACAAATAAGTATTTTTTATTTTTATTAGAAGGTACATGGTCTATATTCTTTATTAAGAAAGCTATATACAAAATAATATGTAAATTAACATTTTAATTATAAAAAATATGAACCCTAATTTCTTTATTTTATCTTTTAGGAAAAACTAAATGATATATATAAATAATATGGATTCAATGTGATGAACGGATTAATCACGCATATATTACTAGTTATGGATAAATTGAAATGTAAGTCTAATTAATAAATTGTGAGAAAATATAAATAATTTATTGATTATATTTAGTTCCAAATTAGGAACATATGATCTAAATCATTTGAAAGGAAAATGTATAAACTATCATTTTCTTTATTAGAAAAGTATGAGCGTCTAATTAAGTTATTTTAACGTTATTATAAAATTCTATTCTTTCGGTTTTCTCCTTTCTTTTCTAAATAGAAATTATATGTATAGCTAAAATAATTATAAATCTTCTAACATTAATATTTTAAGAATTAATGTAAATTAATAATTGGACTTTAGTAACACAAATCATGGTTATTATGACATAAATAAGTATTTTACTAATTCTAAGTAATTGGGTGCTATACTTATGAATACATTTATCATGACTAGTAAAAACCTATTTTAATTACGACTAGTGATATTCTTTTAGTTTCATTATTTTCTTTCCAAAAGAAAGTATCAACAATAATCAGAGGTCAAAACATCTAATAAATAACTTAAACCGATGATTAACCTATAATTCTGGCACCAAGATGAATTCTATACCACTTACTAATTCCATGCTCAAGAATTTCCATTATTTATTTAGTGAGCCTAAATGAACCCTTTGATTATAACTTCTAAATAAACATTAAAATTCATCCTAAACTGAGTTAGTTATAAAATCACTTATTTAGTATTTTTACCACATGTCTACCGAATTTCGTCAAAACCATTGCGCACAAATAACATGTCTAATACACATATACTCAATGATTCACATACACATGAATCGCCAAATCACATCATCTCAATATTACAACGATAATTCACAAAATTCATAAATTAATTCAAAACATGCTTTAGAAAAATAAATCTACATTTTGGGGTTGTCTTCAACCTTGGGTTCTCGCTCATGCGCAGGGATGAACTCGATAAGGGAGAATGGTCGGTCGAGCAGGGAACGGTACAGGGGCTCGGCTGGGGAACGTAGACGGTTCGGCTAGGGAGGGCGGACGGCGAGCACGAGCTCCAGCGAGGCTCCACGGACATCGGGGTGGACGGTCCGATCGACGGCGAGCTCAGGAATGGGGAGAGCGCGCGAGAGAGAGAGAGAGAGAGAGGGAGTTCGTCATCTGGTAGGGAAGGAAGAGAGGGAGATCTGTCTCCAATTTATAGAGGGACAGGAGAGGAAGAGAGAGGGGCGCCGGGGAGAGAGAGTAACTGCTAGCATCATGCCATTGATGGCCATCAATGGAGCTTCAATGAGGGAGAGGAAATGGGGGAGAGAGATGGAGGAAACTAACGGTTTCGGGAGGTGGACGGGCGCGGGTGGCTCGGTCCTGGCGTGGTCGGGCATCGGGCTGGGCATCCTAGCGGCTCGAGGTCGGGGAGCAGGGGCAGGGCGCGGTCGGTGTCGGGGCACTGGGCACGGTCGGTTGTCCTGAGCACGGTCGCGGGCGGCTTCTTGGCGCGGGGTGGCGCGGTGCGCGGGGCTTGGCGACACGGCAAGGGCACGGGCTGTTGCGTGGGTGTGGCTCGGCCGCGGGGCGGGTCCTGGCGGCTGCGCGGGGAAGAAAGGGGGGAAGGAGGAGAGCGAGAAGGAGAGAGACCAGGGGTGGCGGTGGCTAGGGAGCCAGGGGCGTGCGGCTAGCTGGGAGGATGTTGGGCCTAGTGGGCCTTAGGGTTAGGGTTAGGGCATGTTTGTTTCCTTGGAAATGAAACTCATTCCATGAATAACATTCTAGATATTAGATTCCTAAAGAAAGTAATTCCTTAGAATTTGATTCAATTCAATTTTTTTGTTTGGATGCTAATGGAATTCTTTTCCATGAATCAAATTCAATATCATGTTTGGATAGTTATATATGGAATTTACATATTTGGAGGGAAGTAACCACATCAACTTGTACACGACAAAATACACATGTTTCTTTTGATGTTGGCCCTTTTGGTGCTTCATCCCTAATAGCTTCAGTGAACTTGTCTAATTTCTCCGCCATCATTGAGGTGAGGAATCACTGGACCGTTGCCTCTTCAAGCTTCCTGAGGTTGTTGATGAAGTAAGCTCTTTATCGGTTTCCTCTTCCTTATTCATATCTCTCGCACCATCAGCTGGGGTCTTTGCTGCTTCACCGGTTGCATGATCTTTCCCAAACACCAAGTTAATCGAGTCCCAACATAAGACTGTCTTGTGTCTGTACCGTTAGCTTCTTTATTTTTCTGCAGAAAACAATTTGAGGTGAGCTCTAGATGATACCATACAAAATTTAGAATAGCATCAAGCACTCATTTTTACTGTAGTAGTAGTACAACAAAGCTGCTCGAAGTATAGTATCAGGTCAACAAACTTATTAAAGGGCACATGCAAATTTCAGATTTGACCATGTAGCTAAAAATAGAAAACCATTGATGATAGTGTGGTGCTTGTCAAATGTCTTGTTCCTTGACATGATGTTGTCTTTTGTGATTTCCACATTGCACTTTTCTCGGACATTCTTAATAGCAGCCGTGTAGACATGAGACTTCCACCCATTTTGGCATCTGTCACCCTTGTTGTAGTACTCCACGAATGTGTCAAGAAGTGCCTTGTCCATATCATCATTCCAAGAAATGTAGCCCCTACCCGAGCCTGACTTCTTACCCTTCTCCATATCCTACAAATAAAAAAATTACAAAGGTTAGTAGAGTTATTGAGGAGAAACACAATATTTGCAAAAAAGAAATATTTAAAAAATTATTATACATTGTCCACGTCTCGCTTGGTAATCATCAAACATTTGGTTAGCTTTGGTGTCCTTGAAGCTACTCCATTGATTTGATGATTGCACATTGGTAATCATACTCACTTCACTTTGAACATCATGAGATTCAATAGATGTTACTTGATCAACTTGGCCTAAAAGTAAATCATCCATATCTCTTTGCTTATCCCTTACAAAGTTGTGCAATATGCAACAAGCATTGATGATCCTAATCTGATTTTGTAAGTCAAAATTAGGTATTTTGTTAGAAATTACTCAAACTTAATACATTATCTGCAGTGGTCCCAGCAAAAACAACGAGGGACTTGTTCTTCACATCATGTTACGCATGTACATGCAAAAGCCTAGGCACGTACTATGCACACTGTACACCGGATCCTATGCATGGCATGCACACCAAGCAATGCAATGACACACCGTGTGTTCGTGCCGACCGTGTCCGTGGGGTTGATCCTGATCAAGAGGATGAGGCGACGGATTCCTGCTGCATGTAGTAGGGGAGCAGCGCGTGGGTGTTCTGGCTGCGGAGCTGGTCGTAGAAGCGGCGGATGAAGTCCTCAGTGTCGGCGTCCATGGCTTCACATTCGCAGCCAGCTGCTTCGTCCTCGGACGAGTAGTTGGACACACGCACGGAGAACTCGCCGTTGGCCGCGCCCGGGAGCAGCAGCACGGGCGACGAGGACGACGACGCGCAGGCGTACACGTACTCCTCCTCCTCGTCGTCCTCAGGTGTGAGGTCGCCGTCGCCCCGGCCCCGCAGCATGAGCCTGGGCGATGATGCCGCGGCGGAGGCACGGTAGTCGATCCTGGCGAGGAGCGGCGCGGGCTCGATGGGGAGGGAGAGGGAGCCGTACCCGTCGTACTGGCGCTCGTCCTCCTCGGCCGCTGCGCTAAGGCAGGGGAAGTAGGGAGGCGGCGCCTGCTGGATGAGAAGGACGAGGGGCCGGCCGAACTGTTGCTGCAGGAGGAGAACTCATAGTCGCGGCGGCGCAGCGCATAGGCGGCAGCGGCGGTGCTGCCGTGGTGAGAGGAGAGGAGGTTGGCGACGGCGCGCGTGGTGCCGTGGCGCCTATTGGCGAGGAGGTGTGGCATGCTAAGGAGGAGCCGAGTGAGGCGGTGCGGCGGCGCTCAGGACGAGTCAGGAATCTGTTTCCTCATTTTAGGGTAAGAAAGTTTTAGAGGCTTCTGATTCAGGCCCAAGAAATGGATGGAAAGTTACTTTCCAATTCTATAGCTTGCCAAACAAATCAGCCCAAGAATTAAATTCCAATTCAGCCCAATTCCAATCAAACAAACGGGTCCTTAGGGTTTTCCTTTTTTCTATTTCTTTTCTAATTTCAAAATATATTTTTAAATAACCCTAAAACCATAATAATTATACCAAAATTTTATAAATAAAATATTTATTTTTGGACTAATGATTATTATATTATTTATTTGGATTTTCATTTAAGAAGAAATGCTATTAAATATCCAAAAATCAATCATGCGCAATTAAAAATTATTCCAAATGCAATAAATAACAAACACTTGAATGAAAAATTTATTACCATAATTACCATTAATAAACTAACTGTATTATTTTATTTAATGGTTTTTATAGTGTTGCACATATGGATCTCTTCGGGTCCGTTGCTTATCTTAGCATCGGGGAAGTAAGTATGGTCTTGTTATTATAGATGATTTTCCCACTTCACTTGGGTTTTCTTTTTGCAGGATAAATCTGAAACTCAAGGAACTCTAAAGTGATTCTTAAGGAGAGCTCAAAATGAATTTGAGCTAAAGGTGAAAAAGATAAGGAGCGATAATGGATCTAAGTTCAAGAACCTTCAAGTCGAAGAATATCTTGAGGATGAAGGAATCAAGCATGAGTTCTCCGCTCCCTACACACCACAACAAAATGGTGTGGTAGAAAGGAAGAATATGACACTAGTTGACATGGCAAGGACAATGCTTGGAGAATACAAGACGCCTGAGCGGTTTTGGTCGAAAGCTATGAATACAGCCTACCATGCCATAAACCGGCTCTATCTGCATCGCCTCCTCAAGAAGACATCATACGAACTCCTAACTGGTAACAAACCTAATGTTTCTTATTTTCGTGTATTTGGGAGCAAATGCTACATCTTGGTAAAGAAAGGTAGGCATTCGAAGTTTTCTCCCAAAGCTGTAGAAGGGTTTTTACTAGGTTATGACTCAAATACAAAGGCATATAGGGTCTTCAACAAGTCATCAGGATTAGTTGAATTCTCTAGCGACATTGTATTTGATGAAACTAATGGCTCTCCTAGAGAGCAAGTTGATCTTGATGATGTAGATGAGGATGAGGTTCCGACGGCCGTAATGCGAACAATGGCAATAGGTGATGTGCGATCGCAGGAACAATAAGAGCAAGATCAACCTTCTTTCCCTACATTGGTGCATCCCCCAACTCAAGATGAGGAACAGGTACCTCAAGATGAAGGGTTGGATCAAGGGGGAGCACATGAAGAACAGGATAAGGAGGAAGAAGCATCACAAGTTCCTCCAACTCAAGTCTGGTCAACTATTCAAAGAAATCATCCAGTTTATTAGATTCTGGGTGATATCAGCAAGGGAGTAACCACTCACTCACGTCTAGCTATTTTTGTGAGCATTACTCGTTTGTTTCTTCTATTGAGCCTTTCAGGGTAGAAGAAGCCTTGCAGGATCCGGACTGGGTGTTGGCCATGCAGGAAGAGCTCAACAACTTCAAGAGAAATGAAGTTTGGAGCCTGGTGCCACGTCCGAAGCAAAATGTTGTGGGAACCAAGTGGGTGTTCTGCAACAAGCAAGATGAACACGGTGTGGTGACAAGAAACAAGGCTTGACTTATGGCAAAAGGTTATGCCCAAGTCGCAGGTCTGGATTTTGAGGAGACTTTTGCTCCTGTAGCTAGGCTAGAATCAATTCAAATATTATTAGCGTATGCTGCTCACCATTCTTTTAAGTTGTTCCAAATGGACATGAAGAGCGCCTTCCTAAATGGACCAATCAAGGAGGAAGTGTATGTACCCCCCTGGCTTTGAGGATGACAGGTATCCCGACCATGTCTACAATCTCTCTAAGGCGCTCTATGGACTTAAGCAAGCTCTAAGAGCATGGTATGAATGCCTGATTTCCTTACTCCTAACGCTTTCAAGGTTGGGAAAGCTGATCCTACCCTCTTTATTAAGACTTGTAATGGTGATCTTTTTGTATGCCAAATATATGTTAATGACATTATATTTGGTTCTACTAATCAAAAGTCTTGTGAGGAATTTAGCAGGGTGATGATGTAGAAATTTGAAATGTCAATGATGGGCGAGTTGAATTACTTCCTTGGATTTCAAGTGAAGCAACTCAAGGAAGGAACCTTCATCTCCCAAACAAAGTATACTCAAGATTTTCTCAAGAGGTTTGGGATGAAGGATGCAAAGCTCGTAAAGACACCGATGGGAATGGACGGACATCTGGACCTCAACAAAGGAGGTAAGTCCGTCGATCAAAAGGCATACTGGTCTATGATAGGATCTTTGCTTTATCTTAGTGCAAGTAGACCAGA
Source organism: Zea luxurians (assembly GCA_029449295.1). NCBI lineage: Eukaryota > Viridiplantae > Streptophyta > Magnoliopsida > Poales > Poaceae > Zea > Zea luxurians. The sequence continues at coordinate 9,576 of JAOPSE010000312.1, read as the reverse complement.
TATTATGCTAAGTGTATGCATGTGTGCTAGATTTCAATCTGACCCCAAGGAGTGTCACCTTGTGGCCGTTAAGCGGATTCTTAGATATTTGGTTTCTACGCCTTGCTTCAGGATCTGGTATCCAAAGGGGTCTACCTTTGACTTGATCAGATACTCAGATTCCGACTATGCCGGATGCAAGGTCGATAGGAAGAGCACAGCAGGGACTTGTCAGTTTCTAGGAAGGTCCTTGGTGTCCTAGAGCTCTAAGAAACAAACTTTCGTTGCCCTATCCACCGCTGAGGCCGAGTATGTTGCCGTAGGACAGTGTTGCGTGCAACTGCTTTAGATGAGGCAAACCCTCCGGGACTTTGGCTACAATCTGAGCAAAGTCCCACTCCTATGTGATAATGAGAGTGCAATCTGCCTGGCGGATAATCCTGTTGAACATAGCCACACTAAGCACATAACATCCAGCATCACTTTCTGAGAGACCACCAGCAAAGGGGAGATATCGATATTTATCATATTAGCACTGAGAACCAGCTAGCCGATATCTTCGCCAAGCCTTTAGATGAGAAAAGGTTTTGCAGGTTGCATAGTGAGCTAAATGTCTTAGATTCGTGTAACTTGGATTGATCTATAGAATACATGTGCTCTATGCCTTTGATCATGTTACTTTAAGCATTAATGTCTTTAATTGCTTATTTTTTTGGTGCTCAAGTTGTACAAGTCATCCCCGGACATCACAAGTCCCTATGCAAATGATGCACATGTTTAGGGGGAGGATGTGCTACAATTTGACTCTCTTGAGACTAACTTGTTTGTTAAGTACTCATTACAGTCTCAAAGTTGCATTGAAAGGGAAAGATGAACTTGGACAAAGAAAAGGCTTCCACTGCATTTCGGTATCAATGTCTCTTGTCCCAAGTTCGTACTTGTGTTCTCATTGCCTTTTGCTCTTATTTGACATTTTGGTGAAGCAATGGGGTTAAAGGGCCAAAAGTTCACCTGTTTTGGTGCTTAATGCCAAAGGGGGAGAAATTAAGGCCAAAGCAATGGATCAGCCAACCACTTGTGAATCTGAATTTCAAAAATTGTAGAGTTAGAATCTTTGTGTTTGATATCAAAACCCTCTTATTGCAAAAATTGTTCTCTTATGGGGGAGAATTTTGATTATGGGAAAAGGGGGAGTTTGTGGCATTTGATCAAATTTACTCTTGAAAGAATTTTTTGATTTGCCAAAACAAATGTTTTTGATATAGATAGGAAAAAGAATTTGTTTTGTGAAAATAAACCAAGTGGTGGCAAAAGTGGTCCAAATATGCCAAATCCTATATGAGATAAACTAGTCTTCAATTTGCACTCTTTAGCTTCTCTTTGAAGATGTTGTTGCATTTTGAGTTGCTTTTAATGTGTTGGCATAAATCACCAAAAAGGGGGAGATTGAAAGGGAAATGTGCCCTTGGGCCATTTCTATAAATGTTTTGGTGATTAGATGCCCAACACATATTGTTTTGGTTGATATGTGCTAAGTGTTAAAGAGATGCAAATCAAGAATCGAGGTATGACTCTAGACTTAGTGAATTGTTTATGGTACTAACATATTCGTCTAAGTGCTAGGAACCTTGTCAAATCAAATGAGATTGGATTGAAGTTTGGCTAAGTCCAGCCAGACTTGCACCAGCCTGCGGTGCACCGGACTGTCCGGTGTGCACCAGACCGTGTTTGGTGCCAGGCTGGCTCAGCGATGAACTCGCTACTCTCAGGAATCGCCGAGGGCGCTGCAGCTAAAATTCACTAGACTGTCCGGTGTGCACCGGACTGTCCGGTGAGCCAACAGCGCCCACGCCAACGGTCGGCAGCATGATCAACGGGCGACGCGTGGCCAGAGCCAATGATCATGAGGCCGCACCGGACTATCCGGTGTGCCCCGGACAGTGTCTGGTGTGCCAAGTGGACCAAAGGTTCAATGGTTGTCTTCGCCAAAGAAGGAAAGAAATTGTGTACTGTTTATGTTCGGTGGTGCACCGGACTGTCCGGTGCGCCAACGGACAGAAGGCAAGAATTGCCTACTAGATGGAGATCCAACGGCTCCTAGCTGCCTTAGGGCTATAAAAGGGACCCCTAGGCACATGGAGCAGAATACTAAGCCTCCATTGAACATCCTAAGACGCCTAGACTCCACAAGCACTGTTGGGGCGAAGGCGAAGACGCCACCCTTCGCTCGATGCCTTCGCCGTAATCGTCGGACCAACGGAGACAAGACAATGGGCAGGCTCACCCTTCGTCCCATACGTCACCGGACGAAGACCTGTGACGAGGTCGTCTCATCTTGCGACCTCGTCCACCATGGAGGCCCACGACCACACGGCCCATTGTAACAGGCCCTGCGTGGCCGCTGCGCATTACGGGCCTAATTTGTAAAGGCATCCCTGTAATTACGGTCTGTAACCCCGCTTTATGGGAATATTCCGGGGATAACCTAGGTGTCTGAGGGCACATGCGTCCTTAACACAGGACGCTGGGCACTCAGATACCTATAAATACCCCCGCACAGTGCCCTTGAGAGGCTAGAAAAACAGAGCTATTGCCATTACGTGCAGAAACCCTGTTTGCATCTCCACATCTCCCCGTTGGATCATCTTGCGCCTGTGAGCAAGTTCCAACATTTGGCGCCCACCGTTCGTGCTACGAAAAACCACCCGCGATGGCACCCAAGAAAGCTAGCTCGAAGGCTGACGAGGCTGCAAAGGCAGCACTGCTGGCCGCAAAAAAGGGCAAGGCCCTCGCACTCACCCACTCCACCCACCAAGAGGCTGCTGAAGACGACGTTCTCCGCACCTGCGAAGACGACACTCTCCGCACCTGCGGCCTTGAAGGACAACCGCAACCTCCCCCAGGCTTCGCCCCACCGGAGGGCGCGGACCTCACCGAGGACGGTGAAGTCCTCTGCGTTTCAGCGGAAGAACAGCTATAGCTGCGCGCCCTGCGCCTCAAGAACCGCAATCTCTAGAGGCAAAAAAGAGGTACTGGAGGCCAAGCGCCAGCGCGTGTCCGCACTAGCCAAGGTGCGGCAAATGATACGCGACGAAGAGCAGAAGGCCCAGGACCTCGAGCGGGAGATCGCGCTGATGCAGCGCGAAGGCCACCTCGGCCTGCAGCACGGGCCACCGCTGCAATAGCGCGCACAACCGGAAGACATACGCGAAGGCCACCTCGGCCTGCAGCATGGGCCACCCCTACAACAGCGCGTGCAAATGGAAGACCCGCACTTCGCCTTCCCACACGCCGCGCCATTTCAAGGGGTCAACTACCTCGACGAGCGAAGTCCCCTGGCGCCACATCTGCAAGTGACACCCTGGCCTTCCAACTTCCGGGCAGGGACCTATCCCAAGTACAACGGCAGCACGGACCCAGCACAGTACATCATGAGTTATCAGGTCACCGTTGCATCTTCCGGAGGGGACGACGCCACAATGGCCAAGTCTTTCATCATCGCCCTCGAAGGCCCAGCCCTCACCTAGTTCAGCAGGTTGCCCCCGCTGTCCATTGACTCCTGGAGAAGCCTCCGGGACAAATTCCTGCTCAACTTCCAAGGGTATCGCCCAGACACCGACGCCTTGGCCGAACTCTCACTCTGCAAGCAGCTGGAAAAAGAGACTCTGCGGGAGTATTACCGCAAGTTTCTAACACTCAAGTCACAGCTGCCCTCAGTTGATGACCAGATCGCCATCCACTACGCCATCAGTGGCCTTCGCGCCGGCGTCCTCTACAGCCACTGCATCAGGGACCCACCCAAGAACCTCCAGGAATTATATCAGCTATTTGAAAAATACGCCAAATCCGAAGAGCTCCACCAGCGCAAGGTCGAGTCTCAGAGGAAACCCAAAGATGCTCCACAGTCCAGCCGCACGTGGACGAGGACTCCGCAGCCAGACTCCGGTCAAGACAGCCGCAATCAGCAGCAAGTGCACAACATCGCCAACCAGCACCCCGCAGCTGACGCCCCTTGCCGCCAGGAGTATCCCCCCCAGGGCCGCGGAAACGGAACTCGTGGTAGGGGTCGGGGGCGTGCGCAGCCGCCGCACCGATTCTACTGTCTTTTTCATGGCGAAGACTGCGCCCACCAAACCAAAGACTGCCCAGAAACGAAGGCCACCAAAGACAGGATGGCACGGGCGCAGCCAGCCGACAACCCCCGCGTTGTCGCGCACACTTATCAGCAACCCCCTCCACCATACATCCACGCCCCCGCCCCGCATCCACCACACCACGCATACCAACACCACCAGGAAGTACAAATCGTACCTCCCCCACCCCCACCTCCACACCAGCAACATCAGAACATCCCCCACCCCCACGCCCCAAAACAAGAAGACTTCGCCGATCAGCCGTATCGCGGAGTCATTCATATGATCACTGGGGGGTCCAGCACCGACTTCGACACAAAGCGGCAGAAGCAGGACCACTACCGCAGCATCAACCACGTCGCCATCACCGGCCCAGTCGTGCAGACAAAGTGGTCCCACGTACCGCTAACCTTCGACGCACGAGACGTCGACCTGCGCAGCGCCCCCCACACCGACGCCATGGTTATCAACTGCAGCGTGGCAGGCTGGGACCTGCACAAAGTCCTAGTTGACAATGGCAGTCAAGCAGACATCATTTTCCTCCATGCCTTCGACCGCATGGGCATAAGCCACAGCCTGCTCAAGCCTTCGGACAACCCATTGTATGGTTTCGGCGGCAAGGGCACTTTTCCTGTCGGCAAAATCGAACTGCCTCTCTCCTTCGGTGTAGCACCCAATGCCCGAAGTGAGCAAATAACATTTGATATCGTCGATATGGTGTATCCGTACAATGCCATCATGGGCCGAGGCTCTATCAACAAGTTTGAGGCAGCCATTCACGGACTATACCTATGCATGAAGATACCAGGTCCGTTAGGCGCCATCGCGGTCTACGGCAATCAACAGACTGCGCGCAACATAGAGCGGGACTTCATCCCCGGACAAAGAAATGTGCACTGCCTCACGGCCCAGCGCGAAGTCCCTGCGCCCGTCAGCCCAACCGACAAAGAGCACAAGGCACAGTTGCAGAGCAACGACGGGACCAAGACTGTCCCCCTCGACCAGGCCACGCCCAAGCAGACAGTCACCATCAGCGAAGACCTCACTTCGCAGGAAGAGGAGAAACTCCTCTGCTGCTTGTCCAAGAACAAAGACGTCTTCGCTTGGTCAGCCCTCGACCTGGTTGGGGTCAGCCGATCCATAATTGAGCACAGCTTGGGAATCGACCCTTCGGTGAGACCGAAAAAACAGCGGCTTCGCAAAATGTCCGACGAGAAGACAGAAGCTGCCAAGGCAGAGGTACACCGCCTCCTGGAAGCCAAATTTATCGAGCCAGTGGCTTACCCCACGTGGCTCTCCAACGTTGTGATGGTGCAGAAAAAGAGCGGCAAGTGGCGAATGTGCATTGACTTCACCAGTCTCAACAAGGCCTGCCCAAAGGACAACTTCCCTTTGCCGCGGATCGACAAAATAGTCGATAGCGCGGCCAGATGCGAAGTCATGTCACTCCTCGACTGCTTCTCCGGTTACCACCAAATATACATGAAGGAGGAAGACAAAGCTAGCACCAGTTTTATAACACCCTTCGGCACATATTGCTTCATCAGAATGCCGGAGGGACTCAAGAACGTCGGGTCCACCTTCTCCCGGCTTACCAAAACCGTGCTCGAAGGGCAAGTTGGCAGAAATATATTCACATATGTGGACGACATCGTCATCGCCAGCAGGAGCAAGGAGGACCATCTCGCTGACCTCGCCGAGACATTCGCGAACATGCGAGACGCACGACTTCGCCTAAACCCGGAAAAGTGCGTCTTCGGCGTTCGCCAAGGGAAAATATTGGGCTACCTGGTATCACACCGCGGCATCGAGGCCAACCCAACCAAAATTCAGGCCATCATCAACATGACGCCCCCGCAGTCGGCAAGAGAGGTCTAGCGTCTGACGGGTAGATTGGCCGCCCTCAACAGATTCATCTCCAAGTCCGCCGAGCGAAGTCTTCCCTTCCTCAAAACACTCCGCGCGCAAAAGACTTCGCTTGGGGACCAGAGCAGGCGGCGGCCTTCGCCTCACTAAAAACAGTACCTATTGGAGTTGGCGGTTCTTACAAGCCCCGACTCTTCGCTACCCCTGTTGCTTTACGTGGCGGCCTCCTCGCACGCGGTAAGCGCGGCACTAGTTCAGGAGCAGACAGTAGAGGGCGTGATCAGATAGTGCCCAGTTTATTATGTCTCCGAAGTGCTCACCAAGACCGTCAAAGTGTAACATGACGGAACTCGAATAGATTGCATATGCTGTTGTCATGTCTTCGCGCAAACTGCACCACTACTTTGAAGCATTCAAGGTCCGCGTCACCTCAGATAGGGGACTCGGCGAATTATTCAGAAACCCGGAGGCATCGGTACGGATCGCCAAGTGGGCGGCCGAACTCTCCGGCTACCACATCACTTTTGAGCCCAGGACGGCGATCAAGTCACAAGTCCTGGCAGACTTCGTCGTCGACTGGACCGGGCCAATAACACAGCCGGACCCGTCTGCAGAGAAAGTTTGGACAATCCACTGCGATGGCGCTTGGTGCCATGCGGGGGCAGGCGCTGCTGCAGTCATCACCTCACCCGCCGGGGTCAAGCACAGATACGCGGCACGCTTAAGCTTCGCTCTAGAATCTGACAGATGCACAAACAACATAGCAGAATACGAAGCTGTCATCCTCGGCCTCCGCAAACTAAGAGCCCTCGTGTCACCACCTGCATAGGTCCGAACAGACTCCAAAGTGGTCACCGCCCAGGTCGAGAAAGAATTATGAAGCAAAGGACCCCGCTCTCATGCAATACCTCGCGGCCATCCGAAGTCTCGAGAGACAATTCAAGGGATTCACATTGCAGCATGTGGACCTGGCCAAGAATGAAGAAGCCGAGCGCGTTGGCCAAGGCAGCCGCCAGGGGTGAAGCCCTACCCTCCGACGTGTTCTACCACGTCATCGGCACGCCAGCCGTCCGTAGCCCTGAAGGGCTCCAAATAACCAACAATAGTGAGGGCCACCGCATAATCAACCTCATCATGACCGAAGACTAGCGGGCGCCAATAACCCTATACCTGCAGCGGTACTATCACCCAATCGACAGCAATGAGGCCACGCGCTTCCACCACCGAAGCCGGGACTTCGCACTGATCGAGGGCCAACTTTACAAGAAGGGGGTCAGTCAACCGATGCTTAAGTGCGTCACCGAGACCGAAGGCGTCCAAATCCTGCGCGAAGTCCACAAGGGGACCTGCGGCTCCCACGCGGGGCCCAAGGCCCTAGCGGCAAAGGTGATCGCCAAGGTTTCTACTGGCCCGCCATTATTTGCGCCGCAAATCGGGTCGTCAGATCCTGCGAAGCCTGTCAGAAATTTTCCCCACGCTCGGGGCGCCCCTCTCAGTTCACGAAGCTGATCGCCCACACGTGGCCCCTTCAGCGCTGGGGCCTAGACATTGTCGGGCCCCTGCCCACGGCTCAGGGGAACCTCAAGTTCACCTTCGTCGCCGTTGAATACTTCACCAAATGGATTGAAGCGAGGGCAGTATCCACCATCACATCGAAGACAGCCCAGAAATTCTTCTGGCAAAATATTGTTTGCCGCTTCGGAGTATCGTTCGAACTCATGGTCGACAACGGCAAGCAGTTCGACAACCAAGATTTCAAAGACTTCTGCTTCTCCATCGGCACCAAGCTTGCCTTCGCCTCCGTGTACCACCCCCAGTCCAAACGGAGTCGTGGAGCACGCCAACGGCAAAATTTTCACAGCCGTAAAAAAATGCTCCTCGATGACAAAAAAGGCAAGTGGCCTGACCTGTACCGAAGTGGTCTGGGCACTGAATACAACTGAGTGCAGGGCAACTGGGTTCACCCCCTTCCGCCTATTATACGGATCGGAGGACATGACTCCGCAAGAAATAAAGCACAGGTCGCCTCGGACAGCCGCGTCGGCCGTCCCAGACATAGACGAGCCGACTTCGAAGGACCCCATCGACGGGAGACCGCGTCTTCGCCCTACAAGCTCTGGACAAATACCAAGCCCAGACAAAGGCATGGCGCGATCAGGCAGTCATCCCAAGGGAATTCGGCGAAGGGGACCTCGTACTCATCCGTACAGCTCGTACAGAGTCCAGGGGCAAGCTGGAGCCCAAGTGGGAGGGCCCCTTCATTGTCAAGACGAAGGCCTCCCCCAGCGCATACAGGCTCGCAACGCCAAATGGCGAAGACCTGGAGCATTCCTGGAACATCGATAATCTCCGCAAATTTTTTGTTTGACTCATCAGGGCCAGCTCGCCCTTGTAATTCGCAAAGACAATTTTTATTCTGGCCCACACTCTTTTCCTCCCGGGGGGTGAGGTTTTTAACGAGGCGGAGTCATGTAATATACAAGTGCAAAATCCCCTGCAAAATCTACGTCAAAAAAAGACCGGGCCGACGGTCTTCGATATTCGACCAATACATAGTCACCGCGAGGCCCAGCATCAGCCACCCTCGCATGCGACAACTCCGCGCAGAAGTCGCCTAAGAGTGCAGCCGGACTAGCACAACAAGTGCGAAAAATCAAAGTCTTCCGCGAAGACTATCCGTGCAGAAGTCGCCTAAGGGTGCAGCCGGGCTAGCACAGCAAGTGCGAAAAATCGAAGTCTTCCGCGAAGACTATCCGTGCAGAAGTCGCCTATGGGTGCAGCCGGGCCAGCACAGCAAGTGCGAAAAATCAAAGTCTTCCGCGAAGACTATCCGTGCAGAAGTCACCTAAGGGTGCAACCGGACTAGCACAACAAGTGCGAAAAATCGAAGTCTTCCCCGAAGACTATCCGTGCAGAAGTCGCCTAAGGGTGCAGCCGGACTAGCACAACAAGTGCGAAAAATCGAAGTCTTCCGCGAAGACTATTCGTGCAGAAGTCGCCTAAGGGTGCAGCCGGGCCAGCACAGCAAGTGCGAAAAATCGAAGTCTTCCGCGAAGACTATCCGTGCAACAGTCACCTAAGGGTGCAGCCGGACGAAGCCTAACAAGTGCGAAAACGACTACACCAACCCGTCCGCGTAAAGAACGACTACATGCGCACCAGCGCAACATAACAAACACACCAGACCAAGTACGTAACGCCTTCGCGAGCATAGCCGAAGGCACATAACTTCATCATACAAGCTATTACATATGTACAAGCGAGGGCATCACACTTTACATCGGCTCAACCTTCGGAATAATTCCCATCTCCCTATAATTAAAAGCATTATCCTCAGCTCCTCACCCGCAAAAAGACTTCGCAGCTCCCCCTCACCTGCACTCACAGCGGCCGGCAAGGACAGCAGTTCCTGCCTGCCAACCCTACTCACACGAAGCCGACCACCGTCCACCTCACTCACTCTACGCTTCGCGACGCCCTTCGCCGCCTACGCCCAGCACTCGAACCAGGCACAACTTCAGCATCCGCAGCATGCGGCGAAGCCTCCGCCGATGCCACATCCAAGGCCGCAAAATAGTCCAAGTCCTCATCCGACGAC